>OY728130.1:442330217-443580217 GCA_963277665.1 Viscum album
TATTTCCAGATATCGACAAAGGGATATCCGGGTGCTAGCGTGGAACAACCTTCGCTTGCGATTTCTGCCATCGATCGCCTTTGTCTCTTTGTCTTGAGAGCATTCTTGGAGGAAGGAGTTATCTCGGTCTTGAAAGAATTCTCTTGAATTGTTGTGCACAACAAATCCTTGAAAAGTGTTGGGGTTGTGAGGATATTTATAATCTTTTTTGAGGTTATAGAGTTATGACAATAAATAAACGCATTATGTGTTTCATTTATTTCATTAACTCTTATTGAAAACCCCATGCCAAATGATTAATTACTTGACATGAACCCACGCTGATTATAATTAATATCACAATAATGATGTTATTTCCTCAAAATCCCAACTAGAAAAACTACACAGTGTGTAATCATTAATACACGACGTGTACTTGTTTTCCATAAAACTACACGGCATGTGTATTAAATATACACGGCGTGTACTTTTATTTTCCACTTTTCTTTATCTCCTCCTCCACATTTATTAGACATTTAGTAATGAAAATTTATTTCTTAAATAAATGTAACTCCATTACTCACTTATAAATATATTATTTCACCCATAATATATTCTCTTGAATAACTAGTGTTGAAATAAATGCGATCAGGTACCCTAAAATAATTATTAAACCACAGTCAATAATAATCTTTATTTAACTTGTTAAATTAATATTTAACTGATATACATGGACACGCTTAGTGTGTGACCCTATAGGCCTCTTTCTCATTGGCATTAGGCAGAGCTTGACTAATGTCCAAGGTTAGCGTCTAGCAACACGCCAAGGCACCCGTAGAGAAAGAAGTTAACGCCACAAAGACGTGTCACCTCATACGAACGCTTACATTGTAATATAATCCCTTTGTCATGATATCTCGAATCAAGCAGGTTGCATGCTAGTGTCATCAACCCACATGCTTTATTATTCTTTCTTTGACATTTCGGAATTGAACTTTACCATACCTTACCATGGCCATGGATTTATTTAGGCTATATCAATTCCATCAAATGTCCTGAGATATCTACTTCTTTTATGGAACATAAAGGACAAATCCTTTCTCGCATTATCTATTAATGCGGTATTACTCGTGATGCACCCAACGTATCCTAACTTACTGTGAATAGTGTGTCGTCACATTTTTTGTCAATAAATCTAAGTGTGTGAGTTGTTATACCCATTAATAATAATCTTAATGTCTAAGGACAAAAACACATGTCCGCAGATAGGAACATCCAATGACACTATGAAATGTGTATTTCCTACTGGCGGGTCTCGTTCTCATAATATCCTCCTAGATATTACCAAGGGTGCACACCATGAGAAGGTGCCTCAATGATTTATGAGTCCTCACCCGTAATGGCATATATTATTAGTGTCCCTCAAATAACATCATTTGGCCATAGAACATATATTCAATAATAGTGTTATGGCACTTCTGGGTTCTCATCATAGTAATGATCCGTTATGACCCATTAATGAAATAGCTGTCCTTAGTACATTATAACATGCATTGTCAAACAGAATAACAGTCAAGATGTGATAAGGAATTTATTAATGAATAAAGTACAAAGTAGTTGGTTCTAGGCCACCAACTCCAACATACTCCCACTTGGACTAGACACAACTGCTAACAACCTTTGAACCGCTAGCTCTCACATGATGTTCAAGCTTCTGCTGAGATATGCCTTTAGTCATGGGGTCTGCCACGTTCTCTTTTGTGGACACTCTGATCACTGCAAAATCACCCCTTTGATAGAAATCCCTCAAGAGGTTATACTTACGGAGTATGTGCTTTGTCTGTTGATGTGACCATGGTTCTTTTGCAAGAGACACCACTGCAGTATTATCATAATACAATGTAATGAGAACATTACGGCTAGGCACCACATCAAGTTACTGAACAATGTTTCGAATCCATACGGCTTCCTTGGCAACATCAGAAGCCACTATATATTCTAACTCCACTGTATAATCAGTGACAACTTGCTGCTTTGAACTCTTCCCGCTCACTGCTCCTCCATTGAGACAGAAAACATATCCAGATTACGGCTTCAGATCATTCTCATCTATTTGAAAACCCAAATCATCATACCCTCTGATGACAAGATCCTCATCTCCTCCATACACCAGGAACACATCCTTAGTTCTTCTCAGATACTTAAGGATAGTCTTAATAGCAGTCCAATGTTGTTCTCCTGGATCTGCTTGATATCTTCCTACCATGCTTAGTGCATAGGCAACACCAAGCTTGGTACATAACATGGAATACATGATGGATCATATACCCAAAGCATATGGGATCTTACTCATTATATCTTTCTATTGTTGTGTCTGAGGACACATTTTCTTAGATAGATGTAGGCCATGTGACACTAGAAACAATCCCCTCTTGGATTGTTCCATACTAAATCTCTTTAGTATCTGGTCAATATATGTACTCTGACATAGTCCAAGCAGCCTCTTGGATCTGTGACGAATAATCTTGATCCCTAGAATGTAGGCTACTTCAGCCAAGTCCTTCATGGAGAAACACTTGTTCAACCAGTCCTTAACTAACTATAAGAATGGTACATCATTTCCAATAAGCAATATGTCATCAACATATACTACTAGGATAACGATCACATTCCCATTAAACCGTATATAAACTCATGGATCACATTCGTTTTTTATGAACCAAAGTTCCTTTATGGCTTCATCAAATCGAATGTTCCATGACCTGGATGCTTTCTATAATCCATAAATGGATTTTTCCAACTTGAAACCCGTTTGGCTTCACCTGGTGTCACAAACCCTTCTGGTTGTTTCATATAGACATCTTCCTAAAGGTTCCCATTAAGGAATTCTATTTTGACATCCATATGCCAAACCTCGTAGTCATGGTAAGCTTCTATGGAAAGTATGATTCTTATGGATTTGAACATGGAAACTAGCGAGAAGGTTTCATCATAGTAAATTCCTTGATGTTGTCTGAACCCTTTAGCCACTAGCCTTTCTTTATAGTTTCTAACTTGACCTTCCATGTCCATCTTTCTCTTGAATACCCATTTTCATCCAATAGGCTTTACATCAACTGGCTCGTTGACTAGAACCTAGACTTGGTTCTGATACATGGAATCCATCTCAGAATTCATAGCTTCTAACTATCTTGCAGATTCTGAGCTTTATACTAGTTCCTTGTAGGAGATAGGTTCATCATTGTCCAACAATAATGATTCACCATCCTCGGTGACTAGGAAACCAAATCTCTCTGGTTCCCTTACCTCTCTTGAGCTCCTACGCAGTACTTGTGTTTCTGGAACCTCTTCCATGGGGACCTCTGGAATTTTTCTTGTACCAACTCCTATGTATCGTGAGAATCAACTTCATCAAAGTCAATTTTTCTCCGACTATCCTTCTTGAGGATGTGCTCCCTCTCAAGAAATACGGCTTGTCTGGCGATAGTAATTTCTTGCCTAAAGGGTTATATTGGTAATACCCATTCGTTTACTTGGGATACCCTATAAAGATACATCACATGCCTCGGGGTGTTAGTTTGTTGTCTGATAAGGCCTTAACAAATGTCTCAAATCCCCATAAACGTGTGTGTGACATAGTGGGTTTCCTTCCATTCTATAACTCGGATGAAATTCCATTTTCCTCCTTAGTTGGTATTTGGTTTAATGTGTATGCTGCAGTTTGTAATACATATCCCCAAAAGGATAATAGAATATCTGAATGACTCTTCATCGACCTCACCATGTCCAACAAGGTGTGGTTCCTCCATTCACTAACATCATTCCACTGTGGTGTATAAGGAGGAGTGAGATGAGATAGAATCCTAGACTCCTGTAGAATGTCGATGAACTCTTGGTTCAGATATTCTCCACCTCGATCCGATCGAAGTTTCTTTATCTTCTTACCAAGCTGATTCTCTACTTCATTCTTTAATTCCTTAAATTTCTCTAAGGCCTCTAACTTATACCTCATTAAGTATAAATAGCCATATCTACTAGAATGATCAGTAAAATTAATGAAGTAAGAATATCTGCCTCTATCTTCTACTGGAAATGGTCCACACGCATCCGTGTGTACCAATCCTAGAAGCTCTGTGTCCCTTTCACCCTATCCACCAAAAGGTGGCTTGGTCATTTTTTCTTATAAACAAGCATGACATCTATCAAGTGGTTTTAGCTCATTAGAGTCTAAATATCCATCTTGGCAGATCTTTGTCAAGTGCTTCTCATTCACATGATCGAGACGGTGATGCCACAATTGGGTGATGTATGAGTCATGTGAGTTTGTTTCTTTATCAATTGCCAACACTTGGTTTCTGTAATTTAATACGTAGAAAACATTATTTAAATATGACATACCATACATAGGTTGTTCTTATAAAAGAGACAACCCTTATTTCAAAACATGAATATAAATTCATCCATATCCAAACAAGATATAGAAATTATGTTCTTTGGTAACACTAGGAACATAATAACAGTTATGTAAAACTAAGATCATTCCTGTCGGCAATGAGAGGTGGTAATCGCCAATAGCCAACACAACTAGCCTTGCGCCATTGGCAGCTCAAAGATCCACCTCTTCTCTGAGAATCTTTCGAAATCTACTTGGTTCCTACGTTTGAATACAGATGTGAGCCCCAAAAGCTGTATCTAATACCCAATGTGTAGAAATAGAACGATTACACTCGGTAACAAACACACCTTTAGAGTTCTCATGCTTTTGGGTATAGTTCCTCTTCCAGTGGGCTTGGTTTCCACATGAAAAACGCACTGTCTCTCGTTCCTTGATCTACCTCTAGATCTTCCCCTTATTGGAGGGACAGTGCTTAGGGGCTTCAGACCATTTATAAGTCTTTGGCCCCTTTTCCTTGTACTTCCTTTTCCTATTCAACATAAGGATTGAAGGTTTGTCATGCCCCATGTCCTTATCTTCCTAACGAATCAAGGTCATATGTTCTGATAGACTCTTCTCATTATTTCTCATGTTGTAGTTGATAATAAAGCTAGATAAGGTATTGGGCAGTAATGATAGGATGAGATCTGTACGCAACTCATCTGGGAATTTAATCCCTAAGATGTCCAGGCATTGAATGTACACTAGTGGAAAGAAGGGTTATCCCCACAGAGCTATACCCATGGTTTTTTAAACCATGGGAATAGCCTGATTCAAGGTAACCTATACCTACGGTTTATTAATAACCTTGGGTGTAGAAATTCTACCCCCACAGTTTTTATTGAACCGTCACAATAGAGGGCCCGATATTCTACCCTACCCCTGCTCGATCTCCTTCACTCGTCGGGCCGCAACTCCCCCCTCCCCATCTAGTCCCTCACTGGTGTTTCCTTCAATTGAATCACCTTACCCACCTCCGGTCAGCGATCATCACCCCTCCTCCAGACGGCGCACATCCCCCATCCTCATCCTCCTTCGGTCCATGCGCATCCCCCCTCCTGCTCTGGTCCGCGCGCTCCCCCTCCTCCAGTTGACGACATATTGAAGTTTAGAAATTTCTCCTAGGTTGGGCGACTTACTCACTCAATCGATGACAAAAACTTTATATGGATTTTGATCTTCAGAGTAATATTAGCCCTATATGTGTCATCCGCACCCAGTTGGGTGCTTTTAACCCATGGCTTGTCGGTATGTGTTCTCACGTCTGGGGTCCCAATAGATTTCTCGATTCTTTGTATCTGGGTTTCTAATTTGTTAAAGATGACTTCATAGGTCTTTAAGAGTATTATTCCATGGATGATGCCCTCTGAAATTGATCATGCTCTGTATAAAGGTAGGTGACTCTTTGTATTTTCTGTCATTTATCGAACCACACATTATTGATGATTTTAAAAGAATTTTTAATGTAAATTTATGTTATTTAATGTTCATGAGGATTTCTATTAATCATACGTTCACTCATGATTTCTTAAATCTACGGTGTAAGGTTTGTTTAAAATTATAAAAACACATTGGTTTTACATATCGCCCACCATGTGTTTGAAGTAATGTATCATATAACTTTCCATGAAATACATGGCTGTGTTTTAGTGGAATGATTACCCTTGATTTATAATGATTTAAAAAAAATTCTGGAGAGAAATTTCTTAGGAAATCTGTTGTTTGGCCAAAGTGGATAGTATTGACCAAATTAATGATGGTTTTGTCTATTATGGGCTTAGGACTTTGTTTTATGTAAGGAAAACCAGTTTTAAGGAATCTTAGCATTTTGTTATTATAGATGGTACCTTTTATCATGGTTTAACTTCTTGGATTACTTGTACCAAAATAGTGGCACATGGGAAGCCTTGGGTATTTATGGGGGAACCTAGTACAAGTACTCCTCTAGGTTTAGGGGACCTCTTGACCCAACAAATATTAGTTGCACGGGCCATCGGGAACATGCAAGTGCATGGTAGGTCATGGGCTGTGGATGCTACTTGGACTTCCCACCGGGTGCATGCTAGTGCATGATAGGTCATGACTAGTGGATGTTACTTGTGCTGCTCGTAATGGTGAACATAGGGCATGATGAGACTCTACCTTGTAGATCTCTACAAATATAGCATATGGCAATTTTTTTAGTAAGGATCCTAGTCTCCTCAACCTCTACACATAAGTATTCTCATATGGCATGTTCTTGGATTCCAATTTACTTTAATTTAAGAAATTTCATGTTAATTCATTTGCATTTTTTTATATTTACTATTTTTTTTAATGTTACTAGATTTCTTAAAATTCCAGTCCCATATTTTTTGATTTAACTAAAAATGAAACTGATTATCTTTATAGATGTAGTTTAAACTTATATGTCACGGTTTTATTAAAACCGTGGGCATTAAAACAACATACTGCCTGAACTATCGGGCTCCTCCTCACTCAGCGCTCCCCCCATTCAACCCTACCTCCCCGACCCTTACTCCCGGCCCTGTCCTCCCCTCCCCTACCACCACCTCTCATCCCTCCCCTCCCCTCTCCGACTCCCCTCCCCGGCCTCCGCCTCCTGGCTCCGCATCCCGGCTCCGCCTCCCGGCTCCGCATCCCAGCTCATGACCTGGACCCCCTGGCCTTCGCCTCCTCCTCGACATCTCTTAAACAAGGTAATTTTACTTGTGATTCTCCATTAATGTTATGGGAGGATATCGATGATTCTTGGTTGATTATAGGAGGTTATAACATTATCAAATCCTTACTAATTCTGAATTCCACCCTCCGACCATATCTATAGAGTACCAGTGGGGTTATGTTGGTAGTTTGGGATTCAAAGGATAAGAAAGATTAGAAAACTATAAAGAATGAGTAGGAATTAATTTCTTATCTCAAAATCTACTAGCATTTATATTATCATCCTTATCATTTCCCTACCGCTACTATTACGAATAATGCATCTGAAGAATTTGTTAACCAAGGTTACTTATTTTCTTTGAGATAAGGCATCTGGGTAGCCCATATTGGAGGAGATCTAATTTGAAAAGGATATTCACCCTATAAATTTATTCTTCAATTTAACTATGTTTTGAAGTTGTGTCCTCCCACTCTCAACAGTTTCTGTCAAGAGAAGCATCTTATGATAGCTTGTCAATTATGGCTGATGTTCACCCAGGAGGACACCCAGTTCCAGGCCAAACATCTGAACTCTGGGGATTTCGTTCCCTTCCTCACTAATAGAAATGTTGAGGCCTGCGTTAAATCATATACCCATGACCAATTAGTTGATCCAGTTCCCCTCGTGATAACTTTCAAGGAATATGGTGAAAAGTTGAAGGATAAGAAAAATGGATTTGTTGGAAACTCTTGTCTAGGAAAAGTCCTTTGAAATCCACTCATCCCCCCCTGAGGAAAATTGTAAAATATGGGGTCATGACCTCAAGGGATTCCGAACAAGCTACTGAATCTCTTTCTGGGAGTGTACCATTCATTCCCCTGAGGCTGATTTCCCAATGGCATGGACGTAATGGGACCTTTTCAAAGGCCACCCATCCACTCGCGACCGGTCCCCTAGTGCTTTATGGAAGCTCCTCTAAACTAGGGAAGTTTCTCTTACTATAATTGGTTATGTGTTAGTGCCCATTGTCATTTCTTTTTTTGAGAATCCAGAAAATGTGGGTCATTACCTTGGGAACCTCTATACCCTCATACATTCCAAAAGTGGTCACTGCAAATACTCGCATTGAGTACTTTCCATGCTGCGGCTAGAAAATGGTGATGAGTACGACGACGTTGGTGACTCGCCTATTGTGGATACTGTGGAAAACTATTCTTACTTTCACCCAACGTATTCTATGCATTTATCTTCTCGAGGTCCTAAGCTTGTGGGGACACCTAGGAATCATTTTTGTTTGTCAAAGCCTACTCCGCTCCACTACACCAACCTCCCAATGATGGTTATCCCAATCATGGTAGCATTTCTGGATTCATGGAGTGACTAGGATGAATTAAGGGTAAATGGTTAACATGAAGATATTTGGAGGCTTCTTCCGGGAGGATGTTTCAACCTTCCTGGTTTTTGGGGATCAATTTCTCCTACCATTTTTTTGACCAAAGAAGAGCATAATGTGGTAGCTACCTACTTGAATGAAATGGACAAGTGTCTCCACACCCCTGCGTATAGGCATTAATGTGGTAGATAATACTTCTCTTACCCTAAATACAGTAGTAGTTCCAATTCAAGCACCTAGGAAGGCCCTAAATCACATGACACCTCCCATTGAGCGGCATTAACAACAAATTCTCCCTTGAATGGAAGAAAAAAGTGATATGGGTCACCCATGACTTGAGGAACAGATGGAAAAAGTGTATTACTTATTAAAGGATAAGTTTTACAATTATTTGCTTACATACATGGAAAATAACATAATCAAGATACAAAAACCTAAGAAACCTAATGAGTTCAACCTCACAGACCATCATGTATACAATTCTTTTTATAGGAGATTGATCCACACAGTTTAAGGCTGATTTGTCTTCAATGACATTCTGAAGAGCACAATTGATTATAGATAGATGATATTAGAGAAGGCCCCAACATAGGTGCCATATTTAACCTTTACCCATACCAGAAAAAGAGGGTGACTATCAGGAAAAAATAACTATGTGTGGAAAAAATGTTCGATAAATAGATGAATCGAAAGACACTTTACCGAGATCATACCTTCTCCAATGGCCTAAAGGCCTTCAAATTTTTATTAAGATAAGACTTCATTTTAAGGGATGAATGGTAAAACCCAAAGACATCATGAATTGGGACAAATAATTCAAATAAAACCAGATTGACAACATAAAAACTGCCGCTCCCCAACATTTGAATGTGATGAAGCTCTCCACCATTGCAAAGTGATTCAACAAGCAAGTGTCCTGTGACAAAGCATAGTCTCAATCCGATGGCTGATTCCATACCCTCTCAAATGACCAAATCCAAAAAACTCTACATAGATGAACTGAAATATCTAAATCATCTCTTGGGGTTGTTCTATGTGGCCATGACCTGTTGCAAACCATCCGATGCGAAACCAGGAAGACCAAGCTCATACCATCCTAAGAGAATAGATTTGAAAACCAATAATGATCACAACACATAGGGAGGAATAATTTAATATTCATTGTAACACACCAATATTTTTTTCTATGTCTAAATTTTTTTCTCTTTGATATCCTACTTTTCACTAAACACCAAGATGAAACCAACTCCAAAATATTATTGTATTGTATTGACCTATTTTGAACAACCTAAATAATGAGAAATTAACTGTCATTTGTATTTCAAAATAAATAATTCATTATTGTATTGAGTGGTACAATAACATTTGAGTTGAATGCATTTGGAAAATCATGCTCAATTAATTGTTTAAGCATGCTAAACTATATAAGACACATTATGATCATATATAGTGCTTTATCTGAAAATACATTTTATAATTTATTTTTAACATAATTATATGAGTACATACAAAATTAGTAAACCAATAATGGAATGATTCATAATTAACATACTAAATTTTATGAACAGTAACACATGGAAATCATCTTCAAATCTTGATAATGTATGTTCCATAAATTATGAAAAACAATTAGTTAAATATTTTTTTTTTAAATTTAAAGTTTTTTATTATGTATTAACGTAACATTTCAATGTTATATTTAAAGGTGAATTGAACAACATTTAACGGTTTAGAGCATGATTTTTTAAGCCAAGCAACCAAACCATTTACATAGAATTTAATCAGTCCTTGAGATTTAAATATAATTTATCATTTTTTTTGTTGTTATTCTTATTATTGCTAGATATTATATATTATCCTTAAAGAAAATTGATATCGGATTTCTTATCCAGGTTTAGGATTTACAATGATATCCAATGTGATCATTTCTAGATTTACATGGAAAATAAATATGGAAAGATGGTTTATCCTGATCATTCTTATTATTGCTACTTATTCAATCATGGACTCCACTTGTCATTAAATATGTTTTTCTAGCTACTAATATGCATTGATTTATTTAATAATAAAATTTGTTGTAATGAATTTTTTAAATATGATTTACATTTTTGATTGAATGATAATTGTTTTTCTTGTTATAGAATGGATAGAAGCTGGATGTATCGTACCGATCGGATTTCAACCGAGTTTCAATGTAATTTGGAGAATTTTTTAGATTTTTCATTTAACAATGTGTCAGATGGAGGATGTATACAGTGTACCTGCTATAATTGTGTTGGAATACCATGGTTAAGACGAGAAGAAGTTAGTTACCATTTAACGAAATTTGGATTTCAAGCTAACTATAATGTTTGGGTTCACCATGGAGATATGAGTCAATCTTCGACTATTCATAAACGAAATGAACGAAGTGACATGGAGAATTTGATATTTGATTGGTTTCCATATGTGCATCATTCCGAGAGAGATAACATTCCAGTGAAAGAAGACAATGATATCAGTACACACGAGGAAAATATTGAAGACGATGATGTTGAGAGAGTGAAAAATTTATTGGATGATGCCAGAACTCCAGTATATCAAGAATGTACTAAAATGACCAAGTTGGAATTTTTAATGCGGTTATATCATGGAAAAACCATGTATGGGATTTCTAATATCTCCATTGATTATATTCTTACATTTTTGAAGGACTTTATTCCTGATGGTGCATATATTCCCTCCAATCATTACATGGCATGGAAGTTAATTAAGCAGCTTGGATTTGCTACTAATAAAGTCCATGCTTTTCTGAAAGACTGTAGTTTATATTTGGAGGAAACAGCTGACCGTAATGACTGTAAAGAATGTGGTACATCTCGATGTAAGACAAATGCAGATGGACCATCATCTCATGTGCCATAGAAAGTCATGTGGCACTTTCCATTGATTCCCAGACTTCAAAATCTATTCATATCTCCAAAAATCTCAGTTAATATGCGATGGAATGATGTTGAGAGAATTAAAGGTAATTATGAGCTGGTCCACCCTGAAGATGGATTATCATGGCGGACATTTGATGCACAACATCCTGATTTTGCAGCTGAGGTGCGTAATGTCAGATTGGGCCTATTATGTGATGGTTTTAATCCGTTTGGTCAGATGCTTACTACTCATAGCACGTGGCCGGTTTTTATTCATGTTTATAATCTTCCTCTGTGGATGTGTATGAAAAGACCTTTCACTTTCTTTAGTATACTGATATCTAGACCTTTGGATCCTGGTAATGATATAGATGTATACTTGCAGCCTCTAATAAAAGAGTTGAAACAACTTTGGGATTTAGGTGTGCAGACCTTTGATGCTTCTTCAAAGAATATGTTTCAGATGTGTGCTGCCCTTCTATGGACCATAAATGATTTTCCTACCTATTCAATGATATCTGGATGGAGCACGAAGGGAAAACTATCATGTCCCGTTTGAATGAAAAATACATGATGAAGAAGGCTTAAATATCGTCGTAGTTTTAGTTTGATGGGGAATCGCCAATTCATTCCAATGGATCATCAATACAGGAATAATCGTCGGAGGTTTGATAATAATGTTGACACTGAAGAACCACCTCAATGTATGTCAGGAAGTGATGTGCTTGATGAATTGAAAGATTTCAGCTTTTCATTAGGTAAAGGTCAGTTGAAATCTTGAAAGTGGAAGAATGATGATACAGAAGTCACTTACAATTGGAAAAAGAGAAGTATTTTTTTTGTGTTTCCATATTGGTCTACTAATTTGTTACATCATTGTTTAGACGTAATGCATATTGAGAAAAATATATGTGAAATGTTGCTTGAAATACTTTTGAATATTAAGGGGAAGACCAAAGATGACCTCTGATCTCGTCGAGATTTATTGGATTGGGGTATTTGACCAGAACTACATCCTGTTTGTATCGGTGAAAACAAATGGAAAGTTCCCTGTGCTTCTTATGTGATGACACCAGTAGAGAAAGATTGATTTCGGGAAATATTAGAGAATATCAAGGTTCCAGATGGCTATTCCAGAAACATATCTAAACGAGTCAATAGAAGACATTTGAAATTGAAATCCCTAAAAACTCATGATTATCACATCCTTTTTCATGAATTGATTCCAATAGAAATTCGGAATTTGCTATCAGATAATGTAAGAGTGTCAGTGATTTAGTTGTGTCATTTTTTTAGAGACCTTTGTGCTAAAAGGTTATCCAAATCATTGTTGATAAAAATGCAGCAAGAGGCTCCGTTAATTCTGTGTGAGTTGGAAAAACAATTTCCTCCATCCTTTTTCACTTGCATGTTGCATTTAATAGTTTGTCTACCAACTGAGACACTTGTTGGGGGACCAGTCACTTTTCTGTGGATGTATCCCACTGAAAGAAATATGTGCACTTTGAAATCATATATCCGAAATAAGAATTATCCTGAAGGTTCCATTGTGAGGAGTTATCTGGCCCAAGAATGTTTGGAGTTTTTTTCAATGTATTTTTCTGATGTGATCACAAGACATAATCGACCAATGAGAAATGAAGATGAGCAGTATGAGGAAATTCAGCCCTCGTTGCCATCTCTTCCCCAAACAGGTGGAATTGTTGGGTCATATACATTGGTTACATTGAGCTTTGAAGAGAGGAATATGGCACATCGAACAGTCTTGTTTAATTATGGTTTGTTCGATGCCTATATCAAGTAAGTAATTTGAATATATATATATGTTATCTCATACGATATCATATCACATATACCTTATACTTTTATTGTCATTTTATGTAGATAACATAAACAAATTATAAGTAGAGTTCATCGGTCTTTGCCATTGAGAATGAGAGAGGCTATGCATAGCCAAGAGTTCCCAGCTTGGTTGAGATCAAAGGTATGACCATTAAATTATATACCTTAAAATATAGATATATATTTAATTATATTACTCATATGTATTTCAGGTATTGAGTTTACCTGCTGACTTCATTTCTCAAGAATTAAGAGCGTTGGCTTTTGGTCCCAATTCTTTGGTTCGTGACTGCAAATCATTAATAATCAATGGATATAAATTTGTTACAACTTATAAAGCGGTGAAAATGAGAACACAACATGATGGCGTTATGTTAACTGCTAGAACATATTGTTATTCCAGTGCATCAGATAGCCGACCTCGATATGAAGATGTGTATTATTATGGGCTAGTTGAGAAAATATTGTTATTGGATTACTACTCTCAAGGTTGAGTCACTATGATGAAATGTAAATGGTTTGATTAAATGATGTGACATGGAACATTTATTAATGATTGTGGATTTAGAGTTATTGACAAGAGTCGATTCCTTCATACCAATGAACCATACATTTTGGCATCAATGGAAAAACAAGTGTTTTATGTGAAAGATCATCTGAAACCTGTTTACGGTGTCATTAATGAAGTAATCCCAAGACCTATTTTTCATGATGCTGGGGATGAAATTGTCACTATTGACTCCCCCATCGGCGTTATCCAAAATATTGTATTTGATGACACAAATTGTCCCATTGTGAGAGATGATGTTAAACCTGAGGTAGTGGAGGGTAATATATAAAAGCAGCCATATATATTCAGAGTTCATTCAGTTTACATTGAAGTGAGTTTCTCAGGTTGGTATGAATGTAATTACTATAATTTAGTTTTAGTTTGTAATGATATGTCTGTTTTAGTATTGTTTGGTTTTGATTCATTTAATTATATTTATTTCAATTCAGAAAACTGGGTTTAAAATGTGGTTTTAAAAATAGCATAACATGGTTGTAAATTATCATTACTAAAAGATGTTATGACATTTTTTTTTCTTATTTGGCTTCTAAGTTGTATGTATGATTTGTAAAAATTGTTTCCAAAAAATATTTATTTCATTCTTATACAGATTATGAAGAAAACTACAGAAGCTCGCAAGAAAAGATTATTTGAAGTTGATCCTGTTAGACGCGAGCGTGAGTTGTCTTCAGTGAGTATAATAATTCTAATATTTATCTTCTGCATTATATATAATATGAATTTCATATTTTTGATCAAATTTATTTTAGGGATATATAACTTCAGAGATTCCTCTTCCTAGTATGGGACCGAGCAAGGATCCTCCTAGACCTAGGCGGAGCTCCCGTCTTACCACTCCCCACACTAACCCATCAGTGGACATCCCATCTACCACACATGTTAGCCCTCTGCTTGAGACCCCTGGGACATTCCCATACATGCTGCCGTCATCATCCCATTTACCCTCTTTTTCCCATTCCATGTCCACACCGACTCGACCGATGTTATCACCTCCACAATTTCCATATCCATTCATGTATCCCCAAACCTACTACACATATTCTGACACGTCTAAGACACCTCCTTTTCTTACCATCCATCATGAACATATTGAGTTTGTTCCATCAGTTTCCACTCCTGTTCATGAAGATCAGCCGGAGCATGCTGTGGAGCAGATACTTCCTTCGGAGGATGCTGATCCAGCACAGTCCACGGATGCCTCACAGCCTATTCAGGAGCCTGCATCAGGTTTTTTTATTATAAATGTTTTAAATTATATCATTTCACTTTTGTCTTATTGTATTGTCACTTAACTCTTCTCTTTTCACCTATTCTGTTATTTAGTGGTATCTTCTAGTAAGCGACATGGGTGCACTCGAATGCGGGATGCCTGGAATCGTGAAACTCAGATTATAGTGGATTACAATCCTCAAAATAAAATGGTAGGTAAAAATGCTAAAGAGTGTAGAAGTTTCATGGCTACTTTAGCCAAATATCATGATATCATTCTGGTGGAACCGGTCTCATGGAGACATATCTGTGCTGACATCAAGGATAGGGCATGTGCGCAGATATGGGTACAGAAATTTTATAAATTTATATTTATATTAGTAATGTATTTATATGAATTAACATTTTCATTGCAGAGTTGAATTAACATTCCTAACGGTGAAGCTGCCAAAGCTGCTAGGTTGAGTGATCTTGGAGATTATTGGTGGTCATACAAGTATGACTTACATATTGGTTGGAGGAGCAGAGTGGGTACCGAGTTAGAGGGTGTACCCACAAACCCTGACTGTCCAAAAAGTCAATATCAAAAAATGATCGCACATTGGAAGACTGAACAGTATAAGGTACTACCCATCTTTAATTGTTTTTATATAAAATGTAATTCTTATTACTTGTATTGATTTTTTGTTTCTTAGGAAGTGTCAGCCAAAAACAAAAAAAAACAAAGATGAAATGATATATCTACACAAATTGGGGCGCACTACAATGCCCGATCATGAGAAGCAGCTGGTACGTTCAATCCAATTTTTTGGATTTATCATATATGGTTGTAATCCAAATTTCTGCATTTCTCATATGCAGTAAGCTGAATGGGGCATTTAAGGTCTTGTACCTCGTGCCAAATTATTCTGCTTCAGTAGGAAAAGAAAATATGGAACTGTAGTTAATTCACAAACACAAGAAAAATTGTAAGTTTTTTTATATATATTTCAAACATTTATATGAAATTCATAATTTAATATGTGTATAATTTCAACAGTCTGCCTTGGAGGCCATGGATGAGGAAGCTGACAACTTAGGGCCAAATGATCATTTGAGTCAGGTGTTAGATGTGGAGCATCCAGGAAGAGTCCGTTGTAGACCAGGAAAAAACATTGTCCCCTCTAGGTATTGGTCATCATCAGACTCCTCTAATGCCTCTAAGGCCTCTGAGATGGAAATTATGCGTGCTGAATTAGCTGCAACAATGAAAATAGTATTATAGGAGCATGAAAAAAGTAAGCTAATGAATGAACATTTCATGAAAGATATGTCAATGTTGAGTCAGTCACTACCACCAGAGGTTGCTTCCACTTTTGATTCATGTAAAGAATCAATGCACTCTTTACATAATGCCTCGGGTGATTCCCATGAGGGTCCTAGTGGCGATGACGGTGGTGGCGATAGAGCTGGCGAGGATGTTTTTGATGATGTTGTTGGTGATGAGATTGTTACTTATGATGATGATGATGATGATGTTGGTGCTGGTGATGATGATGATGACGATGTTGTTGCTGGTGATGATGATGATTCTGGACATGGGGGTGACGATGGTGGTGATGGGGGGATATTAATCCCCTCCATTTTTGACTTAGCAGAGAGACTTGTGTTGGAGTTTTAATTTTTTTTTTTGTATTGATGGACTGCTTGTATGTGAATTTCTTTATGCAATGAAATAAATTTTGGATTATGTTTTCATAGGGGGTGTTATTTGACAATTCTTTAGCTAATATTCACATTCCATTTTTTTTTATGGTTTGATGTGTTAATTATTATCTCGCCATCTAATTTTGGCCTTAGCAGTGGAGGGGAGGCTTGGGATGGGGGGCTGTAGTGGAGGGTTGCGGGGCTGGGAGGGGAAGGTTGGGAGGGGGTGGGGGTGCAGTGGAGGGCTGGGTAGGGGGGCTGGGTAGTGGGGAGGGAGGGGGAGGGGCTGGGGAGGGGGAGGGAGGGGGAGGGGTTGGGCAATGGGGAGGGGCTGGGCAGGGGGCTGGGCAGTGGGGGGAGGAGGCGGGGATGGGCAGGGGGCTGCGCAGTGGGGAGGGGCTGGGCAGGGGGGCTGGGAAGTGGGGAGGGAGGGGGGATGGGCAGTGGAGAGGGGTTGGGCAGGGGGGATGGGCAGTGTGGAGGGAGGGGGAGGGGCTGGGCAGGTGGGGAGGGGGAGGGGATGGGCAGTGGGGAGGGAGGGGGAGGGGTTGGGCAGGGGGGGCTGGGCAGTGGGGAGGGGCTGGGCAGGGGGGCTGGGCACTGGGTAGGGAGGGGCTGGGTAGGGGGGCTGGGCAGTGGGGAGGGAGGGGGAGGGGCTGGGCAGTGGGGAAGGAGGGGGAGGGGCTGGGGGAGGAGCTGGACACGGTGTCGACTTATCCACCGTCACTAAAGGTATGGTTTTACCACACCATTTTTTACATCATGACATGTTTTCTTTTTACACAACTGCATCCTCAAATATCCAATTTAACCCCAGACTCATATTTTCATAATATGATGCAGTAGGACTTCAAGTGCTACCAAGAATGAATTTGCAGTTGATTTAGTTGATTACCATGGCGCATTAGAGGATCGACCACTCCCAGGACATCACCTTTCTTCAGCGCCTTCTGAACAATCATCAATGTGGAACTTTCTTCCAGTTTAAAGTAAACACTTCTACTTGATATCCTTAAACCTAACATTAATGACTATTCATTGCAGCATAAATGCTTTGTTTCCTCTCTATTTCCGGCCATAATTGGTATGTGGGATGCAGAGTGAACCAACAATCTGGAAGCTGAAAGTGTTCTTGAAGGATGCGCTGGAAACACAAAGCAAGTACACGGTTGAGGTGGATGTTAATAAAACCACCCAGAGAAGCCACTGAAATCAAATCTTAACCGATGTGTTGCTCACCCCGCAATAGGTATGTTCTCGTAATATCATTGAAATAATCTCCTAGACAATTTGTAGTATTTCCCTTCACATAATACTTTTTCATACGTTATTATGCACTTCATCTTTTAAGATGAATATTGATTATTTTTTATTTATATATTGCAGGTGACTCACTCTACACATGAAGAGATCAAGGGAATCCTGCACTAATAAGTGCCAGATCTCTACAACAGGTGTGTTTTCCTAAAATTGTGGAATTAACCTCCCTACCATGCATCATTATTCATTTCAATTTACACACTATATGAATGCAGGCTATTGGTTGTGAAATCATGGAGTTAACCTCCATTTCATCCAACATATGAATGCAGGTGATATGTTTTCACTATTGACTCCACTGTATATTGATTTTTGTGGGCCATTTCTAAGAGTTTCTAGACATACTTTGATTGTTCTCATCCCAGCATAGCGATGAACTGAAATATTGGTGAATGTGCATGGGCTGATGGAATGAATGCCTTCGATTTACAAGCATGGAGAAGAAACTTAAGATATGTGTATCATTTATGTCTTAGCGTGGATTGATGAAGGTATTTTTTCCCAACTAAATCTTCAACAAGATAGGATGTATGGAAGTTTATATTGTTTAAAACTCAAGCAGTAAATGATACAGTGATAATCACATTCTTCATGAGTTAGACTGGTATTTCTTGTGTTATAATCTGTTTTGTATTACATTGAGTTGTATTACCTTAAATAAACATACCTTAAGGGAACATATTTAGTTGGACATCCAATTTTAGATTTGTTTTCTGTTATAATCTGTTCTATAATACAGTGAGTTGTAGTACCTTATCAAAATTTTAGGATGTTTTCTAACAGTTACAGTACCTTACCTGGTTGGGTCTGCATCCAAATAAAACATGTCATGCATCTACATATTTCATGTAGGGAGATTTAGGGGGAGGGCTGGGCTGTGGGGAGGGAGGGGGAGGGGCTGGGCAGGGGGGAGGGGGGACGGGGACGGGGAGGGGGAGGGGGAGGGGGGCTGGGCAGGGGGAGGGATGTGCAGGTGGGGAGGGATGGGCAGTGGGGAGGGAGGGGGAGGGGCTGGGCAGGGGGAGGGGAAGGGATGGGCAGGTGGAGGGCTGGGCAGGGGGGAGGGTGAGGGCTAGGCAGGGGGGGAGGGTCAGGGCTGGGCATTGGGGAGGGATGGGGAGGGGCTGGGCAGTGGGGAGGGATGGGGAGGGGCTGGGCAGTGGGGAGGGATTGGGAGGGGCTGGGCAGGGGGAGAGGGGGAGGGGGTTGGGCAGGGGGAGGGGGTGGGGGAGGGGGAGGGGGGATGCGGAGGGGGATGGCTGTACAGGGGGGAGGGATGGGCAGGGGGGAGGGAGGGGATGGGGATGGGGAGGGGGGAGGGGGAGGGGGAGGGCTGGGGAGGGGCTGGGAACTGGGGAGGGATGGGGAGGGGCTGGGCAGTGGGGAGGAGTAGGACAACAACAAGCATGGAGAAAGAGAGAACTAAAGATTTCCATATGTGGGATGGAAAATTAGATTAAGGAGATCTAAGAGGTATTCCTAGTGGAGATTCATTGAGTTCATCATTAGATGAACGTGGAGAATAATTGATACACCTATGTTGGTGTAAATTCCTTCTTTGATAGTGAACAGTCGGACAACAAGAAGCATGGAGTTAGTGAGTAGTTTGAGTATCTGAGAGTAGCGTGTTATTTATTTTCATATCTAGAAAGATGGATTCTGCTGCTTTACAATTTCCCAATTTATCTAGTTCATTTAGAAGGGAATTATATGTCTTGATACATTGAGTAAACCCAGTCATGACCATTTCATCATAAATTTTGGTAGCGTTAACTGTATACCCACTTCATCCAGACACAAATCAAAATTCATCCCACAATTAGTTTTAGATCCTCTTTAAAAACCAGAATTTTGGTGAACGTCTGAATCTTCCATATTCATATTCAACATATTATTAGCTATATTTTTCTTCACTTTTTTAGAAGTTTCTATATTCATGTTAGTGCACTCCAAATTTCTATAATCTGGATGGTCACTTGAGTTTGTTAAAAACATGGTCTTATTGATTTGATTTTAATTTTTTGACATAGCAGAAATTGCATTATATTTTTTCTTTTAATTTGGGATAGATCCTCACTGATTACCATGATCCTTGACCAAAAATGATCTTTTATTATTCATGCAAGTTCAGTATTGGATTTTATCGTACTTTATTCTTGTTTGCATTTTCAATAAAGGTTCATAATTAGTTGTTTTTATGTTCTTGCAGTTAGTATGAGGCAATACAGATGGTTACACAATCTTGGACATGAGGCAATATAAATGGTTAGTATTGTGTTGGTTTACAATATCCTAGATTTAACTTAGTCTTGTAGTAATCATTATTGATAATGTAAGCCATTTTTGTTCTGGGAACTCCTTTGTGACATGATTTTTCCTATATTTTATTTTGATTAGTAATAACCTTAGTAAAATAGAGAATGTCTTATTTTTTCATCATTTTAAGATATGCATCATTTTGGAATGTTGGAATTTTATCACTTTTTCTCCCTCCAAGTTGGAATTTTTAATTTTCCCACCACCATGATTGAAGTCCATCGATTTTGTATTTTGGTTTCTATTGTTTTTAAGTGTAGGATGGTAGGAATATGTGCAGGATGGTAGGAATCTAGAAGTTGCAGAGGTTCAGGAAGCTGCAGTTTCTGGGGTAAAATGTTTATACCCACGGTTTGCTAAACCGTGGGTAGTCTGAGTTTTTCTTGGGCTATGCCCATGGTTTTATAGGAACCGTGGGTATATAGCTATTGCGACGCCACTCTAGCCCACGGTTCATGAAACTGTGGGTATAACCTATACCCACGGTTTCATGGGCTATACCCATGGTTCTAAACTGTGGGTATAGGTGATATTTCCAGTAGTGGTAGCCAATAATCTTGACTACATGAGGCCCAACTGGTGCGGACTCTCCAAGCTTAGTTGTAAACAAATAATTTGAGATCTCATACCTCTCCTTTCTCGCCTTCTCTTAGTAGAGATCCTTAAGGTGAGAAATCATGCTATACGCGTCCATGATTTCATGTTGCTTAAAGAGCTCATTAGACATGGCCGATAGCATGAAAGACTAGACATATGTGGCATCATTTATGTGTTTCATATAGAGAGATAATTCATCATCACTAGCCTCTTTCCCCGGCGCAACTGGAATAGGCTCTTCCAGCACATACAATTTCCTTTTGTGGCGAAGGATGATGCATAAACGCCTCTACCACTCGTGGAAATTGGTGCTGGTGATAAGGTTTTCCTTCTCGATTATGGTTCTCAATGATATTTTTAAATTCATTTTCTTATCGTTTCTACAAATTAAGATGAGAAAAGGTTAGTGCTTTATTACAAAACTGAGACAAATACCTAAATTAATACTTATTAGTCTCCCACTATTTTATCGAAATCCAATAGCACTCACCATTGACTTCGGAATATTATGTTTCCTGAATAATTTAGTGGAAAGGATCCATATTGCCATTTCCATTACCCCAACTAGGGTTTGTCAAGAAAATTTAAGGGTTTTGGTAGGTATTCCAAATGCCAACTAAATTAACTCACATCTCCTTGATCCGCTGAGTGGACTCCCCAATCCTGTAATCCTTTTATTTTGGATTTCCTCAACCTTTGCCTCTTGGTCACACCAAGTCCTGCTGTGGAAATCAACCCTTGATGCGAACCATGTCAAGTCAACCCAAAACCATGAATTAGAATTCCCTGATAATTCAAAGGGCCCCAACTAGGGTTGGTCAAGCACATTGAACTAAGGTTCGATTCTAACCAAGATTAATGAAAGCTATACCGACTTAATATATCTTTTGAGGTATTTTATCCTTATATGTAAATTTCTAATTTATTATCTTTTATTAAATGCTTGTTAATATTAAGTGGGATATACTTAAGTGATTAACCATGTCTAAGATAATATTTACGTATATGCTGGTTTTATTTTAGTTCCATATTGCGTGCTCGTTTTAATTTATTAATTGTTTGACCGTGATAACACACCCACAATAAATAAACCATTAAACTGACAGAAATAAAATAAATGGTATGATAATGAGATTTTTCTATTGGTTATTTTATCTAGAGGTTGATAAACTAACCCAAGACCTAGGGTAGAAACACCTTGAACCTTTCGAGTTCATGTTTACAGCTTTCCACCTATCCACCTTTGTATCTCCTTGGATTGGTTTCACCTTGGCTCCTGAATTGAGCCGCCTCCACTAGCTAGGGAGCTCCATCCTTTATATATGCATTTTTCTCACATGAAGGTGAGGGGTAAAAATGGTATTTTTACATAAAAGAATCCTTGGGAGCGCCTTCCCTACATATTAATGAGGAGATGGCTCAAATGCTAAAAAATTTAATTTAAATAAATTAATTAAAAGAAACCATTCACATTCAAAGGTCTCGGTCTAGGTCATGATCATCCATACATGCAACAATATTTATGAATTAATAGAACTAGCATTCAATTCTTTAATCGTTTTTTATGATAAATTACGCTCAAATTAATTAATTATCTTTAATTAATCAATCATTTTATGTTAAAACATTTTCTGAAATTCGTTGAGATTCTCATCCATCATAATTTTAAGCAAATAAATTCATTTAAAATTATCCTTGTACAGAACTTGTACCATGGAGACAACCCGGTGAATTCCCATTTATTACGCAGATGTTAAATTAAACACATATATATAAAACACCTATCACATGTTTTGCATCATCTTTACGCCTGCGCTTTGGTACATGTCTCAAGGGTTTATATAATATAATAATAAATTTTAATAAATCTGCATAATTTGGGTGAGTACATGACATGTAGTTCCGACTACACGGTGGGTACTTTTCTTCACCGTCCATCCGAAGTACACGCCTGGAACATGGCGCGTTAATGTACTTCAGAAATTTTCAGAGTACACAGCATGTACAGTGGGACACACGCCGTGTAGTTTCCGCATTACATGGTTTCCAGCTGGGCAGACTGTGTATGGGGTACACGGTCCAACCCTAACCCGAAGGGACTACAAACTGTGTTCTGTTGGACCACATGGAGTGTAATCCGGAAACCGTGTGCCACATGTTCCTGGTCAACACACGGTGTCATAAATGACTTATATAGGATCAATACACGGCCTGATTTGGCAGACCAGTCTGATGCATGAACATAGACTACATGACGTGTACTTCTGAATACACGGTGTGTATTCCGGTGTTGAATGGCCAGAAACTTTTGGCACCTCCGAATGAGTTCCTCTATTTTATTTTAATCAAAATTAAAAAGAAAAAATCGTTTCTGTGAGGTGAATGAGAAACGAGGGAGGAGGAACAGATATCGAGATTCATATTTCCAGAACGATTAAACTTGAATTGAAACAACTAAATTATTAAATGCGTAAAACATAAACAAAAAACTAAATAATTATAATCAACAATATAACCTCTCGGATACCACTTATAGGTTCCAGGCACAGAAGAAGTGCATTGGTAGGTTTTCCCAACTTTAATTTAAACATTAAGCAACGTTCAATCTGAGATCCATCACGATTTCAAATGCTGAATCTTCAGAATAGAATGAAGAATGAAAAAACATAAGAGGGAATACCAGAACCATAGAGATAGGATCATCATATTTTGGTTATAATTAATTTAATTAATTCACAAGAATTACCTTGGTGGAATTCTTTTTTCATTGATGTCTCCGGTCACGATCCTGTGATCCATCGCTGCGTTGTAGAATCCAAGTGTAGGATTCCTCTAGCAGTGATCCACACATGTGCCACGTATCTCAGGATGTCGATGAAGGGATATCCGAGTGCTAGCATGGAAGAACCTTCTCTTGCGATGTCCTCCTTCGATCGCCTTGGTCTCTTGGTCTTGAGAGCATTCTTGGAAGAATGAGTTCTATCTGTCTTTAAAGAATTCTCTAGAATTATTGTGCACAATGATTCCTTGAAATGTTTTGGGGTTGTGAGGATATTTATAATCCTGTTTGATGATATAGAGTTATGAAAAAAAATAAACACATTATGCATTTGATTTATTTCATTAACACTTATTGAAAACCCCGTGTTGAATGATTAATTCCTTGACATGCGCCCACACTGATTATAATTAATATCACAATAATGATATTATTTCCTCAAAATCCTGATGAGATAAACTACGTGTCATGTAATCATTAATACATGGCGTGTACTTGTTTTCCATAAAACTACATGGCATGTATATTAAATTTACACAGCGTGTACTTTTATTTTCCACTTTTCTTTATCTCCTCCTCGATATTTATTAGACCTTGAGTAATGGCTATTTATTTCTTAAATAAATGTAACTGCATTACTCGCTAATAAATATATTATTTCACCCACAATATATTCTATCAAATAACTAGTGTCGAAATAAATGCAATCAGGCATCCTTAAATAATTATTAAACCCCAATCGGGATTAATCTTTATTTAACTAGTTAAATGAATATTTAACTGAGATACATGGACACACTTAGTGTGTGACCCTCTAGGCCTCTTTCTCAGTGGAATTAGGTGGAGCCTGCCTAAAGTCCAAGTTTAACATCTAGAAACACGCCAAGGCACCCATAGAGAAAGAAGTTAACGCCACAATAACGTGTCACCTCATACGAATGCTTAACGTGTAATATAATACCTTTGTCATGATATCTCGAATAAAGCGGGTTACATGCTAGTGTCATCAACCGACATGCTCGATTATTCTTTCTTTGACTTTCCAGAATTGAACTCGCCCATACCTTACCATGGACATGGATTTAATTAGGCCATATCAATTCCATCAAAGGGCCTAAGATATTTACTTCCTTTATGGAATAGAAGGGACAAATCCGTTCTTTCATTATCTATTAATGCGGTATTACTCGTGACGCGCCAAACGTATCCTACCCCACTGTGAACAGTGTGTCGTCATAGTTTTCGTCAATACATCTAAGAGAACGAGTTGTAATACCCATAATAATAATCTTAACGTCCAAGGACCAAAACACATGTCTGCATATAGGAACATCCGATGACACTATGAAATGTGGATTTCTTACTAGTGGGTCTCATTCTTATAATATCCTCCTGGATATAACCAAGGGAGCACACCATGAGAAGGTTCCTCAATGTTTTATGAGTCCTCACCTCTAATGGCCTATATTATTTGTGTCCCTCAAATAACATCATCCGGCTATAGAACATATATTCAAGAACAGTGTTTTGGCACTTCCGAGTTCTTATCATTTTGTTGGCATTGCTGGTTGAATCATGGATGAGACATTCCTTCCCAGGATGACTCCCTCATTCCCTTTCAGTCTTTGTCTATGGGTGAAAATTACTTTAAGAAATTTATAATACCGAGGGACCAATTTAACAGAATCCAATAAATGAAGGTTAACTGGAATATTTTGAATTGTATCCAATATATTTTTTATCAATATGATTATCAAAAAACTTATTAGAATTTGGGAGTATTTGGGGAAAAGGAAGAGGAATGTATTTTTCATCTGAATCATCAATGATAATTTTACAACACTTTTCGTTTTGTTTTTCTTCATTGTAATTTTTTATTGGTGGAGAAATAGTGTTTTTAAGAGGGGGACATAACTTTTGGGTAGAATAATTAGGTGAAGAAACATCCTTTCCACTATGAAGTGTGATTGAATGAAAATTAAAACATTCTTTTGGACTGGAAATAGGTTGGGAAGGTAATTTTCCAAAAACTGTCATATTTATCTCACTGATGGTTTTCACTAATTTTTCCACTTGTATTCGTAAGTATTGAATAGCCTATTAAGTGGTCTATTAGAATAGGAGGTTCTGGGATACCATTTTCATCAATATATCCCTGAGGGTCGGTTTAGATTTGGGGGAGGATTAGGAGGATTGTATCATGAAGGTGAAGGATAAGAAGGTTGCATACCTTGGCCTTTTTTATACTAATTCTACTTGGGGTAGCTTGAGTTTCCTCCTTATCAGTACTGTTGTTGTGCTTTCCACCCTAGGTTTGAATTTTTCCTATATAATTCTTACTTGAAGGGAAGTGCTTATTGTAATAAACACCCTAGGAACACAACTGCACAAGACTCAGGTGAATCATGAGGTTGTGGGAACTGGTCAGAAAAATGAGTATTTTCAGAAGAAATAACACAATGTAATGGCATAGAAGAAGACTGTGATATACCTTGTGCTTGATTTAATTACCTTAGAAAGGTATGAATCTCATCATTTTTATTATCTATCTTTTGTTATAAGGATGTATGACTTACCTCATGAACTCCTTGGGTTGGTGCAATAGCTCTTGTACCAAATTGTTGTGTTTTGTGAGCCATGTGGCAATTATTTCATGAGTGGCGGAATGAGATTTATCAAATAGGGAACCACAAGATACAAAATCAATCATTCCACAATCCATGGGGATTATTCCCTCATAAAAGTATTTGAATAAATGTTTTTTACTAATCTAGTGGTGGGGAATCTGGATAAAAGTCATTTTAATCTCTCCAAGTATTAATGAAGAATATCACATGGTGATTTCCTAATGCCAAAAATTCCGTTCCTAATTGATGAAATATGAGAGGTAGGGAATAAATTCTCTAGAAAGAGTCTTCTCAAGTCATTCTAGCCCCCAATTTTAGTAGGAAAATACTATATCTAGTCTTTGGAAACACCATCAAGGGAGAAAGGGATGGCCCTAAACTTAATTAGGTCCTCAGACAAATTTTGGAGTTTCCTGGTAGATCACACTATCCAAAATTATTTGATATGTTTCTGACGGTCCTCACCAGGATGGCCATGGAATTTGGGAAGTGGTGGATGATATCTGATCTAATCTCAATTATTGATACTTCCTATGAATATTGGATGTACCAAGGATGGAAATCCACATCCCGAGAGGTCAGTTATTTTAAGGTCTAGTTATTTTGGTCCATTATTTCTAGGGTTTGAATTGGTTTGATTTTTTATTGGGTTAAGACCATTTGAGCTTCAGCAATGGTTTACACTATGTTACTTGATTTTACAACATCGGATGACATAATTTATGATTGAATTGTCTTTTCAATTTCATGATTTATTTCAAATTGTTTTTCTTTAACAAATAAGATAATGAAAATAACTTATGGAATTTGTTTTTCCCTTTTATGAAAAATGATTTATAAAATAAAAATATTTATGAATAATTAAAGAATAACATAGAAATGAATTCTATATTACATAATTATAGAGAGATTAGAGAATAATAGAGAGAGATAGAGAGGAATAACACACACAAAAACAAAAACAAAAACAAAAAACAAAAACAAAAAACAAAAACAACCAAAAGGGAAAGGGTATTTAAAGGTGTTAAGAAATAAAATCAGATTCTAAAAGGAAAAAATAATATCGGCTCCCTATAAGGGGTTGCCAAATTTTTTCTGTTGTCAATCACATCAAACTAGATGTTAATTTTTAACAATAATTTATATAGTATAGCAGCAACCCAAGGTCATTTCTAGATAGAGCGTGAAATCATTAATTAAAAGGGGGTTTTATTATGAAAATAAAAGGGGAATGAGAATTTATAAAACATGGGGTTTATTATTTTAAAATACAAATTGAAACTATATTACTAATTGATAGAAATGGGATGGAGAAATCATGATCAACCCAAGTATGTGTCCCTTGATGCGCAATCTGTCATCACTCTCAAGGGAATGGGAAGGGTCATTAATTTATTTATTTATACACACTGAAACCTATATGTTATGTTAGTTATTATTCATTTACAACCAATTATTTGATTAATCAATGATATTAATTATTGGAAACTACTCAAAATCATCAAATCAGAATCGATGTAATAATAGAACTCAATCAAGACATCACATCAACAACATTATGAGATGAACAGATTTGTGTCAATGATAAAATATTACCAAATACAAGAACATGAATATTCTTGGGTTCAACATCATTGAATTTATCAATCTACATAATCTATTTTCACACTCATGAAAGCGAAGGGATAAGAAAAGTGGAAACCGCACTCAAATCCTCACAAGATTTAGGTTATGAAAGGAAGCAAAAATATTCTTATTCCTTTGATTTTTATTTGATCATACCAGAATAAACACAAATTAAGAAGTTATACCTGAAGATCAATTGACAAAAAAAATATAAAATTAATTGCCTTATGAAGATTATAAGAAAGGAGCACATGATGACAACCAAGACACCCCCCTTAATTGATCACTAAGTGGCTTAGAAGTACATGAGGCAGAAGAGAAATGAATGAAATAAGAGAGTCTCAAGTTTGACTCACCCCTACCCCTAGTCATATAACATCATAGAATGAGGTTTAGGGTTTATTTTGTGGACAAGTATTTTACTATTTTCACTAAATAAGTCAAGTGTCTAAGGGCATAGGTAACTATACATGGAAGACTACATTATTCTATTTTATCTATATAGTTGAATGACCAATTGTTTTAAAATAACATTAAATTTTGTAGTGTGGTGGGCCTTCACGTTTACTATACAATGGAGGTGGAATCATCCCAATTTGAGTTATGAGTCCCGGGTTATGTTCCAAATACATAAGGGTTGTCCAATCAGGCCAGCCAAGAATTTCTTCATATTTTGGGGCTATTTTGGGACTCCAAATAGTCAATTTGGTCTACATGTTCTTCTTGAAAAATTTATCCCAAAAGTTTTTCTACATGTAAACAAATTTTTAATCCAATTGGATTCATAGATTATCCACAACACGTATTTATGTCTACATTCATGCTTAGGCTCTCACACAGTTTGGCATATTTTTCTTGAATTCTATCCTTGGCTCTCAAAATAACTTCCTCCTACAATGGAGATACAAAAAAAGTAAAATTTCTATATTTAAAAATCATAAATATTAAGTCATTGAATCAAACATGATTTTTAATTTATTAATATATTTTTAATAATCATTTCAAAAACATTTTAACATAGTTGTGTAAGGGTGGAAATGAATAGTGAATCAATATGTGATCTTGTCCCTACATCTATAAAATGCACTCCAACGGTATGAAGAATTTTTTATCATTGTCATATAACAAAATTTATCCCCTATTTTCAATTTTTTTTAATAATTTTTACTACAAAGATATAGTTCCTTCAAAATTGATAATATTTAATATAAGTATGATATAATTAAATCTCAAGAATGATTATATATGTAAAAGAGGGGAATAAAGATAGAAGTAGGTTGTTCGATCATGAAGCTTATTATGGAAGTGGATATATTTTTCAAACATATTATTGTAAAAATATCATCATTGAATCATTAGAAAGAGAGGAATGTAACTGATGAATTAGAATAGATCAGAATAAAGATATTTATAAGTAAATAATCACTAAATCTAAAATTTAATGTGAAGGGATTCCTCCCATGAAATGATGGTTTTATAGATGTCATCCAGACTCCTTCCCAAAAATGACTAACCATGATAATTGAGAGGAATGGATTAATTTATACTACTAGAAAAACACCATATACCCACATTTTAGAACCATGGGTATAGTCCCTAAAACAATGGGTATAGGATTTACCCACATTTTTAGAAAATATGGTCTTGGGAGCTGTCAGGATAGACTTATACCCGCTATTTCACAAAATTGTTGGTATAAGACACCGATAACCATAGTTCTTAAACCATTGGTGTATCCAATATAATTTTAAATAACTATACCCATGGTTTCACTAAACCATGGGTATAGAAATATTCCCATGGTTCGGTCAAACCATATGTATAAGTCCTTACTAAAAAAAATCCTCTATTGGGATTTGATCCCAACACCTTTTTCCAACACTCAAATGACTTTACCAATATCCTAAAACTTGTTTCCATTTCCAAAATTCAGAAAAAATATATTTTTATATACATCAAAATTTATATATATTAAATTAATAATTATTATTATTATTATTGAAAAATAATGGGCCATATAAACCCACGGTTTGTTCAAAATGTGCGCATACTATCTTTTATTTCAAAAAAATTATGTTGGGATTTCATCCTAGAACCTTCCGCAAACACTCAATACTAAAAAACATGCCTTTAAAAATTCTTTCATTTATCATCGCAAGAAATATCACTGATAATTTATATCTTTATCAGCGTAAAAATAAGTACTGAAGTTTGAGCTCTGATAAAATTAATATTTTCCATTTCCTTTTTAGTGTTAATAATGATCATCCTTTATCAGTGATAAAATACTGTTGTTAAAATAAGTATTTAATAGCACAAAAATGATAGTTCTGATAAATATCCCTTTATGAAACACTTAACAATTTTATGCTGATAAATGGGATCTTTATCAATACATTTCTAAAAGCGTTTTTATAAGTGTTTCTGATCTATTTAAAAGAATCCTAACCACAATTCTATCACTAGTGATTCTCAAGATCTCACGAAACTCCTCTTCTTCTGGTGAGACTCTTCTATTTTAACTCAAATTAATAAATATGATATTCCAATGTATTCTATTTTCTACTTTTCCTTTATCACTGTTTAATTTTTTGGGTTCCTTTCTTTGTGTTTTTTCACTGTTCTTAATCATGAAAATCCCAATATCTCATATCCACGCCACTAAAAAATAACCGGTGGTTCTATTTTATTGTTTTCCTCTATAGACAATGGTTTTGAAGAAATATAATGATGTTTTCATATAGTAAGTTCAGTCAGCACATATGTATGAGCCTGTATGGATAAATAAAAAAGATTTTTCACCACAAATTATTGTAAAGGTAATTCTATCTTTATAGCATGATAAAATTGATTTTATTAAAACATTGAGGAGTATACCTCATTTCTCTAAAAAAAAGTTCTATATCTCTTAGCATTGAAGAAAGACTTTAGTGATCAGGAAGTGTCTCTAAGGTGATGTGGTGACTAGAATTTGGAACTATTTTGGTATAATAGGTCTAAAATAATACAAAACTGAATTATAGTTATTCTATGATATTTGTATTGATTTTATCTAAAAGAAAAAACTTTCTTGACATAATAAGTAATCCAAAAATACGTATATATATAGTAATTATGTTCTATACTTTAGTTACCATATGTAGTTTAGGTTTCTTTCTGTTTATTGTTACCTTGACCTATCTTCTCGAGTCTCATGCAACTTATTTTGGAGTCGATAGGTATAAATCGATAAGAATATATGAACTGTCTTGTTCTTATGTCTATTTTTTTTAATTTTTTCTAGAATCAATTATAATTTTATATTAATAGAAACAAAAATAATAAATAAATAATGCATTATTACTTACTTATTAGTGATGATTATGTTTATATAACTTATTATTTGATTGAGTTTATTATAAACCCCTTTATCGATGCTATTAGTTAGTTTTTTTATAATTATATTTAAAAAATTTCTTATAACATATTTTAAATTATATTTTAAATACAAAAATAGTTATTAAAAGGTAAATTAATGAGAGGGAAGGTATAATGGTCACGTTAGGTATAGATTATTTTGTGCCAATTTTTGAAGGATTATGTTTTTTAAGTGAATAAATATGTGAATCTCAACATTAATATAGCATATGTCACCACTCTTAGAACTATACCTTCATAATATGGTTCTAATAAATATCCTCTATATTCTAGAACTTATATTGATCCTCATATCCTGAAGTTAATTGTATATATACTTAAATCTATTTGGTATCATTTCTAATGAAGGGAATATATAGTATCTATGGTTCCTCTGAGATTTTATGGTAATATATATTAATAATAAATTTATGATTACATTGAATGGATTAATTTCATTTATAATAGTAACAAAATTATAGTTCAATAATGAGAATAAGTTATGAAATTCCCCCTTTAAAGTGATGTATTTTATTAGGGGGATCTTAAATGGGATTAAAAAATATCAAAAATTGGAAGGTGATGAATACTTGAGTAGATAAATGAGATGTTGAATGCAGTTGGGGTGAGATTTAATTATTCAAGACCATTAGGGTAGATTTATTCCAATTCATCTTCAATTGAGGATACTTTTGGAGTTATTTCATCAGTGTAGGTTCATAGGATACTTTAATCCTTATTTTCTCTTTGATGTGAAATATTTTGATAGATGCAGTCTATTGGGATACCTCCAAAGGTCTTTTTGACCTATTCCTTTTTGGAAGGGTCATTAGATATGATTTCTAGATTATTTTTGGTTGAGTAATCTATGTATGATTCTAGACAGGGTTATTGAAATGAGATAGGTACAATCCTAGTATATTATACTCTCATTGATGGCTTTGGGATATAGATGCTTCATATTCTTTATTTATGAGTATATTATATTTCCTCAAAGATTGGGATTATAAATTATTCAAAAAAATTTAAACATCATTATTCTATATAAGTAAACATATTGAAAATAGTAATCAGTGTCAATTTTATACAATTGTGGTAGCCATAAGTGGGAATATCTACCTGAATTAAAAGTGAAAGTTTCATCAAAGTTGATTCATATTGATAAATAAATATAAGATGGATGTAACATGTGGACGATTTATATAATGATTTGTTATAATGGGTATCTTATTCATTTTAATTATTTTAATATCATTATTATGATGTATTTTGATTTTATTTTTCACAAGAGACCATGGCGAACTGCATCTCCATCTGATGGTGTGAAATAAGAATACAACACATAATACTCTTAAGAAACACAAATAACTTCTCATAAAAAAAACTAATGGTTTCAAAAATTTGGTTGTGTAAATAAGGATTCATTTTGGTATGATAAATATACAATACAATACACTTCATGAATAAAAGTCCACTAAATTTTTTTTTATTTCTTGAACATAGATATAATACTTCAATACAATTGTACAACTAAACACAACTACCTTTATTTAATCTGTCCTCAGACTCTTCATTGAATTATATCTCTATTTGATAGATTGGAGGACCTATTTAAAACTATCCTTCCTTCTATCATTGTGGTTCTAAAGTTCCTTGATGACATACCTCTCTCTTGGATTGTATTCATTAATCTCCATCAAAGCCGCTGATGGCTTTCATTACCGTATATCCCAACTCATTGTTCAAATCTTTTAGACTTTCATCCTTTTAATTTACTCCATCACGAGAACATAAAAAATGACAGAACCATATTAATCAAAACATAATTAATTATGTTTTTTTTCTAGATATTAATTCTCTTATATGACACACTCATTTACTTTTGACCACACATTATGAAAAATAACTTTCATTTTGGGTATGGTCACATTGGATCATATTATAACTCTACATTTAAGCATACTTAGATGTGAATACTACAAAGATGAGTGAAATCTTGAAAATACTCATGTTGAAATTTTTTTTTTGAAAAAAACCATCAAACATACCTTTTGATTCACTTCCTATTGACCCATTATAAATTTAAAATGGTTCCCAACTGACACATGAAGGTATTCCTCCCATAATGAAAAGAGTTATCTGACCCTGTTTTTGGCTTCATCTTTTGGATACTTTATTTTAGAAGCATGGAGAAATGGTTATTTTTTAGGATCCCGCATCTGCCTCAGACCAATACCACAACAAGTTTGGATCTCCTCCAAACCATGCAAAAAAAAGAAACATTTCAGAGGAAGTGAAATAAGAAATAAATGTTTGTGAGTGGAATTAAATGACTATGAGTGGAATTCATGTGGATTTTAATGTTCATTACTTCATTGTTTCAATTAAAAATGTTATAATCAAGAATTAAAATTACATTTATGTTATTTTTGTACATCATTGGAATATGTGATATCATCTCCCAAATAGTTATTAATGAATTTTTTTGCTTGGGACTCATCCACCATCCCTTCTATATTGTTTGAAATACTATGAGTAGTAGTCATCGAAAATTATCTCTCATACATGGTATGAGATGAATTTTTGTTATATTACTTTAAATAATATAGGCAGATGTCCAGAAAATATTGGAGATAAATATCAAATAAAAAATAAAATAATAAATATTTAGGATGTGTGTCATCAATGAACGTTGGAACCAAAATCTTGTGGGTAAGGCTAGTTTGTAAGAGGGATTCTATTCCATCATCGAGAGATGAAAGGAAATCAACATTTGAAGTTGGATTAAGTAAAGGTAGTGGAGGTTAGTTCTACTATAGAATTGATGTATTATGTCTGTATTCAAGATAATATCAATTTTCATGCAGGATGAATTCAAATGTGGACTTTTTTGTATGGGGGGTAGTGTATTGTTGTTATTCAAGATAAATTAAATGTTGACTAATTATATAGGCAATGTATTTTGAACATGATGATGTTACCAATACCAAGGAAAAATAGCCTGTTGATGATCAAACTTCATAATTATTAGGGGATCAATACTATGCTTTTGAAAAAAACAACACAAAAACACAGTTTTGAATAAAATTATCAAGGAAATAAGTCACAGTTTAAAATTTGAGGTTGGTGGGAATCAACATGATGATACTACTAACCCCAAAAATTCAAAATTCATTAGTTATTTTAGGGTCACAATAAGGTTGAATGTTCTAATTTTTGTTGACTCATGGTTCCATGTACAACTTGTGACAAATAAAATCCGTTGGAATGATAAAATTTTAATGTTACAATATACATTATGTATTTTACCAAAAAAATATATAATGAATTGTTTATTTAATATTAATTATTCCTTGTTGACATAATTTATTTTAGAATATTTCCCTGAGAAGTGATTCTAAATGGATAGTGTAGAAGCCCATAGAGGCTTAAGGACTCATATGATGAAGTTACATCATAGGGATGTTGAGGGGAAAATAATTCCCCACCCCCACTTAGTTATGAACATATTGTATAGTAGGAATACTAAACTAATATAATTAATTGTCACAATGAGAAATCATTTTAGGTGCATTTAAATAAATAATATATTATTTGACACTATTCAATTTATCCAACATGATTCAAAATTTTTAATTTTTAAAACATCAAGATAGTGATGATAATAAATAACCTGAATCAAAACCAATATACCCCTAAAAATGAAGTATAGAGTATGCTTCATTAGAGATGAAATTGGTATGTATTGTAAATGACAAATAAAATTTTAATTATGTGATATTAAATAACATATCTTCCATTATTTATATTAAGACTAAATAATAAATATATGGAACCACTTATGTCCCATGACTCGTGTTATGAAAAGAGGATCCTGTAAATAAGGAGGGTAAATTAGATGATTAAAATAGAAATGAAATATGGGAATCATGTGTAAGAATGACATAATTATAATTTTTTATTATTTATAACAATTTATGTAAAACTATCTTTTTATGTTCATATATTTTATATGGTTTAGACCTAATAATTGGAAATTACCATAGTAGAAGAAAATATACTTTCAAGAAGATTTGAAGCGGCTTAAAGAATATAGTCACTTTAGAGTATTAGGTTTTGGAGTCTCTTATTGAATATATTTTGAGAAGATAAATGCACATGATGATACATATAATTTGGTGAGGCGATTTTAGACACAAATAGAATCACTACAAGAAATAATTTTTTGGTCATGTTTGGAAAACCAATGTATAATAAAGGATCAAATCAAACCAACAAAGTAGCAAAGATTCAAACATGGAGTGAATGACCCCACTAGCTTTGCTGTTAGTCATCCCCCTTAACCATACCTCACCTGGGATAATAAAATTTTTCATTACTGTTACTCCTAAATGTGTATCAAATAAATTTGAATAATTTTATATTACTAAAATTACTCAGGGTACATTTTTGTGTGATTTTAATCTATAAAAAACTATATACTTCCGTGCTGCGATGGGTAAAGATCATAATATCTTGGGAGACCAGCTACACAATCAAGACATACCAAATGATAAAATTAGAGTTGCGATTTAGGTATCTTATAATCTGACTATTGAGGTTCTCATTCCACTTGATGGTCTAGATATTCAATGGTCGAAGACGCTATTAGAAATTTCATAGCACAATCATCTAATATTACAAAGATTCGTGAGATACATCATTAAAAAATTATTTTATATGAAAAACATGTAATAGTTGAAGATAATAGGTTTTCATTGATGTATGATATTATAGGTGGATAGATTAGCTGAGAAATAGAAGGTAGAATGAATAAAAAATAGTGAATCGACCCAGAAAACAAAATTATCTTCTAAGAGTACCATCTCCTTGTCAGTTCCAGAGAAACATTTATTATCATTACAACTTCTTTCATAGAAAAAATTTAAATATAAAACAATGTATTACATTGAGTATGAAGAATAAATATATGGATATTCCATTAAAGACAAAATTGGTGTCAATACTCTAATTGATATTTTCAAGCATGATTGGATGGGAGTCTTAGATTTGAATACATACATAAGGTACATTTTCATAATGCATCTATATAAATAATGATCTAATATGTTTTCTAATGTTAATAACTATTCATATTTTGTACATGAATTGATACTACAGCTATATAAGGGGATTATTGTGTGAAAAAGAATAAAGTTTCATTAATCCATGTATCATTTATACGCCAACTATTACATTAATGGAGAAAACAATTAAAAAGAAAAGAATGAGTTACTTGATGTGTTTAATTAAAAAGTATTAGATGATAGAATCATTTTTATGGATAAAATTATAATGTTGAACTCCAAAATCTAATCTCATAAAATATTTTATTAAATATTGAAATACTTAATGGTTTTTCTTTTTTTTTTTGATCCACTAGATACTGATAGCAGTCAATCTGGACACCTAAGATATCTATTTTTTGGATCCAATGCATGGATGTTCAACCAACAGGACACACATGATGTGTATGGTAAATATTTGATACATTAAAATCAAAATTTAATAGATAAACATATAATTATATATTCAGTCTCTTTTTTAAGAAGTATTTTTTCACGATAAGGTAGTCACTAAATATAGGCTAGATAATGGAATGAAGTAAGTGTATGAAGGGATAAATACTACAGATCACTAAAAATTAAATCATATTATGGTGTATATAAAAATATTTAACTATCTAAAAATTTTAAATATTTTTTTCAATGTTTCAGAAGTGGCTGAAAAAAGATAATGACGTCAATTTTAGATATTATGCTTGTAAATTTATGAGAGAAATCATAAATCATTAAAATAAAAGAATCCCCCAACTGGTAATTTTAGAAGATAGTCAAAGTTTCATTAAATATATTTCATAATGATTTTTTGTCTATATTTTCTCAGTACTATAAAATTTCCATCAACCTAGTTACACAAAAGAAGAAATCAATTTGTTTAGAGATGAGTGAGAAGCATAATTTTTGTTAGAATGAATGCTAACAAAAAAATTAAGTGATTACTTTCTATGTTTGGGATCTAGTATGAGTTGTGACATTAAAAATATATTTGGGGTGTGAAGAATTAAATTCATAATACTTATATTTTATTTTTGATATCTTTATCAAGGAGAAGTATAATGAAGAAAATAAATTTGTTTAGAAACACTTACTTAGTAATAATAAAATTTTTGGGGAATAACGGATTTATATGTGGAGGGGATGGTGGAGGTGGAGGTGGAGTGGAGGCTGAGGTGGAGTCAGAAGAGGAGGAAGAGTCAGAGGAAGATTCAGATTTGGAGATAGATGTGGCGGAGGAGAAAGAGGCAATGGATGATGTGGAGACTGAGATAGAGGAGGATAATAATCACTATATTACAAACAATAAAATTGTTGGGTAATATAATAGAATGAGGATCATACCATGATTCTATTTGAGAACAATTTTCTTAAAGTTTACACAACACTTATCACATAAGATAAGCACATTTGTGAAAGTGTTTCTAGAGACTTATTTAAATAATTCATTCACCACTTTTTATGTGATTTTATACAGGGTAGTAATCCACCTATAAGATCATTCTATAGGAATCATCTACACCCCAATACGGTGTACGGTGTGACTTGTATGACACAAAGTGCATCTATCTATTCTAAATTTATATTCATTTTAATGAAAAATAGATTACATAATAATAACCTATAAAACACATTAGTGTAATTTTAGTACATTAGGAAAATGATCTATAAATCATTAGTGATATGTAGGGATTTTCCACACCTAAATCCAATTAATGGTGTGATCTATATATCTTCATATGTCTGTTATCAGTTTAAAATATTTATTTTAATACCAAAAAGTTTCAATCCATAAAAACTGAGAAAACATACATGAATTTCTTGATAATTTAGTACAATTATTCATAATTCATTTGTGAAATGTATGAATCAGTCTCATGTAAATCCCAGACACAATGCCACCTGTATGGCTCAAAGTATGTGTTTATAGTTTAAAATGACATTTTTGGTAAAAAAAATTATTTGTATGCTCCATTCCATGGTAACAAATTCTGATTTTTTTGTTACTTTAGTAAAAATATCCATCGGTTATTTGGATTGGGTAAGAAGTAGCCGCACCTCAATCGAGTGCTTGGTGTGACCGGTATTACTCTATGTGCGTCTTTTCATTCAAAATTGAAGTTAATTTTAATGAAGAAATGTTCTTCTAAAAACTGAGTACAAAATTTCTAGATATTTTGATACATTAGGAAAAATATCCCTAAATCATATGTGATTTGTAAGAAATTGCTGTACCTCAATATGATTCACGGTGTGACTAGTATGAATCCATTTGTATGTTATCTATTTAAAATTGACATTTTAATACAAAAAACATCACTCATTGTAAACTAAGATAACAGACTCATACTGTACGCTTAATTTGGGGAATTGATTTGTAATTAAATTTTGATGTGTATGAATCAGTATAATGTCAAACCCACACATGATCCCACCTATATAGCTTAATGTTTGTGTTTCTTGTTTAGAATGTCATTTAAGTAAAAAAACAAAAGTGACATGCTCTAAACAAAGAAAACAGATTCTAATTATTTTGAAACATTAGTAAAATTATCAATAATTAATCTAGGACATGTAGGAATCATCCACACCTCAATTTAATGAACTGTGTGACTAGTATGACTAGAAGTTCAATATTTACTAAAAATTGACATTAATTTTACGAAAACAAACTATCAAACTCAAAACCGAGAAAAATAATTAGGTTTGTTTTGGTATATTAGAAAAATGATCCATAATTCATTTTGGATGTATAGGAATTATTCAAACCTCAATATGAAAAATTCTGGTACCGGTATGACTCCATGTTTCCATTATCATTTTAAAATTTATATTTTGATACAAAGAAGTGTCACACATTGAAAACCAAGAAAACACAATCTTATTGTCATGATATTTTGGGACAATCATTCATAATTCATTTGTGATATTATATATTATAGTCATGTCAATCCCAAACATGATTCCACCTGTATGGCTCAATGTGTATGTTCCTAGTTTAAAATGACATTTTAGTAAAGAACGCATGTGACGTAGTCAAAACTAAGGAAACACATTTTGATTGTTTTGATAATTTAGTAAAAGTATACATACATAATTTGGGATGTGTAAGAATCATCCAAACCTCAATCTAACACACATTGTGAGCTATATGATAGCATGTTCGTCTTTTTATTCAATATTGTCATTAATTTGAGTAAAACCCCAACTAACATAACCCAAACATAGAAAATGGATTCATATTGTTTTTGAACTATAAGAAAATTATCAATAAGTCATTTTTTATGTGTATGAATTAGATGCACCTCAATCTAATGCATGATATGACCGATATGACTCTAAGTGTGTCTTTTTATTCAAAAATGACATTTATTTTAATCAAAAAAACAAGTGACATACTCAAAAATGACTAAATGGATTTGGATTTTTTTGTTACATTAGGAAAATAGTCCATTAGTCATTTTGGATATGTTGGAATCATTCAAAGCTCAATATGAGTCATGGTATTACTAGTATGACATCAGGTTCACCTTTTTATTCATAATTTACATTAATTTTAGTAAAACAACTGACATAATCTGTAATACTGTTTTATTTCTTATATTTGTGTTTGACATTTTATTTCATTTGAATTAAAAATTTGTGTCTTATTTTTGTAATTTCTAGTGTTTTTTGGTGACGTAGTGTGTTATTGTGGAACACTGCATTCTCAATTTCTAGTGTTGTAGTGTGTTGTAGCATCACACTGGTTTTTCCACTTTATCAGCACAGATACAGATCCATTTATCAGTGCTTTAAATAGTTTTGATAAATATATCCTTTATTAGTGCTTGTTGAATTGCTGATAATGGAATATGTTATCAACACTTACAGAAGAAATGATAAAGGAATCTTAATTATTTATTCTAAAAGAAATGATAAATGGTCTCTTTATCAGTGCTAACTAAAAGCACTGATAAATGGTGTCTTTTATCCATGGCATTAAAATCATTCATAAAAGACTGATTTATTAGTGCTTTTTTTCTTTAATAAAGATACCCTTTATCAGTGTTTTTCTTTCACTAATAAATCTTATGTCCTTTACATGTGCTAAGGTAGTCAATACTATTCCTTTACTAATAAAGGCTTATTATAGAAGTGTTAAAGGCTTATTTTGTATAAGTGACTCTAATGACTTTATCACTATCCTAAAACATGTTTTTATTTTACATTAATATATATATATATATATATTTATCAGTAATAAAATATTTATTATCATTATTACAAATAAATAATGGGTCAACCTATATGCATGGTTTGGTCAAATTGTGTGCATAGGTTTTCCTGTAAAATTGTTTTCTTTTTCACAAAACCAACTACCATGGTTTAAAAAGACATGGATATAGGGGTTACAAATACCCACAGTTTTTTGAGAATAATTTGTATTTGTCCTTCTCACAAAAAATTGTTTTCGCCACAAAATCTACAACCACGGTATACAAAAACCAAGGTATAGGGGTGACCTATACCTATGGATTTTTTAGAAACATGGGTTTAGGTCCTTCCCATGATTTTTAACAAGAAACATATTCCCGTAGTTTACAAACCCCAACTGAATATCGGTGACATATACCCACAATTGTTTTTTGAACCGTGGGTATTGCTTTGTTTTCCATTATATAGACTTCATCACACTTTTAAAATATTTTAAAAACATTCACATCAAGCATGGAATCAACAAGCCCCATTGAAATTGAAGAATTTTAGTTCATGATAACTATTTTTATTATATTTATATTATAAAAAATGGGCCCTTAAATTGAAATAAACACCCTATAAAATTATCTAAGTTAATAAAAAGTATTCTCAAGATTTTCCCCATCACTTTGGGCCTCTAAAAACTCAATAACATGTTCAAAAACTACTAAAAACTACTCCCTGCCAACAATAAATTTTCCCAATTGATATTTTAAAAATGAAAATATATAATTATATAACATAATAGTTTTAAATTTTTTATTTAAAATAAATTTTTTTATAATGAAGATTCGAATGAATTGAAGTTCTAAAAAAAGAGATCATCATGCAACTGATCATTCAAAGTAGGCATGAAACCTTCCATAAAAAAGAATTTTTTAAGGGGATAACTATATGGTTTCTTGGAGGGACTCAAAATAGAAACTTCTCTAGTTACAGAAACATCAAAATAATTAACCACAACAGAAAAATACTCATACTCTCAATCACAAAACACAGGAAGAAGAAAATGATACTCTTGATCCAGATATGATTCATGGGAAAAGGGTTCCTCACAAATAGGTTGCATGATGGGTGGACTGAAAGCCTGATTGATACACTCTAAGATAAATTTATATTCATGTTTAACCTCCTCCCGGTTATTAGTAATGATTTCCTATGTTTAGTTTCAATCCTCTAAATTCATTCAATATTTATTGTATATTACAAATTAATATAATTCACTTGAAAATGTTCATCAACCAATAATTTGATCAAATTTTCATAAGGTTGAAGATTTTCATTTTTAATATCATATCTAAAAATGTATTCAACAAAATATATTAAATTAAAACATACCAAAAATAGAGACTCATTGAAAAAAAAAATCTTCAAGATCTTCAATGGCATTAAGGGTCACTTTTATCTTCAACACATCCATAAAAATTCCAATAGCTGATAAATATGGTCTTCTATGAATGATAATAACTTTATTGTAAATCTTAATTTCAATAATGGGAAAATATGTATGGAGTGTCAGCTTTATGATATCAACTGACGAGTCATATAACCTTAGATAAATATATGAAAGTGGCCAAATATATAATTTTAGTGAAACTGATGTTGGTTTCATATCCGAATATGAAATTTTTAAAATAATAAGTAGAGTATAAGGCTGATGATAGAATCTAATTCGCATGAGCACATAATCTTTTCACTAAATCAAAATTTTTAGGAGAAGAAATTAGAACCATGATCCTTAAATTTTGGAGGATTTTTTTAGAAATTCCATTAAAATCCTAATTCATATTAACTGATGAACTCTCACCCAATCCCTTTTACTAAAAATAATATTTGGAAAAATTGAAACAATGATAGAACATTAAAACCCTAATCAAAAGGGATATTGAAAATAAAGATCCTAAACAATTGAAGGAATTTCATGTAATCTGGTTTATTATTATTTTAATTAATTTTGGAAAAGGAATGGGAGGAACATTATTCTTCATGACTATTTGATTAATATCCTCATTCTCGAAAAAAAATATTTCCATTCCTTATATAACTAGTTCCTTGTTCTGTTTACACTGTTTTATGAATTTTTTAGTTGAAGATTCATCAGTTTTTTTAGTTTGGACCTTGTTGTCCATATTTTATTATTTTGAGTTTTCATGGTTTAAACATAAGAATCATATATTTAATTATCCTCTACCTTCATCTCTTGTACATTTATTTGATGTTGGGTTTGAATGATATATCTAGTGGTTAAAAAAAAGAAATCATCTCTTATATAAGGTTAAGTTGTTTTGTGAATCATTAATTTTCCTCTTGCACATAAATCTCTATCCATTTAACCAAAACTATTTGTAACATTGCCTTTAATTAACCTTGGGAATATGAAACTCATTTGCATACTTATCTTGAAAAAAATTAGGCAATTTAAAATAAGTATTGGTAGTAGGTTTTTGGATTGATCCTTGTTCTCTATATGAATGGTTTGGGTGATTTTCATATCCATCATTATATTGGATTAGAAAAAGGATCATTATTTCCCTGATTTATATAAATATTGATAACAAATAGATAGATCTAATTATTGTGAATTAGAATATCAATGTTGGGACACCGGTTTTGGATGGGACCATACATTCCCTAGTGACAACTCTATTCTCTAATAATTCTATCATCATTAACAAGAACATGGGGTTTTTTCCATCTCTGTGAATAAGTTTTTTCCATATAATTCTTTGTCAAGACATTTTGATAGTTTGTTAAAGAGTCATTTGATCTCATTACCTATCATTTCTTGGAAAACTCCAATGAAATATTGATCCACAATATTTTAATTGTTAGGAGTGATACAATTATAGAATGTATCCATCAAGAGATTTATGGAAAGATGGTGATTTGGTAATTTTAGAATAAGTTCTCTAAAGTTGTCCCAATTCTCATGTGATATGTCATCATCATCGAAAATGAAACCATATATTTTATTTCTTTATTTAGTGGTGGTGTTCTTAGGATAAAATGATCCGAAAAATGAATTAAAGAGCTAGTCCCAAGTATCAAATATTTCAAAATATATGTTTTGGTACAAAATTTTAACCATTCACTTTAAGAAAAAATGGGAATCATATCCTAAGACCCTCCTCTTTTAACCCAATCATATTTTTGAGTTTTACAGAAACATAAAAACCTATAATGGAATCATAAGAATCCTCGTTGGGATGACTAATAAATGGGGGAAACAAGGAGAGTTAAAATCTCATCCTCTCATAATTTCTAGATTTTGGGGATAACTGTATAAAAGATATATTATTTTAAATAGTTGTAATATTTTAATCCCTATGCCAATATCTCTCAACATTCTCACTCTTAGGTTGAGGAATGAACATATTTTCATTTTTTACTACAACTCTAATAAATTTAAAATTTTGATTTTCCAATTTATTTTTTTTGTCTTCATATGGGATGAAAATGTTTGTTTACATGAGGCATGAGTTTTACATGTTTAGAATTATAATTATTTCATGTTTTCAAAATCCTGTATGTTATAACCAATTAATAAAACAACACACATAAGTGAAATTTAAAAAAATGTAGCATTTTCTAAATTTTCAAAGAAACAAGTTATTTTTTTAATTTTTTATTATTTTGGTCACACAAGACTTCCCCAACAACGACACAAAAATTTTATGCTTGAATTTTCATTGAAGATTCTGTAAAATTTAATTATTTCAAACTCAATAATTTCTAATAATTTAATGAGAGGGAGTGTTGAGCTATAGGTAATGATGGTAAATTTATTGAATGAAATCCTAGTAGAAAAGTTTCAAAAAAGTGGAAGATTTGTTTCAATGGAGAACAAGAAACAAGAGTAATCATAGGGAGATAGAGAATGATAAAGTTTCTAATGGATGATGGAATTATGTGGATCTGACCAATTCTAATTTATTAAAAGTAATTTTCACCATTAAATTTCAATAAACAAGACTATGTTAGTGAGTGTGAAGAAGGTGTACTGAAACCCATAACTACAATAAGTAATATCCATAGTAATATTAACACTACGAAAAATGGGTTATCAACACAATGTTCTAGAAAATAAATGTTCCTTTATATAGAAGGAAAACATCATTATTTTCCAATTTTCAGCACTTTTGATGATTCTAAAATTTTAAAATTTTATCTATCACCACACATATTTTTTTATAAGAATTTTTTTTTCTATTGATAAAAAAAATAAGTTCAATGTATGAGAATTTCTGTAACATAATTAAGAAATTGAAATAAAAAAGATTTAAATAAAATTAAATTCATTACAATCTGAAACCCTAAATGAAATTAATGGAACATTTCTATAGTGGAAGGAATAGTGAAATTCATTAAATACATCTCAAAATAAGAAAACAAGAATATGGGAGATTGGGAGAATGGAATATTCTCTATCAGATATACATTATTCGTCAAGATCCATCTCATGAAACTCTTCCCTAGAGTGTACTCTTGACCTAATATCAATTATTGATTTCAAAACATCTACACCCCTCTCCCATCTCTCAAAAAAAGATTATCTCACCTTCTAATATCTAAGTATCATCCTTCTATTTTCCTAAATTTACTAACATAATAATCACCACCTTGGTTAATGTCAAATTATAAAACTACCCCATTAATTAATTAAAATAAATCACGAATGTAAAATTACATCATTTAATCTAAATAGATCATCCTAATCATGCATGAAAACTTCTGGAACCTTCCTCATAAAAAGTAAACTATTTGAAAAATGATCCAGTCATGCCTGAGAAATTTCATATTACATGAACTAAACCACTGAACATATTCTGATGAAACATTCAATAAATAGAATATTTGATCATTCAATGGCCTTTTATTATTCCATGGCTCACTCACTTTCTACAGAAACTTTTTTCTCCCTTGAAGAAAATATCCACAATTAAAACAATTCATTATATTTCTTCCTTAAACAATTATCCACATGTTCTACTTCTATGGAGGATGGCTCAATGAAAACAAACCCAACATGTATGAATGATTCATCAAATCCTTCTCCAACTCACTATTTCATTCCATCATATATGATGGATTTAACTATCTTCAACATCACAGCTATAACTCTATGAAATTTTAGGCCCTATCATCATTCCCAATCCTACCTATAACAAATACCTAGAACTGTGTCGAACTCGATTTATTATTCTTCTCGTATTATAGTCAGTAGAGTTAAAACATCATTTATCCTATTTTAAAGTTCATGTATTCAAACAATATCTATGAATATCCTGATTCATCAGATACAAGATAGTGCATCACCATTTTAGTAGGGAAGGTTGACTTATCTTGTATTGAATCATCTTCCATAGATAGCTTCTAGATCGAACCATTCTTCCGATAATTGGTGAATGTATCATCTTGGTCACTATATAAATCCTCACCTCTTTAGTTGGTTGGAATAAATATTAACCACAAATAAAATTTTTGGTTTGGTTCTCCTCACATAGGAAAAATGGTGAGGACCTCATGTATTCCAATACTCATCATTAAATCTGAAGCATTTAGTAACCGACCCCCCCCCACAATATAAAAAATTAGACATAGAAAAACAAAATACCAAAAAATTATTCTTCTTATCCAATTATAAATTTCTTATTTTATTTTATGATTAGATAATTCCTCACCAACTATCACAATCATGGATCGTCTTCTTAAAGATGTACAATGTTGACCATCGATTGAGATACATTAGTAAATAAATTTTTTTGATATATATAATATAGAACTCCACCATCACTCATGTGTGAATCATAACTGGAAAAAGGATCATTGAAATCCTCATTTCAATTTGGGTGATATAAAATGAGCTTATATATTGTATGAAATTTTCAAGTATATCTCATTATTATATTTGAGTCAGATGATTAGTGTTAGTGGTTGTTCTCTAATCATGACATTAACATCATTATCAGAAAAGATTATCAACACAAATTAAATCTCGATTGGGATCATCTGATGGGTCTGATAAAATTATGATCTGAGTTTCTCCCCTTCTGTTTATAAGAGAATAGGATTTGTAGTAGAAAATATTATTAGTAATGTGGGTACATCCCTTTCTAGCTACGCGCGTTGCTTCTAAAAAATGGATGTGCCACTACTACTAGGGGAAATTACTATGTTGATAGAAAATAGGCTATGTGGTTGTGGGAAATATAGAATTAGGGTATGTGAAACTAAACCAATATAAATTTGATGAAACTAAAAATGAAATAATTAAATAAAAAAATTAACATATGTTAAAAATAATATAAAAATATCATTAAGTATTTGATGTGTCATATAAAATAAAAAATATATATTATAATTCATTCAATCCCAAAATAAATCTTATATTAAAATCAAATAAATATCCCAACTTTAAAATAATAATATAAATTTTAAAATATAATTAAATAAATCCTAATAGAAATAATAAAAAATATTTAATTTTAATATTTAAAAATGTAGTCAAAAATAAAAGAATTAAAAATGAAACATAAATTCATAGAAGAAGTCAAATAATTATTTATATAAAAAAGGAACATTTAAATAGGAATTTAAAATTTTCCATTTTAAATCACTTCTTGACAGCAAATCAATAAATAAATAATAAAATATATGATGTGGCATTAAAAACATGATAAATTCGTTAAAACACATATGAAAAAATATATGAAATCAATACCACATCAAGTACATTATTTCCATGTACTATAAATAAGAAGGGCGTGTATTATCATGGGGATATATTTATTTTAACATATGTAAACATCATATACCCTTTCCATATGTTATGTATATCATTTTATAAACAAATTTGTGTTCTTGAGAGTTTACTTGAATTAGTTCATTAAGATATGTGACGTATCCACAAGACCGCAAGGCATCTGAGGGTAAGGAATTATCATTAAAAGTTCTTGGGTAGATTTTATTCTTTTAAGTTATAGATTATTTTTTTTAATATTTATAACACCACATAAATCAAATAACCCCATAGAGAATTAGATACAACATGTAACCTAAATGATTACACATAGTTCAATCATTAATTTAATACTAATAATATTTGGTTATCTAACTTTCATTCCATTTCCATCACAATATTGTCCACCTTTGGAAATGCCTCAATTGCCTCTCCATACAACCACCCCTGATTATCACCACCTCACCCTACTAGAGATCGAATGATTTCATTTTCCTGATCTCTTTTCATCTTTTTTCCTAATCTTATCTATTACCTCCATGTTTATAGTATCTCATAAAAAAACCATTGAAAATTATGTGTGTATTCACCATACTGAATATCACCAGATTTCATGGTGTAAAATTCCATGCTGAAAACATATCTAGAAATATTCCCACTCTTTCATTGGTCATCATAGCCACCTCAAAATGTCTATTTTGAGAAGAAATCCTTTACAAAGGCATGTAAAGAATTAATTTAATTGAAAATAGGAAAGTAATAGACTTAAAAGGGAATGAATTATGATATTTAATAGTTAAAAAAATTTATCATTCATTTATTGATGATGGAATATTGATGAAATAATAAAATTTTTAGTAATCTTCCAACCTAAACAATCATGATAGAATTTATAAAAAAATACCATATATTTGTGAATTTATATAATAAATGGATAAAGAAAAAAAATTAATTTTATAATTAACCCACAATATAAAAACTAACCGTGAGTTTGATTTAACATTTAGATGAGAACAAGACATACAATATTTTCCCATGAAATATCAATAATATGAATTCTATCAATAGGAAATAAATCATGATGATGAACATAACTATGTCAATGTAAAAATTGAAAATATTTTAGACAAAAAAGAATGGGAATGAGGTGAGGGAGATTATATAATTATCTAACCTCAAGTTGTAAATTCTATAGATTTGAAAATTCGATCATATCTTATAATCATTAATGATTCCACCTAAAATAATGATCCATGAATCATAATGAACAAACTGATCTACCTAAAATTTATGTTTGTTAGTGATGGTTAACTATTTGGATGAGATAAGAAACCCTCTATTCATAATTAAATTATCATAAAATTTGGTGTTATACATTAACTCCACCTAACCCATGGTCCTGGGTTTCAAATCAAATGTGTGAAAATTATACATCTCTTAGAAAATTTCCATAATTTCAACAATTAAATTTAATATAAAAATTTAATTATTATAATGATATTATGTTTTCTCATAGGAGTGACTAAGAAAATAATACATTTTATATGATATAATCTTTGAATACCCAAGAAACATCTAAAAATGAACCATCTTCATGAAAAAGTTTATAATTATTATTAATTATATTCTAAGAATTCATTTGGAAAATATGTGTTGGTGCATCCCCTAAACCATATAGTAATTTCATCTAAAACATAAATCACCCAAAAATGTGAGGGTATTGGGATCTCATTTGACTCACATACTATCATGAGATATCATGAATATTCATATGTTTTCATAGCATATGAAATAATGGAATCACTCGCTCATAATGACTATACTTATATTAATGGGTTTTAAAAAAAAGTGGTGTCTTCCACAATGTTCATATAATCACTACCAATAATGTTTGAAATATTATACACATAAACCTCTATTAATGATACAAGAATAACATTTATCACTTGGCCTAGGTAGTTGGGTATTGAAGGAAAATAATAATCCTCACCTCACCATCTCAGAATATGAAAAGGATAAATTATTTTTTAGTAAGATTTATTTCATGGGAAAATGAATTAAATCATTACTCATTATAATCCATCTGGAACACATGATCTCCACATTAAAATTCCAAGGGACTCTATCACTTATCCGTATAAAACTTTTGTCTGATCTAGCATATATTATCATACACTCTCAGTTCACCTACACCTTCTCTATTATAAAACAAACCAACTCAAGTCCCAAAAGTGATGAATATTTAGTGTCTATTTAGTAAAGGGGTGACCAAAATGGTCTCCAATATAGAGCCTTAAATGGTCCAATATAGATAGTTGAGTGGTAGTTATTAATATATAAAAAATCCACTATAGTTATGTATTCAACTCAATTATAAAAAATAAAATATGGAATCCTGGAAAATAAACTCAAGAAATAAAATGCATCTCAATCTGAGATTATATTAGAGCATGGAACATCATAAAAAAACTTTACTAATTCCAAAAACCCTCTATTAAACCACTATATGGTAAGAACATTAATTGACCATCATGGTCATATATTTTCATTAAGCGTACCCCAGTAAACAACATAATCTCATATGTGTATAGAAATAAAAAAATCTCCATTGAAGACTTCTCATGAATAATAAATTAGTGATCTAACATACTTATTAGATAAATGAATACAAAAAATATCATTATAAACCTTAACTAACTATTGTAATTAAGTTAAAAAATCCCATCAATATGCAACCCCAAATTCCCAATGGAATGTCATGATGTCAACAAAAGATAATAGAAACCTTTTCCCTAAATATACTTATTATTTAGTGTGGCACTAATATGTGAACTCAATAATAACATAGATTATACCTAGCCAAAAAAATAACATCTTAGATCCATGTAAATTTTTTTAAAACCTAGATTGAAATGTATAGAAGCCTGATGTATCACTCAAAGGGTATGGGATAATCATTACACTATTTAAAAACACTTTTCTTTTAATTTGACCACCTAGATATAATCATTCTCAATCCATAAATATTTCTGTTTCTTACAGCCTCACTGAATATTACAATAAATAAAGTTTTAATACAAATATTTAAATGGATTATCCATAAAAACCTAACATTTTCCATGGATTGTTATCTAACCCATCCTTGAATTATCCACTATAATCAGTCAATAATTATAACTGGTTAGGGGATTCCCACACCTATAGCTACATATGTCTTAGAAAAGTTTATAAATAAAAATCACGCTAAAATAAAAAAATTCACTTTTCATTCCATTTTTACCATATGATTCATAGGTTTCGTTTCTTCTCCCCATGTTTTAAAAGTGTTTTATTTCTAGATTGTCTTTTTATGTAGATTAGTGGGTTTTCACTAAATTAATTTTTTCCAATAAATACAATTTTCTCATAGTCACAACATATTCATTAAAATCCACTGGTTCATTAAGAGTGATCCCTATAGCTTGATCTCCACTTTTAGATCACCTTTAATTAAATATAAAACCTTTTTTGTTTTTTCTCTTCTAAATCACAAAAAGTATCGACATGTACAAATGAAAATATATAAATCAAGTCTCCCACCACTATGTTCCCTCTTCTTCTCTGTGCTCTAGCTCATATAAAATGATCTGGGAGTAATAGTTGACTGCTCTTCTTCTTGATTTGATATAAATAAGATTATTACTTTCAACTCCGTTTCAAATTACTAATTTATCTTTTCTATAACTTATAATAGGTTTTCTTCCTTCTTCATCTTATAGAACTTTTAGTTATCTATGATACTCAACTCTCACCCATAAACCTTGTCTGGTTGTTCATTAATTTTTTTATTTCTTCCTCTATTATATTTTCATCAATGTGTGGCCTCAGTGAAGAGAATTATATTTATCCAATAATAATAAGTATCCATAAATGGAATATTGAGAGGGGATTATTAGTTCCAATAATAAATCACCATTATAGATTACCTTTTTGAGTTTCCTATAGTATTCTATGTTTAGATTTTTTAATATTAATGTTATTACTATAATACCATTATTTAATGCACAATTCTTTTGAATGTTATCTTAAATTATCTTTAAGTGAATAATGTATATCTAACCTGGATTCTTATTCTATTCTTGAATGAAATTCCAAAAAAATACACAATTCAGAAATATTTATGTGTTATATTAAAATATAAAGAAATAGGGATGGATAATTTCATATTTGATCTTAATCAAAATAATATTGATAATAATATATCTATTATAGTTTTTAAAAAACAAAAATATAATATGTGGATCTTCATAGGATTTTTTTCTTAAGATATTTTTTGTAGTGCAATAAAGATTCTACTAAAGCCATGTACACATAAATCATTATCACATCACTTATTTATCTCAATCTCAATAGCTTGTATCTCAGTAAAATATTCCACGATGAACAACTATGACCACTATGTAACATTATCTATATTATTTTTAAAAAATATATTTTAATTTTCTTTAATTTGGAAAACATGGGGTGGATTTTATTCTTTTTTAGGCATGCGAAAATCCTTATCCTTACATTTCATTTTTTTTTCATTTTCACTCATAAAATCTTGGATTTTTTTGATATATTCTTGAGTGGTCATCCATGTTTCAATGTAACTCCATCATTTTTAATATTGGAAATTAAAAAAAATTATTTTCATTGTTAAAATTAATAAATATCATAAAGCTAGAATTTTATAATGGCTACAGATAGTATCATGATCTTTATAACTTCAAAATATTTCTCCCTAATTTTTTGATTTAACATTCCTTGTAATATTACATTATGTAATCTAAATTACTCATTTTTATTCGAAATTCCATACTATTTTAGGAAGAACCTCCAATATATTTTTTCTTACATTTATCAAACACCAATCTTAGTGTTTGGGATGATTGAGTCATCGATGGACCACTACATAATAATCCCAAATTAATTCCTTTTAAAATGATTTAAATATAGTAAATACAATTTTTCATCTACTATCTTTATGAAATATTTACATTTCCAAAATAAATAGGTTTCATAGGGTAAATCATTATTTATGTCTCTATAGTATTACCCTCAAAATATCGTATGATAGATATTTAATCTAGGTATCATTTAATTAAATTTATTATAGGCTTATGTTGAGATCACCAAGTGTTATATTATTTAATTATAATGATCAAAACTTACATTGGGGATCAATGACTTGTGATGGATATCAAAATATTTACTCCCCATCCAAGAATAGATGTGGATGAAGTATAACTATTTGGATCAAATTCAAATGATGGAGTCTAACTATTGGGTATGGACACATAAAAAAGGTGAAATAAAATTCTCAATGATTGTAAACATATTAGATATCAATCTATCATCATATGAAATTGTAATAATGTAATAAGGGTGATTATGAACATAAATTACGAAGTTTATACCCATGATATCATTTATTATAATACTTAGTCATGGAATATGTCTTTATCATTTCATAAAACATAGTATATAAGAGTGATAAATCATCATAAATCAACCATGAACCATAATATCTTGTCATATTTATGTTTAACTATAAATACCATCAATATAGTGGATAATGACTTGTCACATGTTTCCCATTGTGGATCAGGACCCACCAATTTCCCATAGTGGATCATGACCCACATGTTTTCCCTAGTGGATCCTGAATCACATGTTTCCACTAGTGGATTAGGCTCATCCACTTGTTTCCCATCATTATCTCATGAAATATAATAATTTACCCAATTCATTGGAGGAAGATATATGCCCCACCCATCACATAAGAAATATATTACATATGTATACCATAATATCAAAAAAACACTTATCATATCATAACCCATTATATGAAATGGGTTTCATAAACATTTCATCATATAATAACATATCAGAAAGATAGAAATTTAATAATCATGTTATTATTTAATCATAGAATAACCCATGAAAATAAGTGGTTTTAATAAACATTTTATCATGGTATAACCCATGGAAGAGAGAAAAGTTTCATTGAAATATGGTTTTGAAAAACATAAACCATCTAGAGAAACAATAAAAATGATTTACATGAATCATATTCCCAGTGAGTCATAAGTATCAAAAGTAGTTGTAATCATAGAAAAAATGATTTTAAAATTTACATCGGAACATTTATTGAGGAAAATAACCATTCAACTTTGAAAAAAACATTTTAATACATAAATTCTTATCTAAATCCTTTTAATTAAAAATAACCTTGGAATCTTATAAAAGATGTTTTAAAATAATTTATAATATATTTTGAGGAAAATATCCTTTCTTTTTTTGGAAAAAACATTTCAACACTAAATATTAATAATTATTTTGGATATAATTTTATTTTAAAATAAAATTTTAATATTATAAATGAAGCCTTAAAATATTGAGATGGTCATGATGATAGAAAATACTATTCATATAGTATATGTTAAAACCAATATTCCTTTAACATTATTGGTAAATGCGAATCAAACATTAATTATTTGCTAATGATATAAATATTTCGTTTAAAATGTTATGTAAAAATTCAAAAAAAATAGGTAAACATTTCATTTATATATCATTTTGATAATTTTAAAATCATTTTTAATTTTTTTTGGAAAAAAACATTTTTAATTAAAATGGGTTTACACACAAAGAGAGAAGTAAACATGATTTTTCTTAAAAATAATTCTATTGAGCTCTTGGGTACATAAAGAGAGTAAAATGAAGGGAAAACATGTATTATCATGAATTTAAAATAACAAAAGAAAATTAATTATTTTTTTAGATATAGATAATAATATTTCATTATTGTAAAAATTATTAGATATAATCCTGATAAAGGATAAGACTGTATAAAAACCCCCTTACCACTATAGTAAAATTGAATCATAATCCACATGAAACAATAACATTAAGTAAAACAGATAATATCATGGAATTTAACAAATAAATGATATTATAGGTCAAATGGGGAGTTTCTACATCTCATAAAAGAATAGAGGTACATAACATATCTTATGTCTTAAAGAAGGCATATTGAGACAAAATTACCTTACCAATTTAGTAAATTTGAACCGTAAAACCCCTGAAAGAGACATACTAAAATTGACATTTAAATACAAAAATATTTCATGATAATAATCATAAAATAAATTAAATGGAATTTTATACAGAAAATAAAATAAATAGGTGGTGAATATGGATTGTTTCACATAATTAATATAATAAATATTTTTTTATTATAAATATATAAAATAATTATATATATATTATACCTTATATGATTTACTTATGAAATTTTATAACCCGCTTATTAATAATTCTATATTATATTAATTTTTTCGGTAATGAAATCTTTGTTTTTCTTACGTGTTTTGATTTGTTATTTTTGTTCATATTAAATTTATCCTAATCCATAATCTAAAAAATTAAACATGATTTATATATCATATATATTTATATTGATCCATAAAATTTATAGATATAAAATTAAATACACCATTCATGAAGATGGTAGGCCGCACAAACACATGAATGTTGTTTCCATTCTCCTAAAATATTTAATTATATAAAGGTAAAAATATATATTAACATAATATAACAATAATTATTTCATATATATATCTATTATTTTCATTAAACTCATCCTTATTAACATTCATGTAAAGTGTTAATGAATCACATTGATTCGTGAGGCGGTAGTCCGACGTACACACGAGAGATGTTATCGTATTCTAAAATACTGGAAGGTAAGAAGGTATATGTGATATAATATTTCAATACACATAAAAATATCATAAATATAATATATAAACATTTAATACATCATTATATCTAGTAAGTAGAGGTAGTAATGGAAAAACAGATGGCATTAGTTCGCGAGGCGGTAGTCTATCGTAGTGACGAATGATAATTTCCTAGCCCATTTAATTGAAGGGGATAATAATTTAAGTTATTAAATTAACATAATAATATCTAATTATATATTAAATAATTATGTTATTATATTTTCATGTTTTAAAAATAATTAATTGATGCGAAGGAAGAAAAAATATAAAATGCCCGGTTAGGGATATTACCTCTTATTTGGAAAACTTATTTTCGTTTGAACCAAAAGGATTATTGGCCTAGATTTATGATGAAAGTAATAATTATAGGATTATATGAGGGAATTAATTATGTTATATTCATATCTATTGGATTAACTTATTGTTTTTGGATTTGTTAAGAGTTGATGAGAGGGGTGTCCTTTTGCAAGTGAGGTGAGTGGCAAAATTTTGATTTTTAATAATAATAAGGTGTGAACACATTTTTCACATTTAAAATGAATAAAAAAATTGTTAATTATATAAATTATAAGATATAAGGTGAACATAGGGATTTAAAATGGGATTTGGAGTTTTTTTTGTGTCATTTATAACCCTTATCCTCTTAGATTAACCCCACCCCTAACCCATTTTTACCTTTACCTTGCTAACTAATTATTTATATTATTTCCATTCATTATTTTCAAAACATAATTTTACTGTATTAGATAAAATAGATTGTTTTTATTCTAAATATTGAATCCATTTTTCAAAATTCCATTCAAATAAGTGCTAAATTTTAGTATAAAACGAATCTGTGAGATGTGATAATAAAATAGGTTTTCAAAGAGAAAAAATTCAAAAGTTTATATAAATTCTCATTCAAAATTATATATGAAAATTATTCCAATGAACTAAATTGGATTTAAAGATATATAATTAATATAGTTTCTTTTTTAAAACTATATTAAAAAAATTCAATTTTTCAAAATCATTAAAATAAATTAAAAGTCTTAATAAAAACCAACATTTGCCACTAATAATTAAAAAACCTATTTTATAAAATTCTCAAAAATTCCTAGTATTTATATTACATGATGATTTAAATAATTAATTTAATTTTTTATATAAAGTTTTTGAAGTGGCTAAAATTAATTTTAAAATATGTGTAAAAATGGTTACAAACCTCTTTTTAGAAAAATGAAGTTTTAAGATATAAATTGGATTTATTATTATCACTTTTCCAGCAAACACATAAGATAAATGTTAAAAAATTTATTGAATATACACTATATAAATTTCAATAATATCATCCATTAAAAGTTATTTATTTAAATATTTTGAGATAAAATAAATTTTTTCGCATAAAATTAGTTTTCTAGAAAAATATTTCCTTTACTTTCGAATGGTTTTTATTTCTATTTATAAATAAATGGTCACTAAGGAATTCATTATATATACATGTGTAAATAATACACATTAATAATTTAATTAATCCTATTCATGACCATCATTCTAATAGGTTGGTGATAACTATCATGTTTCCTGAATGGCTCGAAGGCCTTCATTTTTTTTTGATTTTTTGATAACCCCCCTTTCAAGGGATGAGGGGGAACCCTTACAAGGCCTGTAGGTTCAGAGATTACATGGCCCATAGGATTAAGAGATTACATAACCCGAATGTCTTAGGGAATTCAACCAGACTATCTACAAGGAACTGCCCCTCCCCAGCATCTACATCCTGATAGTAGCTCTCCACCTTTGCATGACCATCTGCTTAGGCTTCCCGTGCATGAACAGGATACTACTGATGGCATAGAAATACCCTCTCATCCTGAAAATACATTTGGCTCTGCTCTGGTGAGTACACCTGCTCTGAATCCTATTCTGGGGTTGTTCCTTTTTTGTAGTGTGTCTGGGGCCTTCATTCATGTGTCCCGAAGGACTTGGGGTGGCCCTAAGTCCTTAAGGTGGCCCGAAGGCCTTCAGAATCAACTGGCCCGAAGGACTTGGGTGGCCTGAAATCCTTGCAGGACCCGAGGAACAAACCAGTGGCCCGAAGGCCCAGATGGATGAATTGTTTCGGCTATTACAGTACAAAACAATGTCCGCTACTATGCCTACTATAGTACTGCTATAGTAACATGGAAATATGTCTCCACCCGAATTTGATCTCAGGTCTCTTGGATGCACCTAGCAAGTCCTCACCAACTGGGCTAAGGCTCATGTGCCCAAGTTAAATTATAATATTTAATAGTATTTCATGTTCCATTTGAACTCAATATTGCATGTAAAAAAAATATAAACTTGGTGTTGCATGTAATACTACCTAATATCATTGTTTCATGTAATAAAAAATATAGAAAAAATTAAATTAATTTGAAAAATGATATTTCACAAAAAAACTCTGAATGATAGAATATTTTTTGAATTATATATCCTAATTTTAAAATAAATGGAAACTAATATTTCTGTTCATGATAATATAAACACTTCCTAGAGTTATATGAATAAAAACTCTCATTTAATCCTCTCCTTCAATCCCAAAAATTGAAACATATGGATTTTTTATTTTGAATATAAGGTGGAATTCATTAAAATCTAAATTACAAAGATAGGGTTGAGACTTGTTTCTCAACAAAGTGGAGAATTTCTATTAAACATTAAAATGGATAATCAATTTCATGATTTCATCCTATTTATGTTTCTATTTTAGTATATTTTGGTAATATAGATTTATCTTTATTCTTGGTATTATTCTTATCTTTAAATGGATTATTCACTTTGTTAACCATAGAATAATTATTTTTTAATATCTCATGTTTCATGGCCATTTTTAGCTTGGATGGATTAGTAACTGAACACCCCTTTGGAACTTTCTATTCCATCTTATTAGTCATTGAATACTTCCTTTTAGTTACAAATTTGGAACTAGATGTGACTATTTATTTCAATTTCTTAATTTTTACCTACATTGGACTAGGAAGAGTTTCCATACCTATGATACACAAGTTTAATTCTTGGTTGTAAATTCTAAACACTTATTTAACCAAATTTGAATAACCCTTTTTGAAAGCCTCTCAGCCTCTTCCTTATGAGTATAAAGCAGTAATCATGTCCAATTTTCTATTTCTTTTATGGGTTCTACTTTATATTTCATATTTTCCCCCTTTTTTCTTTACATTAATTGATATATTTCATTAGTAAAATATTATAATAAGTTTATCTCTTCCCTAAGGGTTGAACAACCTAATCTGATTCTTTCATTGACTCCTTGTAATGATTTTATTCAGTTGCCTTATTCATATATTCCAAGACCAATACACTTTATTTCTTCACTTATTTCTCAATATAATTTGTTTCTATCTTATCTTCTATGTATTAGTAATACCATGGTGGATTATACCAACTTCTATCATAAAAATATACAGTAATGTGATAGATATATATTTTTTTTCAAAACATTAATACATATTCTTCCATAGAATATTTTTACTTTTCTTTTGAGTTTTTTTTTCATTTTTTGGGTTTCCTCCCTTGAATCATGCCCCGATAAACTTATACACAATAAAATACTAATTTAGAAATCAATGGATCTATTTCTTAATCTCTAATAGCTCCAACACCTTCCAAAATTCATTTTTATTTTATTTTTAGTGTATTTTTTCCATCATGACATGCGTACTAATTTTCTATTCAAGAATAAAACTTTTATGAAACATTAATAGATATGATGTTTTCAAACATAATTAAATCCACCTCTGAATTATTGGTTGGGTTTTATAAAAAGTTTACCATATAAATTTTATATAATTTAACATTTTTCAAGCACTATTTAACTAAAAATATTCAGTACATGTGTAGTACCCCTCAGTTTCTAGTATGTAACCCTTACTTGATGCTTTTCATGGTTTTAAAGTTAAAGGTGTTGAATGAGAGAGTCTGGATAACTTGGAATGATGTTTTGAGGCAATGGGGAACTCACACGGGAGGCACACGGTTTGTCTAAACCGTGCGGCCAAACCATGCGCAGTGGGTCTTGGAGGCAGTGGCTTCTTGCACGATCAGTACACGGTTTGTCTAACTGTGTGGCCAAACCGTGCAAGAAGGGGGGCCAAGGTAGTATCTAACACACAATTAGTTCACGGTCAGTCAAACCGTGCAGACTAACCGTGTGGTCACTTATAATTATATCCTTAAATTGTTGATCTAACTCATTATGCCTCTAATTGCCTCATTAAAGCTCCTAAGTGGCCCTAACTTGGGATTTTGGTTCTCCTAAGGTCAAAGAGGGTTCTCCCATCGTTTCGGAGGCGATCTGAAGGCTTCTCTTGGAGAATCGAAGCCGGGTTCTTAAGGTATGTGATCGTTCTCCTTCTTTCTTGATCGTTTTCTTAGATCTACTTCTCGTCTTCTCTCAGTTTATTAGATCTACACCCGTTATGGGTAGATCTAAGTGTGTGGATTCCAAATATAATGATATTTGGTCTTGGTTGTGTTAGGAGAGGAGATCTAAGGTGGGTTTTTGGAGATTTAACCCAGTGTTCTTGAGCGTTCTTCGTCCGTTTCTTAGTTTTGCATTTTTGTTGAGGTAGGTGGCTTCACTCTCGACTCCTATTGTTAGAATTGATTGTATTAGTCTCAAATTATCTTGTTTGAATGAAATTTATTGTGTAAAGCATTGAATAAATATTCTTTTGTGATGATTTATGTTTTTGATGAAATTGTGAAATCTTGGTAAATTGTTGTGCAAAGTGATTTGGCTTCTTGAATTTAAAATGTTGATTTTAAATTATAGATTTTCTAGAATGTGAAATGGTTTGATGAAATATGGGTTTTCAAAAAAATGGGGTGTTTAATTAAAATGTTTTGGTTTTGAAATGGCATGATGAAATTGGTTCATTCTTTGGTTTTTATTAAAAGTACGGTTTTATTGAAATAGTTTTAATTGGTTGAACACACTTGGTTTTGATGAAAATGGTTTTCAATAAAAGGTTTTTTATTGAAAGTATGGTTTTGGGATAATTGTTTTGAATGTGTGGTGTGTTTTCATGTTGCATATATGAGGATTGGTTGAAATATGATCATGTGCTCGGTGCCAAAGGTGTACTGGAACATGGTAACTACTTGTACGAGGCTTGGTTGAAACATGACCTTCTGCTCGGTGCCAAAGGTGTAATGGAACATGGGGAATAATTACCTTCTGATGACATGGTAAATCAACGAGAGACCGCTCATGAGTATGGAACTTTCATAACGAAGCATGCATGGTTGATTTCACGGGGTTGTGAAATGGTTGGGTAAGCTAAAACGAGATGTTTGTGAAATGGTTTGAAAGCTTGTTTGGTTATTTTCCTAGAAATATATCTTTTTAGAAAATTTATTTCACTTGAACTTGGATGCTTTTGAGTATGAATGGTTTTGGAAACTTGTTTATATTTAGTTCTAAACTGATTTTGAGAAAATGTTTTATATAAACTATTTTTATATAAATTTGGCTAACTCTTCAATCCTAGTGGCATGAGTAGGGAAGTCATTAGGGAAAACCTACTGAGTTTTAAACTCACCCATTCTTTGGCACTTTGGTGCTTTTACAGATGTTGTATTCTGAGACACAGGTAAAGGTAAAGCATCTCATTAATAATGGATCATGGTGATGGGTGGGAGATATTATGGAGCTTGGAGCTTGTGGACCATAGAGTCGTGGTATCTTTTGAGAGTATCATGTTGTTCTTTCACTATTGTGTACTCCGATGTGGTTTAATATAAATGAGGTTGTCTTTTGGTTTTTCATTGCTTCATGCATCATATAGTGAATGGTTAATGGATGGGTTTATTTTCTTAAAGGGTAAATAATCCCCCAATTGTATTTTAAACCCTTCAGCATTTATTTCCAGCCTTTGGCATCTTGGGGATGTCACTTAAGGCCTAGTAATGACTCATTGCACTCTCAAGCCAATGAGAATTGGTGGGTCTTTACAAATGGTATCAGCTTGTTCGGTCCTTTCCTAACAAGTGTTCATCGATGTTCTTGGTCTTGGAGTTGAAATTATTTCTTGTCTATTCCTTGGGTATACATCTTAGACAGGAATAGGATTGTCAGAACATGAAATGTATGTCATTAAAGGATGTAGCTAACCCATTTATGCCGATCGTCAAATTACCAGGGTGTTGGGTATATAAGTGTTTTGGATACACTTCTAGAATGTTGGAAATCTCATTGTCGTGGGTTTAGCCAATGAGAGGGTCATAAAATGAATTGTATATGAATGAATTCCCACTAGCATTGCATATCTCATTGCGAGGGATGAGTAAGAATTTTGTGAAATGTGACAAATTTTGAAAAATGCGGAAATTGTTTTCAATCGAAGGACTTTGAAAACAGGATATTTGGTGTATTTTGAAAATGGATTGATATTCAAAAAGTATGTTGAATGTTTTTAAAAAAATTGAACATGAAAAATTGTTATTTTGAGAATAATGTTGTGATAGTTGATGTGGTATAATTTGAAATGCTAAGCCAACAGTTTCTAGAGAGTGAGATTGACGGAGTTTGTTGTTTGTTTAGAAAATGGCACCTGGTAGGCGTCATCCAAACCAACCCGAAGAAGCTGTGGAGAATGTGGTTGCACCTAAACCACATGTGAACCAAGAGCTGGTTCAGAGTATTGTCCAAGATTTTCAAGCTGTGGATATGGGGAATCGAATGAATGAGCCTCGACATGTGGATCATACCATCTAGTTCATAAAGATGAAGTCACCAAACTTTAAGGGTGATGCTGAACCCGAGAAGGCGGAGGTGTGGCTAAGTAGGATGAATCGTATATTCGATTTCATCGGCACACCAGTGGAGCTGAAAGTAAAGTTTGTGATGTATATGCTCGAGGATCTTGCACGTCAGTGGTGGGATTTAGCAGTGCATGCTAAATTGGATGAAGGCCTTACATTGGAGTATTTTGAATAATTGTTTAACAAACAATTCTATCCTCACACGTTCAAGTCCAGAAAATGACAGACTTCTTCAGTTTGAAATAGGAGAGACTCTCTGTCATAGATTATGTGGCTAAGTTCATTAATATAGTCCATTTTTCACCAGAGGGTGCGGCAGGTGCTTCTTTGAAGGCACACATCTTCGAATTGGGGCTAAGGCAGGATATTCGAACGAAGATTGCGGTGCTCTGTATTATGGATTATACAGAGATGGTGAACAGAACAATAGTTGCTGAACTTGATATCTCAAGATCAATAGGAGGAGGCATGATGATACCCACGAGAATAGGTGGGAACTCCAATTCTAGGAATAAGTAAAGTAGGGACACCTACATAGAAGGTGGGAGTGCGAATCAGAACCAGGCGGCGGGATCAATCAACCTTCCTCTATGACCCCAGAGCAAAGCAGGTTGCTTGCAATGTGGTTCGATTGATCACATGAATCAATAATGTACAACACCACCGAGAGAATTCCACAATTGCAACACGATGGGTCATCTTCAGCGATATTGTCGCAGTGATCCACTATCGGGTGTTCGGGACACTTCTCAAGCGTCACAAGCATCGTATGCTTCAACAGGGCGAGGATAGAAAAACCAGTCTCACCAGTAGAACAGAGCTAGTTATGGTGATTCTAGGAATAGCATGACTCCTCAGGTAGGGAAATATCAACAAGGAAAAAAAGAGAACAGTGCAGCAATGAAGCAATTGTATGAAGCTGAGAAGATGACGGTCGATGATCAGGCTAGACCATCTACATTGAGAGGTACGATTCTTTTTAATTCTACCCTCATGAAAGTGTTTTTCGATACTGGTGCATCACATTCCTTTCTTGCTTCTCGTATTGCTGATTTTTGGAACTTAGAACTGGAAATGATTCCTTCTGTATTGAAACTGAAAACTCCTCTTGGTGAAAGAGAATGTCAAGCCTTCATGTGTAGAGCATGTGCTATAACTGTTGATGGAGGTGAGCTGAAATGGGACTTCTCAATTTTGGATATGGATGTCTATCATGTAATCCTAGGTATGGATTGGTTGAAAATGTTTAAGGCTCACATCAACTGTTATAGGAGAATGGTTAGTTTGAAGACTTTGGACGACATGGAGAATCTCTTCAGAGGAGAGAATTGTAAAGAAAGGTGAAAAGATCTTGTTGGTACCAATGGTGGGAACTACCTCTTACCAATTGGTAGCTTTGACTTTAGCATCATTGGAAGAGGGTGAGGAAAATAGTTTTCCAGCTATGGTTGATCAATTTCCTGAAGTTTTTTCCTGAAAAATTCTCAGGATTACCACAAGTAAGAGAAGTGTAGTTTACTATTGATCTCCTTACAAGGACCATTCTTATCTCACTTCCATATTATAGGATGGAACCAATGGAGTTAATGGAATTGAATGTGCAGTTAGAGGAGCTGGAAATCATGGGTTTCATTCGGCCAAGCATGTGTCCGTGGGCAGCAGCAGTTTTGTTTTTAAAAAAGCAGATGGAACTCTTAGGCTTTGTGATGATTATCATAAACTTAACCAAGTTGCGATAATGAATATATATCCACTTCCACGCATTCATGACCTGTTCGATCAATTAAAGGGAGCTCATTAGTTCTCTAAGATTGACTTGTGATCAGGATATCACCAATTGCGAGTTCAGAAGGAGGATATTCCAAAGATAGCTTTCAGAAGAAGATATGGCCACTAAAAATATGTAGTCATGCCTTTCGGTCTAATGAATGCACCATAGGTCTTCATGGCTTTGATGAATTAGATATTTCATCAATATCTAGATTCATTTTTTGTGGTATTTGTGGATGATATATTGGTGTATTCAAGAACAATGGCTGAGCATGAGAAACACTTGGAGATAGTGTTGGAAATCTTGCGAGACCATCAGTTGTATGCCAAATTATAAAACTGTGATATTTTAATACAAGAGGTACGTTTTCTGGGCCATGTCATTTCTAAGAAAGGTATTTCAGTGGTTCTAGAAAAGATAGAAGTTGTTCTTTCTTGGAAACCGCCGAAGAAATTCTTTAAAATACAAAGTTTTCTTGGTCTAGCTTGTTATTACCGACACTTTGTTCGTGACTTCTCATGACTAGATTCGCCTATGAAAATATTTACAAAGAATAATAGTACATTCCAATGGACTGAGGAATGTCATAGATCTTTTCAAGAGTTGAAAGTTCACCTTCTATCAGCACCTATCTTAATCTTTCTAGAATTAGGGTAAGGATACGTGGTGTATTGTAATGATTCAGGAATAGTGTTGGGTTGTGTTCTCATGCAAGAAGACCATGTGGTTGCTTATGGCTCAATTCAATCAAGGGTGTAGGAGAAAAATTACCCAATACATTATTTGGAGTTAGCTGAAGTCATCCATGCTTTGAAAACATGGAGACATTATCTCTTTGGTGAGAAATTTACTCTTTTTATGGATCACAAAATCTTGAAACACATTTTCTCAAAATTAGATTTGAATCTATGGCTGAGAAGATGGATGGAGTATCTTTAAATGTACAAATTTGACTTAATGTATACACTGGGTAAGGGAAATTCGGTGGTCGATGCATTAAGTAGGATGTTGTATGCTCAATTGGAAAATGAAGCTTCAGACGAATGGCAATTGATGTCGGTCTTAGCTGACATGCATGTGGAATGTGAAAACCGAGGTGATGTTGTGGTTTTCATTTCTGCCATGCTTGTTCCAGATCTAGTAAATGTCGTTAAAGAGTCACAAACATATGATGTGGAATGTCTGGTAAGGAGTTCAAAACTCAATGGTGGGGAAACCATTGATGGATGGAAACTAGAAGCAGGTTACGTTATGTGTTTCAGAGATAGCATGTTTGTACCTATAGTTTGTCAGGAACAACTACTTAATTCTTACCACTATTCAAGATGGGATGTACATCTGAGTACACAAGAAGATGTATAAGGTGATAAAAGTGCAGTTTTGGTGGAGCGACATGAAAAGGAAAGTGGCTGAGTTCATCTTGTGATGCTTAACTTGTCAGCAGGTTAAAGTAGAGCATTAGAGACCAGCTGTTATGTTATAGTATTTACCTATCCTGGTGTGGAAATGAGAGTAGATAGCAATGGATTTTGTTATAGGTCATCCAAAAATGGCTTGGAAACACGATGCCATTTGGGTGATAGTGGATCGTCTAACCAAGTCGGCCCATTTAATCCCAATTTGTGAAACTCATATGGTGTAAGATCTTTAAAAATTAAATATCTGTGAAGTGGTAAAGAGACATGGTGTACTAGTGTCTATAGTCTCGTATACAGATCCAAGGTTCAAATCTCATTTCTGGAAATCATTATAGCATGCCCTTGGGACTCAGTTGACGATGAGTACGGGGTATCGTCCTCAGGTAGATGGGAAACCTGAGCGAATGATACAAACTTTGGAAGATATGTTGTGAGATTGTTTAATGGACTTTGGTGGCTAATGGGAGTAGAATATACCCTTAGTGTATTTCTCATACAATAATAGTTATCAGGTGTCAATAAACATGGGTCTTTTTGAAGCATTGTATGTGCGTCCTTGTCATTCTAAACTATGCTGGGTGGAAACTGGTGAAACTTCACTAGTTGGGCTAAGCCTTTTCCATGAAACAATGGAGAAGATTCAGTTGATTAGAAAGATGATGGAGACGGCTCGAAGTTGTCATAAATCTTATGAAGATCATTGTCAAAGACCGTTGTCGTTCGTAGTGGGTGCTCATGTATTTTTGAGAATCTCTCCAAGGATTGGACATCATTGTTTTGGGAAGAAGGGAAAATTATATCCTCATTATATAGGCCCTTTTGAGATACTGTAATGGGTTGGAGAGGTGGCATATCAGTTGGTATTACCACGACGGTTCAGTTCGGTGCACAATGTGTTCCATGTATCTCAGTTAAAGAAGTATCAACCCAATCCTGAGCATGTGATCAGATGGGATCATGTTGACCTAGAGCCTGATGATTCATTGGTACATACCTCGGTGTGGATTATGGATATGCGGGATAAAGTCTTGCATGGAAAAAGCATCGGTCTAGTGCAGGTTTTGTGGCAACATGCTCAGATTCAGGAAGAGGCTTGGGAACACGAGAAACAAATGAGAGAGCAGTGGCCAGAACTCTTTCAGAAAAGAATTTTTTGTCTACTTTTTGGGGATAGAAAGGCCAATGGTGGGGATAATTTAGTACCCCTAGTTTTTGGTATGTAACCCTTACTTGATGCTTTTCATGGTTTTAATGTTAAGGGTGTTGAATGGGAGAGTCGTGAGAACTTGGAATGATGTTTTGAGGAAAAGGGTAAGTCACACGGGAGGCGCACAGTTTGTCTAAACCGTGTGGCCAAACTGTGCGTAGTGGGTCTTGGAGGCAGTGGCTTTAGCATGGTCGACGCACGTTTTGTCTAACTGTGTGGCCAAACCATGCGAGAAGGGTGGCTGAGGTAGTAGCTAATGCACTGTTAGAACAGGGTCGGTCAAACCGTACTATCACTTAAAATTAGATCCTTAAATTGTGGATCTAACTCGTTTGCCTCTAATTGCCTCAGTAAAGCTCCTAAGCAGACCTAACTCAGGATTTTGGTTCTCATAAGGTCAAAAAGGGTTATCTCATCATTCTGGAGGCGAGCTGAAGGCTTTTCTTGGTGAATCGAAGTCGGATTCTTGAGGTATGTGATCGTTCTCCTTCGTTCTTGATCATTTTCTTAGATCTACTCATATATACTTCTCGTCTTCTCTCAGTTTCTCAGAAATATGCCCGTTATAGGTAGATCTAACTATTTGGATTCCAAATATGATTATATTTGGTTTTGGTTGATTTAGGAGAGGATATCTAAGGTGGGATTTGGAGATTTAACCCTGGGTTCTTAAGCGTTCTTCATCCATTGCTTGGTTTCCCCTTTTTGTTGAGGTAGGTGGCTTCACTCTCGACTCCTCTTGTTAGAATTTATTGGATTAGTTTCAAATTTTCTTTTTTGAATGAAATTGATTGTGTAATGCATGGATTACATCTTCTTTGGTGATGATTTATGGTTTTGATCAAATTGTGAAATCTAGGTAAATTGTTGTGAAAAGTGATTTGGCTTCTTTAATTTAAAATGTTGATTTTAAATTATGGATTTTCTGGAATGGAAAATGGTTTGATGAAAGATGTGTTTTCAATAAAAATTGGTGTTTTATTAAAATGGTTTTGTTTTGAAATGTCTTGATGAAATTGGTTCATTCTTTGGTTTTCATTAAAAGTACGGTTTTATTATAATGGTTGGATTTGGTTGAACACACTTGGTTTTGATGAAAATGGATTTCAATAAACTGTGTTTTACTGAAAGGATGGTTTTTTCATGATTATTGGGAATGTGTGGTGTGTTTTCATGTTGCATATATGAGGCTTGGTTGAAATATTACCTTGTGCTCGGTGCCAAAGGTGCAATGGAACATGGGGAATAATTAACTTGTGATGACTTGGTAGATCAAAGAGATACTGTTCATGAGTATGGAACTATCATAATGAAGCACGCATGGTTGATTTCCCAGGGTTGTGAAATGGTTGGGTATGCCAAAACGGGATGTTTGTGAAATGGTTTGAAAGCTTTTTTGGTTATTTTACTGGACAAATAACTTGTTGGAAAATTGATTTCACTTGAACTTGGATGCTGTTGAGTATGAATGGTTTTGGAAACTTGTTTATATTTAGTTATAAACTACTTTTGAGAAAATGTTTTATATAAAATATTTTTATATAAATGTGTCTAATTCCTCTATCCTAGTGGCATGAGCAGGGAAGTCATTGGGGAAAACCTACTGAGTTTTATAATCACCCCTGCTTTGGAACTTTGGTGCTTTTGCAGATGTTGTATTTTCAGACACAGGTAAAGGTAAAGAATCTCATTACTAATGGCTCATGGTGATGGTTGGTAGATGCTCTGGAGCTTTAAGCTTGTGGACCATAGAGTCGTGGTGTCTTTTGAGAGTCTCATGTTGGTATTCCGTTATTGTGTTCTCTGATGTGGTTTAATATAAATGAGGTTGTGTTTTGTTATTTCATTGGTTCATGCATCATATAGTGAATGGTTAATGCATGGGTTTATTTTCTTAAAGGGTAAATCGTCCCCCAATTGTATTTGAAACTCTTCGGAATTTATTGCCAGCCTTTGGAATCTTGGGGATGTCTCTTAAGGCCTAGTAATGACTCATTGCACTCTCAAGCCAATGATAATTGGCGGGTCATTAAAACATGAGTTTATTTTAGGGATCTTGGTCATTGTAATGCATATACTTCGTGTGGATACTTCCCTAAAACTTCTCAATATCTATTTTCTTATGGTATGAGTACCTTTTTTCAGAAATATATTTTCTGAACCACTGTGGGAATAAACAATCTACTAGAAAGATGACGTATTTGGGTTTAGAAGTTTCCATATTTATTAGCTTTTCATTAGGTTCTATTAAAATTCATTTTGAGTGGATATCATTCATCCTCAATAGATTTGGTCATACTCCCCCATTAAAAAATTATATTCATATAATTTTCCTCATGCATTTCAAATTCACCTTTAAGTTAACTTTTTAGATCTTTCACCATTTTAGTTTTCATATTTGGTAGAGCATCTTTGAAATCTATTTTTACTATATATAACTTCTCAAATGAAGGGAATAATTCATTTAGAAAAATATCAAACACTTTATTCTAAAAATCAATTCTTCTCACGCATTGAATTGATTAGTAATATCTATCATTGCAAAGTAATACACCATCATGTTTTATTATCACTAGATTTTTTAGGTTATTTCATATGTTAACCTTCTATGAAAATTAATTCTATGTGACTTCAACGTCATACTGCAACAATTATTTTTATCAAAAAGTCCACTAATAAAACAATTTATGTACTCTACTAAATTAAGAGGAAATTTATTAACATGATCTGTAACATGATAGTAAAAGTATTTAGCTACTTTATTACTTCATACCCATCACATTATTCATTGATGATTCTCTAATAATTAATATATTATTTATCAATAGATTCAATAGATAAACACATACCATGTTTTTTGACTTATATAGTAGGAGATAAATCATATTTTTCATTTTTTTATATTAATTTTCCCTTTCTTATATTTATTATTCAATTTATTTTTTGATACTACTATTTCTAGCTTAGTTGTATTAGGGAATGATTACTCAATCTTATAAGCTACTTCAAAATCACAAATATTCACTTAATCTATGATATTTTTAAATTCATAGTGTTTTTTAACTGATTCCAATTGAAATGACCCATATATTGATAGACCATTGAGAGGGGGGTAACAACTTAGTGGGGTCTTTTACAAAAAATTTCCCATTAAAGTTATCCCCATAGATTTATTCAGCTTTGATCCAATCACATTTTTTTATTCGTATACTGAAATGAATAGTAACCACTATATAAAGGTTAAAAAAATTGTTTTATATTTTTTCCTTAACAACATATCCCTTTCTATGATTGGTTATGTTCCCCAGCCATGGATTCTCTTGTATAATGTGTCATTTATTATAGTTTTCTATTTTTGTCCCACATGTACAATTATATGCCTCTTATATATCGATTTCCAATAGATTCATATTGAAACCACAATTTCACAATGTACTATCCTTTCATACCTTGATTCACACTGGTTTTATAGAATCCCACTATATATTCACAAGTGTTTTTATTCTATATCCTCTTTTAAAGTAGATAATTAGTTATGCATATGACTCTTCTATAACAATACTAGTTATCTCCTTCTAAATATATCTTATTTACCTAATTCCAGATGTTATTCAAGAATAGTACATGGGATTTAGTATCCACTTGAATCTCAGTTAGATAACTCTTCAAAACTTGCTTCTCTAGCTTCCTCACATCGATCACCAAAATACTCAATGCTAATTAATAATGACAAACACCAAAGGTTAACTTCTTCTTAGATCCTTTATATTATCACATTTTCATCTCTAAAATGATGATTATAAAATGATGGATTACTAATCTTTTTCTTCCTTTCCTGTTACCCAAATAGTATTTAACCTTTTTTCATCATCTGATCATCTTTTTCTCTTCACGACAACAAGAAAAAAGTACATTTCCATTATCTTCTTCTAAGGAACATAGTTCTTTTGGATTTTTAACTAGAATCTGACAATATCTGGTTCTCATTGTTCAATTTTTTATTTCTTCATCTACAATATTCTAATCTACATTTGGATTTATTAAGGATCATTCAATTTCCCATCATAATTCCCATCCATAAACTAAATTTGCAGAAGGAATTCAAAATTGCTACAATAAAGCACCATTATATAATTTCCTTTTTTGGTTCCCACATTGTTTCATGAATTTTTTTTTCAACTAAATGGATATTCAACAATATCATAACTGAATAAACATCACTTTTGAAACCTTTTCAAAAATATCTTTATAATATATCTAAAGTAAGATTGTCTTCATCTTCACAATTAATGATAAACTCTATAAACAATATACACTTCAAACTTCTTAATATGTTGAAGAAAACATAAATAGGGTTGGATTTATTTATTTATCATCTTTATAAAAATAAAGTACACAAACACTTTTTCTTTAATTTTTATAAAATAAAAATTCACATATACATGTGGATATTCTCAATATTTATGCTTTAGAGGTTCTTTTTTGTACTGTAAAAATTCTATTTTAGACATGTACACTATAATAAACATAAAAATACTTCATCACCCCACTCAAAATAACTCATATATAAATGATATAATCTATGATAAATAAAATTATATTCATTTTAACATTTTCTGTATTTTTTTGAAAATATTTTAACTCAATTTTCCCCCATTAATGTGTACATTCAGTGGATCTTCTTCCATTTTAGTCTTTTGAAAATTTCTATCCACTAAACTAAGTTACGTTTTGTTTTCCCTTAGAGGAGATCATGTCACATAGATATAGGCATTAATGAAAATATAAGTTTCCATGAAGCATCATCTGAATTACTCTTGAATATTAAAAAATTTAATTTTCATTACCATGAACAATTAATCTCATAAAACTGTGATCATATCATTTTTATATGAAGCCTCATGATATTTAAAACATGAAAAAATTTCTAATTATTATTTATATTTACATTTATTTAGAATATAAAATTATAGAAACATTATTATTCATCTATAATTGATATTAATTTACATTTCTTGACGATTAGATTCTTCAATTTCCATTCTTTAATTACACTCCAAAATTGGTGTTTTTGATATCAGAATCATAGAGGAACAACTCTTGTTTCATCCTAAAAATATTTATATTTTATTTAGATTAAAATATGGGATTTAATATTTTTTATCAAAAAAATTATAAAATTATAAATGTACAAAAGTCCTATAAACACATGGTACTTTATTATAAAATTCATTGAAGTCTTACACTCAAAAAAGCGTACGACAAAGAATTTTGTTGGGAATTAAAGGCTTGTGCTAAGTGGATTCTAATGCTAATTTCATATAGACTTATTCTAGAAAAAATCATAAAGTCGAGAAAAAATCTTGATGTCAAATATTTATATTGGATATTAATATAATTTTTCTCCATCCATGTTCATTTCAGGATGAATTCATATAGTCATCATCAAAGTCTTATGGGGGTGTCTAATACTAATGAAGTTATGTTCTAAATTAATTTTCTATTTATTTTTCTCATCTCAAATTCAAAAGATAGTAGATTATAAAGTCATATTTTATTCTTAAAGTCATGATTTTATCAAAAAAACAATAATATTTTATTATAATCGTAAAAGTCATATGAATCCTTAGAAGTCACTCTATCTGTAGGCTAGGTCATATGTTGATGGAATTTCCCATATTTTAGTTAACTATGAAATTATAAATATAATAGAATAACCTTAAACTGACAACCAATATATCCTAATATTATTAAAAAATTAAAAGAAAACATATTCTTTGGATGGTTCCACCTACATATGGGGTCTTCAATATTTCCATTCCAAAAATATTTAACCTCGTAGAATAATAGATCACATGATTCATACAACTCCTAAAACTATCAAATCGTTCCAAACAATTTTAGATAGTATTATAATATCTATATTGTCACTTTTCAGGTTACTTCCTGAAGATTACCTCATTCATCATCTAATTTAGGATGCTACTAAAATCTGTCAAGTGGGTATTTAAGAAGCTGCAACACTAATTCAATTACACAACAAATATTGGAAAGAGCTTCAATATTCTCATATTTGGATACTTTCAAACATCACCCATGACTAATTTTAACTACACAATGATATTTATTTAAAACGTATACAACAAAAAACCTTTGGTTAATTTATAGATGTACAAAAAAGGATATACATGAAATTCTCTCATAACATACCATTATATCTTTGTTGGTACTATTGTATGTATATAAAAGTGGAAAACATATTATCCATCATCAATGAATCCATATAGTGAGTAACCTAAAGATATCTTTTTATAAAAGGACTAAAATTTTATGGCTCTTAGTTGGGTCTCTATCAACTACTGAGGAATTTTAGGGGCCTTTACCATTGACATAAGGTAAGAAATGACTGTTTATTTCTCCAAAATAAATGTAAAATGTGTCATAATACTCACATACAACCTATATCATATGATCATGGGGTTTTCTACTAAGAATAAGTTTTTCAATATTCCCCATTCATAAACAATACACTATCTTGTCCTCAAGATCATATAGGAATTAGTCCCAATTCTGATAACATAGGATGAGATCCTTGTTGGTAAATATATAACTAAGACTATTGTGATAAATAAATTCCATAAATAATTCACCCTGAAGATATTTTCACACATTTTCATGATGAACGCTACCACTATAAGCTCAATGTCTGGGGATATTATAACAAAATGATCTTTTATGAATAAAATTACATTTCTTTTAATAACTTATAAAAATTATATGCACACTTTTTTACTCTTTTTATTATTATTGGGTTTAAATGAACATTAATTATCATTACCATTGATAATATAGTCATTGAACTGTGATCACATGACTAATATAAATATTATGTTTTCAAAAAAAAAATCCTTTTGACGTAGAAAAAGGAGAGGATGGCCTCATCCGGTAGACTCGGGCTGTATAATGCTCATTTTTCAGAGATCGGAAAGGATGTAGCTTCACATAGATTTTATCATTAGCATGACCAAGATGAGATTCAACACATTATTTGTGAATGGAATTTCTTACGAGATAAGTTCAAGTAAATAGATATTACCACTCAGGAGATGTTATTCGAGACACCCAAAGATCTTATCACCATCACACACCATACTGTTAAGTCTTACGTGGGTGTTATAAGAGGTTATGTAATAATATATTAACTACTTTTTTGTAATTCATTTTTATAAATAAAAGCCTTCTTCAATAAATTTTTTTATGAGAATAGTCTTTCTTAAAAAAATGGTGACTTTGATAAATTGACACTTCCTGTAAAAAAGGTAATTTATAGATATATATACATTAATATTAAAAAAGGTTTTATTAATAATTGTAGACACTGAAAATCCATTGAAGGCCTTGGGATGCAATTTTGGGAAAACTGAAGGTGTATTTCGACTAAGAGAACTGTTCTGGCACAAGGCGAAACGAATTGAAGAAAATTGGAGGAGATTGCGTAAGGCCGCCCCCATAGTTCAAAAATATAAGCGCCCAAGAGCTTTTTTTCACATCATGTGGAATGTTCTGTGTGGTCGACTATTGAGTCAGGCTTTCCGTGCATCCCTAATTCCGTGCGCACCTACGGCCCTCGAGCGCCTATATATAGAAGGGACCCCCCCCCCCCCCACATCCAGGGATAAAGAATTCGAACCATCTTTCTGGTCCCTAAAAAAATCTTTCGCATGCAAAATATGACTTTTAGGTGTCGGGTTTTCCATGATAGCTCTCCCAAAGGAACTCCTTTGCATGAAACCCCTACGGCTTCACCCTCGCCTAGTGCTTTTATTAATTGGCCAATTTCGTGCAAATCCATCAACTCACACGCAAACCTTGGCCTCTTTCCTACAAAGATCCTCCACCTACATGCACACCTCCTTTATCTACGGAACCCATCTAATAGCGTGAAATAGTTAATATTTTCATGCGCATTTCATGTAAACTACTTATTCTTCTCACAATACTCCCTCCTTGTGAACTCCATGTTCCATCCTCACCCTAAGGCACCATTTCAGGACCTCCAGCATTGTTTGATGTGATATCGAGGTCCCTTGGGCAGTGGTTCATGTTGTGCTGCTTAGCCTTATGCTTCTTTACGTAGGCACACTAACAATTATTTCTTCCTTGTAGAGCCACACTAACATGGGCCCCTCATTAGATAACTCCAGAACAACCCCCTCACTACGACATTTCTAGTGCCATCCCTTAACCAAGGGTTTGAGCGTACCAGTTATGTATATCCTAGGGGTGAGGAGTTAACCCACCTCGTCTGGGCTATAAGACGTTATACTGAAAAGGATCTTCATCCTCAGCACATGATGTTAAACTGTGTCCTGGCCTCATGCATTATACGCAGTGTGCCCTATCACAAACATTCTATATGCCCGCTAGTCTCCACAAAAGTGAGATCTTCCTCACATAGAATGAGATCCTCTTGGCTGGAGCGAAGATTGTCTACGTGGGAGGGAAACAATCCTAGTTTAATCCCAAAGAATTTCTTGTGGGTAGTATCACAAATACTCCTCATATCTTCTTCCACACTGAAGATAATAGGAGATATGGAAATAATAACCTTCATTATCCCGTCCCTCTTCCTCTAGGATTTGCCTCCATCAGACCTCCATCTTGGAGTATGTTCTAGTCTCTATCTCCCTTAGCCTCTAACCATACATAATCCACTGTTTCCACATTTAGATGCTAACCACGCGTAAACCCTTGTTTTTTCTTTGGTCCACTAACCATGTGTTTGCCCCACACTATTTCCCGCAGAAGCACATTTTGTGACGTGATCTTCAGGTCCCTTCTACCTCTTGTTTCTCAAACTTTGCATGACTCACATCAGCCTAGAGTAAGCATTGACTATGGAATCCTTCATGGGACACCATATCTTATAATCCCCAACCCCTTTCTAGCTACGTGGACTTTGATCCTTTTCTCCTAGGTAGGGTATGTATGAAGCCTCCCTAGTGTACAAGCCCAACACCTACTTGTCATGATCCCTTCACATCACTTCACCTTTTTCCCACATGGCATTAAAATATAGCCTCCCTTCTAATCTATGTTTACTTTGACCCTTTCCCTCTTCAAGAAAGCTATGTAGGAAGCCTCTCTAAGGTTCAAGCCTAAAACCCATTAGTCCTGACCACTCCACGTCATTCCACCCTCATCTTCCATGACTTTAAACTGTATTCCCCTTTTCGTCCTGCTTGACGCTAAACAGTACCCTTCTGAACTACGTGGGATTTGATCCATGTCTCCTAGGCAGGGTGTGTCAGAAGCCTCTATGAGGTTTAACCCCATACAATGGTAAGATATTTTCAATCCCAACTAGAAATAAGCCATTGGAACCCCATCTAGTGGTAATCATTTGTATCCCCATGTGGAGGTAAGCTTTTGTCAACCCCAACCAGTGGTAAGCCATTGGAACCCCATCTAGTGATAAGCCATTTTATCCCCATCCGAATGTAAGTCATTGTGAACCCCATCCAGTGGTAAGATGTTGGAACCCCATCCAGTGGTAATCCGTTGTAGCCCCATCTAGTGGTAGGCCATTGTCATCCCCAACCATCGGTAAGCCGTTGGACCCCCATCCAGTTGTAATCCATTTTAGCCCCATCAAGCGGTAAGACCTTATAGTTTATAATCGAGCTTATGTCATTTTAGTTCTCTCTATAGGGGACCCACTTCTCTGCTCTTCATCCAAGAGTTAGACAAACTCGAGATGCTAACCACACATAATTTATAACATGTCATCGAGTCGCTGTCCTCTACGCACACCCAGATTCCTTCCCCATCCTGAACTATGTGGAATTTAATACTCAGTCACAGGGATATGCAGGAAGCCTCACAGAAGTTAAATCACATCATTCATGTCTCATCCTTGTTATTACCTTGATCCTATGTGTTTTGGGAAGGTCATTCCCCAACCCAGAGGGTCTACTTCCTCTAGATACTATCCATGCATCCATTCACACGGGTTTCCTCCTCAGGTGTCCCATCGCCCCACCGAACTATGTGGACATTGAGTCCTTACCATAGGGATTTTTAGAATTTCTATTTGAGGCACAATCCCAACATCACCATTTTCCACACGTCAATTCCATCTCATTCTACACGGTCTAGAATCCATATCCATCATGATTCTTACCCGGGATCCCACTCCCAGATGATATCATGTCACATACTTTCTTGCTTCTCCTAGTAGTAATAGAGAAACTTACCATGTGTTAGCCCCCATAATTTGTGATCCCTACTAGGGATTTCCCCTTTTTATTATCTCCCATCAGTGTTATGATTAGTCTGATTTTTCCCCTCTGGATTTTAAACTCACGGCATACCCTATGTTAAACAAGGGAAGATGAGGAAAACCTTTGATACATGCCTATGGAATAAAATTCCCTACATTTGATGTGGGATGCCTCGAGCTTCCACACCCTTGAGAAGACATATCATAAGGGAAGGAAACCCAGACACACCAGTGTTCCAGTGTCCAGACACGCTAGTGATGTCCAGCTTGACTATCCCTCCAATTGAGGGTTGCTGCTGTGACTTGACCACTTGGAATGTCCTGACAGAAGCAATGTAATTAATCAGCATCCATGAAGACATGTCACTAGGGAGAGTTTCATGAATAGTGTCTTAATCCTATGAGCGGGACCCGGACTAGGAAACAAGTTCTGAAGAGAAATCCATGGAGGGAGGAACCAACATCCCATCATCCCATTTAGATCAAGGTGAAAACCTCCCTGAATAAGCGATGGATTCTACCCGCCTTTGAAAAGAGGGAATTTGGGGCAAAAAATAGAGTGTCCTACAAAACATATGGATGCATGCCCCGAAGAATGGTCCAAAAATAGAAATGGTGAACCCGACATGATGTTATTATTCTCAAGGTGTATATTAGTAGTGTTAGAGACATCAGTGGATTAGCGTGTCACCAGATCCATGTATCTGGCACGAGGTCTCACCAAGAAAATAGTGGTTTTTGTATGATACTCACCAGAAATTGGGGTAGTTAAATGATGTGCATCCCAGTCTATGACGTTGTCAGCATGGATCCTTCTTTCCAACCATGGAAGATGGAATAACATTGGAGAACTAGACATCTCTTTCCTTCTTTCCGCACTAATGGTTAAATCTTTCTATTTTTTAGGACCGAAGCTATTGTGATATGACACCAATCACTGCCCACCCACTGACACAGGGGCATGGGTAAAGTCAACCCAGCAATCCCACATGGCCTCATCTCCCCTATGGAAGCCTCCACATCTATGGTTGTTGGGAACCCACGCCCCATCTCCCCATTTGAAATCATTTAGAGAAGGGTGATTGACAACCTCATTCAATGATACAAGGAGGAGTGGGTTTTTCCAACTTGGGATGTGGCCCAAAAAGACCTCGAGGCACCGGTTCCTTTTCATTACAACCGCCCCAAGGCCTACATTGGTATTTATTACTCCTCACTCCAACATATAATCATTTAGATAGCCTCTCCCCAGAACGATTTGATGACTCCCTCCCCTACAACAATGAGGTGAGGGATGTCTAGGATAGCCCACCAAGAATCCCACCCCAGGGGATCCTGAAGAGGACTCTCAATAGGCTATCTCATCATCACCACCCAACCCCATAGACTGAGCAGTAGGTGAGATATACACATGCACCACTAGCCGTAGTCCGATTAACCCAGCGCCAGCATGGGCGCATACTGAGGAGGATGTCAGCCGAGGGGCAGAAATAACAATGGATACTACGGCCCATTACACTTTTGACGTATACCATTTGTTCCCTTTTTATGATGATCAGGGTCACACAAGCTTTTGGCCCAGATCGTGGCCCCAACCACCCCATGAGTAGGCTGGGTCGGCTCTCTTGGTCTCTAACACAGGTGTCACCCCCTATTGGTCGACCTGTGGAGATAACACCCAGTATAGAGGACCTCCCTATACCATCACCATTGAGAGCACATGTCAATGGTGTGAAAATGATACATGAATAGTCTACTATTTGGATGTGGGACTTCCCCATGTCCTTAAAGTAGATGATGAAGGTCATCCTCGTCTCAGAAATTGTAGAAGAGGAGGTTTGACTCACTTCATGGGAACCCAACACAGAGGTTTCAACCGTGTTTAGATCTACTAGTACGAGGACCTTCCCCGTACCTTCACTACCAAAGAAAAAACATGGAATCCATGTCCATAATTCCACAAGTTCTGGTAGAGGTCTTACCCAATCCAGAACTTCCCATTGAGACACCCTCTGCACGTCAGCTAGTGGACCATAGAGGACCTCCCTGAGTTCCCTTCGACATTTTTTCCATCTTCTCCTCACACCCCAGATTTTCAAGGATAAATTCATCTCTGCCCAAGTATCAGTATGGTTAGAGGTCCACCTCATGCAAAAAATCAACCGTGTCCTGAAGAGCCAACCTAGGGTAGGAGGGCGGGTCTCCGATGCCATAAAAAGAATACTGGGATGATTCAAACAACAATTAAACTCATCTACTTCTTAGATTCCAAGGCAGAATGCAACTCTACAATGTAACCCTCACCTTGATCCTCTATGTCAATGGACGATCTAGGATAGTGGTGTATTAGCCTCATCCCACTAGAATGTGAGTTCCACCCGATTCATACCTCCCTCCACATATAATTCTAGGAGGAGGAAGATTTGGACCCTTCTTAGGCCTGGCCGAGCAATCCTCTCTAGCATCCACATGTTCATTCTCAATTTCGACCAGAGATCATGGAGAGTTGTTCTACGGACTAGTGGAGGATTAAAAGTGACATGGCCCACCACCCATAACCATAACCCCTACACCGGAATCCATTAGTTGTCAGTCCGTATTATCGATACATGGTGGCTTAGTCATTGCATTCTTCACAAGACAGCCCAATATGAAACATCTTGTATGCTCGTTCACCATATTCTCCACCGGCCAGTCTATCACCTCAATGGTACACTTCAGTACCATTGCTGGTCCCACAGCCTCCCCCAGTTGAAGAGTGGAAAAACCAAGTGCCATATCTAGAGTCTAAGTTGAGAAGCTATTGGAACATCCTTACAGTAGACCATTTCCTAGAAATATTCTGGCCGATTGTGACCACAAACTTCAGTGCACCAGAATCACTTACCCAGGAAGAAATCACATGATTTCACGAAACCATCTTGGAGATGCACTTTCATCTCCATTATCTGATGGTTGAATATCCCAAGAGTCAGCAACACATTGTCTACATTGAACAGCAATGTCGTATGGTTGACTTGGCTATGCTCATTATGGCCCAACACCATGAGTCGCCCGGTCACCACCTAACACTCCAGGAACAATGTGTTCATAGATTTATAGTGTTCCATTGAATTTTCAAAGTGTCTTCCCACCCATGTATAGATCTATGGTTGGGGATAGTATGCTACCCTTAATTTCATTTCTATACAGCGCTAGCCCAACTAGCTAGGTGATATAAAGGATATAACTCTATGTAGATTCATGGTTAACATGGATGATCTGTCATAGGAGGAGAACAATCTAGAGCTCATTGTTGAGAATTTACCCCCTGAGGGAGTGCCACAACAATTTGATCAATTGGTAATTGTTACTCTCCAGTAAATAAATATATTGGATATTGCCATTCCCATCGAGGCATTAGTCCTCTGATGGAATCCCAATAAGGGAAATGAGCACCTTGGAACCATCAAAACCTCTAACCCATATGGATTAGTGTAGAAGATGGAAAATGATCCTGAAAATTCTGTGGTGCGTCATCTTCTCATAGAGCACAAGAAGATGGCAGATGACCTCCTTGCTGAACGCGCCATAGGGCGACCACCAGACTAAGGTGATCCTCAGTCGGGGTCGGAACAATAATCACCCTGCGGATTTCCTCGGGATGACCATTATCATCATACCCATGTAGATAGTATAGATTCTGAAATTTATGTCAAGATGGTGTGGTATGTGTCACCCAATCCACATGTGAAGTGTGATAACCCCCAGGACCCACCTCAGGTTCCCCCAGCCGCTCCGCAGGTCATTCCATCAGTCACTCCAAGATCTGATGGGCCTACTAATCATATTAAAGAACATGCCAATACACTATTGGTCAGGGATTCTCATCAAGACAGGAACCCCCACCAAGATGACCTGATGACAGTTCTCATTGCTCATCTCGAGGCATTGCAAACTCGATAGGTAGTAATAACACCAAAAATATTTATTTGGGGTGGGTCGATGATATGCAAGCACCCCAGGCATCAAAAACCCCACCTTTTCCCTTTTTAATGGGATGAGTGAACCGCTATAGCATTTGGAACACTTCATCTCAAGGTGCGAACCCATGCTGGGAACTCCAGCGCTGCAAGAATCCACCAAACTCCAGTGTTTTATATAGACATTACAAGAGCCTGCATTTGTCTAGTACAACCCGTTACCCATTGGGTCAGTCACCAGCTGGGAAGATCTCCATAGACAATTCCTTTAACAGTTTAACTCAACCACCAAGAAGACAAGAATTATAGACCTTTTCAAGCTCAAGCAGAGGCTTGAAGAGCGCGTTACAGACTTTGTCTCCCAGTGGAAAGGCCTCACCTACTCCTTGGATATGCCACTGACTTAGGATCAGCTACTGAAAATGTCTGTATGGAATCCCAAGACCGAACTAGCCCCCTCATTCATTACTCAAAACTACCTCAGGGGATTTTGAGACTTCTCGGATATGAACCACCGTTTAGAGGATGGCTTGTTGTTGGCCATACCGGAACATCTGTTACCTCCTACGATTCCCGCCAGAAGAGTCGCTAAGGATAATCCTACCACAATGGCCCAGATAGAGGCCCCCAGGCTGTTGGAGTTACTTCCAGAGGAGCCACATCCATAGAATCACAAAATAACACCACCTTAGGCTTTGCCTTTTGCCCAGCAGCCACCAACTCAGAATCGGAAAAAACCCATGTGTAACATGCCGCCACCAACTAGGCGAGATAACGAGGTTCCACCTCCTTGAGATGCACCTATAGCCCCATGTCAAGGTCATTCTCCCAGATCCCCCTTCTCAAATAATAGAAACTATACCTACTCCTTCAATGAGGCTCAGGTCCCTGGTTATTTATGAAGTTCCCTAGAACAGAGAATTATACGGTTTCCCGAATGTAGGAGGCTAGAAGAGGCGGATCTCACTAATCACTCTAATTGTGGACCATATCACTAGATCCTAGAGAAAACCCTCAAATATTGCTATGTGTTTAAAGTTTGAATTCAATATCAGGTTGATAACAACATAGTCATGTTTGGACGTGATTTGGCACACATGTCATGTGTATTCGTGAAGCCAGATAGCGGTAGTGACAGCGAAGGTGAGAGGCACCAGGATCCTAATCGCGGATCCCAGAAGTGTGATGACTAGATGGATCATAAGTTAGTTTCCCATGCCCATGGAATTATCTAGGAACAACTCAATTGACCTTATCTTTCAAAAGCCTCAACATCACTCGTAACCAGTACTTCTACGTTGATGGATTAGCCACCATCTTCTAAGAAGATCATGCATCTATGACATAGGGGAAAATAGATTCCCCCACCATTTACATCATCATCCCATATCCTTAGCAACTTCATGCCCCCAAGGATGGTTATTCCCCCTAGATTCCATCCAGTGGTGGAGGATTCTTCACATGACGATCAAGGGTAATCTTCAGTTAACATCATGGAGCTAGTAACCCCCTACATGATTCCTAACAATGAGGAATGCCATACGGATCCTCCTAATGTCCCCATCCATCGCTAGAATCAATAGAGCCACAACTATATGTGTCGTAGAATTGTCTCGGTCAATACTTCATTCTGTGATGTGCATGCCACCAAAACCAAATAGTAGTCTGAGCATAGATCCCAGCACCTTCAACCTTCTCATTTGGTGTCATCAAGTCTTCCTTCACTGGAATTTGTATTATTGGAATAGGAAGAGCCATCCCGACTGCATCACGGTCCGCCACATACTATTAGGGATTGGCCTCAGTCATCTTGACCTCATCTAGTAGTCACTCCATGATCTTTGACCAGTGAGTCGCAGGACATTCCCCACACTAACTAGCCACGGTTTTAGCCAGAATGGATTGTCATAACCCCTTTCATAAAATGAATTTTTGTAAGCATAAGTTAATTCTTGGAACACGAGTATGATATCCTTACGAATCTTTCTAGTATTCCTATGAGACTTTCTATCCTTGAGGCCCTTTTCCTGTCAGTGTATTTGTGTGAATCCATCACCGAAGCATTATGAAGCCTCCTCCAGTTTAAGACAGATGTAACACCTACATAATCCTTCCATGTTAAGGCAGTCAAGCATGCTGAATGTCGGGAAAATATCTATTTCTCTAGAGAAAATGAAGGCTTTCGCATACTGGGTCACATCCACCGATTTTACATCACCGACCAATTCAATGGCGTGGTGGTTCGTCGCTATCTTGTCAACCCTGGCTTTGGAATTAACCTAATCCTTACACAGACACATTAAAAAATGTGTTGTCCGAGGATGACCTATGCCCCACTGACCTGAAAAGTCAAGATTATGATAGAATGTAACAAACACTGATCAGCAATATCTACCTGAAGACCTAGGATAGTGGCCTAGTTTCTAGCATAGAGTCCATGTTTTTATCCCAGGACACCACCTATAATGTATTGATGGGTAGGTCATGGCTTAACCTGGATGTAGTGGTCCCTTCACTGTATCACCAGTGCCTTAATTACTCCCTTAATGGTGGAGTAGGCATACTCCGATGTGATACATCTCCCTATGTCTCTTGTGAATCCCCTACCTGGATTTCGACAATTAAAAGAGAAAGGACAAGTAGATTTTGTCAAACAAGGTTGAACATGCTACCACTGCGACTGACTTGTGAAAATACTAGGATGATTCCTATAGTGTTCTGATCCACCGATTTGAGTCTATGAAACCATATATGGGGAAATTATTATTTATTGCAGGAATTATTTGGGATCACATTCCCAAGTCTAAGTTATGTTGGATGATCACCTTGTATTCCTACACAAATTAGGCTCAGGTAATCTCAGAGGCCCTTACTCCCAAAAGGTATGAGGATGTCTTCCCCATGGTAATGACAATACGCCATACTTTATTATTCCACTGGGCTGGGATAAACCATATATGGCTAACCCACCACTATTTCTTTGATATAATCAAGTTTTTCCCCTTGGGCCGAATACCGGATGTGATTGGGTCAACACCATTCATTGTTATGGTTTCGGTAGTGCAGGAGTCCGCCGATGTAGTGTCTACTACTGCTTAGGCTAGCACCAGCTTCACATTGGGGTCTGTTGACTCAGAGAAATCTTATTCACCCTAGGAAACCTCCTCCATTTCTGAAAAAAAGATCTAGAAGATGCACCTCCTTCATTCAAATAGGGTGTCTCAAATATGGTCAATGAATTGGTATAGGTGAACCTGAGTAGTGAGGTAGCTCTGAAACCCACATTGAATAGTACCTCTATGCCTGCCAAAGAGAAACAATAGTACATGGAATCCCTGAAGCAACATTTTGATGTCTTTTCTTGGAGTTATGATGAGATTTCACAACTATATCTTTAGGTATCTATCCACCGCCTTGGTCTTCCAACAAAACATTGAGGATACAAATAGTCTCCAAGAAATGTGCGCCCATATCATGGGGACATGGTCAGGGCCAATGTTTATAAGATCATCAGATCTAACATCGTCAATGAGGTAATGTACCCCAGATGACTAACCAACATTGTGCCTGTCATGAAGAAAAAAGAACAGATCATGATCTACATCGACTTCCGGGATCTCAACTGTCACTATCAGAATGATGATTTTCCCCTTCACATGACAGAGTTGTTGATTGATGTCATTGTTGGGTCCCATGCCCTCTCCTCCATGGATGGGTATTCTGAGTATAACTGAATCCAAATGGCCCCCTAGTATGAATAGTCTATATCCTTCAGGGAACCATAATGTACATTTTGTTACCAAGTAATTCCTTTTGGTCTAAACAATGAATGAGCCACCAATCATAATTTCATGCACCTCTTATTTAGGTTGACTCTCGTGACTTCAGTGGAGTACTACATGGATGATCTAGTGGTCAAATCTCTCCAGCATCTGGATAATCTCAAAAATCTTGAGAATGTGTTCGGATTCATCCGTTTTATCTAGGTAAAGATGAACCCATTGAAGTATCCCCTCAGGGTCACCTCGAGAATGCTTCTCAGCTTCATTTTCAGATGTAAGGGCATCAAGATTGATCCAAAGACGATTAATGCCATCAATAATATTTCTCCTATGAGAAACATTTAGGAAGATTAAGGCTTTTAAGGCCACTTTTCCTGCATACTATTATTCATTGTGAATTTCACTGGAATGTGTAAGACCTTTTCCCATCTCATAAAGAAATGCAATGTCAATCAGTGTTATGAGGAATGTCAAACTCCTTTTGAGGAAATAAAGTAGTAAATGTCGCAGCCTCTAGTCCTAATGCCACAAATTTCCGGAAAGTCCCTGGTCCTTTCTATGACCACCCTGGAACGATACCTCAATGCCCTTGTCACCCAATAGAAAAATGAGGGAACATAGAACAATCTCTACTATCTCATCTGCATGCTCCTCAATACTAAGAATTTTTAGGACCAATAGGGGCCTATATACCCTGAGAGGGGGGTGAATCAGGGTATGGATATTCTTTTTCAAAGTTCTTCCTACCCCACTAGATCTTGACCTCTTTATCACAAGGGTCACTTTGTTTTCTCTTGTGTGTAAACTATGATCACTTCCTGAATTATTTATCTAATGATGATGCTTTGAATGAAATGCAGTGAAGAAAGCATGCAGACACAGAGATTTTTACTCGGTTCACCCTCATTGGGCTACGTCCAAGGAGCATACGCCGACAAGTTACCGGTTGTACCAGATTCCACTATACTTCACTAGCTATGGATTACAATGTTCAGGTACAATCACTATGTCCCAAGCTCACTTCCTTTGCAAGTTTTAGGGTCAGCTCACTACATTCCCATGGGTTACTCCCTATTTCTCTCTCTCTGTCTCACTACCGGTGGAGAGGATCACCTTCTTCCTCTTCCTATGCTCACTACACTTGGAAGAGATCCACTCACAGTTTATAGACCTGTAGGTCTCTTCATTTGCATGAAATAATGCATCTTAAACTGTTGATAGATGCTCTGTTGAAGTCCAACTTTCATCCACTGATGAATACCACTTTTCCTCTGACCACTGGGAAACTACCTTCGCAAAGTACCCAACTTCATGAGGCTTCCAATTTCACGACGCTCAAATAAGCCTTCATGAAGCTCCTGCCTTTTCACGAAGATCTCTCGCGAATCACTCTTGTGAAGTACTCCCGCGAAGCTCAATCCGTTGCAGAGAAACTTCCCTCGTGAATCTCACTGAGCCAACGCGGAGCTCACAACTTTCGTAGAGCTTCAATAGCTGCCGCGAAGCTCCTCTTTCGTGAAGCACACTGACTCCGTGAATGACCTTCGCAATACGAGAGCAAGATATTTTCTCTGAAAATTCTCTCTACTTCTCTCGAGGGGATCGGCCTCTATTTATAGATGATTCCACCGACCCTCGACCCTTCCGCGCGAAGTCAATGCCACGTCATCTCAAATCGCGAAGCTCAGAAGTTTCCACCGTAATTCTGTCCAAATCGAGAAGCACCACGACAATTTTCCATTCATGGAGCTCGTCGTAATCGCGAAGCATCACCATCAACATTCCTTCGCACCTTCGCTGCGAAGCTCCCTCACAAATCCCTTAACCTCCGTGATGTGCTTATACTCTGTCGTTCGCAAAGCTTTGACATAATCGCAACGTATCACCACCTCCATTCATCTGGACTTCGCGAAATACAAACCATGAAGCCTCTCTTCGCGAAATTCATGTCATTTCCATATTTAATTATGATATTCATGGAAATCCTATTTTTGCGATGCTCACCAAACCCCAAATTTTGGAACCCAAAAATTTGGAAAACACTGGGAAATGGCGCCACCTTATACTGCTCTTTTGTACCGCCTCCAGATCGTCCTTTACTTTGTCATCGTTCTTTGTCAACAATGATTGTCAACAAATTCTCAGGAACTTGACAATTCTCCATGGAAACCTGCTTTTTCAACAAACACAATCAACCCAAAAAATACTGCAATGTTACCTTGAGGGATTTTTTCCCAACAAGAATAGATAAACTCCCATCAAGAAGATCTACCTTACAATGGTATTCACATTGCAGGAATTACAAAATTACTTATTGCACCATGGGGTAAAACTAGTGTCTCAAGTGGATTCGCTGAAGTACATCCTGAATCACCCCATGTTGATAGGATGTCTAGCTTGGTGGTTAGTAATCTTACAGCAGTCCGACATCAGGTTTCCCCCCATAATTATATTAAGGGACAAGAATTGGAAGACTTAATTTCCTCCCATCCAGATCCTGCGGACCAGTGTATGGATGTTCATTTTTCAGATGAGGAAATCCTCTCGGTACACTATTCCATTTCTTATTTGAAAATTAATTTCAATTGAGCTTCTCAAAGTCCTACCGATAGAAGAATCAATGACCCTAGACTCAATAGAGTAGGCTTGAGTATCATCTCCATCATGCCATCATAATCCATTTTTCTATATTCATCCATATTGTTAGAAGGCTCTACCAATAATAAGGCAGAGTACCAGGCTCTCATCACTGGCCTCGAGCTGGACCTTGAGACAGACATTAAACACTTTCATGTGAAATGGGACTCTGAACTAGTCATCAATAAGATCAATGGTGACTATGTCATCAGAAATCCTAAGATCGCACCACTTTTGAATGCACCCTCGTTCCAATGGACAAGTTTCTATCTCCACCAGAAGTTACCCATTTCCCTTGATCCTAGAATGGTCGAGCTAAGGCCTTGGCCCGCCTGACTACATATCTTGTGGATCCTGATTAGGATGATTTTATTATCCATGTGGAACATTGATTATTCATTTCCCCCATCTCTCTAGATGATGATGATAGCCCATAGGTAAGCCACCTTACTGCCAAAATCTCATTGTTAGGGACCCCAGGACCCCCTGATGCAGTGTTGGAAGTGACCCCCATCTGGAGTACACCCTTTATCGAGTACCTCTAGCATGGAAGTCTCCCAATATATTGAGCCATGCGTGAGTGAATCCGATGTCACACATTGTAGTTTACCCTCCAGAGTGGTCCCGGTTTTGAGCAGATCTTCTACAAATGCAAGGTTGATGGGGTCCTCCACTGTTGTATTCAAGGAGGTGAGATTTCATAGGTCTTGTAGGTGGTTCATACCTGTTCCTACACGGCTCATCAAACCGGTTCGAAACCATCCCACCATATCTGGAGAATGAGGTAATTTTTACCCTCTATAATTTGTGATTGTATTGAGTTTTCCGAGAGGGGTCATGCATGCAAGATTCATGAAATCTATGTGCACCAGTCACCAGTGCCTCTTTACACTACCAATTACTCTTTGCCCTCTGCGAGCTTGGTACTCAATGTCATGGGACAATATCCACCATTGACAGCTCGCCAGTGCAGGTTCATCCTGACCGCTACAGATTTATTTTCCATGTGGGCATAATCTGTTCCGCTCAAGGACCTCAAGGTCAGTTCTATCATTGAATTTGTGATCTCCAATACCATCTACCAATTTGGAGCCCCTCACGTAATTCTCACTGATAACGGTACCAACTTCTGGGTAGTTGAGTTGAGGAAATTGTACGCCATGTACAACATAATTTCTAACCATACATCTCGTTATCACGAGCAGGAAAATGGGAAGATCAAGGCGTTCATCAAAACCCTCTCTAACATCATGTAGAAAATGGATGGCCAGAACAAGTAAAGTTGGCCAAAAAAATTCCCCAACACCCTTTTGGATTATCTGACGGCGACTCGTAATTTCACCCAGGTAACCCCATACTCCCTGGTGTACATAATGAAGGCTTCCTTGGCTATCAAGATTCAATTTCAATAATTACTCACTACTATCTATGATCATCATGAACCAAATAAGATAGCTGAAATCTGTCTGGATAAATTGGATGTGCTCAATGAGAACATGCTTCATTCCGTGCATAATGTAGAATGACATCAGAATAATATATCTATAGATTTCAACAAGAAAGTTCACCTCTGCTTTTTCTTGCATGGTGACATGGTGTTAGACCTGATAACACTAATGATAACTAGTTGAAAACAAACCAAGATGGATCCCAAATGGTAAGGACCTTACATCATTCACAAGGATGACCCCAATGGTGTATATTCCTTGGTTACCATGGATGGTGATAGTATAACTTCTCCCACCAATGCTAAATTCCTAAAGTGATACTTTTCATGAGTAAGCTCTAGTCCTACATGGCATTAAATTGTTACGTCCTGCATGGAATTAAAATGTTTTTCCATCCCACATGATAATAAACTGCAAAATAGTCTGACCACTATGACCATAAACTAAGATCAATATGATACCGCATGACCGTAAACTGTTTCGTCTTCTCTATAATATGTTAAGACGTGTGATTCATACATACTAAAGGATATGAAACTACTCAACATTATTCCTCACCACATGATATTAAACTGCATGACACCTTAAAGAACTATGTATGGACTAATTCCCATCCTCATGGGATACATCGGTACACTCGAACACCTCGTCTTATGTCCAGTCCCAAGACATTTCGCTTTGACTGTCCCCCAGGGTATAGATTCCATGGAGGATCCCACATGGTGTAGTGTGGCCTTATTTGGCCCTAATCACGTTAGGATTATTATAATCACACCATGTGCCCCTCCTCATTCTTCTATCCTCCTATTTCATTGCCACACAATGTTAAACTGCATGGATCCTTTAAGAACTACGTATGGCTTGATTCCCACCCTCATGGGATATGTAGGAAGGCACTGATATATTTTCCATAGGCCCAGCCCCAACTTCAAGATTTCCCCATGGGTCGAAATACATGGTGTATTTCAGGATTTGTTCCCTCATTCCCATCAATTTCATTATGACCAAACCATGTTTCCATCTCCCTATAGATCTCCACCTCTTTTATCCTCACCCTAAGATGTTAAACTGTGAACTTGCTGGGACTTCCCGTATTAGATCCCTCTACCTTTTTGACCCCTGGCCCAGATTCTCATATTGGATTGTGAAGTGTGGTATGGGATTATGTCCTCATTCATTTCAGGTTACTCACCATGCCATAGACATTCCTCATTGAGATACCTTTCCCCCATTTGTGTCCTTTCTGCATGATGTAAAACTGCACAACATTCTCTAGAACTATGTGTGGATTTATTCCCTTCCTCTTCGGATATGCAGGTATGCCAGAACATTTATCTTTCATGTCCAGCCTCATTTCATAGAAACCATCTTATCTTCCTTCCCCCTATCCTGAGTTCTTCTAAGATATGGGCTTGTGGTGTGGTATGGGATTATGTTGTCATTCATGTTGGGTTTGTAAGAAACATTCCACATACCTCTTTCTCTGGGTAGTCCTTTGTACCCATATTCTATACTCATCTTTTTGAGTCAACTTCACTTGAATAGATCCCCTCGATCCTTTTTAGCAGTTCACTAATGTTCCCAAGAGCACTTTGGTACAACACCTAGAGAGTTGAATTCTACATAGTCATGTTAGCGACTGTCCTTAGGCTTCATGCTCCCCTTTATTTGGGATTTCATCATATTTTACACCCAAAAGGACCCCCAAATGGTATACAAGCTATGACCTAGTGATCTCTATCCATTTCAGGTCAATGTCCTCAAGGATATCGAAGAAAAATTGATAGAAGTTGTGCGTTGCAAATATGGTCAGTGGTCGACGCTCATTTGTTGATCCCATTTCGGGTGACATGATATGGATACTATGTTTCGAACATGGTCAATAGTTATCCTATAATGTAATGCAAACCCCCTCAAGCCCAAAATTTCCGTTCCATGATTCAAATCATTTTCTACACCATTATGTCTAAGTGGAATTTCAACACTCTTTGTACTATCCTTCAGTGCGCATTTGCAAGTTAGAAGGACAAACCCATGAAGAGGCATCATTCAGGGATCCACACTGATTTCCCCTTTTTGTGTATTCCCTATGTTGTGAAGACCTTTCAGCAATTTTTCCCACATTGAGTGTACCTCATGTGGGCATAGGGATTCGGTCTAGGTTTATGTTCATTTAGAAGAGTCCCGCTTATCTGTGGTCAGATCATTAAGACCTTAAACTAAGATCGCTTGGAATCCATTCTGTTGGATGGAAGAATGACACTTACAGAACTACATATGTCTTGATTCCCATTATCATTGGATAAATATGAACACCTACACGTTTCATCCATGGGATCAACCCCATATTCTCTAACATTTTCTGGACCCTTAGCCCAAGGGTTCTTCCCCAAAATTGTGTGTGATGTGGTGTGGAACTCATCCTCATTCATGCCTGGTATGATTTATCATTCCATGTTTATAACAACCCATACTTTACATACATTGTTAACACTTCAAAATTGAAGCACACTTATTACAACATAGGACAAAACCACAAAGGACCGTATAGGTATAGTGTCTTTAGAAACTGGGAAACATAAACAACTGGTTCATAAATCTTCTACAGTGTCTTCCATTTATTTCATCATATCTAGGGTCCCATTTAGCATATTCTACTTAATATCCATCTTCTTGACCTGGGGAAAAGAAAACATAAAAGGGTGAGCTCAAATGCTCAGCAAGGGAAAATAAAGCAAATAAAATTCTTATCATATCTTTTTGAAAATCATAACCTGCAAAAGAGATCATAATATCTTAACATGGAATAAATCATAAAAGTGAAAATGAGATCCCCATAATCATAACATAAAACTTGAAACTTTGTGGCATGCACACAAAATCATGGAAAATCATTTCATGTTAGTCATGACTTATTTCCAAGACTATCTTAGCGGACAAAGTCCATTCCTGAACCGAGTTCACTCCTCGTTTCAGTCCTGTATCACTGAACCGAAATAACCTTCCGTTACAGCCATGTCTATCTCATGAGATATAAATCTTTACCCAATGCATTGAAGGGAGATATAGGTCCCACCCATCTTATAATGAATCCTTTCTTATGTGTGCCACATAATCATAAATCATACATCATCGCATAACACATGTAACCAAAATGGGATTCTTGAAACATCATGACATCATAAAAAAAATCATATAAGGTAAATGACTTCATAAAAATAATTCCCTCACAAAATAATCAAATAAATGTAATAATAGATATAAAAACAGAACCCTTTATTATCTTAGATGGAAAATAATTTTGATGAAACACTTGAACTCCATTCTTGAGGAAAATATCCTTTCTTCTTCAAAAACACTTTTATTTTCTTAAAATGTCATAGAATTATAAACTAAAGGAAGTTGATCAAAAATAAACTTGAAAACTTTTAAAGGAAGCTTCTTGGAAATAATGTTTTAAAAATCCATTCATGCCGTATAAGATAAAAAAACATTCTTCGTACTTTTGTCGGATAAGTCAAAAAGTACCTCGTACAAAAAAACGACGAAAGATTCCTTTCATATTCTTTACTAAAAACTCACCGAAGGGTAAAATTGGATTTAAACTATTGTAAGTGGATGGAAACAATATTACATATTGAGGGAACATGGATGTGGATGATAAAATACACCCCAGTAAATACCAACGTATAAGAAATCTCGGATAAAAATGAGATTGTGATATTTTCCCTTACCTTCGGTCCGACTTGCTTTGTAAGTGTCCGAACCTCCTGTATAATGATTTAAATAATGTTATTGACTTATTCCAGAATCATACTTATTTTTATGATATCATATATGGTCATATTCTTAGCTTCTTAGTAGTAATATTTCATTGCTACTTGTTATTCGGGTGTTTATAACTTTTTGTTCTTATGCGTGTTTTGTCGAATAAATTCTTATTCTTATCTTTAGGTTATAGATACCTCATTTCCAGAATGGTATTAGTGTAGTATATATCATATTCATTCATTCAATTCATTTATATAATCATTATGAAATGAAGATCATGTAGAACGAGTCGCATCACATCATGGAGACGGTATTCCGTACGTACGCACTAGTGATGATATCATTCCTATGATCGTGGAATTTTATTGGAGTATATATATATTATTTCAGTATAAATATTACTTTATAATAATCATAAATAGTTATTCATTACACCATTATACCCATCCTTGTAAGGTGATGGTGGAAAATAGATTACACCACGGCGTGGAGACGGTATTCCGTACGTACGCACGCGCGGTGATTTCATTTTTCCGTAGGATGGATAGAAGGTGAATTTGGGTTGTTTCATATTTATAATAACATATCAGTATGTAATTAATACTGATGTTATTACTTTATCATGAAACAACTAAAGAAGAAGAAGTTGAAGAAGAAAGAAATTGAAAAGTTCGGTAATGGATATTACCTCTTCTTTTAAACGCCTCTTTGAATCCTCTACTTAGGGAACTAAGATTGGTCTTTGTATAAGACCAGGACCTCTAGGGTTATTCTAGGGAAGAGGAGAAGGGATTTTGGAAGGGGTTTCCGAGCTTGGGTGCTCAAATTGGTGTGAGGAGGAGGGGGAGGAGGTGCCCTTTTATAAGGGAGGAGAGGGGCACCTTAGGAATATCTCAAAATATTATTTTATATTAAAGTCAAAATCGGTTTATAATGGTTCCAAAGGGACTTATTTTGAAGCTAAAGTGGGTATGGGTCGCAATCCTATCATCCAATAGTATTTAGACAAGTTTAGGTTATTATTTTAACCGTATCAATTAGATTTACCTCTATGTTAAATAATTTAGCTTTTACCGTGTCTTTTTGTTTTCTTACACTATATGGTTAATACACTTACTATAACATGCCAAACGAACCCCAAATTGTTTATTATTAATATATATATCCTTATCTAAGTCATTTGGACGAACCTTAGATTTTTAGGAATAAAATAACAATTAATAATATAATATTTGATTTAAAAACTATTTTGTGTCAATTTTGACACTATTTGATATATGATTTTTGTGAAAGTCATAACAGAATTATATGTTCTAACCAAGTTGATTAAATCAACAATAATATATCATAGTAACCAATAAAATTTGTGTAATTCATAAAAAGTTTCAAATTACATTTATTTGAGCCTTTATAACATCAATTATGTTAACATTTCCTTAAAATGGTAATTACAGCATCATCGTTGTGTCATAAATAAATTAATTTTTTTAAAGTCTAAAAATTATAAATAAACTATCATTATGTAGGAAAGCTTTTTATCTTTCTAATGAATATTCATAGTCAAATTTATGTTATGTATAACCCCATATTGAAAATGTTTTAGTTATTAAACATTGATTTTAACTATTTTAACTATTCATTAAATAAAATAATATTAAATGTCATAATCTAATCCAAGTGGACCTAAATGGTCATATTATATTCATAAGGTTGTTTTTGGTCGAATTACACTTATCCAATAGAATTAGGACATGTGTTAGGGTAATATTAATATCATATTTACCCTTAGTTACCCTATTTACTATTAATCGCGGTAAAAAAAAGTAAAAAGTTACTATTCCCCAAAAAATTATTTTTATCTCATTGAACCAAATTTATTTACTGATATCAACCGTGTCTGTCGGATTTTCGAAATTCCATTCACAGAAGTGGTAAAATTATGTTTTATGCAAAATTCAGTTTTTAACCTACCACTTAGTGGTTTCACTATTCATCAAAAATTGAAAGTTTTCAGAAAAATACCAAAATTTCACCCTAGGCTAATTTCGTTATTCCGAATCCAAAAATGAAGTCCATTTTGAAAAATAAAATTTATAAAATTTCAAAAAGTGGTTATTACTATTCATAGCGGCTAGTTTTAATAATATTTTAATAGCATATCGTTGTTTAGTGAAACTCAGTATTGCGTACGACGCAAGCTATCGAGGAAGGTCGCGATTGCGTGTAAAGTAAGCCAAGCTAGTGTGTAGTGAATGATTCCTTTGATAACATAAAAACAAAATATTACTGATAAAAATCTCAGGTGTTACATTCTACCCCCCTTAAAATGAATTTCGCCCTCGAAATTCGTCACTTTGTAACAAACAGATGAGGATACTTTTCCCTCATCATATCCTCAAGCTCCCATGTAGCTTCTTCAAGTTGGTGGTTCCTACATAAAACCTTCACCAATCGAGTGGTCTTGTTTCGTATGACTTTTTCGCTACGATCCAGAATCTCTATCGGTTGTTCTTCATAAGAAAGATCTTGCTCGAGCGGTACAACTTCTGAGCTGAGTACATGTGAAGGATCAGGTATGTACTTTCTCAAGAGAGATACATGGAACACATCGTGAACTTGAGAGAGATTCGGTGGAAGCGCCAATCGGTAAGCTACCTTTCCAACACGATCCAGTATTTCGAAAGGACTGATATATCTAGGGCTCAACATCCCCTTCTTTCCAAATCTCATAACCCTCTTCCAGGGAGATATTCGTAAGAACACTTTATCACCCACTTCAAACTCTAGGTCTTTTCTTCGGTTCTCGGCATAACTTTTCTGTCGACTCTAAGCTGTTCTTATGTGTTGTTGAATAGATCTGACCTTTTCTACCATTTCATCAACGAGATCAGGTCCTAATAGCTTTCTTTCCCCAACTTCATCCCAGCAAGTTGGAGTCCTGCAATTCTTTCCATAGAGAGCTTCATAAGGAGCCATCTGAATACTGGAGTGAAAGCTATTATTATAAGAAAATTCCACCAAAGGTAGGTGTTGATCCCAACCTCCTTTGAAATCCATAGAGCAAGCTCTCAACATATCTTCTAGGGTTTGAATTGTTCTCTCAGACTGACCGTCTGTCTGAGGATGATAAGCAGTGCTGAAACTCAACTCTGTATACAGAGTATACTGAAGACTTCTCCAGAACTTCTAGGTAAATCTCGGATCCCGATCAGATATAATAGAAAGTGGTACTCCATGCAATCTTACCACATCCTTTACATATATCCTGGCAAGCTGATCTAGAGAGAAATCCTCTCTAATAGCAATGAAGTGTGCAGACTTTGTAAGACGATCAACTATGACCCAAATAGCATTATTGCCTTTGGATGTTTTAGGAAGTCCTGTGAAAAAGTCCATAGTAATGTTTTCCCATTTCCATTCGGGTATGGGTAATGGTTGTAACATCCCCTTAGACTTCTGTCTCTCAGCTTTAACTTGCTGACAAACCAAGCATCGAGAGACATATTCAGCAACATCTCTTTTAATGCCATCCCACCAGAGGTACTCTTTCAGGTCCCTATACATCTTCATGCTTCCAGGATGAATAGAGAATGAAGAACTATGATCCTTATCCAGCAGCTCCTTCTTTAATTCGGGGATGGGAGGAACACAAACCCGATTCCTGAACTTTATTATCCCATCACATTCAAGGTTGAATTCAGGAACATTTCTCACCTTCATTTGTAACTCGACATCTTCTTTCTGTGCCTCTTTAATCTTCACATGTATATATGGTTGAACATTCATTTGAGAAAGATAAGATTTTCCCCTTCCATTATAATTCAAAGATCCATCCTTTGTAAATCCATAAATATTGGATCTTTTGTGATCCTCATCATGGATAAACTAGCATGGTCTTGTCGACTTAATGCATCTGCCACCTTGTTTGCTTTCCGAGGGTGGTAATGGATTGGGCAGTCATAATCCTTAATCAGCTCCAACCATCTTTTTGACGCATATTCAGCTCCTTTTGTGTGAAAATATACTTTAAACTTTTATGATCAGTATAAATATCACACCTTTCACCATAAAGGTAATGCCTCCAAATCTTTAATGCAAAGATTACCGCAGCTAACTCCATATCATGTGTTGGGTAATTTTGATCATGGATTTTCAACTGTCGTGAGGCATAAGCTATCACCATATCATTTTGCATAACAACACACCCCAATCCCTTCTTGGACGCATCACTGTAGATCACAAACCTTTCTCCAGTACAAGGCAGTTTGAGAACAGGTGCACTGGATAACCTTCTTTTCAACTCCTTGAAATTCTCTTCACATTCCTCTGTCCAAACAAACTTAAATCCTTTCCGAGTCAACTTGGTGAGTGGATTAGATAATCGTGAAAAATCTTTCACAAAACGTCGATAATATCCAGCCAAACCAAGAAAACTTCGGATCTCAGTTACTGTTGTTGGTCTCGACCATATTTCGATAACCTTTGTTTTTGCAGGATCCACAGATATCCCCTCTTTTGAGATTATGTGACCCAAAAATGCAACTTTTTGAAGCCAAAATTCACACTTGGTAAATTTGGCATAAATCTTCTCCTTTCTTAGGGTCTTCAATATAATTCTCAAGTGATCTTCATGCTCTTACTTTCTATTTTAATAGACAAGAATATCGTCTATAATGACTACCAAAAATTGATCAAGATAGTCTCTAAAGACTCTATTCATTAGATCCATGATGATAGCAGGGGCATTAGTAAGACCAAATGGCATCACTATAAATTCATAGTGTCCATACCTTGTACGAAAAGTCATCTTTGGTATATCCTCCCTTTTGACCCTTAATTGATGATACCCTGAACGAAGATCAATCTTGGAAAAGTATTGAGCTCCGCGTAGTTGGTCAAATAAGTCATCAATGCGTGGGAGAGGATATTTTTTCTTGATAGTGATCTTGTTAAGTTCTCAATAATCAATGCAGAGTCTCATCGATCCATCTTTCTTCTTAACAAATAGAACAGGTGCTCCCTAAGGTGACGCACTAGGGCGTATGAATCCCTTATCAAGATTCTCTTGGAGTTGCTTCTTCAATTCCTATAACTCAATTGGGGCCATTCTATAAGGTGTCTTTGAAATAGGGAAAGCACCCGGTACGAGTTCTATTGAAAACTCAACTTTACGATTTGGTGGAAGACCCGGTAATTCCTCCGGAAAGACATCATCAAACTCCCGTACGATGGGAATATTCTTAATCATGAGTTTCTCACCAACCATTTGAGATAAATAACCTTCATTTAGTGGAATCAAGACCCATAAGATGGAAGGAATTTCCACTAGAAGGTTATATTCATCCTTGCATTGATAGACGATCGTAGATTTATCTGGAATATGAAATGTGACTTCCATTCTTTGGAAATTGATATGAGCTCCATGTAGAGAAAGCCAATCCATGCCAAGAATCGCATCAAATTCCACTATAGGAAGGATCACATGATTTGCAGGAAGCACTTTCCCACAAACTTTAATCGGAGAAGAATTATAACCTTTTGATGTGACTATTGTTCCATTAGGTGTTGTCACATCTAACTCAACATCTAATTGTTGAGGTAATACGGTGATACCCTTAGAAAATTTTTCAGAAATAAAAGAGTGGGTGGATCCAGAATCAAATAAAACATTTGGTACTTTAGAGTGGATGGTAAGTGTACCTTTCACCACATCGTTACCGTACTCCACATCGCTAATAGAAACTACATGTGACTTTCCTTTGTCTTTAGCCTTAAGAGTTTGTTGACGTCGACCATCATCATCAACCCTTGGATTTGGGAATTGATTGGCATAATGTCCCATCTCCTTGCAATTGAAACATTGAAGTGTAGTAGGTTCATTCTGTGTATCACTTCCTTTGTTTGCATCATTAGACATCTTCTTCCCATTACCACAGCATTCAAATGCCCTATGACCCTCCTTTCCACATTTGAAACATTTACTTGTCCCTTTAAGAAAACTCCCTCCATGTTTCTTTCCACACTTTGAGCATAAGGGATAGCTCATCTTCTTTTCAGTGTGCTCTTTAGATTTTCCATTGAATTCCATTTTCCTCTTCTTATCAAACCCATATGATTGATGGGTTACTCCAATATCCATCTCAACTTTGAGAGCACATCGAATGATTTCCTCGTAGCTATTGAAGTCCCTTATGGCTAAGGCCCTTCGAAGACTTGGTTTTAAGCCACTAAAGAATCGATCGATCTTACTCTCAGGTTGGATAATAATACCAGAAGCGTAACTTACAAGTCTTGTAAAATTTGCTTCCTAGGTACCAACAGATTCATCATCCTTTTTCTTCAGTTCAAGAAACTCTTTCTCCATCTTTGTTCGGAGAATACGATGGAAGTACTTATTGAAAAATAAGTTCTTGAAATCGTCCCATTCCATGGACTCAATTTCATCCCTTTTCCTCAGATTCTTAATAATATTCCACCATTGATCAGCATCACCTTCCAAACGATACACCGCTAAGATGACTTTATCATGCTCAGAACATTGAAGAACTGAAAAATATCTTTTCAGTAGTACTAATCCATTGTTCAGCAACTAATGGATCAGTAGACCCGCTGAATGAAGGTGGACGTTGTCTCATTAAGGATTCAACAGAATGTTGCTCCTTCCTTTTCTCGTTTGTAAATCCTGCATGATTCATAGCTTGAGAAAGTTGTGTGAGCATGGCTACAAGATTTTGCATTCCATCTCCCATAATGTTTGGTTGCTCAGGGGGGAAATCATTGCATTGCCCGTCGCATTCCTTATTAACACGGTTCCTCCGGGTTCCATCCATTGACTAAAACCAAGAAGAATAGTGTGAGCAACACTAATTATAATAGGAAAACCACATAATCAAGAATAAAATTTCACACTTAAGTTATTATCCTAGGGTATTCATGGCCATTTCTAAAACACTAAGATTGTGTTCTATGTATAGAATTATCCTTAGGGTTCTTACGAAGGCTTTCGCATCCTAGTTTCCAAAGGTTGACTATACCTTTCCTTTGATACCAACTATAACGACCCATACTTTACATACATTGTTAATACTTCAAAATTGAAGCACACTTATTAAAACATTGGACAAAACCACAAAGGACCGTATAGGTATAGTGTCTTTAGAAACTGGGAAACATAAACAATTGGTTCATAAATCTTCTACAGTGTCTCACATTTATTTCATCATATATAGGGTCCCTTTTAGCATATTCTACTTAATATCCATCTTCCTGACCTGGGGAAAAGAAAACATAAAAGGGTGAGCTCAAATGCTCAGCAAGGGCAAATAAAGGAAATAAAATTCATATCATATCTTTTTGAAAATCATAACCTGCAAAAGAGATCATAATATCTTAACATGGAATAAATCATAGAAGTGAAAATGAGATCCCCATAATCATAACATAAAACTTGAAACTTTGTGGCATGCACACATAATCATGGAAAATCGTTTCTTGTTAGTCATGACTCATTTCCATGACTATCTTAGCGGACAAAGTCCATTTCTGAACCGAGTTCACTCCTCGTTTCAGTCCTATATCACTGAACCGAAATAACCGTCCGTTCCAGCCATGTCTATCTCATGAGATATAAATCTTTACCCAATGCATTGGAGAAAGATATAGGTACCACCCATCTTATAATGAATCCTTTCTTATGTGTGCCACATAATCATAAATCATACATCATCGCATAACACATGTAACAAAAATGGGATTCTTGAAACATCATGACATCAAAAAACAAATCATATAAGGTAAATGACTTCATAAAAATAATTCCCTCACAACATAATCAAATCAATGTAATAATAGGGATAAAAACAGAACCCTTTATTATCTTATATGGAAAATAATTTTGATAAAACACTTGAACTCCATTCTTGAGCAAAATATCCTTTCTTCTTCAAAAACACTTTTCTTTTCTTAACATGTCATACAATTATAAACTAAAAGAAGTTGATAAAAAATAAACATGAAAACTTGTAAAGGAAGCTTCTTGGAAATAAGGTTTTAAAAACCCATTCATGCCGTATAAGTTAAAAAACATTCTTCGTACTATTTTCGGAAAAGTCAAAAAGTACCTCGTACGAAAAAACGACAAAAGATTCCTTTCATATTCTTTACTAAAAACTCACCGAAGAGTAAAATTGGATTTAAAATATTGTAAGTGGATGGAAACAGTATTACATATTGAGGGAACATGGATTTTGATGATAAAATACACCCCAGTAAATACCAACGTATAAGAAATCTCGGATAAAAATGAGATTGTGATATTTTCCCTTACCTTAGGTCCGACTTGCTTTGTAAGTGTCTGATCCTCTTGTATAATGATTTAAATAATGTTATTGACTTATTCCAAAATCATAATTATTTTTATGATATCATATATGGTCATATTCTTAGATTCTTAGTAGTAATATTTCATTGCTACTTGTTATTCGGGGGTTTATAACATTTTGTTCTTATGCGTGTTTTGTCGAATAAATTCTTATTCTTATCCTTAGGTTATAGATACCTCATTTCCATAATGTTATTAGTGTAGTATATGTCATATTCATTCATTCAATTCATTTATATAATCATTATGAAATGAAGATCATGTAGAACGAGTCGCATCACATCGTGGAGACGGTATTCCGTATGTACGCACGAGTGATGATATCGTTCCTATGATTGTGGAATTGTATTGGAGTATATATATATTATTTCAGTATAAAGATTAATTTATAATAATCATAAATATTTACTCATTACACCATTATACCAATCCTTTTAAGGTGATGGTGGAAAATAGATTACACCACGGCGTGGAGACGGTATTCCGTACGTACGCACGCGCGGTGATTTCATTTTTCCATAGGATGGATAGAAGGTGAATTAGGGTTGTTTCATATTTATAATGAAATATCAGTATGTAATTAATACTTATGTTATTACTTTATCATGAAACAACTAAAGAAGAAGAAGTTGAAGAAGAAAGAAATTGAAAAGTTCGGTAATGGATATTACCTCTTCTTTTAAACGCCTCTTTGAATCCTCCACTTAGGGAACTAAGATTGGTCTTTGAAGAGGACCAGGACCTCTAGGATTATTCTAGGGAAGTGGAGAAGGGATTTTTTCAGGGGTTTTCCGAGCTTGGGTGCTCAAATTGGTGTGAGTAGGAGGGGGAGGAGGTGCCCTTTTATAAGGGAGGAGAGGGACACCTTAGGAATATCTCAAAATATTATTTTATATTAAAGTCAAAATCAGTTTATAATGGTTCCGAAGGGTCTTATTTCGAAGCTAAAGTGGGGATGGGTCTAAATTCTATCAACCAATATGATTTAGACAAGTTTAGGTTATTATTTTAACCTTATCAATTAGATTTAACTCTATGTTAAATAATTTAGCTTTTACCGTGTCTTTTTGTTTTCTTACACTATATGGTTAATACACTTACTATATCATGCCAAACGAACCCCAAATTGTTTATTATTAATATATATATCTTTATCTAAGTCATTTTGCCGAACCTTAGATTTTTAGGAATAAAATAACAATTAATAATATAATATTTGATTTAAAAACTATTTTGTGTCAATTTTGACACTATTTGATATATGATTTTTGTGAAAGTCATAACAGAATTATATGTTCGAAACAAGTTTATTAAATATACACTAATATATCATAGTAACCTAGAAAATTAATGGAATTCATAAAAAGTCTCAAATTACATTTATTTGAGCATTTATAACATCAATTATGTTAACATTTCCTTAAAAAGGTAATTACTGCATCATCGTTGTGTCATAAATAGATTAATTTATTTAAACTCTAAAAATTATAAATAATATATAATTATGTAGGAAATATTTTTAGCTTTCTAATTAATATTTATAGACGAATTTATCTTATGTATAACCCCATATTAAAATTTTTTAGTTATTAAACTTTGATTTTAACTATTTTAACTATTCATTAAATAAAATAATATTAAATGTCATAATCTAATCCAAGTGGACCTAAATGGTCATATTATATTCATAAGGTTGTTTTTGGTCGAATTACACTTATCCAATAGAATTAGAACATGTTCTAGGGTAATAGTAATATCATATTTACCCTTAGTTACCCTATTTACTATTAACCGCGGTAAAAAAAAGTAAAAAGTTACTATTCACTAAAAAATTATTTTTATCTCATTGAACCACATTTTACTTACTGATATCAACTGTGTCTGTCGTATTTTCTAAATTCCATTCACAGTAGTGGTAAAATTATTTTTTATGCAAAATTCAGTTTTTAACCTACCACTTAGTGGTTTCACTATTCATCAAAAATTGAAAGTTTTCAGAAAAATACCAAAATTTCACCCTAGGATAATTTTGGTATTCCGAATCCAAAAATGAAGTCCATTTTGAAAAATAAAATTTTTAAAATTTCAAAAAGAGGTTATTACTATTCATAACGGCTAGTTTTAATAATATTTTAATAGCATATCGTTGTTTAGTGAAACTTAGTATTGCGTACGACACAAGCTATCAAGGAAGGTCGCGATTGCGTGTAAAGTAAGTCAAGCTAGTGTGCAGTGAAATATTCCTTTGATAACATAAAAACAAAATATTACTCATAAAAATCTCGGGTCTTATAATGTGTTGGAACCACTTTGTGTACTGGTTTGTATTCGTTGTCAATAGTTGTCAATGGAATATCAAAATGAAAGAGATCATGAAGTACTCCAATCAAATGGAGGAATGGAAGCTCACAATGAAGGAGATCATGAAGTACTCCGATGAAGTAGAGGAGTAGTGATTCAGACGATTGTTGTGTTGATCGTAAGTTCAAAGAACATGTGTCAAAGATGATACATTGTTTACAACAATGAAAAATGTGAGGAGTAATCCATCCAACGATGATTAAAGAAGGATGGTGTTTTTGGATGAAGACCATGCAATTCATCCTTATTGCATAAGAACCATGGGCATTGATGAAGACCATGCAATTCCTTATTATTGCATGAGAACAATGGGTTTTGATGAAGACCATGCAATTACTCATGATTGCGTGAGAACCATGCTAGAGAATTCTTGACGGATTGAATCACATGGTTTGCATGAAGTTGATCATGACGGTTGATGAAGGAGGCAATGTGCCAATGAGTTGACTTATTAAATGGCCATGCACATCACATTGTCATAGAGGATGATGGTAGTAAAGCTGTTCCTTCAAAGAATACATATCACAATAGTGGAGTTTGTGATAAAAGCAAAAGAGTTGTTGAAGGATACAGATCACCAAGAAGAAGTGTTGTTGAGGTGATCGTGCTTGTCGACAAAGCAAACAAACGACATACAAATTTGTTGACAAAGGAGATTCCATGGTGACATGTCGAGTTCAAGAGTTGTGGTCAATGATCTATGTTTGATTCAAGAACATCGACAGAGGAATGGATGATCTGGAGGAGGTACAAAAAGAGCAGATACAAGGTGGTGCCGTTTTCCAGTGTTTTCCAAATTTTAGGGCCTCAAAATCAACAAATTAAAAAGAGTGATTTTGGCAAAGGGACTTGCACGCCATACTCTTGGAGGATAGGAAACTTTCTCACTATATGTTTTTGAAGATCAGAGCATCAAAATATGACAAAGGGATAAGGGTCGCGCAAGTTTTGGTGATGTCGCGCAGGTGAATTATGTGCCGGGAAGAGACTTGCGCGCTGATGCCTTGAATGCATTATAACTTGCGCGCCTATGGTTTTTCGAGATCAGGAGATCCAAAATTGGCAAAGTAAAGATGTTCGCGCAAGTTTGGATGTTGATCGCGCAAGTGCCTAGCAGGGGCGGAGACTTGCGCGCCGATGGATGACTTGCGCGCCGCGGCGCAGGGGGTCCAGTTTGCCTATAAATACTGGACCACCCCTCCTCATTTCTTACGGAGCTCAAGACTTTGAGATTGTTCGAGCTCTCGCCACGCAGGTGGTTAAACCGCGCAAGTGGTAGTTGGGTTGCGCACGTAGAGGTTGCGCGCTGACTGATGGTTGAGCGCCCCAGGTGATTTGGGAAAGGAAGGAAGTGAGTCGCGCAGGTTTGAAGTTCAAGAAGGTAGAGTCGTGCAGGTGCTTTGGAGACACTTGCGCGCCAGGTTATACTTGCACGCCTAAGACTTGCGCGTCGGGGGAGACTTGCACGACGGGCTTGAAAAGAAGAGCCAGATATTGTTGAAGCACGTCTGCCTTTCTGGAGCTGCACAAGAGCTGAAATATTGCCTGATACTTCTGGAGCAAAGTGAGATTGAAGACGAAATCTAAATGATACATTCATGATCTCATGCATACATGGAGAGCTGATTCTGACAACACTGAGTAATCTGAGCTTCATTAAGTAAGAAATCACATCAGTGATTGTGATACCAGCAAACGAAGACAAGGGGATCTAGTGCATTCATTCATTGCACTAAAGAAGAAGGATTGAACTAAAAGGAGCATCAAATCTGAACCCTGATGCAAGCAATGTCTCATGCTGAACAGGAGACGAAGAACATCAATGCACACCTATTGATGAGACCTTCATGTCTATAAACTGAGTGGGACTTCACCAACGGCAGTGAGCTAGGGGGAGTCAACGGGAGTGACCCGAGGGACGCAGTGAGCTATCGCTGAACAATTGTAAAGGCAGTGAGCCAGGGACATAGTGTTTGTACCCGAACATTTGTAATCTGCAGCTAGTGAAGCATAGTTGATTTAGGCACGACCGACAACCTGTTGGCGTATGCTCCTTGGACGTAGCCCTTAGTGGTGAACCAAGTAAAAATAGTTGTGTCATCTCTCTGCATGTGAATGTTTAATTGCTGTTCATATCGATCATACAGGTTTAAGTAGTTCCTACCAACGTGGTAACAAGATCCACAACTTTAAGAAGAAAAAGTTGCCACCCTGATTCACCCCTCCCCTCTCAGGGTGTCCCGGGGTCCTACAAGTGGTATCATAGGGAAAGGTTAACGTATGTTGGATATTCTCCAGTAATTCTATTGAGAAGAGGATTTGAGTTTCTTTCCTATAGTCAATAATGAAGAGCAGTATTGATAATGACGCAGTCATTTCTGAGCAAAAATCTATATCCACCAAGACATTGACAAATAGGAAAAAGAAAGAGAAGAAGACGATGAAGAAGTACCCCACATCCAAAGAAGATGCAGCGTCTTGTTCTCCATGCCATCCCAATAATGAAGAAACATTAGGCTTGGAAAGTATCAAGCAGGTGGCTCAGAACTCATCCAGAGGAAATGATGATACCCCTAATTCAAGCTTTCAGGAAAAACTCAGAATATATCTGCATGATATTTCAGAAGAAAGGGTTGCTATTATTTGTAGCCTATTCCAATCTATGCAGGATGAGATCAATCGATTAGAAAGGGATGCTGACAATATGGAAAAGGGGTTGGAATGAAAAGTTATGGAAAGTATGAAGCTCATCAAATGGGTGAATGTCTTTGAAGAAGAAGAGGAAGTCAATAATACTTTAAAAGAAAGGATCCATGCACTTGAAGATGAGCTGAAGAAGAGCAATTAAGTCAAGAGTTTTTGTTTTGAAGAAACTTCCATTAAATTCAGGGAACTTGACTCTTTGTTAAGAAACAAAGTTAAGATGCATGAAGATGAGGTTGAAAGATTGAAGAAGACTTGTGAAGAGAAGATGATCACGATTGAAGATCAGAAGATCATCCTCAATATTATGGGTCAAAAATTTGAAGCTCAGTTGACCAACATTGAGAACACACATATTGAGACTTCACAAAAGAGTGAAATGAGTGATGCTTGCACTCAATGTTCGTTGGAGGAGTCTAAAGCTGAAATGACTCCAACATGTGATAAGAAGATTATGACCACTCTTGATTATCCACATCAAGAATCAGTTGCTGCTGGTACTCAATGCTCACTGGAGGATTCTATTGTCAAAAGACCTCCAACATGTGATATGAAGATCATGACTTCACTCTTTAATCTATCACAAGAAACTGAGAAGGTGAAGGTACCATCCAAACCATCTTGTACTCATATTTCTAAATACACTCCTACAATCAGTGCTGGTGGGAAGAAAAGTTCTAAAAAAGTATGGATGAGGAAAGGTGAAAAGAAGAAACCTACCACCATGGATAGTGTGGATGGGAAGAAAAAGGAGGATGTGGGTTCCTCAAATAGAGCACAAAAGATTAAGCAGATGTCCCAACAACTTAGTACAGAAGATACAAAGAAGAAAAGACTTGTGGGTCAACGTTGGTGCTGCAACAGATTTGGGCATTGTGCACTGGATTTTTTTTATAATCCCTTTCATGGAAAAGCATAGGGAAAGCCTATATCAAATGGGAGGAAGACATAGAAGAAGAAGAAACAACCACAGGTCCAGAAGCATACGTTTACAGCAAACAGATTTGGAATGTTTGATAACATCTGTGATGTATGCAACGACAGTGGTCACAAGACTGGTGCATGCCTAGGTCAACAGATATCCAGAGCTGATAAGAACAGAAGACCACACAATCCATCCATGTATGAAGAAAGTATCTTGGGGAGAAATCAGAAGAATGTTGTGAACACACACTTCCCCAAGAAGATCTCAAGTAGGGAAGCTGAGAAGACCCAGGATTTTAGATCCATGAAATTGAAGGGTCATTCATCCAAAAGAAACACTATATGGGATGAATCTCGGATGAGCCCATGTTGAAGACCTAAACCAGCTGCAAAAGTTCCAAATGACATAATGGTCATCTGGCCAGATGATTTGAAAAGAATAAGGAAACTTGAAGATGAGAAGGCCAAGGCTGGTGATAAAGGAAAAGGAAAACTTTCACATGATGAAGACACAGTGCAGGAGAGATTTCAAACAAAGAGAAACACACGTTTCAAAGATGTTCTGTGTGAGAGATGCAAGAAGTCTGGTCACATTGCAAATGGTTGCCTAACCTTAATACCAGAGCAATAAGAAGTCCTTAAGAGGAGTAAGAATGTATCATTCATAATGGCTGCAAAGCAGAACAATTCTCCACACAAAAATGAAGAGAATGTGAACAGAGTCATGCCACACCAACAGATGTCGGAACATATGTTTAAGTGTGTAGGCATGAAGACTGGAGCGAACAAAGGAACATGGCTGAGAAAAGAACCTCAACCATGCAGGTCTTGCTGATGAAGCAAGGATGATCCACCTTATTCCCGTAATAATTTGTGTATTGTATTTGTGCTAACAATGTAGGGAATTGAAGGTGAAGCATACTCTCAGGGGGAGAACCTGAGAAGCAGGGAATGCTGTCAACTCTTGATATCCAAGTTGAAGAATTTTCCATCCTTAGTAGATTCTTCAATTGATATTCAAATATTATGATGATGAAGGATCACTCTTTATGAAGATGATGAGGAGTTTTTCCCTTGATGGGGAGAAAAATAAAGAAGCTTCCATAATCATTGTTTCAATCAATATCAACTCCAGGTGGACTCAAAAGAAGTTATTCTATGAATTTCTTGAAGAAAAAACCAATGGAGAAGGTCCGTCATTTCTCAATCTCTATCCCTTGGTTACTCAGATCAAAGATTATTCTACAAAGGGGGAGTAACTGAATTGATTAGTGACATAAAGAGAATGGAAGTTCCCCAAGGTCACTTATCCTGCCGATTTCACTTGAATATTTTTGATCGTTATGCTGATGTGAGTGCAGGAGTTTCAGGTTGATTATTCCCTACCATATTTGTTTTTCTACCTGGAATAAAAGTGGTAAACCCTTGAAGACAAGATACATGAGTTATTGTCTCATGTTGGTATCATGATCTGTGGATTACGGACAACCTTGTTGACTTAATCAAATCCTCGTGTTTTCTACATCGAGCATTGCTCAAGTAGACTTAGAGTGAAATGATTAATGAAACATTGCCTAAGTGAGGATTGATACCCTCCCTACCATGTGCTTTGTATTTCTTGTCAATAAGGGGGAGAGAAAGTGAAATGAATGTTTGAAAAGAAAAGTTGATTGAATTGAAGATTCTCATTTTGACATTGACAAATTCATTTCAGAAAATGTATAAGGTATTGACAACAAAATACAAAGGGGGGGATTGTTGGAACCACTTTGTGTACTGGTTTGTATTTTTTTTCAATAGTTGTCAATGGAATATCAAAATGAAAGAGATCAAGAAGTACTCTAATAAAACGGAGGAATGGAAGCTCACAATGAAGGAGATCATGAAGTACTCCGATGAAGTAGAGGAGTAGTGATTCAGACAATTTTTGTGTTGATCGTAAGTTCAAAGAACAAGTGTCAAAGATGATACATTGTTTACAACAATGAAGAATGTGAGGAGTAATCCATCCAAGGATGATTAAAGCAGGATGGTTTTTTTGGATGAAGACCATGCAATTCCTCCTTATTTCATAAGAACCATGGGCTTTGATGAAGACCATGCAATTCCTCATTATTGCATGAGAACAATGGGTTTTGATGAAGACCATGAAATTACTCATGATTGCGTGAGAACCATGCTAGAGACTTCTTGACAGATTGAATCACATGGATTGCATGAAGTTGATCATGACGGTTGATGAAGGAGGCAATGTGCCAATGAGTTGACTTATTAAATGGCCATGCACATCACATTGTCAAAGAGGATGATGGTACTAAAGCTGTTCTTCAAAGAATACATATCACAATAGTGGAGTTTGTGATAAAAGAAAAAGAGTTGTTGAAGGATATAGATCACCAAGAAGAAGGTTGTTGAGGTGATCGTTCTTGTCGAAAAAGCAAACAAACGACATAAAAATTTGTTGACAAAGGAGATTCCATGGTGACATGTCGAGTTCAAGAGTTGTGGTCAACGATCTATGTTTGATTCAAGAACATCGACAGAGGAATGGATGATCTGGAGGCGGTACAAAAAGAGCAGATACAAGGTGGTGCCGTTTTCCAGTGTTTGCCAAATTTCAGGGCCTCAAAATCAACAAATGAAAAAGAGTGATTTTGGAAAAGGGTCTTGCACGCCATACTCTTGGAGGACAGGAAACTTGCGCGCCATATGTTTTTGAAGATCAGAGCATCAAAATATGACAAAGGGATAAGGGTCGCGCAAGTTTTGGTGATGTCGCGCAGGTGAATTATGTGGCGGGAAGAGACTTGCGCGCTGACGCCATGAATGCATTATAACATGCACGCCTATGGTTTTTCGAGATCAGGAGATCCAAAATTGGAAAAGGAAAGATGTTCGCACAAGTTTGGATGTTGATCGTGCAAGTGCCTAGCAGGGGCCGAGACTTGCGCGCCGATGGATGACTTGCACGCCACCGCGCAGGGGGTCCAGTTTGCCTATAAATACTGGACCACCCCTCCTCATTTCTTACGGAGATCAAGACTTTGAGATTGTTCGAGCTCTCGCCACGCAGGTGGTTAAACCGCGCAAGTGGTAGTTGCGTCGCGCAAGTAGAGGTTGCGCGCCGACTGATGGTTGAGCGCCCCAGGTGATTTGGGAAAGGAAGGAAGTGAGTCGCGCAGGTTTGAAGTTAAAGAAGGCAAGGTCGTGCAGGTGCTTTAGAGACACTTGCGTGCCAGGTTATACTTGCGCGTCTAAGACTTGCGCGCCGGGGGAGACTTGCGCGCCGGGCTTGAAAAGAAGATCCAGATATTGTTGAAGCATGTCCGCCTTTCTGGAGCTGCACAAGAGCTGAAATATTGCCTGATACTTCTGGTGCAAAGTGAGATTGAAGACGAAATCTAAATGATACATTCATGATCTCATGCATACATGGAGAACTGATTCTGACAACGCCGAGTAAGCTGAGCTTCATTAAGTAAGCAATCACATCAGTGATTGTGATACAGGAAAACGAAGACAAGGGGATCTAGTGCATTCATTCATTGCACTAAAGAAGAAGGATTGAACTAAAAGGAGCATCAAATCTGAACCCTGATGCAAGAAATGTCTTATACTGAACAGGAGATGAAGAACATCAATTCACACCTATTGATGAGACCTTCACGTCTATAAACTGAGTGGGACTTCACCAACGGCAGTGAGCCAGGGGGAGTCAACGGGAGTGACCCGAGGGACGCAGTGAGCTATCCCTGAACAATTGTAAAGGCAGTGAGCCAGGGACAGAGTGTCTGTACCCGAACATTTGTAATCTGCAGCTAGTGAAGCATAGTGGATTTAGGCACGACCAACAACCTGTCGGCGTATGCTCCTTGGACGTAGCCCTTAGTGGTGAACCAAGTAAAAATAGCTGTGTCATCTCTCTGCATGTGAATGTTTAATTGCTGTTCATATCCATCATACAGATTTAAGTAGTTCCTACCAACATGGGAACAAGATCCACAACTTTAAGAATAAAAAGTTTCCACCCTGATTCACCCCTCCCCTCTCAGGGTTTCCCGGGGTCCTACAAGTGGTATCAGAGGGAAAGGTTAACGTATGTTGGATATTCTCAAGTAATTCTATTGAGAAGAGGATTTGAGTTTCTTTCCTAGAGTCAACAATGAAGAGCAGTATTGATAATGACGCAGTCATTTCTGAGTAGAAATCTATATCCACCAAGACTTTGACAAATAGGAAATAGAAAGAGAAGAAGATGATGAAGAAGTCCCCCACATCTAAAGAAGATGCAGTGTCTTGTTCTCCATTCCATTCCAATAATGAAGAAACATTAGGCTTGGAAAGTATCAAGCAGGTGGCTCAGAAATCATCTAGAGGAAAGGATGATACCCCTAATTCAAGCTTTCAGGAAAAACTCAGAATATATCTGCATGATATTTTAGAAGAAAGGGTTGCTATTATTTGTAGCCTATTCCAATCTATGCAGGATGAGATAAATCGATTAGAAAGGGAAGCTGACAATATGGAAAAGGGGTTGGAAAGAAAAGTTATGGAAAGTATGAAGCTCATCAAATGGGTGAAAGTCTTTGAAGAAGAAGAGGAAGTCAATAAGACTTTAAAAGAAAGGATCCATGAACTTGAAGCTGAGCTGAAGAAGAGCAATGAAGTCAAGAGTTTTTGTTTGGAAGAAACATCCATTAAATTCACGGAACTTGACTCTCTGTTACAAAACAAAGTTAAGATGCATGAAGATGAGGTTGAAAGATTGAAGAAGACTTGTGAAGAGAAGATGATCACGATTGAAGATCAGAAGATCATCCTCAATATTGTGGGTCAAAAATTGGAAGCTCAGTTGACCAAGATTGAGAACACACATATTGAGACTTCACAAAAGAGTGAAATGAGTGATGCTTGCACTCAATGTTCGTTGGAGGAGTCTAAAGCTGAAATTCCTTCAACATGTGATAAGAAGATTATGACCACTCTTGATTATCCACATCAAGAATCAGTTGCTGCTGGTACTCAATGCTCACTGGAGGATTCTATTGTCGAAAGACCTACAACATGTGATAAGAAGATCATGACTTCACTCTTTGATCTATCACAAGAAACTGAGAAAGTGAAGGTACCATCCAAACCATATTGTACTCATATTTCTAAATACACTCCTACAATCAGTGCTGGTGGGAAGAAAAGTTCTAAACAAGTATGGATGAGGAAAGGTGAAAATAAGAAACCTACCAACATGGCTAGGGTGGATGGGATGAAAAAGGAGGAAGTGGTTTCCTCAAATAGAGCACAAAAGATTAAGCAGATGGCCCAACAACTTAGTACAGAAGATACAAAGAAGAAATGATTTGTGGGTCAATGTTGGTGCTGCAACAGATTTGGGCACTGTGCACTGGATTGTTTTTATAATCCCTTTCATGGAAAAGCACAGGGAAAGCCTATATCAAAGGGGAGGAAGACAGAGAAGAAGAAGAAACAACCACAGGTCCAGAAGCATATGTTTACAGCAAACAGATTTGGAATGCTTGATAACATCTGTGATGTATTCAACGACAGTGGTCACAAGACTAGTGCATGCCTAGGTCAACAGAGATCCAGAGCTGATAAGAACAGAAGACCACACAAGCCATCCAAGTATGAAGAAAGTATCTTGGGGAGAAATCAGAAGAATTTTGTGAACACACACTTCCCCAAGAAGATCTCAAGTAGGGAAGCTGAGAAGACCCAAGATTTTAGATCCATGAAATTGAAGGGTCATTCATCCAAAAGAAACACTAAGTGGGATGAATCTCGGATGAACCCATGTGGAAGACCTAAACCAGCTGCAAATGTTCCAAATGACATATTGGTTATCTGGCCAGATGATTTGAAAAGAATAAGGAAACTTGAAGATGAGAAGGCCAAGGCTGGTGATAAAGGAAAAGGAAAACTTTCCCATGATGAAGACACAGTGCAGGAGAGATTGCAGACAAAGAGAAACACACGTGTCAAAGATGTTCTGTGTGAGAGATGCAAAAAGTCTGGTCACATTGCAAAAGGTTGCCTAACCTTAATACCAGAGCAAGAAGCATCCCTTAAGAGGAGTAAGAATGTATCATTCATAATGGCTGCTAAGAAGAACAATTCTCCAAACAAAGAAGAAGAGAATGTGAACAGAGCCATGCCACACCAACAGATGTCGGAACATATGTTTAAGTGTGTAGGCATGAAGACTGGAGCGAACAAAGGAACATGGTTGAGAAAAAGAACCTCAACCATGCAGGTCTTGCTGATGAAGCAAGGATGATCCACCTTATTCCCGTAATAATTTGTGTATTGTATTTGTGCTAACAATGTAGGGAATTGAAGGTGAAGCATACTCTCAGGGGGAGAACCTGAGAAGCAGTGAATGCTGTCAACTCTTGATATCCAAGCTGAAGAATTTTCCATCCTTAGTAGATTCTTCAATTGATATTCAAATATTATGATGATGAAGGATCCCTCTTGATGAAGATGATGAGGAGTTTTTCCCTTGAGGGGGAGAAAAATGAAGAAGCTTCCATAATCACTATTTCAATCACTATCAACTCCAGGTGGACTCAAAAGTAGTTATTCTATGAATTTCTTGAAGAACAAACCAATGGAGAAGGTCTGTCATTTCTCAATCTCTATCCCTTGGTTACTCAGATCAAAGATTATTCTACAAAGGGGGAGTAAGTGAATTGATCAGTGACATAAAGAGAATGGAAGTGCCCCAAGGTCACTTATCCTGCCGATTTCACTTGAATATTTTTTATCCATATACTGATGTGAGTGCAAGAGTTTCAGGTTGATTATTCCCTACCATATTTGTTTTTCTACCTGGAATAAAAGTGGTAAACCCTTGAAGACAAGATACATGAGTTATTGTCTATTGTTGGTATAATGATCTGTGGATTACGGACAACCTTCATGACTTAATCAAATCCTCTTTTTTTCTACATCGAGCATTGCTCAATTAGACTTAGAGTGAAATGATTAATGAAACATTGCCTAAGTGAGGATTGATAACCTCCCTACAAAGTGCTTTGTATTTCTTGTCAATAAGGGGGAGAGAAAGTGAAATGAATGTTTGAAAAGAAAAGTTGATTGAATTGAAGATTCTCATTTTGACATTGACAAATTCATTTCAGAAGATGTATAAGGTATTGAAAACAAAATACAAAGGGGGAGATTGTTGGAACCACTTTGTGTACTGGTTTGTATTTGTTGTCAATAGTTGTCAATGGAATATCAAAATGAAAGATATCATGAAGTACTCCAATAAAATGGAGGAATGGAAGATCACAATGAAGGTGATCAAGAAGTACTCCGATGAAGTAGAGGAGTAGTGATTCAGATTATTTTTGTGTTGATCATAAGTTCAGAGAACATGTGTCAAAGATGATACATTGTTTACAACAATGAAGAATGTGAGGAGTAATCCATCCAAGGATGATTAAAGCAGGATGGTGTTTTTGGATGAAGACCACGCAATTCCTCCTTATTGCATAAGAACCATGGGCTTTGATGAAGACCATGAAATTACTCATTATTGCATGAGAACAATGGGTTTTGATGAAGACCATGAAATTACTCATGATTGCGTGAGAACCATGCTAGAGACTTCTTAACGGATTGAATCACATGGTTTGCATGAAGTTGATCATGACGGTTGATGAAGGAGGCAATGTGCCAATGAGTTGACTTATGAAATGGCCATGCACATCACATTGTCATAGAGGATGATGGTACTAAAGCTGTTCCTTCAAAGAATACATATCACAATAGGGGAGTTTGTGATAAAAGAAAAAGAGTTGTTGAAGGATATAGATCACCAAGAAGAAGGTTGTTGAGGTGATCGTTCTTGTCGACAAAGCAAACAAACGACATAAAAATTTGTTGAAAAAGGAGATTCCATGGTGACATGTCGAGTTCAAGAGTTGTGGTCAACGATCTATGTTTGATTCAAGAACATCGACAGAGGAATGGATGATCTGGAGGCGGTACAAAAAGAGCAGATACAAGGTGGTGCCGTTTTCCAGTGTTTGCCAAATTTCAGGGCCTCAAAATCAACAAATGAAAAAGAGTGATTTTGGAAAAGGGTCTTGCACGCCATACTCTTGGAGGACAGGAAACTTGCGCGCCATATGTTTTTGAAGATCAGAGCATCAAAATATGACAAAGGGATAAGGGTCGCGCAAGTTTTGGTGATGTCGCGCAGGTGAATTATGTGCCGGGAAGAGACTTGTGCGCCGACGCCTTGAATGCATTATAACTTGCGTTCCTATGGTTTTTCGAGATCAGGAGATCCAAAATTGGCAAAAGAAAGATGTTCGCACAAGTTTGGATGTTGATCGCGCAAGTGCCTAGTAGGGGCCGAGACTTGCGCGCCGATGGATGACTTGCGCGCCGCCGCGCAGGGGGTCCAGTTTGCCTATAAATACTGGACCACCCCTCCTCATTTCTTACGGAGCTCAAGACTTTGAGATTGTTCGAGCTCTCGCCGCGCAGGTGGTTAAACCACACAAGTGGTAGTTGGGTCGCGCAAGTAGAGGTTGCGCGCTGACTGATGGTTGAGCGCCCCAGCTGATTTGGGCAAGGAAGGAAGTGAGTCGCGCAGGTTTGAAGTTCAAGAAGGCAGAGTCGCACAGGTGCTTTTGGGACACTTGCGCACCAGGTTATACTTGCGCGCCTAAGAATTGAGCGCTGGGGGAGACTTGCGCGCCGGGCTTGAAAAGAAGAGCCAGATATTGTTGAAGCACGTCCGCCTTTCTGGAGCTGCACAAGAGCTGAAATATTGCCTGATACTTCTGGTGCAAAGTGATATTGAAGACGAAATCTAAATGATACATGCATGATCTCATGCATACATGGAGAACTGATTCTGACAACGCCGAGTAAGTTGAGCTTCATTAAGTAAGCAATTACATCATTGATTTTGATACAGGAAAATGAAGACAAGGGGATCTAGTGCATTCATTCATGGCACTAAAGAAGAAGGATTGAACTAAAAGTAGCATCAAATCTGAACCCTAATGCAAGCAATGTCTCATGCTGAACAGGAGACGAAGAACATCAATGCACACCTGTTGATGAGACCTTCACGTCTATAAACTGAGTGGGACTTCACCAACGGCAGTGAGCCAGGGGGAGTCAACGGGAGTGACCCGAGGGACGCAGTGAGCTATCCCTGAACAATTGTAAAGGCAGTGAGCCAGGGACAGAGTGTCTGTACCCGAAAATTTGTAATCTGCAGCTAGTGAAGCATAGTGGATTTAGGCACGACCGACAACCTGTCGGCGTATGCTCCTTGGACGTAGCCCTTAGTGGTGAACCAAGTAAAAATAGCTGTGTCATCTCTCTGCATGTGAATTTTTAATTGCTGTTCATATCCATCATACAGGTTTAAGTAGTTCCTACCAACATGGGAACAAGATCCACAACTTTAAGAAGAAAAAGATACCACCCTGATTCACCCCTCCCCTCTCAGGGTGTCCCGGGGTCCTACACAATGTTCATGTTTGATTCATATGAATTTAAATAATGCTACATAGTCCCACACAACTTTAAAATGTTGTGTATTTACTACAGGATATTAATGTGAAGGGCTTGGTCCAATCATATGACCCTAAACTAGGACATTATCGTCCTGGACGCACGATGAAAATGACACCACATTATGATTTCCTCACTCAAGGGGAGATCATGTTGGGTATCAGTTTTCCAGCGTACCATTTTCAAGGCCTACATGTGACTTGATTTCTATAGGGATACCTGGATTACCCGCCCTAAGATTATTGCATCACAAAAAAACACATCTTTTCTAAAGAACAAACAAGTTCTATCAAATGTCGCTTGTTTGGTACGTGGGTCGGACCCACATGAAAATATTTTTCCTGGTATTGTTGCCCTATCATGCCAATCTATAACTACATATGTCTTGATCCCCATTATAATTGGGTACATAGGAATGATCGAGCACTTTGCCTCGGGCCCGGCCTAATATTCATCCTCGGTCCCTCGACCTAATACCTCCTCTGGGAGCACATGCTGTGATGTGGACTCCTACCATTCTTATTCACGATGGGTTTTGCAATCACTGCACCATGTGTCTCCCTCCCCCTTTTATATATATGGTCATAGCTCTAAGACCTTTAAATTATTATCTAACTTCCTTTGTCGTAGGAAACCAAACTAAGTGACATTTTTCAGAACTACATGTGGATTGATTCCCATCTTCGTGGGATACGTTGGAATGCCCAGATATTCTGTTTGAAGGTCCAGCCCCAGGAATCTAAAATCCTGCCCCTTTTTGTCCCATTGTCCAGATCTCCTTTGGATGCATATGGGGTGGCGAGCACCTCTTGTGTTTTCATTAACATCTAGTTTTATGAAAACTTCACCATGTTTCTTCTTTGTCTCTTCCTAGATTGGTCTGAGTTATACAACCCAAAACTAAGATCTTTCTATGGGAACTATGCATTAGGTTCGATTACTTCACCACCATGCGAGCATTTCATTATATCAGGTCCCCATTTAATGTTCCACCCTATGACCTTATGTTCGGAGCATGCGACCCCAGGACCCTTGTCCTCTGAAAGGGATTCGACTCCCTCTATCTTATGAGTCTTATTATCATGCTCAAATTCATATTGACAAAGAGCCCAAAGTGAAGAATTTTCACATGTACATTACCTAGTTCAAGTCCAATCTTCATGAGCCCTTTATTTGGATCCTCACCCTCTTACATCTCTGAAGGGATCCCCTTTTATAGCCTGGTCTCATGCGACATTGAATCACCTACTGTCTTGGGCCAATTCCCCTAAAAAACTCAGAGAAAATTTGCGACAGGTCCTATGTTTCAAACATGGTTAGCTGTCAACCCTTATTTTTCTGTCCCCATTCCAGGCTAACACAAAGTAGATACTGTATTTCAAACATGTTCAATATTTATCCTTTATTATTGTGCTACTATCATTCTGATCCAGATCTCGAGCATCATGATTCATGTCTTCCACCCCCTTATAATCAAGTGGAATCCCAACACACTCAGTTCCATTCCCCCCGCGCATGTAGGTGCGTTAAGATGGTGTGTTGGTATTAGTGTAATTTCCCTCACCTAGTGGTCCATCACTCCTAATGTGTTCCTCCCTGCATCAGGGAAATCCAATCTCTACTCCTTGTTTCCCACATCGAGCATGACTCACATAGGCTTAGTAGTTTTGGTGGGGAGTGTACTGGAGCTACTAAGCCACGCATGACTTTCGTCATGCCTGATTGTAAACTGTGATTCCATAACCACGTACATATTGATTCCCATCTTAATGGGGTACGTATAGAAGCAAGGGAACTTTGACTTGGGCTTATCCTAACATTAATTTTTAGTCCCTTTACCTAAACAATTTCCTCTAGGGATACGTTGTGTGTTGCAGACTCTTTATGTCCACATTGACGTCAGGTTTATAGCTACAACATCACGTAATCCTCTTTTGGGATCTCCCCCTTCACTCCATGTTCTATCATATTATGTTAGATTCAATGAGTCCATATTTCCTCGACCTGTGACAGTAAATTGTGGTTATACCCTAAACAAGTTCTGGATGCCCCATGTTATTAATGGGATGTGTTTGCTTCCTCGACAGAGAGGATTCCACGTACCAGTGTTGGTCTCTGACCACACCATACTTTAATAACTACATTTTTCTTGATTATAATCCATATGGGATACATAACAATGTCCAGCCTTTGGCCTCAAGCCCATCCCCAAGATCATTAACCCTTATGGCCCCTCGTCCCTGATCTTGGTCCAGTCAGTATGACCTTAAAACTATGTTCAAAATCCTCACCATGCGATGTTTAAAATAAGTGTTTATCATCCTTATTCTTATAATGTAAAACTACAAGGTACTGTGGGTCCTTATCAGTAAGGCCTTGTTCGGAAGTATGTTTTATCCATGATCAGATCGATGCACCCACCTAATGTGTTTCCACCATGGTGGCGTAATTTCAAGAGTGTTGGACTCTATTCAAACAACCCATCACTCCACCCTCCACACTTTGCATGTCCTTTATTCAACCCCTCTTCCTATTTCACATATAATGGAACCCTCAACAGTATGGACACTCAGACTATGGATCACTTACTTTGTTGGGCTAAAATTCTGAAAGTCAAAAAGATGACATTTTGAGCCAACACCCATGTTTCAAATATGGTCCATGGTCGACCATATTTTATCATCCCCATTTTAGGCTAACACAACAGGGATACTGTATTTCAAACAAGGTCAAAAGTAATTCTAATTGTCATGACACCCCCATAGTGTTCCAAATTTTGGGTATCTTGATTCACACTTTCCATTCACCTATATTCATATTGATTCTAATGCCCTTGTGATTACTTCACTCATGCACTAGGGAATAATGGAAAAAAGATAAAATTAACTTTTTTGATAACTTTATTTTCAAGTCAGGCCTCCTTCTTTCTCCTTGGATGCTCAAATTGGTCATTTATACCCTAGATTCCAGAAGATTGGTTGGCCCTCTCATGATCAGATGAAGTAACGATGCATTCATCCCTTGTTTCTCACATCGGGCATGACCCACACGAGATTAGGGATTGATTACTGGTCCCTCCAGTTTTATGATTGAGATGCGATAATCAAAATAAACTAGATAGAAGATGATAAGTCTATGCATATAGTTCAGGATAAGAAAAAAAAGGTAGAAATGTTTATATGCTTGGCCAAGACATTACCCTTATAGATTATCCCCTTCGATGGATTGCTCCAGTTCTAACAACATATGGCATGTAGCTTCTCGGACTACTTCCCCCCTCCTTGAGCTCCCTCTCTTCGTCAGAAGCTACAGATCTGGTCTCGTTAGCTCTGATCTTCATTTTCTCCATCTCAGCATGAAAACCAACCATTTGATATATTGCTTGTGAAGCTTTCTCTAGGGCTTCATCCGGCTGGGCCTCCAACAGCTTGATAATATTGGATTGGTCTGCAACGAATATGGCTCTCTCATTATCCTATTATTCAAGGCACTAAACTTCTTTCTCAACCTCAAGGAATTTAGGTATGCCCACAAATCTATTCCAGTGCATTCCACTAGTGAGATTTTGTCTTATCTCCCACACATTCTCAGCCATGTAAACTTGTGTCATTGCGTAAAGGTGATAAGAATCCACCCCTCTGGTGTAGAGAAGGAGAAACCAGCTGTGTAGTGATCCTATTCGGGGCACCCATTCATCTGTTTGATGTTTTAGGAGGAGCCCAATACACTTACACCCATTTCACCACATCATAAATATTTCCTCAGCTACTTCAAAATCATAATCATCCATCTCCTTAGGGTCTATAGGATTATATTTAGGAAAAGAAACCAAAAAATCAGTGGTAGGGTCTCCCTCTAACATTTCTCCCAAGGGGTTAGGCTCTTTAATATGTCATTGAACTTCTTCACTAACCTCTATTTCATCAATATTTCCCCTGTAGACATCAGAACCTACCCCGATAATGACACCAAAAGTGTTCACAACCCCTTGTTCTCTATGTGCTTTGACTATCCCAATTAGAGAAGCGGTTCCTGATTGGGTTGGTTTGGTCTCTATCAGATTCTCTACAGATGGTCTAGATTTAGCAGCCTATTGAGCCTCTGGTATTTTGATTACTGCACAAATAATGAATTCCTTGATCAGCTGAGTGCTCCAATAATGGATATGGGTATCTAAGTAATGAAAGTTACAAGAGCTCAGTGCATCGGCCTCCAGTGTTTCAATCATTTCATGAGATATCACTACATAGGATCCTTCAGTGCATTTCAATTAAATAATGGGTTTCAGCTCCTCACCTTGATCAATTGGTTCATCTCCACCCCCATCAAATGGAGATTCCAAAACACCTGCACCAATATGCGCTTGAATAGGGTCAAAGATCGATTGGTGGTTACGAATGATGAAAATAGGAAAATCTCTGATAAGAATTGAGGCATACCTCAAGTTTCTCAGCTATTTCCATGTAAGAGCCAAAACAATTTCCACTCTCTTGAGGAATCCCTTAGCCTGTCATCCCCTGAGACCCTTCACCTCCAAACTTTTCTTTAGCTTCCCATGTTTAGTTTGTTTCTTCATCTTCTTATTCTGACTCACTGCTCTCTGTCTCATCATCATCATCGTCATCCTCAGGTAGCATTCATGATGGATTATGATCCTAGCCAAGCATTACCTTCACCAGGAGAGGTGGTTCCTCACATTGACCCCACTGGTGTGAATATACCTATATTACAATCAAATATACATTATGAATATGAATTTTCACCATTTCATCAATCCAAATGATTCTGATATCTGGAATTTGGATACCATCTCGTACCATATTTTTCCAAAGGGACTCGGTGCTCATAGACTATCGTAGGGTCAACCAAGTTGTCCACATCAGTTGAAATATTGGATCCATAAATGGTCATAGAAGATACCTTATTTTCTTCCAAAGAAGATCCTTTTTTTCTCCATGAGTTTTTTCATGACCCCCCCCCCCTCTTCGGATGATGGGGCTATGGACGTACCATGTGACGTTCCCGTTACTGAAGTTTCCAACCAGTGCCGACCCAGGTGCCTGACTTGTTCCTGACCTCTCCTCCCCTGTGGCACCTTGTGTTCCCTCTCACTGTTCGTGTTTCACACTGGACACCTAGAGCATCCAGACTCGCTTCCACATGACCCCTTGTGGATATGCCTCCACCCAATTTTCTACATTTTTTGTTGAGAAGCCATAATCAAATCCAGTGGGGGGAAAGTTAATTACATCACTGGAGACAGAAGTTGTAAAAATCATCCACATATAATGAAGAACGTGAGAATGTTTCTCATCTCAGACATATGTAAAAAATTCTTCGACATCTATTGGAGGCATCCAAACTTTCTGCAAAACCACGATGGCACATAAGGATAACAAAGAATCTTTCCATCAACCCAAGTCACAAGCACCCCACTTCTGATGCTCTGCAAGTATTCTCTTTTCTCTAGTATGCCTAACCCATTATCTATCACATGGAAAACTGTGGTGGGGAATGGAATGAAAGTAAAATTTATTTGATTTTAAATCCCGATCCTTATCCCCTATTCATTGATATTCAGTGGCATGACCCAGGTAGTGTTCAATAAGAAAGGTCATAGGCTGTTACTAGGGGGAAAATTGAATTTGAAAAGGTGTACCTACCATAGTGAGCCATGATCAAACCATGAAGTATTTGAAAGGGTACATAGATCCTCCTCGGGGTGCCCCCTCTTAAAATACACCCCATAATGGAATAAAGTCTGACCAGCAAAGGGACCCCCATGTTTGACCTCTAATTGGCTGCCATAATGTCTGACATCACCATTGTTTCTGGGCGGACTCCCATCCTTGTGACCCTTACTAGAAATATCCACCCACTCAAGAAAGTTTCCTGAAATCTGGCTTACTAGACATTTGGGTCTTGGTTTCATCCACACTAAATCCCCATGATTGACATTCCCCCGCCTCCAAGATCCTCCAGTATGACCCGATCTTGCTCCTCTGAGTTGCCGTCAAACATCACTTCCACCACCCCCGACATATTTATATTGGGGTATTTCTACAGAAATAGGCTGAAACATTTCAAATAGGTGATGTATTTCAGAAATTCCTTAACCCCCAGCCTCTCTTCGGCCATCTCAAACAAATTCCATGTCAATATAAGAGTTTGCGACCTACCCCTCCAGATATTCCCAGTGGAATGTAACTCGTCATATTGATGCCCGTCCAAAGGGATACCCCCGATGTAGTGAACATCCAAAAGACTGAACCCAACCTCCCCATGAGGAATATAGAATGTGTTGGTATCATGGGAACATAAGCTAAACATATCTGTCTTGAGTTCTTGCTGGAAGTTGTAATGGAATTGCAAAGTCCACACCACCTCTAACACCTTAATGTGCCTCAATTCTGCGCCAAATTGATTGCATGATTGGTGTACCAAATACACCTAGGCCCACTCACATTTTGAATTGCCTCCAAAACATAGGTACCAGTCTTATAGTCATCCCTTGGTCTCATCGGTGATGCGATTTCACAAGGTAATTGTGTTATTGGCCATAGAATCCTCGGCGACCAGCTCGCATCCTGAGATGGTTATGGTCATTCAATTCATGACATAGATGGATATGTACATTATTTCTATATTAGGATGTCCATTTTTTGTGATGTTGTATCATGGAATATCATCCTCGCGATTCACCCATGAATGTGGTGAATCAACATCAAATCCAGGCAGCAGTGCCTCCTCTAAAATACTGAAATCCCATATCAGCAGGTTGTCAGAAAGAACATAATCCTTCTGAGATTAGGTCAGCATATTGAAGAGTGTTTGGTTATCAGATAAAAATTTCTTGGTTCCATAGACCTTAGGATTCACAACCATCTCATCGCTATGAGTGGTATAAATAGCTTCTCTCTTAGTGTCACCCTGACCAGCAGCCATTTTTTCTAATGTATGAAAAAAAGAGACCGCGCAAATAGACTAGTGGGTTACACGTAAAATTAGAAGGCGGTGAAAAAACCAAGAAAGCAGCATGGAAAATAGATGTCACATGAAAAATTATGACCAATGTCAGGTAATTCTACACAACTGATATTGGATTCCATAGAAAGGTTGGTGAGATTTACACGCATGAGAATTTGAGAGATAATCGTGTGAGAAATCATGTATAGACCATGGGACCCCTGAGGGTTTTTATATGAACAAATTGGATTTTTCATGTTCTTGAAAAATGATTGCGTGCCACATGATCCAATTTTCTTGCACCACCTCAAAGGGGACAGGGGTATTGGTATTTACCTCAGAATCTAACCTCTACACTTACTTATAGATCCAATTCTGGGGGGGGGGGATTTATAGACACTTAAAATACAATGAAGGCCTTAGGATAGAATTTTAGAAATACTGATTTCATGTTTTTATTGAGTGAACAGTTTCGGGATAAGATGAAATGGGGCACAGATAATCGGAGGAGTGCCCATAAATCTCCCCCACGACACGTAAATTTATGTTCCCAAGATATTTTTTGTGCACTGCATGGAATGATCTGTGAGGCCGACTATTGGGTTGAGTTTTCTGTGAATCCTGAATTCTATGTGGACCTACATCTCCTGAGAACCTATATATAGAAGACAACCCCCTCACTTCTAGGTTTGAACAATTTGAACCATCTCCCTGGTGCGTAAAACAATCTTCTGCGCAAAAAATATGAATTTTAGGTATAGGGATTTTCGCGACAGGTCTCTTAGGGGTCCACCTTCGCGCGAAAACCCTAAGGCCTCACCCTCGCCCAGTTCCATTATTTATTAGAAATCTACACAAAAATCCCTTGACATTCACACAGTCCATGTCCTCTTTCATGCAATGCTCCTCCACTTGCATGCACGCCTCCTTTATCTGCGTAACCTGACTTATTACGCACAATAGTTCCCATTTGTGCACATACTGCTCACAAACTCCTTCTTTTTCTCATTCACTCCATGTGTTGTACTTACCCTAAGTCACCATGTCTAATCCCCTCTTATGCACAACACCCTTATCTCGCACATACATATACCATACGACCCTCCAGGTTTGCACAAAGTGATATCAAGGTCACTTGGGCGGTGTTTCACATTTCATTGCCTAGAATTATGTTTCGTCTCATGGGAACGCTAATAGCTATTGCTTGATCTCACATCCACACTAATGTGGTCACTCAATGGATCAATATACAACATCCCCTCACTATAAAATTGTTGGTACCTTCCATTCACCAAGGGTTAGAGCGTACTGGTTATGTAAGTCCTAGGGGTGCAGAGTGAACCTGACTCGTCCGAGCTATGGGACATTAAACTAACAAGAACATTTTTCCTCATCACATGAAGTTAAATAAGGGTATTTTCCTATGCATTATAAGAAAGGTGTCTCATATTGAACATTCTCTACACCTTCTCGTCTCCAAAGAAGTGAGATCTTCCTCACATAAAATGAGATCCTTTCTACTGGAGTGGCGCATGTCCACAGGGGAGGGAAACCATCCTGGTGTAAGCCCTTAGCTTTTATTATCGGAGGTACCACCCATGATTCTCCTATCTTCTTCCATGATAAAGAAGAGATGAGAGATGGGAACATTGAATTTTATTATCCAATCTCTCTCACTCTAGGATTTGTCTCCATTGGGCCTCCATCTTGGAATAAGTCCAAATATCCATCTCCATAGGCTGCTAACTACACATAATTCCATGATTCCTATTTGTTCCCTAACCAAACATATGCCCCTATTTTCTCTTTTTGATCCTAACCACATGTAAGCCCCAATTCACTTCACGCGGATTCACCTTTCACGATGTGATGGTCAGGTCTGTGCTACCTCTTATTTCTCACACTGAGAATGACTCATGTGCACTTAGAATAATTATTGACTATGGAATCCTTCCTTATACAAATTAGTGTGTACACCCTATCCCCTTATGAACTATGTAGACTTTGATCCTTTTCTCTTAGGCATGATACATAGAAAGCCTCCTTGGGGTCAAGCCCAACCCCTACTTGTCCCGACCCCTTCATGTCGGTTCATCTTTTTTCCAGCATGATGTTAAACTATATTGTCCCTTCCAAACAATGTGGACATTTATCCTTTCCATATTCAATAATGGTATAAAAGAATCCTCCCTAAGGTTAAATCCCAACACCCATCACTCCCGACCACTCCACGTCGGTCCACCCTCATCCGACAAGATGATAAACTATACACCCCTTTTCATCGCACATAATGCTAAATTGTACCCATATTAACTATGTGGGATTTTATCACTATCTCATAGGTAGGGTATGTAGGAAAAATCTTTGAGGTTCAAATCCATCCATTGGGAAGCTTTTGTCAACCTAAAATAACAGTAAGTCGTTGGAACCCCATCTAGTGGTAAGTCATTATAGTCCCATCCTACAGTAAACCATTATTAACCACAACCAGTGGTAAGTCGTTGGAAGCCCATATAGAGGTAAGATGTTGTAGCACCATACATTTTTATGCCATTGGAAACCCCAACTAGTGGTAATCCCTTGGAACCCCATCCAGTGGTAATCCATTGCATCCCCATCCTGTGGTAAGTTGTAGTCAACCCCAACCAGTAGTAAGCCATTGGAACCCCATCAAGCGGTAAGCCATTATATCCCCATCCAATGGTATTAAATTTTAAATTATAATCGATAGTAAGCCATTGTAGTCCCCTTCCCTAGGGACCTGAATCTCTGGTCCACCCCTGTGCATCAGAGATACTCGGCCTACTAAACATGCATAGTCCTTATCATGTCATCAGTTCACTGTCTTCTGTGGACACCCTGATTCCATGCTCCATCCTGAACTAAGTGAACTTTGATTCCCTATCATGGAGATACGTAGGATACCTCTATGAGGTTCAAGCCCATCATTCATGTCTAAGCCAAGTTACTCCCTTGAGCCTATGTGTTTCGAGAAGGTCATGCCCCAACCCAATGTTTCTATTTCCTCTTGATCCTATGCATGTATCCATTCTCACAGGTCCCCTACTCAGGTGTCCCATCGCCCCACTAAACTACATGGACATTGATTCCCTGTAACGACCCGAAATTTCAAATAATTTTTTTCCAAAATTTGTATGTTATTTTATTTTATACTCAACAATACTATTTCATTTAATAAAATGAGTATAATAAAAATAAGACCATTGGAAACTAAATGTTGCGATTATTTTTGATAAATACAAGTGATATTGATTAATTAATATAGAAAGAATATTCGATGGCCCCACCCAGTAGTCCCGGGCCAATCGAATCCCATCTGATGGAACTCGGGAAAGAGGTAGCACCTTTGGGCTTTTCTCTAGACAAAAACCAAGTCGAAATTCATCGTGTGAATCCAGAACGGAGTCACCTTCCCGAGAAGTTCAAGCTGATAGAAATCACTACTCGGGAGATGTTGGCTGAGCCGCCCCAAGATTCTATCACCCTAGAAAAACTTACTCTTAGGTCATATGATGGTGTTATAAGAGGTTATGTAACGAGGCTGTAACTGCCATGTGTAATCCTTTGATTTAAATAAAAATTGTGATTTCATCTTATGATGAAGTTGGGGAATTTTCAAATGTCTGGATAAATATAGTATCCAGATTATTGATGAATTTTAGAAAAAAGGATATTTTAAAAATATTTATGCAAACCTAAATTAATTAAAAATGTGTAATGATTTTCAAAAAATGGACTTCTACAGTTGTGTTCAGTATGAAAATTATAGTCTAATAAGATCAACTTAATTTTTGATGAATAGTAAATTATGAATAGTGATTTTACGCTAAAGATTAGTAATGTGACCAAATGGATTAGTAATATCACTTAAATAAAGAATTAATATAATTTAGGCACCTTGATAAAGTAATTTGATTCAATAAAATTGGTAAATAACTATTTCAGAAATTATTAGTTAAGTATTAGTTTTTTCGGGTGAAAAGTGTATTTTTATTTGAAAATTAAATTTAAAATATTTAGAAAATTATTTTTATAAAATGGAGTTCTTTTTTGAATTCTGAGCATTTATATTATGTTAAGGTGAATTTTTGGGATTTTTCTGAAAAAGTTGAATTTTCGATGAATAGTGAATTTTCAATTTAGGGTTTCGGGTGTTTAATGACATCATTAAAGATGTAATAATTATGTAATAATTCTGGTAGACTTATGAATAGTAATATAAAGTATGAGTTTTCCTAAGTGGCCAATACCACAGGGAAATACTATGGGAAAGCCCTTTTTTGCCAATACCACCAATGAGGTGTCCCTTGGCCATTAATGCCTTGTCCTCTTACTTCCCCTATAAATACCAAGACATTCTCTCATCCATTCGATTCCAAAATCCACATTAATGATTTTATGGTCTCCTTACCTCCCTAGGAGTCCTCCAAAGGTTCCCTGAATCCTCCCAAGGTCCCAACCCATGAGATTTTTAAGTTACTCTTCTCTATAAGGGATCATACCTCTTTCTTTCTTTTCATGTATTCTCCTTTATGTCATTTATTTTAAGCTCCATGTTCTTTTGTTGGGGATTTTATTTTATATTAATCCTAATATCCTTTTAATATTCATATTATGAGATACCCCCTATTTCTTTCATCAATTCATTTTAAAAATGTTTAAGTGGCACCGTTAGGCTGCCGAATTTTTGTAAGGGATTCTTTCACCCTTCTCATTTTCAAGTTCTATTTTCATTAAAGTCTTTCAAGTTCCTTTTTATTATGTTGGGGTATTATTTATATATATATTAAACTCTTATTTTATGTTCATATTATGAGAGACCCTATTTTGATCTCATAAATTCATTTTAAGAATGTTTAAGTGACGTCATTAGGCTGCCGAATTTTCATAAGAGAAATATTATTTTTGTCTTCCTTCCATGTTTTTCATTTCATATGGTATGTCTTTAAAATTTCATTACCAAGTTTCTATATCATTTATATTCTGTACCTCTACTATTATTTGGATCATTTATAAGTGGGTAACCCATGTCCCCTCTTTTTTCAATGTTTTCTAAAACCCTGTAACATAGCCGTTATGCTGCAGAATTTTTGGTCTCAAAATGTCTCTCTATTTTTCTCAAATTATTTTATTTTATTAAGTAAATACTCAAAGATCATTCTTCTACATGGGTATTCACATGTATATCAAAATGTTATATTTTAATTCTGGGATTTACATATATTAATCCCACTTTATTTTTTTATCGTGGCTTTAAAATGACTTAAAGATCATGTCTTAAAAGCAATTTTTAAAACGTTTTGATTATGAAATGAAACCCATTTCTTTTATTCTATATGGGTTATTTATGAAATGTTTTATAATGATATATGTGGATCCCATGATGGTAAAGACAAATTTAAGGGTGCGCCCTAATAGTGCTCAAATTCATTGGGTAATGATGTAATCTCTAGGGATTTAAATTTAACGTTACCTTGGTGAATAACCTTGGTAATTTTTTTTATGACACCCTAGGGATGGACCATGGTGAAACAGGAATTATTGTCTAAGTTCAATGTTGTAGCCACATCTTCAAGTTATGAAATACATTATTTTTAATATGATATGCCTCATTTTTTCTTTCTCATGCGTTAAAGTTCTTTTTCATGACTTTATTGATGTATCTCAAGTTCACATGTTAAATGTTTCCCCTTGTTTCCCTTACTAGGCCTTCTACTCACCCTTTCTTCTGATGCAAGTATCTAGGTTATGAGATGTTGTAATGAACCTTGGATTAACATAAGTAGAATCTTTTAAAGTGTTTAAGAAGAATGCTTTATGTTTTCATGTATTAAGTTCCTGGTTTCCAAGACACTAGACTTTAATAATCCTCTGTTTGTAAAATGTAATGAAACTTAATGTGATAAAAAGGTGGGATGCTATAGTTGATATAAAATGATAGTTTAGTTATTTATGGAAATTAGGATATGAAAACTTGAGGAAGAACCCTATATAAAAGTTTAAATATAGGAAATCTTCCTGTTATCTTGGTGAGTATTGAGTAAGTGGTTTATCAAGAAAATATATCCCTCTCTAGATTTGAGCAACTAGAGGTGGCTCAGGCATAGATGTACATTGGGGTAAAACCCGAAAACACCACTTTGAGATAGACTCGAATGGGGACTAGTACACAACAACATGCCTTGCTGCACTCTTGTTTACGACACTCTTGGGGGATATTTTTGGTTAATTCCAAGCCTTTTATGAATCATTATGAAGGAATTATAGAAAAAATGTAATTGTCTAAGAATGAAGTTTTAAGACATAAAATCCTTTTTAGTTAAAATATTCATAAATGAAATAAGTATCTCACAAAGGATTTATTCTTTTAGAAAATTTCCCCATCATCTAGGAATACATTGATGTATTTCCTGAGGAGTTACCCATACCTTCCCCCAGAAAGAGAGGAAGAGTTCTCCGTTGAACTCATACTTAGATCTCATCCGATTTCAAAGACCCCCTATAGGATGGAAAATGTAGAGCTAGAGGAATTCAAGAAACAACTTAGAGATATTTTGGAGAATGGGTTTATCTTACCAAGTGTGTCTCCTTGGGGAGCACCGGTTCTCTTTGTAAAAAAGAAGGGTGGATCGATGCATCTATGCATTGATTATAGAGAACTGAATGGGATCACAGTGAAGAAAAAATACTCTCTTCCAAGAATGGATGACTTATTTGACCAACATCGGGGGACTCAATTCTTCTCTAATATTGATATTCATTCTGGTTATCATCAATTGAGGGTGAATAATGATGATATTCTAAAAACTACCTTTCGATCAAGATATGAGCATTATGAGTTTGTTGTTATTCCCTTCAGACTAATGCACCTGCTATTTTTATGGATCAAGAATAAATTGATTTTGGAAACATATATCAAAGTGATATCCTTTACATAGGAAAATCATTTGATGATTAAATGATAAAGGTTATTTTGGACGATGTTTTCTCTTTTGGAGTACTATATGACTAAGATACTACAAGATAAAAATTGAGGAGGAATTGTTGATTTTTTTATAAGAATTTATGTATTTGTTATGGAAATATGGTGATTTGGGTTATTTCTGGAAAATTGATGAACCTAGCTTAGAGAATATGTGAATAGGATAATTACACTTTAGTATGATACTTTAATAGTAGACGATGTTATTTTGGAGATAAATGTTAAGATTTTTTTTGGGAAGACTATGTCATAAAATCCTTCTGAGTTTTGGGTTCCAATCTTAGTTTGGATTATTCTGAAGAATTTTGAGGATGGTTGTGTATTGAATGGTCTTTCTAGAACTTTGGGTACTTTTGTTGAATTTTGGAGATTAATATTCATATTTCATTTTATATAGGATTATACTTTTTGGGGATTATATGATCTTGTACTAACATTTTTAGTATTAGTTGATGACTGAAGACAAGGGAAAAATATAGTTATTCTTTTATGGATTATGTGATTCTTTAGAAGATGATTCTAGTGCTTTTGATGAGACCAATTCTTTTTGAATGATCATTTTTTGGAGAAAATATTAGTCTTGGTGGAAAATTATTAAGGGATGGAACTATAATTGAAGGTAAATATATTTCCTTATGTTTTTATTCTATGTAGTAAATGAATTACTCAAAATTATGAAAAGGAACGTAAAACAAAAATGTTTTTGGTTTACATTTCCTACTAGGTAATCAAAGACCTTTTAATACATCGTACGTTTGTGACCTTCTTGTTGTTAATTTTCTCCTAATAATTTTTTTTATCACTCTCCATCAGTACTTGAACTTTTGTTTTCTCTTCCATATCCATGTTTTCCTATATGGAATCCTAGTATGGGTTAACTCGGGTGACCTTTGTACTTCCCTTTCTTTCTTTTAAAGTAATAGTTTTACTAACTCTTTTCCGATGTGGGACTTTCAATTAAATTTCAAAGCCCAATTTTAAAATTTTGAGGGTGTAATTTCTTAAGGGGGAAGATTGTAATGACCCGAAATTTCAAATAAATTTTTTCCCTAACTTTCTGTGCTATTTTATTTTATACTCAACAAAACTATTTCATTTAATAAAATGAGTATAATTAAAATAAGACCATTGGAAACTAAATGTTGCGATTATTTTCAATAAATACAAGTGATCTTGATTAATTAATATAGAAAAGAAGATTTGATGTCCCCATCTAGTAGTCTCGGGCCAATCAAAGCCCATCTGATGGAACTCGGGAAGGAGGTAGCAACTTTGGGCTTTTCTTTGGACCAAACCCAAGACGAGCTTCATCGTGTATTGCTGGAACGGAATCGCCTTCGTGAAAAGTTCAAGCTGATATAAATCACTACTCGGACAATGTTGGCCGAGGCGCCCCAAGATTCTATCACCCTAGCACACCTTACTCTTAGGTACTACGCTGGTGTTATAGGGGGTTATGTAACGAGACCATAAGTGCCTTGTATAATCCTTTGATTTAAATAAAAATGGTGATTTCTTCTTATGATGAAGTTTGTGAATTTTGAAATGTCCGGATAAATATATTATCCAGATTATTGATGAATTTTAGAAAAAGGATATTTTAAAAATATATATGTAAACCTTAAATAATTAAAAATGTGTAATGATTTTCAAAAAATGGTCTTATACAGTTGTGTTCAGTATGAAATTTAGAGTATAATAAGATCAACTAAATTTTTGATGAATAGTAAATTATGAATAGTAATTTTAAGATTAGAATTAGTAATGTGAGAAAATGGATTAGTAATCTCACTTAAAGAAAGTATTAAAATAATTTAGGCACCTTGATTAAGTAATGTGATTCAATAAAATATGTAAATAACTGTTTCAGAAATTATTAGTTAAGTATTAATTTATTTATGTGAATAGTTTTTTTTATTTATAAATTATATTAAAAATATTTAGAAAAATATTTTTATAAAATGGAGTTCATTTTTGAATTCAGAGCATCGATATTATGTTAATGTTAATTTTTGGGATTTTTCGGAAAAAGATGAATTTTCAGTGAATAGTGAATTTTCAGTTTAGAGTTTCGGGTGTTTACTGACATCATTAAGGATGTAATAAATATGTAATAATTCTGGTCGACTTATGAATAGTAATATAATGTATGAGGTGTCCCATGTGGCCAATAACATGGGAAAATACCATGGGAAAGCCCATGGTTTTTCCAATACCACCAATGAGGTGTCCCTTGGCCATTAATGCCTTGTCCCATCACTTCCCCTATAAATACCAAGAAATTATCTCATCCTTTCGATTCCAAAATCCTCCTCAACAATGTTCTGGTTTCCCTACTTCCCAAGGAGTAATCCTAAGGTTCCCTTAGGCCTCCCAAGGTCCCAAAATTCGAGATTTTGATGTTACTCTTCAATGTAAGGGATCCTACCTCTCTCTTTCTTTTCATGTATTATCCTTTATGTCATTTATTTTAACCTCTACATTCTTATGTTGGGGATGTTATTTTATAGTCATCATAATTTAATTTTCATGTTCATATGATGAGAGACCCCCTCTTTCTTTGATCAATTCATTTTAATAATGTTTAAGTGGCACCGTTAGGCTGCCGAATTTTTGTAAGGGATTCTTTCACCCTTCTCATTTTCAAGTTCTATTTTCATGTAAAGTATTTCAAGTTCCTTTTTATTATGTTGGGGTATGATCTCTATATCCAAAATACTATTATTTTATTTTCATATTATGAGATACCCTGTTTCGATCTCATCAATTCATTTTAATAATGTTTAAGTGATGCCGTTAGGCTGCTGAATTTTTATAAGAGAAATCTTATTTTTATCTTCCTTCCAGGTTTTTCATTTAAAATGTTATGTCTTTAAAACTTCATTACCATGTTCTTATATACTTTATATTCTATCCCTCTACTGTTTTTTAGATCATTTATGAGTGGGTAACCCATGTCCCGTCTCTTATCAATGTTTTCTAAAACCCTGTAACATAGCTGTTATGCTGCAGAATTTTTCGTCTCAAAATGTCTCTCTCTTTTTCTAAAGTTCTTTTATTTTATTAAGTGAATATCAAAATATCATTCTTAAACAGGGGTATTCAAATGTATATAGAAATTTTCTATTTTAATTCCGGGATTTACATACATGAAACCCACTTTTTTTCATGGGTTTAAAATGACATAAAGATCATATTTTAACAGCAATTTTTAAAACGTTATGATTATGAAATGAAACCCATTTATATTATGCTATATTGGTTATTTATGAAATATTTGATGATGATATATGTGGATCACATGATGATAAAGAAAATTTAAGGGTGTACCCTGACAGCGCTCCAATGCATTGGGTAATGATTTAATCTCTAGGGATTACAATTTTAATGATACCTTAGTGAATAACCTTGGTAATTTTTTTAATGACACCTTGGGGATGGACCTTTGTGAAACTGAAATTATTGTCTAAGTTAAATGTTTTAGCCACATCTTCAAGTTTTGAAATACTTTATTTTTATTATGATATGCCTCATGATTTCTTTCTCATTCCTTAAAGTTCTTTTTTATGACCATATTGATGTATCTCAAGTTCACATGTTAAATGTTTCCCCTTGTTTCCCTTACAGGGCCTTCTGTTCACCTTTTCTTTTGATGTATGTCCCCATGTTATGAGATGCAGTAAAAAACCTAGTATGAACATAAGGAAAATAATTTCAAGTGTTTAAGATGAATTTTTTATGTTTTCGTGTATTAAGTTCCTGGTTTCCAAGACACTAGACTTTAAAGATCCTCTGTTTTCAAAATTTAATGAAAGTTAAAGTTATAAAAAGGTGGGATGCTATATTCCCTACCACGAGGATACGTAGGAAGCCTCTTCAAGGGTCAATCCCAACATCACCATCCTCCTCACATCGGTTCTATCTCATTCTCCACTCTCTATAATCCATATCCATCTATATTCTTACCCATGCCACCACAACCTGATGCGATCATGTCACCCACTTTCTCATTGCTCCTTGCAATAATTAGGGAACTAACCATGAATTAGCCCCCATCATCCGTGATCCCTCCCGGGGTTTCAACCTTCTGATCCATACGCATCTGTTTACTCATCTGTTCGGTCCATCTCTACTAGATGTTAAACTCACAAAATACCTTGTGTTAAACATGGGAAGCTGAGGAAAACATCACATACATGCCTATGGAATAACATTCCCTACATTCAACATCGGATGAATCATGATTCCCCTCACTCAAGAAACCCTATCATAAGGGGAGGAAACCCATAACCACTAGTGTTCCAGCATCTAGACATGCTAGTGAAGTCCATTGTGACTACTCCCCTGACCGAAGTTTGCTGCCCTGACTTGACCCCTAGGAATGTCCGAATTTAAGTATTGTAATTAACAGGCATCCATAAATACATGGCACTAGGAGAAGTTTCACAGACAACATCTTAAGTCAATGAGGGAGACCTATACTGGTCAATGAGTTCTATGTAGAAATCATTGGATGGAAGAACCTACATCCCATCATCCTGTTTTGATCAAGGAGAAAACATCCCTGAATAAGCGAAAATGTTGCCCACCTTTAGAAAGTGAGAATGCGGGAAAACAAACAGTGTGTCCCCCAAAACAGATGGATGTGTGCCCTAGATAAAGCATCGAAAAAAAATAATATTATAAAAAAATAAATTCTTATAAATGATAATTATATTAGTTCATTGTTTATAAATTATTAGGTAATCAGTTTGATAAGAATTATATTTTTTTACGATAAAAATGAAAATTAAATTTATAAGAATTTATTTTATGGAATTATCATGTTTTTTATATAATTATATTTTAATAATATATTTTTATCATAGTATTTTTATTAATAATAAATTATTATATAATTTTTATGAAGTTAGAGGTAATTTTTAATAATGTTTCAAAACTATTTCTCTCCAAACCCATGAATTTTCAATAAATGTCGGTTTCCATTTTAGAAGTAAAAATTCACATATTTAGAAAATTATTTAGATAAAATTATAATTAATTTTTAAATCAGGATGTTGAGATTATCAAATGGTTAGTTTTTCAAAATTTTCTGAGTCAATCTAATTTTTGAGTAAAAATTAAATACCGTATAAATAAAATATGTGTTTTATGACATAATAATGACCCCAAAAAGAAGTAATAAATACAATAATGTCTATTATAGGCCAAAATTTTTTTCTATTAAAATAAAGTGATTTTTTATTTTTATACTTATTTTATAAATCCTTAGTGAATCTTCTAGAAAGTACAATATACTTTATGATTTTAAATTCATTTCATTAATAATGTAACTCACATCCACATAAGAAATGCTAATATTTTAATATGTTCGACAATTGGAATTATAAAAAAATTCCACTCCTTTTTGGAAAAATCCATGGGCAAAAACCGTGGGAGATTTTGTGGTTTTGAATATTTAATTATATAGATTCCTTTACCTAAGTTTGTGAAATATTAAATAATTCCCCGATCATTTCCCATATAAACCCACCCATGATCCCACATATCTTAACTAAAAATCCTTGTAACACATCCCTACTCTGCACTACCCTCTAAATAATCCATTCAAGGGACCCCAAGCTCGCAATAATCCCCTCTTCAAGCTCTTGAAGTCATACACTCATGTAAGGGATTCCTTTCTTTCTCATTTTTATCCATGTTTATTAATTTTGTAATACCATTTTACATTAAATTATAAATTTGGGGTATAAATTTTCACCTCCCACATACTTCCTTCCCTATGTTTAAATGATTATATACCACTTTTTATCTAATTAATACAATCTGTCTACACCTGTTACCATGCTGAAATTCTATAAGGGATTTCTCTCTTCCGATTTTCATTCATGTATTTCTCCCATATTATGCATCAAAATTACATTTAATATGTTGGGATATTATGATAAATGATCCCATTAATGTATATACTAGGTATAAATGATGATGTAACCCTTTCTCTCTAATCATCCAAACTTATGAATTTCTATATGACGATGTTATGCTGCCGAAATTGCACTGTGATTTTCAATGCCCAAATCATAATTTAGTGAATACCACACCCATTTATTTATCAAGGGTATTCATAATTATTAAGATATACTTATTTAATGGTACTTACATGTATTCCATCCAAATTACATGATCATTTAATAACTTACGATGTTGAATGATTCCATGTTATATGATCTATATGGAACACTTGTGCATGAAATGAAATGTTTATGAAGTGTGCTCCCTGATAGCGCTCCAATGCATTGTGTACTATTTAGTACCATGATATTCCATGTGCAATGAGGGTTTACTCATGAAAATATATGTGAAATTAGGGTTTATTAGTTCTAATTCATATGAGATGAGGGTTTACTAAAGCTTATCTATGTGTAATGAGACTTGGCTCATGCTAGTATCATGTTGTATATTGTTTCCACATATCCATGTTATGATAATCTTGCTATACCATGACTTTATGTACTTGTCTTTCTTATGCTCCATTGATATACCTATTGCCTAACATGTATTTTATTCTTTATGTTATTCATTTTTTCTCTCTTATTGAGATTTATAGCACACATCCTTCTTATATATGTCCTCAGGTTATCCCATACATTATTAAGTATGAAGGGATGAGTTGGACATTTCAAATATGTTTTAAATAAAGATATTTTATTTCATGTTTTAAGTTATTATTTAATTTTTATAATTTACCATGAAACTGGAACTCTAGATCCTAAGAGTTTTCTTAAGTACACATTTATGTAATAAATCATGTTTATGTGTGTAATAAAGAGAAGGGTTCTTATAGTTTGTATCCAAGGATAGTATTATTTATGTTTGGGATTAGGGTTATAAAACTATAGTGAAACCCTTAAAGATAATATTGAGTATAAAAAAATGATATATAAATTTTTGTGAGTATAGAGTAATTGGTTTAACAAGAAAATACATCCTTCTCTAGAGACGAACAAGTAGATGTGGCACTGGCACATATGTATCTAGGGGTAAAATTCATAAACACTGCTTTGATCTAGACTCAAAAGGGAATTGTTGCATGAAAATGAGCCTGGATTTTCTATTAGTTTGACACTCTCATGGGATATTAATTTCTAAATTCATAAGCTTATTATGAACCATTATTATGGAAATAAAAAATCCTCGAAGAATATATGTTGGGAACTAGATCATGTATAACTTATATAGAAGCCTATAAATTCATAGGATATAAAACTTAATGAAATTTATAAGTTATCAAATTTAGTCAATGGGTTAACCTTATTTGTTTAATAGTTTAAAATACTTACCCCTAACATTCCTTTTATTCTAGAAAATGGCCGGTAATAGGATGACTCGGGCTAACAACCAGTGCTATGATCATTTTGATAATAGTTCTAATGAGATGCCCAAACCGATGGGAGTGAGAATCGCAAAATTTTCCATCAAACTCTCTCATTTAACTCATGTTCTGAATAGTTGAATATGTAAATAAGAACATCCAACCCCACCTCCCCCCAAAGAAAGAACAATCCTAAATCAAGAGCTTAATGAGACAAATGCCTCCTACTTTCAATGGATAATATGATCCCTCAATCACCGAAAAATGGATCAACTCAATTGAAAAGATTTTCTCCATCCTTCAATGTTCTGAACACGAGAAGGTTCTTCTGGATTTTTATCATATGTAGGGTGATTCTAATCAATGGTGGAAATTTATCAAAAATAAAAAAATCCTGAGTAAGATATTGAGGCATTGAAATGGAAGTATTTTTGAAAAATGTTTTTTGATAAAAATTTTCATCGCACCCTCCGACTTAAGATGGAATGAGACTTTCTTTTCCTCCAGAAAAAGACCATGAATACATTATAGCACACAAGGAAAACGTCACAAGGCATTCATGATATACCTATGGATTTTCTATTACCTATTAATGTAATTTTGATAGCTTCTTGGGTGGGATAAAACCATTCCTACAGAAATCCCTAGTGATCTGTGAATTTGATAGATGTGAAGAAATTGTACTATGTGATCTCAAAAATAAAAATGGATATTGTATAATATCAGGGGTATAATGGGGATAAGAAGAGGAATGTGTACATTAATTATTGTAGTTCTATGGATAAATCCAACAGTGCTATGAAATTCGTGCACCCCACTTGCTAATGGTGTGGAAAAATCACCTCAGATATTTATTGAAGGGGATGAGTAAATTCGTTTTTTTTTGTAAAAGAGAAGGGAACCTCAACATTATCTATTGAAAAGGAAAACATGATACTGTGATATAGAAAAGGATCACTCTATTCAACCTTCAATGCATTGTTCATTACTAAAACTGTAAAGAACCAGGGAACCTTTTGAACCATTTCCCTGAGCCAAGTGTTTTCTGAGAAAATCAATAAACCCCAAGACAACAAGGATGAGATTTTCCCATCACTGTCATAGAAGAGAATCCTGACAACAAAGTGGTGATAGGTACACTAGTTATTCATTCAAGAATAGTGAACATACTTTTTTATTTTGGTTCTGTGCATTATTTTATATCCCTAAGGATTAGAAAAACAATCCATACACCACCCTAAATCATCAAAGTAAACATTTTGGTGCGAATTTAAAATGGGAAAATTATTTTATCACATGAATATAACTCATACACTTTCTCATTTTGTGGATTGAACTTCCAGATTAACCTCTGCATACTCTCTCTGATGGAATTTTGAGAAATTCCTATCATTGATTGGCTTTCCCTATATAGATCCAACATAAATTTCCATGAGAGGGAAACAACTCTCCTTATGGTGAATTAACCCCCGATTAACTACAAGTGAAAGGAGTAATATTAATCTTATTTAGAACCATAATCTCATGTGTTGATATTATTTCCCTATGAGAACACATATCTTGCTCATATAATTGAGTTTAAGGAAGAAACCATCATAAAAACATTCATATTTTGTGGGAATTCACTAATGTCTTTCTAGAGGAATTTCATGGTCTTCCTCTAATAAGTGATGTTGAATTATTGATTGATATCATACATGGTGAATTTCCAATATCCAATACACTATATAGAATGGATATTAAAGAGATTGAGGAGATAAAGAAACAATTAATGGATAATATGGATAAAGGGTCTATACACTCAAGTGTTTCACCATGGGGTGAACTAGTCCTCTTCGTTAAGAAGATGGATGGGTCAATGTTCCTCTGAATATATTATTTTGAGATCAACAAAATCATGATAAAGAACAAGTATCCTTTGATACAAATTGATGAATTTTTCTATTAGCTTTGTGGAGCACAATACTTCTACAAGGTGGATCGTGAGTCGGTATATTACCAAGTAAGGGTGAAGAAGAAGGATGTCTCCAAGACTACTTTTCATTCAAGGAATGGGTACTATGAATTCTTGGTAATTCCTTTTGGACTCCCTATTTCTCTAGAAATCTTCATAGACATGATGAATATAGTATTTATATATTACCTTGAAAAAATTAAGGTAGTCTTTATAGAATATATTCTAATATACTACAAAACCAAGGAGGAGAATGAGGACCATCTAAACACTATACTAGAGACCTTATGAATGGTTAAAATCTATGTAGAGTAAATAAAGTGTGAGTTATGGTGGAAGGAAGTCTCATTCATGGGGAATATTATCACAAGAAATGGGATATCCATGGATCCCTCCAAGAAAAATTCAATTGAGGGATGGATGAGGCCAATATCATTAAGGGATATCCATAGATTCCTTAGGTTAGATTGATATTATCATCTACTTGTGAGAAATTCCTCACTATTGTCAAACTTTCTTACTAAGCTAACATGAAAGGGTTTCAAGTTTACATAGTGTGATGAATGCAAAGAGAGCGTCATGGAGTTGAAAAGGAGGCTTATCATTATGCCCGTGCTCACACAACCCACAAGTGGAGAACATTTTGATGTATTCAATGATTCTTCAAAGAAGGGCCTGAGCTATGTGTTGATGAAAATTGACCAATTCATTGCCTATGATTTAAGTAAATTGAATTTTCATGAACAGAACGATCCAACACATGATCTACAGGGAGCTGTTGTGATATTATCTTTGAAAATTTTGCAGCAGTACCTTTTTTTGGAGAAGTGTGAAATATGTTTATATCACCAAATCCTCCAGTTTATATCCACACATAAAGAGTTCAATATGTGCCAAATAATATGTTTAGATCTAATCAAATACTATAACTTTTCATTCAATTACCACCCCAGTAAAGAGAACATGGTGGTGGATTCTTTAAGTTGAAAGGACCCAGTGATTATTTTATTGATGTGAATTGAAAATGATCAAATATTCCTAGATTTGATGAATATGAAAATGGAAGTCATAAAGAAGGGAAAATCATCAATCCTTTCAAAAATTATTGTTCAACCGTTACTTTTGGAAATGTTAAAGTATGATCAATAGTTGATGTGGGAATTTAGAAGAAAGTGGAAACTATCCAAAAAAGGTAAATCTACAGTTTTCAATGTTAATGGAGAAGGGATTGTGAGATTTCGATCAAGACTATGTGTTACATTAAATTCAGAGTTAATGAAAGAACTTTTGGATGATGGAAATAGTTTTAATTTCTCCATTCACCTAAGAATCAAAAAGATGTATCTAGATCTCGAGGAGTATTATTGATGGGATAACATGAAGAAGGAGGTCACTGAGTATACCTCAAATTTCCTGGTATGACATCAAGTTAAGGCTGAGAGGTGTATGTCTAAGGGTATGATGCAATAAATACCCGTACGGATATGTAAATGGGACAAAATCACGATGGACATTGTCACTGAAGTTTCGAAGACATCAAAAGGAAATAGTGAGATCTGGGTTGTTTTTATCATCTTTTAAAGGCTGCACATTTATTTTCAATTCGAAAGGGGTTTTCATTGGATCAACTGGCATGGATACACATCAAAGAAGTGGAAAGTATTCATTTAGTATCACTATTTATTGTATCTAATTGAGATTTAAGATTCAATTCTATGTTCTGGAAGAGTGTCCAAAATGCTCTGAATACTGAGATGAAAATTAGTATGGCTTATCATCCTCAAACTGATGGCCAATCTGAGCATAATATACAAACAATTGATTATATGTTGAGAGAAACCTCGATATACATCAAAAGTGGATGGGATCAATATCTTCCTCTGGTTGAGTTCTCTTACAACAACAATTTCTACTCATGCATCCAAATGGATTTATATGATGCCCCTTAATAGAAGAGGTGCATCAAATCAGAAGGTTGGGTTGAAGTTGTAAAGGAAAAACTTTTAGGTCTAGAAATGGTTGAAGAAATGGTGGAGAAGGTTAATACCAACCATCAGCACATTAAAACTCCTCAGAGTCAATAAAAGATTTATGATGACAATCATCGATGATACCAAGAGTATGATGTTAGAGACATGGTATTACTCTGCATATGACCAAGTAAGAGAGTTATGAGATTTGGTAAGAAGGGAAATCTTATTCCACAAAACATCATCCCTTTTGAGATCCTTGATCGCATTAGAGAAGTGGGATATAGACTATCACTCTAAAAAAACCTATCTCAAGTACATGATGTATTCTATGTGCCACTCTTGAGGAAGTAAACACCTAACCAATCACATGTACTCAATTCAGAGGTGTTACCATTAGAAAATGAAATCTCTTATGAAAAGAAATCGGTGAAGATATTAGATTGTAGATAAAATTTTTAACAAAATAATATTATGTCCCTCATCAAGGTGCTGTGGTGAAACCACAAGTTTGAATAAGCAACATCGTAACTGGAAGAAGTGATGCGGCAGAGTTACCATCATCTATTTTAGTATGGGAAAAGGAAATTTATTGGTAAAAGTTTCTTAAGCGGAGAATGTTGTAATGACCCAATATTTTATGAATAAAATTCCCTTTCTATTAATGTCTTATAGAAAAAACATGCATTATTTTTTATTATTTTTATTATTATTTGGTTTAAATGGTTGTTAAGTATCATTACCATTGATAATATAGCCACTAAACAGTGATCACATGATAGATATAAATATAAGGTTTTAAGAACATAATCCTTTCATCATAGAAAATTGAGAGGATGGCCTCATCCAGTAGACTTGGGCAATAGAAAGCTCATTTGTAAAATCTCAGAAAGAAGGTAGCATTACTGGGCTTCGGTCTTGACCAAGACCAAGACAATATTAAACATGTTAATATTGAATAGAATCACCTTTGGTAGAAGTTCAAGTAAATAGAGATTACCACCTGGGCGATGTTATCCGAGCCGCCCCAATGGTCTGTCACCATCACAAACCTTAGGCTTAGGTATTATGTGGGTGTTATAAGGGGTTATGTAATAAGTTATTAAATAATTTTTGGGTAATACTTTTTTATAAATAAAAGTCATATTCCATCAATTCCAGTCTAAGAATAGTCTTTCTTGAAAAAATGATGACTTTGATAAATTGACTCTTCAGGTAAAAATGGTACTTTTGAGACATATATATATAATTATAATTATTTAAGGTTTTTATTAATAATATTATAAAAAAAATAAATTCCTGTAAATGATGATTATATGAGTTACCTATTAGTAAATGATTAGGAAATCCTTTTGATAAGAGTTATATTTTTTATATGGTAAAACAGAAACTGAATTTTTAAATAATTAATTTTATGGAATTAATAAATTTTTGAAATAATTAATATTTTTATAAAAAAAAATTATCAAATTATTTTTATGAATAATAAATTAGTATATAATTTTTATGAAGTCAAATGTAATTTTTTTTAATATTTGAAAAATGATTCTCTCAAAACCTATGAATTTTCAATAGAAGTTGATTTCAATTTTTCAATTTAAAATTCACATATTTAGGAATTTATTTAGATAAAATGAATATTATTTTTTTAATCAAGACTTTATAATTATCCAATGGTGATTTTGTTATAATTTTCTAAGACAATCGAGTTTTTGAGTAATAACTAAATATCGTATAAATAAAATATGTGTTTTGTTATATCATATTGACCAAAAATTGAGGTAATAAATATTATAATGGGTATTTTATGCCTAATTATTCTTTTACAATAAAATAATATTATTTTATATTTTTTGTTATTTTATAAAGCATTATTGAATCCCCAAAAATGTATAATATACATTATGATTATAAATTCATTTATTTAATAATGGGACTTACCTCCACATAAAAAAGGATAATATTTTAATATGTTAGGTCATTAAACTTTTAACACAATTTTATCTAAATATTTTCTACAAAAACCATGGGAAGAAACATGGTAGTGTTTGTGGTTTTGAAAATTTAATTATATAGATTCAAAAACCAATGTTTGTTAAATACTAAAGAATTCCCCTCCCATTTCCTATATAAACCCACCAAATCCATCACTTATCTTCACTAGAAATATGCAAAACACTTCCCAAAACTTTTATACCTTCTCTATAAACCTCCCAAGGTTCCTTATTCTCTCAAGAATCCCTTCTTTAATCTCTTGAAGTCATACACTCAAGTAAGGGATTCCTTCCTCTCTTAATTTTATCCATCTTTCTTTATGTTGTAATAACCTATTACATTCAATTGAAAATGTTTGGGTATGATATCTCATACCCCCCACACTGCCTCCTTATGTTTGAATGATTATATACCACTTTTTCTCTCATTAATTCCTTCCATGTACACTCGATTCCATGCCAAAATTCCATATGATATTTCTCTCTTCCAATTTCCATTCAAGTATTTCTCCCCTATTATGAATCTAAATTCCATTTCTTATGTTGTGAAATTCTATTTCATGATCCCCTTACTGTCTATATAATGTTTAAATGATGGTTGACTCCTTTCTCTTTCATCAAACCATTTTATGAATTTTCATATGATGACATCATGCTGCCAAAATTGCATTGTGATTTTCCAATCCAAAATCATCATGTAGTGAATACCATACCCATTTCTCTGACAAGGTATTCACCATTATGCACATATAGTTATTTAATGGTACTTACATTTATGTATTCCATATTTCTTAGTAGTGGAATAACTTATGGTATTGAATTATTCCATGTTATATGAATCATTTTTCACACTTATGAATGAAATGAAATGTTTATAAAGGCTGCGCCCTAATAACCCTCCAATGCATTGTGAAATGTTTAGTATCATGATACTTTATGTGAAATAAGGGTATAATCATGCCAATACACGTGAAGTTAGGGTTAACTCAAGTTAATTCATTTGCAATGAGGGTTTAATCTTGGTAATCCATGTGCAATGAGGCTTGGCTCATCCTAATATTATGTTGCTTGTTATTTCCACATTTCTTTATTATGATAATCATTCTATATCAATCTTTTATGTTCAAATTTCTCTTATGATACATTTATATTCCTATTTCCTTACATTTATTTTAATCTTCATGGTATGCCTTGATAACTCCCTTACTAGGCTTTATAGCTCACCCATTTCTTATGTATATCCTCAGGATATCCCATGTAGTGTTAAGTACAAAAGATTTAGTTGGTCATGTCAAATATGTTTGAAATAAAGATGTTTTATTTAATGTTCTATGTTATTATTAAATCTTCATAATTTCCCAAATACACTATACCTCTCAATCCATGGAGTTTCCTTGAGTACAATTTTATGTAATAAATCATGTTTACGTGAGTAATAGTGAGCAGGGTTGTTATAGTTATATAATTCTATTCATGAGGTCTCATCTATCTGGACTCGTAAGGAATCAAAACATGCATTATCTTTATCATTAAACCTATAACACGCCTACAAATATCAAACCATATTATGTACTCTACCCCTACATCGAGATACCATATATATCGGGAACTAGTTAACATCTTCTTTAACTTCCTAAAGGTCATCTAACAGTAGAAAGATTAACTAAAAGGGTGAATCCTTGGGTAAGATATTTTATAGGGGATACAATCCTATAAAAATCATCCATTTATCATTTCTAGTGTCCTACTAACCCTAGTAAACTATATATCCAGTAAACATTATTGGGTGGATTTCAAGCTATCACATCCTCAATTTTCATGAGAATGATAAAACTAAACCCTTTGAAAAAAAATTACCCAAGAAATTCAAATACCAAATACATACATTTCACTTCAATAATTTGATATATGTATGATTCTCAATGAGTAATTTGTGGAAAATACCAAAATTATCTCCATGTTTATCCTTAATTTTATAATTTATATGGATTTTATTAATAATAACAACCTTATTTTATGGTAGGTATAGATATAAAATACTATATGTGAGTCTCATAAATGATGTAGGTTTTTTTCATTCCAAAATGCATCCAAAGGTAATTATTTTGACTATAGAGATAGTTAAACTCCATATTTGGACTATTCATCCCACAAAATTGTAGTCGATCATAACTAGAATTGGGATCAATCTTCTAGAAAAACATTTATCCATTTATCTAGAATAAGATATCATCAATACTTGAAAGGGGGTATGTATTCTGGATTGATAACTTATTTTGGTTGTGATAGTGAATATTGATCTTCAGTATCCAATTCACTATCATGTCAAATATAATAGGAGTTTCAAATGTTAGATACTTGTTTTAATAGTTAATTTACCCCATAGATAAAAAACCTAAATCTTTATTTTAATTTTTTTGGATGGGGATATCTATTGTAATGTGGAGGGTATCAAACTCATCCTTGGTTTTTATAAATGTGATTACCAACCAATCAATGAGGACAAAACCCATGAATTTCATATGGAATATTTCAATATAATATTCAACTACTATAACTAATGAATCATCCATAGTATCCTTATACCAAAATTTTATGGCCCTTAATTTATAGTCTATCAGCTGAAGTATCCTAAGGGTTATCCCTACTTTTCTTTTCTAAGGGTCCCACTGAAAAATTATGATTATTCATTACATTTGATCTCGATGGAATATCATTTTATAATGATAAAATTCTGAATGAGCATAAATTACTTAAAAAGACTATATCTAATACAACATCATAGGTAATCATCTTGGTCATTTAAAATATCCCTCTATAGATATTGATTTTACAATGACAATAGATATGAGTGAGTTGAAAATATCTCATGTATGTGTCTATATATAATGTGGTTGATCATAAAGCACTACTAAAATATCTATCTCATGAAAAAAAATTAACCAAAATAATGGATTGTTGTAGTGTTGGTGAGTACAATACCTAAATTAAAAATATATATATATAAATAATACCTCAACCCTCACTAGTAACTATTTTCATAGATCCCTCTATTACCGTTTTCTAACTATAGCACTAAACTCCAATGTCCTATACAATAAGTGATCAAATTGGAGGTAGTGTTGATATAAGTGGATCAAATCATGATTTACACCCCTAAAAATAAGATACCACTATCTTTATTTTCATTTTCAAATCTAAGATGGCCATCTAGTTCACCATAAGGATGGTCCTACTATATATGTTCCCTCAATAAGGGTGGTTTATCCATAGTTCCTCCATTGATATCCTCTACTACCCTTCTTCTAGAATAAACATGAAGTCAATATCCACTACCACCAAAAAAAATTATGATCTATCACTCTTCTTAGTGGAACAAATATTGGTTTTATATTTTTCATTATTCTATAAGTAGGAATGGGAATTAAACTATATATAATGAAGAGATAATTTATACTATCATTGGATTGTTTATGCTACTAATTCTGGTCCATGAATTTCTAAACCCAATGTACCACCGGGTGGTGACTATTTCATAAAACTCTTTATCACTATTGAATTCAATAAAACACTAATATACGTTGAAGTTCATAGGGTAATATTACGATATAAATCTATAACTTAATCCTATACTTGAACTTTTGAAATCAAATAAATCCTTTCTAAATAATATATTTAGATTTATTCATTAGTCATGAAAACATAAAACTGTAATAAGACACCAATGTGATTCCTTACAAATGGAGAAACAAATCATGTATCATACCCTCCTCAGTGTCATGGGATTTTATTCATCTCTAAATAAGATCACAATCTCCAAAAAATGAAATGTCTCTTTATTGTGAGTCTGAAAAATTTGTCTCCACTAGTATCCCATTTCTGCATGAAGTGGACTAGAATCATTAACCCCTATCTAGTTGGATGGTGTCCAAATAATATGGAAAAAACAAAAAAACCCAACTATATCCAATCCATTACAACCAAATGATCCAAATTAACTTATAACCTATGATCCATCTATTTTTTTAAATCCATGTTTTGCACTCAACTTTTGATTATTCTAATCCAACATTATATGGACTAACATCTTTGATATTGTCATGAACCATTCCTAAATGTAATCCAACCCGACACTGATCCCATTCCATGTCATGGACAAAGGGTGTTATGGATCCTCATGGACTGAAAACTAGTGCCTTGGTATCAAAAATATGATTTGGGAATGATTTCACCCATTTACATAACAACAAATAAAACTGTAATAATAAGCTTCACAATAACTAAAAAACAAAAACAAATGAGGTACAATAATTTTCAAACTCAATGTTTACAACATTAACCAAAACCATTAGTACTAAAACTCAATGGAAACACAAAACTATATATAAAAACTCCAGGAGATATGAGGGACGTCACACTCAATAATTCTCCACTAACACCATAATAAAGGGGAACACTAGAAATCATATCGACCATCACCACCATGAAATATATTTTATTTTCCAATGTGATGCATTAAAAAGACTACTTATACCAAACTATGTGTGTAGGGATTCATCCGAACCCTAGTAGTATTATACCCAAAAGAAAATAATCCTTGATATTAAATTATAAGAAAAATCAAAATACACATTTTCATAGGTATATTTGAAATATTCTAAGAAATCATTTAAAAGAAAACATTATTAAGAAACACTTTTTAATAAAAACCATTTTCACAAATTATATTTATTGAAATAAAATATACACAAGTTATACCATATACCAAATTCTAGAACCAAATCACATTGAATCAAGTCACATGATATAAAAATGGGAAATCCATACATGTTACTGGCACAAGTGGGACTCTATGATCATTGTCCCTCAGTTATCAAATTCCTCCAACTCGACTACCAATAGTGTTCTAATGCACAAGCCACTATAGAGGATCTCGCTCAAATTTTTAGTGGCACAATAGTGTCCTCATGAACTACACACTAGATAGGATCTCATCAAATGTACTATTGGTCTCTGATCATATAACATGTTTAGTTGGTGTTGTAATTTTTAATCTTGCTTGATGAATTTGGGCCTCAGCCACTTCTGAATCAACTATCATACTTGTTCTAGTTCATCCACTTAAATTCCTTGGATTAACCTTGTTCGCAATTTATGTTTCACATATCACATAAATAAAAAATTTCACATACACATTCTATACATCATAATCACACAATAAAATAACCAGTTTCTCATTATCAATTTGATCTAATAATCAAATTCTCACATGGAAACCACCATTTTCCACCACAGAACCACTTTTCATTTCACACGCACACCAAAATCATTTTATAATACATTTTCACCACTTTTATAAATTTTGAAACCCATTTAGAAATACCATATGAAGAAAACATATGAAATCCAACTATTTCCATGGGAAATCCCATTCAAATACGTACTCATGTGAAATTCATTTTATAACATTCTTCACATCATTTTCAAAATCCATATACACATTTAAATATGGAAAAAAAGATTAAGACAAGAAACAAAAACCATTTCTCTGTAAAAAAACATTTTTTGTATTCACACCTCTAAATATATTTTAAAACACACTTTTGACCTTCCACGAAAGGCATAAAACATTTTTAAGAAATAGTACAACATATCAGATAATAAATATAACCAATTTCTTTCACAAAACCAACTTCCATAACATATGCATTTAAAAACCCTTCCAAATAATGTTTCACCATAAAAATAGTACATGGAACACTTTTAAATTGTAAAGGAATCACATAAAAATCATTCTATAGTTTAAATTCGTGGAGCAACCAACCTTACGCAAGAAATTTCTAGAAATCAGGGTAAAACCAGAACCTCACTACCAAAATAACCTATAAAGGAAAGATTAAACATTGATCATCATTATTTCACCCAACATCTAAAGATTAATACCATATTAGGTCAAACAATCCCTGAAAAATAGAAACTCAAGAAAGATGAGGAAAGAACCCTAAAAAGAAGTAGAAATAAAGAGGGGAAGGAATTGATGATTCCTTGAAGAACACACTCCAAAAACCAATGATGGATTGTAGTTAAATAGGCACAAGAATTATTATAGGAGGATTCCATGTATAAAAATGTTGAATCGGGTGGATGGGTGGGGTATTATGGTTAAAATAAAAGAGGGTATAGAGGTAATTTTACACTTTTTAATGACCTATGCTAGTTTCAAAATTTTCCCACATATTTTTCCAAACCATGAGAAAATTGTGCATCCCTCACTATCTAAGAGGAACATGACACATGGTTATCCAACATAGTTTTCCAAACCATGCTCGAATTGTGTGGTCTTCACAATCAAGAAATAAAATTAGGTGCCTGATTTCTAGGGCTACGGTGCACAGTTTCTCCTAAATATGTGCCAAATGTGTGCCACCTCCTGTCAAGATAAAAATCTCCAATTTTCATTAAAAACACATTGTTAATATATGAGATAACATGTAACGCCCTGACCCCAGTTACCCAGAGTCAGTGCATTATTGCGTAACATTGGCATGATCACAAAAGATCAAGTCTCGAAAGACCGATTAGTTTAGTAGTCTTGGAAATACTAGATACTTTCATAAATGTTACAATACATCATAAAGTGAAAAATCACAATAACATAGTCTCTATATTCCACACTTTTATCCCCTTCAGACTATCCCTGTAGGTCAGTCATACAATATATCTTCACAACCTGGGAAAAATAAAACATTGAAGGGGTGAGCTCAGATGCTCATTAAGGATTACAATATAGCAGAATCTTTCATAAATAAACATAAACACTTAAGGCAATGTATAACTAAAACAAAAGCCTTTTAAACTTTAACTTCAACATAATATGGAAAAATTAAAATGAGATAATGCCATTTACTTATTCACATGGATATTCTACTGGTAGAATAATCACATGAAATATCAATAACCACTTTCATAATGATGGAATGCATAATGCCAGACTATCATAACCACGTAGCCAAGGCCTCGTGCCAAGAATACAAATAATATTTTTTCAAGGCCTCATGCCAAGACACTAGTTTGTCTCATGAGACCTACCGATGCATCGAAGAGCTATGGCGGGCTCCACCCGTCACTTATTAAGTCCAATGCATTCCTCATATGAATAGGTTTAAACATATCATAAACCACAACATAATCATATCACATAAAACATGCATAAAGGAAATATAAAATTTTCACATTTCAATCCCAAGATATCAATACAACACATTGATATAATAAAAACACTTTCAAAACCATTTTCAATACCAAAATAAATGAAAATTAAAACTTGGTATTTATTTTTCATTTTAAAAAGGTTATGGCTTGTAGAGGAAGCCGAAACTCAAATAATGGTCAGGGCGGCGGAGAAGTCATTGTCGCCGCATACGTAAGACAAAAAATTCCTTTTGTAGTTTAGTAAAAATGATTCATATAAAAATATTCCTTTTGAATAAATTTAAAGGTCAAAGGGGTTTATACACAGTATAAAAGAAAGTTGTGTATAAAACAAAATATGCCTCAATGAAAGGAGATTGAGACGAAGTCCTTACAAAGATAATTTTTTAAATAAAATAGATATATTATGTGTATTCACTATAATTACACATAAATATAGTAAAAATACAATATAAGACATAATAATATCATGACATAATTTGAAAGTATGAGATTAACCTAAAGAACGGAAATCGGGTTATGAAGTTCCCTTACCTCGTGTCCGACTTGACTCGACCGCTCATTAACCTCCTGAATAATACACTAGAGTTAATTTATACTTTCTTAAGAACATTTTTCAAGTCCATTATTCCTTTTATATCACTTATTACCATGTTATTAACATTATGTATTTGTTTAAGTTAATAACGGTCATTTTGTCGATCTTTGGTACTTGAGTCAACAATAAACTTCTTATAATTACAAGTTGTTCATGTGGTAGAATATCCATTATCTCCAGAATTATATTCATGATTTAGATATCATTTATATCAAGTATATATAGTATATAAATTTATTCATAATATTATGTAACATTTAGAGGTAAGAAATGAAATTCATTGTTCATGGAGATGGTAAGACGTACGTACACATGAATGCTACTTTCATTTATATTTAATATTTAATGGAATGAAGTTATAATTATATAAAGGTATAATATAATTCCAGTATAATTTAATGTATAATAACATTTACTCCATCCTTTATACATCCCACATATGGCATTAACGATTCAAATCACTTTGAGGGGGTGGTAGTCCGCACTTCGTAAAATGAAAATATCGCGTTTACCCATAATGGAAACCATAAAGGTATTCCATAAATGAAAAATACAGAAGCTTAAGTAAAACATAAACATATTATATATCATATATAAATATAGTGAAATATTAATTTCCACCTTTGAAGGTGTTATATGAGTGTTGAACAATCATCGTTTCGTGAGGCAGAAATTCGCCATCCACAGAAACAGTATATTCATTAACCATTAGATGTAAGTGTGTGTAAGTGTTGCTCGAATCATTATTATAACAACATCATAGTATATTGAGGATACTGGTGTTGTTATAAAATAAATGAATAAAAAGATTTTAGGTGGTTGGAGAAGAAAAATAAAACATAAGAACACAAGAGAAAACACTACCTTTAAAATGGATAACCCTTTTTGATTTGAGCTCAAAGGCTTCCTTGGGAAGACTTCTTCCCAAAGTTAGGATTCTAGGAGTAAGAGTGGGATGTGGAGAGACAAAATGGGCAGGGTTTGGCCATGACAAAGGCTTTAGAGGTGTGGGTAAGGTGGTAGAGGTGGGGCCTTTTATAGGAGGAGAGGAAGGGCACTCTTGGAATGTGATGAAATTTTACTTTATTATATAATGAATTTCGGATTTTAAGTGTCCCACACTTATATATTTCGAGGATAAGGTGATAAGGGTTCAAACTATAATCATTAAATAGGTTTTGGACATGTTTAAGTCCTAGATTTTACATTATCTTTTCATTTTATTTAAATCGTTAATTAATGAGGTAATCACTGCATCATCATGGTGTCATAACAAATTTAATTTATTTAATGTCTAAAAATTATAAAAAAAACAATCATGATGTAGTAAATATTTTTAGATTTATAATGAATATTTATAGTCAAAAATATTACTTGTATAACCCCTTTTAAAAATTGTTTTAGTTAAACAACTCATGTTTTTGACATTTTTATTTTAACATTAAATAAAAAAGTTTTTAATGTCATTTCCCTACCAAAGTGGCTCCATGGGGTCCCCAAGTTGACCTATTGATTGTCTTGGTCAGACAGGACTCATCCAATAGGGGTAGGACATGCGTCAAGGTCATTTCATATTATTATAACATTATCTTTACCTTAAATTACACTAATTACCTTTAATCGCGATTAATTAAACATAAAAGTTACTATTCTGAAAAAATTATTTTAATCCCATTGAACCACATTTTACTTTATAATGAAAACCATGTATGTCAGATTTTTTAAAATCAAATCACAGATTTGGTAATGTTTCATTTAAATGAAAAATCAGTTTTTTAACTACCACTTAGTGGTTTCACTATTCATCAAAAATTGATGTTTTTCAGAACAATGCCAAAATTTCACCCTAAGCTATAATTGATATTCCGAATTCAAAAATGATGCCTATTTTAAAAATTCAAAACATATAATTTTCATTAATTAATTTTATAATTAATTCTCATTGTCACAACAAATAGTGTGTTTTTAAGAAACAATATATATCAAAATATTGACAACTGTTTATGTCGAATTTCAAAGTTAAATTAATTCTAATGACCACCTTTGGATAAAATTGTAAAAATATATTCTAATTATACATTAAAACCACTCAATAGTATAATTTATCACTATAAATTATTTTGATTAAAAAAGTTGTTTTTAAGTATTTTTCACTATTCATAAAAAATTGGAAGTTCTCAGAAAAATACCAAAAATTCTACATAGGCTAATTTCGATATTCTGAATCCAAAAATGAAGTCCATTTTGAAATATAAAATATATATAATTTCAAAAAGTGGGTATTACTATTCATAATGGATATTTTGATTGGTCGCGGTGTGTTAGAATCTCAAACTTGCATACAATGTAAGCTATTGCATTATTGAAAGAGAAGCTTATCGTAGAAGCTCGGGGTGTTACATTCTCCCCTCCTTCAATAAATTGCATCCTCACAATTTGAAATTTTTCATTGAAAATAAAAGGTTGAAAATAGAAAATACCTTTGTGGAAAACCCACATCGGAGATAAGGTTAATAAAAATATATCTTTAAATGAAAGAAAGATAAGTACAAAGGTCACCTGTGATTGCCCATACTAGGATTCTATGAAAATATGGATATGGAAGAAAAAAAACCATCAAGGTCTGATGGAGAGTTGTAGAAAACTGGATTAGGAGAAAGTTAACCATAAGAAAATCAAAAACTTGTGATTGGTTAAACGGTCATTGAATCCCCAGTTGGAAAAGTTAACCGGCAATGTTTTTGTTTTAATCTACCTTTTATAAAGTTGAGGAATTTATTTAGGAGATTTACTAAGAACGTAAGGGAATATACATACTTGTCATGTAGACTTTCATTCTTTAATAAATTTTTTTACCACAAACCAATCTTTCACTCTAAAAGGTAATAGAACTCAAAAATATTTTATTTATCCTAATTGTATAAGGTTCCAAATATTAAAACATACCATTTATATTAGGAAAACTTTTTTGTAATTACCAGGGACTTTCTATAGGCTAGTGGTAGGTAATAAAGGCATGTCGCACTATGGTTGTGGGTTCGATTCCTGCAGCTTTTCTGGACGCGATGGGTTATCCCCCGACCTGCAGGTTGTCATTTTCCTAAAAATATAGTATTATAATATTCCAAAAGTAATCTTCAGAAATGTTTTTACCTTAAACAATACCATCCAAAGTTCTACTTAATCCATTCCAACCTTTATAGTTATCCAAAATACCTCTATCTATACTTTCTCTAAAAGTTCTCTAAATTCGAAAATCAATTGTATCATTAGATTCCCTAACATAGTAAAGTTTATCTTATTGTCACATACTAAAAATATGATTACCTTAATCATATTAAAACCTTAATGATATCACATTATTCTTATAACCAGAATATAATCCATGAGTCCAAAAGCAACAATACATTAATTATTCCACTTCAACTGTACTAATAGCATAAGATTGCCCTTGATCCCTTGGCCTTCTCTGAGGTAAGTTTCTCTGACACTTAAGACATTCATTTTTATAATGACCCATTTCCATACAATTATAGCATTCAACATTGATAGCCTCTTTCTTTCCCTTGCAATCACGTGCCTGGTGACCTTTTTCTCCACATTTATGACAAACTCCCATTCCTTTTAGGCAAGTACCAGGGTGATTCATCCCACAATTAGCGCATAATGGAAAATCCTCCTTTCCCTTTTTCCCTTTATCTATCTCTTGTTCCACCATTCTCTTTTTCTCTTTCTTTACATTATTGTCCTAAGATTTAGAGAATTAATTTTCTATCTTGATAGCATATGAGACTATATCTTCGTATGTTGAGGAAGATTGTGATACTAATGCTTGACGGAGAAACTGTTTTAACCCAACAAAGAAAAGATCGATATTACTTCTTGGGTTACGATTATAATCTGCAGCATGCCTCGCTAACCTTGTAAAGTTAGCCTCATACTTTGCGACATTCTCATCCTCCTTCTACCTCAGACTCATAAATTGCATTTCCATATCTGCTCGATTGTCATGTGGAAAGTATTTTTCTAATAAAATTTCCTTAAACTCCCTCCATTCCATACTTGATAATTCTTCATCTTCCATTGTGTTTTAAATCAACTACCACCATTGATCGACATCTCCAGTGAGGCAGTAAAATTCCATGACAACTTTCTCCCTTTCGCTACTCCCCAAGGAGTGGCATATTTTCTCTAAAGAGTTTATCCATTGCTCAGATACTAATGGATTTGTACCCCCATTAAATTTTTGCGGTTGTTGCTTCAGGAAGCGGTCTAACATTGATCCTCCACATTGCAGATCAGGGTGCTCCATACAAGTAAGTTTATTATTCATAACCTGAGTGAGTTGTCCCAGTATGGTGATTAGCTGATCAGCACCAGTTGTATCACCAACTCCATTATAATTATCTTAAGTAGGAGGGAAATCCCTACATGGAGTGCATGCATTGATACAGTTTCCATTCCTTCCCCTAGGTGCCATTTCTAAACAATGTCATAAACTAGATTAGTTTATGAATCGAAATACATAATAACAAACTTGAAAAACACTTAACATAAATTGAACTATTTATGGATATAATCAATAATCAAAAAAAAAATTGTGGAAGTATATAATCATAAACCTTTATAGTGGTTTGTAAAGAAAATGAGAATTATCCAAAGCATAACCCCTTGGGAGTGTCGTAACCAAGAGTGCAGCAAGGCTCATTTTCGTGTACCAGTTTCCGTTCGAGTCTTGCTCAAAGCGGCGTTTTTGGGTTTTACCCTTAGGTACATATGTGACAGAGCCGCCTCTACCTGCTCATATCCGGACATGGATGTATTGATCGGAAAACTCACAAAATCTCTATAATACCAAAATTCTAGGAAGTTATTATATACTAATTCTCAAAGTCTATCTTCAGGCTATGTGCTCTAATCAGAGTTTATCTAAATCTAGCTTCCAAGGTTAGTACTAAACTGCCTCTGATACCAACTGTAACGCCCTGACCCCAGTTACCCAGAGTCGGTGCGTTCTTGCGTAACATAGGCATGATCACAAAAGATCAAGTCTTGAAAGACTGATTAGTTTAGTAGTCTTGTAAACACTAGATACATTTATAAATGTTACATTACATCCTAAAGTGAAAAATCACAATTACATAGTCTCCATAGTCCACACTTCTATTCCCTTCATACTATCCCTGTAGGTCAGTTATAAAATATTTCCTCACATCCTGGAAAAAATAAAACATTGAAAGGGATGAGCTCAGATTCTCAGTAAGGATAACAATATAGTGGAAACTTTCATAAAAGAACATAAACATTTAAGGAAATGTATAACTAAAAAAATCCTTTTAAACTTGAACTTCAACATAATATGGAAAAAGTAAAATGAGATAATTCCATTTACTTATTCACATGGATATTCTACTGGTCTAATAATCACATGCAATATCAATAACCACTTTCATAATTATGGAATGCATAATGCCAGACTATCATAACCACATAGCCAAGGCCTTCTGCCAAGACTACAAATAATATTTTTTCAAGGCCTCATGCCAAGACACTAGTTTGTCTCATGAGACCTGCTGATGCATTGAGGAGCTTGTCGGGCTCCACCTGTCACTTATTAAGTCCAATGCATTCCTCATATGAATAGGTTTAAACATATAATAAACCATAACATAATAGTATCACACAAAACATGCATAAAGGAAACATAAAAATTTAACATTTCAATCACAATATATCAATAAAAAACGTTGATATAATAAAAACACCTTCAAAACCATTTTCAATACCAAAATAAATGAAAATTAAAACTTGGTATTTATTTTTCATTTTTAAAAGGTTATGGATTGTAGAGGAAGACAAAACTCAAATAATGGTCAGGGTAGTGGAGAAGTCATTGTCGCCGCATACGTAAGACAAAAAATTCCTTTTTCAATTAGTAAAAATTCTTCATATAAAAATATTCCTTTTGAATAAATGTAAAAGTCAAAGGGGTTTATACACAGTATAAAAGAAAGTTGTGTATAAAACAAAATATGCCTCAATGAAAGGAGATTGAGATGAAGTCCTTACAAAGATAATTTTTTAAATAAAATAGATATATTATGTGTATTCTCTATAAGTACACATAAATAAAGTACAAATACAATATAGGACATAATAATATCATGACATAATTTGAATGTAAGAGATTAACCCAAAGAACGGAAATTAGGTTAAGAAGTTCCCTTACCTCGTCTCCGACTTGACTCCACCACTCTTTAACCTCATGAATAATAAACTATAGTTAATTTATACTTACTTAAGAACCTTTTTCAGGTTCATTATTCCTTTTATATCACTTATTACCATGTTATGAAAATTATGTATTTGTTTAAGTTAATAACAGTCATTTTGTCGATCTTTGGTACTTGAGTCAACAATAAACTTCTTATAATTACAAGTTGTTTTTGTGGTAGAATATAAATTATATCCAGAATTATATTCATGATGTAGATATCATATATATCATATATATCCAGTATATACATTCATTCAAAATATTACGTAACATTTAGAGGAAAGAAATGAAATGCACCGTTCATGGAGACGGCAAGCCGTACGTACGCATGAACGCTACTTTCATTTATATTTCGTATTTAATGTAATGAAGTTATAATTATATAAAGGCATAATATAATTCCAGTATAATATAATGTATAATACCATTTACTCAATCCTTTATACATCCCACATATGGCATTAACGATTCAAATCACTTTGAAGGGGCGGTAGTCCGCACTTCCTAAAATGAAAATATCGCATTTACCCATAATGGAAACCATAATGGTATTCCATAAATGAAAAATAAATAAGCTTAAGTAAAACATAAACATATTATATATTATATATAAATATAGTGACATCTTAATGGACACCTTTGAAAGTGTTATATGAGTGTTGAACAATCATCGTTTCGTGAAGCAGAAATTCTCCATCCACAGAAACAGTATGTTCTTTAACCATTAGATGAAAGTGTGTATAAGTGTAGCTTGAATACTTCTTATAACAACATCCTATTATATTTAGGATACTGGTGTTGTTACAAAATAAATGAATAAAAAGAGTTTATGGGGTTGGAGAAGCAAAATATAACATAAGAACACAAGAGAAAACACTACCTTTAAAACGGGTAACTCTTTTTGATTTCATCCCAAAGGCTTCCTTGGGAAGACTTCTTCCGAATGTGAGGCTTCTAGGAGTAAGAGTGGGATGTGGAGAGACAACATGGATAGTATTTGCCCGATCCAAAGGCTTGAGAGATGTGGGTAAGGTGGTAGAGTTGGGACCTTTTATAAGAGGAGAGGAAGGGCACTCTTGGAAAGTCATGAAATGTTACTTTATTATATAATGATTTTAGGGTATTAAAGGGTCCACACTTATATATTTTGAGGATAAGATAATAAGGGTTCTAAATATACTCATCTAATAGGTTGTTGACATGTGTATGTCTTAGAATTTACATTATCTTTTCATTTTATTTAAATCGTTAATAAATGAGGTAATCGATGCATCATCATGGTGTCATAAAAAATTTAATTTATTTAATGTCTAAAAATTATAATAAAGATATCATGATGTAGGAAATCGTTTTATCTTTCTAATTAATATTTATAGTAAAAAATATTACTTTTATAACCCCATTTAAAGATTGTTTTAGTAAAACAACTCATGTTGGTGACATTTTTATTTTAACATTAAATAAAACGTTTTTAATGTAATTTTCCTACCAAAGTGGCTTCATGGGGTCCCCAAGTTGACCCATGGATTGTCTTGGCCGGCCATGACTCATCAAATAGGGTTAGGACATATGTCTAGGTCATTTAATATTATTATAACATTATCTTTACCTTAAATTACACTAATTACCTTTAATCGCGATTAATTAAATTTAAAGGTTACTATTCACCAAAAATTATTTTAATCCCATTGAACCACATTTTACTTCCTAATGACAACCATGTATGTTGTATTTTTGAACATAAAATCACAGAAGTGGTAATGTTTCATTTAAACGAAAAATCAGTTTTTTAACTACCATTTAGTGGTTTCACTATTCATCAAAAATTGAAGTTTTTCAGAACAATGCCAAAATTTCACCCTAATCTATAATTGAAAGTCTGAATTCAAAAAATATGTCCATTTTACAAAATTACAATCATATAAGTTTCATTAATTAATTTTATAATTAATTCCCACTGTCACAACAAATAGCGTGTTTTTATGAAACAATATATATCAAAAGATTGACAATTGTTTATATCCAATTTCAAAGTGAAATTAATTATAATGAACAGCATTAGATAAAATGGAAAAAATATATTCTAATTATAATTTCAAACCACTCAATAGTATAATTTATCACTATAAATTATTATGAATAAAAATTTGTTTTTAAGTATTTTTCACTATTCATAAAAAATTGGAAGTTCTTAGAAAAATACCAAAAATTAAACATAGGATAATTTCGATATTCCGAATCCAAAAATGAAGTCTATTTTGAAATATAATATATATATAATTTCAAAAAGTGGGTATTACTATTCATAATGGCTATTTTGATTGGTCGCGGTGTGTTAGAATCTCGAACTTGTGTACAATGCAAGCTATTGCATTATTGAAAGAGAAGCGTATCATGGAAGCTCGGGGTGTTATATTCTACCCTCCTTCAATAAATTGCGTCCTCTCAATTTGAAATTTTTCTTTGAAAATAAAAGGTTGAAAATAGAAAATACGTTTGTGGAAAACCCACATCAGAAATAAGGTTAATAAAAATATAACTTTAAAAGAAAGAAAGATAAGTACAAAGGTCACCTGAGATATCCCATACTAGGATTCTATGAAAATATGGATATGGAAGAAAAACAACCCATCAAGGTCTGATAGAGAGTTGTAGAAAACTGGATTAGGAGAAAGTTAACCATAAGAAAATCACAAACTTGTGATTGGTTAAATGGTCATTGAATCCCCAGTTGGAAAAGTTAACCGGAAATGTTTTTGTTTTAAGTTACCTTTTATAAAGTTGAGGAATTTATTTAGGAGATTTACTAAGAATGTAAGGGAATATACATACTTGTCATGTATACTTTCATTCTTTAATAAATTGTTTTACCACAAACCCATCTTTCACTCTAAAAGGTAATAGAACTCAAAAATATTCTATTTATCCTAATTGTATAAGGTTCCAAATATTAACTCATACCATTTAGATTAAGAAAACTTTTTTGTAATAACTAGGGACTTCATGTAGGCTACTGGTAGGTAATAAAGGCATGTCGCACTATGGTTGTGGGTTCGATTCCTACAGCTTTGTCTGACGCGATGGGTTATCCCCCGACCTGCAGGTTGTCCTTTTCCTAAAAATATAGTATTATAATATTCCAAAACTAATCTTCAAAAAAATTTTAACCTTAAACAATACTATCCAATGTTCAAATTAATCCATTCCAACCTTTATAGTTATCCAAAATACCTATGTCAAGACTTTCTCTAAAAAGTCTGTAAATTCCAAAGTCAATTGTATCATCAGATTCCCAAATAAAGTAAAGTTTCTCTTATTGTCACATACTAAAAATATGATTACCTTAATCATATTAAGACCTTAATGATATCACATTATTCTTATAACCAGAATATAATCTTTGTGTCCAAAAGCAACAATACATTAATTATTCCACTTCAACTGTAGTAACAGCATAAGATTGTTCTTGATCCATTGGCCTTTTCTAAGGTAAGTTTCCCTGATGCTTAAGACATTCATTTGCATAATTCCCCATTTCCCTACAATTGTAGCATTCAACATTGATATCCTCTTTCTTTACCTTTCAATCACGCACCTGGTGACCTTTTTCTCCACATTTATAACAAACTCCCATTCCTTTTAGGCAAGTACCAGGGTGATTCTTCCCACAATTAGCGCATAATGGAAAATCATTCTTTCCCTTTTTCCCTTTATCTATCTCTTGTTCCACCATTCTCTTATTCTCTTTCTTTACTTTATTTTCATTATATTTAGAGAATTCCTTTTCTATCTTGATATCACAGGAGACTATATCTACGTATGTTGAGAAAGATTGTGATACTAATGCTCGATGGAGAAATGGTTTTAACCCATAAATGAAATGATCGATATTACTTCTTGGGTTACGTATATAGTCTGCAGCATGCCTCGCTAACCTTGTAAAGTTAGCCTCATACTTTGTGACATTCTCATCCTCCTTCTGCCTCAGACTCAGAAATTGCCTTTCCATATCTTCTCGATGGTCATGTGGAAAGTATTTTTCTAAGAAAATTTCCTTAAACTACCTCCATTCCATACTTGATACTTCTTCATCTTCCTTTGTGTTTTGAATCAGCGGCCACCATTGATCGACATCTCCAGTGAGGTGGTAAACTGCCATGATAGCTTTCTCCCTTTCTCTACTCCCCAAGGCATGGAATATTTTCTCTAAGGAGTTTTTCCATTGCTCAGCTACTAATGTATTTGTACCCCCATTAAATGTTGGCGGTTTTTTCCTCATGAAGCAGTCTAACATTGATCCTCCACATTGCGGATCAGGGTGCTCTATACGAGTAAGGTTATTATTCATAACCTGAGTGAGTTGTCCCAGTATGGTGATTAGCTGATCAGAACCAATTGTATCACCAACTCCATTATAATTATCTTGACTTTGAGGTCAATCCCTACATGGAGTGCGTGCATTGATACAATTTCAATTCATTCCATGAGGCGTTATTTCTAAAAAATGTCATAAATTAGATTAGTTTATGAATCAAAATACATAATAACAAAGTTGAAAAACACTTAACATAAATTGAACTATTTATGTATATAATCCATAATCATAAAAAAAATTCTTTGAGGAATGATATAATCATAACCCTTTATAGTGGTTTGTAAAGAAAATGAGAATTATCCAAAGCATATCCCCCGGGAGTGTCGTAACCAAGAGTGCAGCAAGGCCCATTGTCGTGCACCAGTTCCAGTTCGAGTCTAGCTCAAAGCGGTGTTTTTGGGTTTTAACCCTAGGTACATCTGTGCCAGAGCCGCCTCTACCTGCTCGTATCCAGACATGGATGTATTTCTCAGAAAACTCACGAAATCTCTATAATACAAAAATTATAGGAAGTTCTTCTATACTAATCCTCAAAGTCTATCTTCAGGCTATGTGCTCAAATCAGAGTTTATCTAAATCTAGCTTCCAAGGTTAGTACTAAACAGCATTTGATACCAACTGTAACGCCCTAACCCTAGTTACCCAGATTCGGTGCATTATTGCGTAACATTGGCATGATCACAAAAGATCAAGTCTTGAAAGACCAATTAGTTTTGTAGTCTTAGAAACACTAGATACATTCATAAATGTTAAATTACATCATAAAGTGAAAAATCACAATAACATAGTCTCCATAGTCCACACTTATATTCCCTTCAGTCTATCCCTGTAGGTCAGTCAGAAAATATATCTTCACATCCTGGGAAAAATAAAACATTGATAGGGGTGAGCTCAGATGCTTAGTAAGGATAACAATATAGCGGAAGCCTTCATAAATAAACATAAACATTTAAGGCAATGTATAACTAAAACAAAATCCTTTTAAACTTGAACTTCAACATAATATTGAAAAAAGTAAAATGAGATAATACCATTTACTTATTCACATGGATATTCTACTGGTCGAATAATCACATGAAATATCAATAACCAGTTTCATAATGATGGAATTTATAATGCCAGACTATCATAACCACATAGCTAAGGCCTCGTGCCAAGACTACAAATAATATTTTTTCAAGGCCTCATGCCAAGACACTAGTTTTTCTAATTAGACCTGCCGATGCATCTAGGAGCTATGTCGGGCTCCACCTGTCACTTATTAAGTCCAATGCATTCCTCATATGAATAGGTTTAAATATATCATAAATCGTAACATAATCCTATCACATAAAACATGCATAAAGGAAACATAACATTTTTACATTTCAATCACAAGATATCAATACAACACATTGATATAATAGTAAAGCATTCAAAACCATTTTCAATACCAAAATAAAAGAAAATTAAAACTTGGTATTTATTTTTCATTTTCAAAAGGTTCTGGCTTGTAGAGGAAGCTGAAACTCAAATAATGGTCAGGGCGGCGGAGAAGTCATTTTCGCCGCATACCTACGAAAAAAAATTCATTTTGTCGTTTATTAAAAATGCTTCATATAAAAATATTCCTTTTGAATAAATGTAAAAGTCAATGGGGTTTATACACCGTATAAAAAAATGTTGTGTATAAAACAAAATATGCCTCAATGAAAGGAGATTGAGACGAAGTCCTTACAAAGATAATTTTTTAAATAAAATACATATATTATGTGTATTCACTATAATTAAACATAAATAATGTAGAAATACATGATAGGACATAATAATATCATGACATAATTTGAAAGTAGAAGATTAACCCAAAGAATGGAAATCGGGTTAAGAAGTTCCCCTACCTTGTGTCCGACTTGACTCGACCGCTCTTTAACCTCCTGAATAATAAACTAGAGTTAATTTATACTTTCTTAAGAACCTTTTTCAAGTTCATTATTCCTTTTATATCACTTATTACCATGTTATGAACATTATGTATTTGTTTAAGTTAGTAACGATCATTTTGTCAATCTTTGGTACTAGAGTCAACAATAAACTTCTTATAATTACAAGTTGTTTATGTGGTAGAATATCCATTATCTCCATAATTATATTCATGATGTAGATATCATATATATCATAAATGTATAGTATATACATTCATTCATAATATTACATAACATTTAGTGGTAAGAAATGAAGTGCACCGTTCATGGAGACGGTAAGCCGTACGTACGCATGAACGCTACATTCATTTATATTTTGTATTTATTGGAATGAAGTTATAATTATATAAATTTTTAATATAATTCCAGTATAATATAATGTATAATACCATTTACTCCATCTTTTATACATCCCACATATGGAATTAACGATTCAAATCACTTTGAGGGGGAGGCAGTCCGCACTTCCTAAAATGAAAATATCGCGTTTACCCATAATGGAAACCATAAAGGTATGCAATAAATGAATAATAGAGAATCATAAGTAAAAAAATAAACATATTATATATCATATATAAATATAGTGAGATCTTAATGGCCACATTTGAAGGTGTTATATGAGTTTTGAACAATCATCGTTTCATTAGGCAGAAATTCGCCATCCACAGAAACAGTATGTTCTTTAACCATTAGATGTAAGTGTGTGTAAGTGTATCTCGAATCCTTCTTATAACAACATCCTATAATATTTAGGATATTGGTGTTGTTACAAAATAAATGAATAAATAGAGTTTATGGGGTTGGAGAAGCAAAATAAAACATAAGAACACAAGAGAAAACACTACCTTTAAAACGGGTAACTCTTTTTGATTTCAGCTCAAAGGCTTCCTTGGGAAGACATCTGCCCAATGTGAGGCTTCTAGAAGTAAGAGTGGGATGTGGAGAGACAACATGGGTAGGGTTGGGCCGATCCAAAGGCTTGAGAGGTGTGGGTAAGGTGGTAGAGGTGGGGCATTTTATAAGAGGAGAGGAAGGGCACTCTTGGAAAGTCATGAAATGTTACTTTATTATATAATGAGTTTCGGGTATTAAAGGGTCCACACTTATATATTTTGAGGATAAGGTAATAAGGGTTCTAAATATACTCATCCAATAGGTTTTTGACATGTGTATGTCTTAGAGTTCACATTATCTTTTCATTTTATTTAAATCGTTAATTAATGAGGTAATCGATGCATCATCATGGTGTCATAAACAATTTAATTTATTTAATGTCTAAAAATTATAATAAAGATATCATGATGTAGGAAATAGTTTTATCTTTCTAATTAATATTTATAGTAAAAAATATTACTTTTATAACCCCATTTAAAAATTGTTTTAGTAAAACAACTCATGTTGGTGACATTTTTATTTTAACATTAAATAAAACGTTTTTAATGTCATTTTCCTACCAAAGTGGCTTCATGGGGTCCCCAAGTTGACCCATGGATTGTCTTGGCCAGCCATGACTCATCCAATAGGGTTAGGACATATGTATAGGTCATTTAATATTATTATAACATTATCTTTACCTTAAATTACACTAATTACCTTTAATCGCCATTAATTAAATTTAAAGGTTACTATTCACCAAAAATTATTTTAATCCCATTGAACCACATTTTACTTAATAATGACAACCATGTATGTTGTATTTTTGAACATAAAATCACAGAAGTGGTAATGTTTCATTTAAACGAAAAATCAGTTTTTTAACTACCATTTAGTGGTTTCACTATTCATCAAAAATTGAAGTTTTTCAGAACAATGCCAAAATTTCACCCTAATATATAATTGAAATTCTGAATTCAAAAAATATGTCCATTTTACAAAATTAAAAACATATAAGTTTCATTAATTAATTTTATAATTAATTCCCACTGTCACAACAAATAGCGTGTTTTTATGAAACAATATATATCAAAAGATTGACAATTGTTTATATCCAATTTCAAAGTGAAATTAATTATAATGAACACCATTGGATAAAATGGAAAAAATATATTCTAATTATAATTTCAAACCACTCAATAGTATAATTTATCACTATAAATTATTATGAATAAAAATTTGTTTTTAAGTATTTTTCACTATTCATAAAAAATTGGAAGATCTTAGAAAAATACCAAAAATTAAACATAGGATAATTTCGATATTCCGAATCCAAAAATGAAGTCTATTTTGAAATATAATATATATATAATTTCAAAAAGTGGGTATTACTATTCATAATGGCTATTTTGATTGGTCGCGGTGTGTTAGAATCTCGAACTTGTGTACAATGCAAGCTATTGCATTATTGAAAGAGAAGCGTATCATGGAAGCTCAGGGTGTTATATTCTCCCCTCCTTCAATAAATTGCGTCCTCTCAATTTGAAATTTTTCTTTGAAAATAAAAGGTTGAAAATAGAAAATACCTTTGTGGAAAACCCACATCAGAAATAAGGTTAATAAAAATATAACTTTAAAAGAAAGAAAGATAAGTACAAAGGTCACCTGAGATAGCCCATACTAGGATTCTATGAAAATATGGATATGGAAGAAAAACAACCCATCAAGGTCTGATAGAGAGTTGTAGAAAACTGGATTAGGAGAAAGTTAACCATAATAAAATCACAAACTTGTGATTGGTTAAATGGTCATTGAATCCCCAGTTGGAAAAGTTAACCGGAAATGTTTTTGTTTTAAGTTACCTTTTATAAAGTTGAGGAATTTATTTAGGAGATTTACTAAGAATGTAAGGGAATATACATACTTGTCATGTATACTTTCATTCTTTAATAAATTGTTTTACCACAAACCCATCTTTCACTCTAAAAGGTAATAGAACTCAAAAATATTCTATTTATCCTAATTGTATAAGGTTCCAAATATTAACGCATACCATTTAGATTAGGAAAACTTTTTTGTAATAACCAGGGACTTCATGTAGGCTACTGGTAGGTAATAAAGGCATGTCGCACTATGGTTGTGGGTTCGATTCCTGCAGCTTTGTCTGACGCGATGGGTTATCCCCCGACCTGCATGTTGTCCTTTTCCTAAAAATATAGTATTATAATATTCCAAAACTAATCTTCAAAAAAAATTTAACTTTAAACAATACTATCCAAAGTTCAAATTAATCCATTCCAACCTTTATAGTTATCCAAAATACCTATGTCAAGACTTTCTCTAAAAGGTCTCTAAATTCCAAAGTCAATTGTATCATCAGATTCCCAAATAAAGTAAAGTTTCTATTATTTTCACATACTAAAAATATGATTACCTTAATCATATTAAGACCTTAATGATATCACATTATTCTTATAACCAGAATATAATCTTTGTGTCCAAAAGCAACAATCCATTAATTATTCCACTTCAACTGTAGTAACAGCATAAGATTGTTCTTGATCCATTGGCCTTTTCTAAGGTAAGTTTCCCTGATGCTTAAGACATTAATTTTCATAATTCCCCATTTCCCTACAATTTTAGCATTCAACATTGATATCCTCTTTCTTTCCCTTGCAATCACGCACCTGGTGACCTTTTTCTCCACATTTATAACAAACTCCCATTCCTTTTAGGCAAGTACCAGGGTGATTCTTCCCACAATTAGCGCATAATGGAAAATCATTCTTTCCCTTTTTCCCTTTATCTATCTCTTGTTCCACCATTCTCTTATTGTCTTGCTTTACATTATTTTCATTATATTTAGAGAATTCCTTTTCTATCTTGATAGCACAGGAGACTATATCTTCGTATGTTGAGAAATATTGTGATACTAATGCTCGATGGAGAAATGGTTTTAACCCATAAATGAAATGATCGATATTACTTCTTGGGTTACGTATATAGTCTGCAGCATGACTCGCTAACCTTGTAAAGTTAGCCTCATACTTTGTGACTTTTTTATCCTCCTTCTGCCTCAGACTCAGAAATTGCCTTTCCATATCTGCTCGATGGTCATGTGGAAAGTATTTTTCTAAGAAAATTTCATTAAACTCCCTCCATTCCATACTTGATACTTCTTCATCTTCCTTTGTGTTTTGAATCAGCGGCCACCATTGATCGACATCTCCAGTGAGGTGGTAAACTGCCATGATAGCTTTCTCCCTTTCTATACTCCCCAAGGCATGGAATATTTTCTCTAAGGAGTTTATCCATTGCTCAGCTACTAATGGATTTGTACCCCCATTAAATGTTGGCGGTTTTTGCCTCATGAAGCAGTCTAACATTGATCCTCCACATTGCGGATCAGGGTGCTCTATACGAGTAAGGTTATTATTCATAACCTGAGTGAGTTGTCCCAGTATGGTGATTAGCTGATCAGAACCAATTGTATCACCAACTCCATTATAATTATCTTGACTTGGAGGTCAATCCCTACATGGAGTGTGTGCATTGATACAATTTCAATTCATTCCATGAGGCGTTATTTCTAAAAAATGTCATAAATTAGATTAGTTTATGAATCAAAATACATAATAACAAACTTGAAAAACACTTAACATAAATTGAACTATTTATGTATATAATCCATAATCATAAATTGTTTTTTGAGGAATGATATAATCATAACCCTTTATAGTGGTTTGTAAATAAAATGAGAATTATCCAAAGCATATCCCCCAGGAGTTTCGTAACCAAGAGTGCAGCAAGGCCCATTGTCGTGCACCAGTTCCAGTTCGAGTCTAGCTCAAAGCGGTGTTTTTGGGTTTTACCCCTAGGTACATCTGTGCCAGAGCCGCCTCTACGTGCTCGTATCCAGACATGGATGTATTGCTCAGAAAACTCACGAAATCTCTATAATACAAAAATTATAGGAAGTTCTTCTATACTAATCCTCAAAGTCTATCTTCAGGCTATGTGCTCAAATAAGAGTTTATCTAAATCTAGCTTCCAAGGTTAGTACTAAACAGCATTTGATACCAACTGTAACGCCCTGACCCTAGTTACCCAGATTCGGTGCATTATTGCGTAACATTGGCATGATCACAAAAGATCAAGTCTTGAAAGACCAATTAGTTTTGTAGTCTTAGAAACACTAGATACATTCATAAATGTTAAATTACATCATAAAGTGAAAAATCACAATTACATAGTCTCCATAGTCCACACTTATATTACCTTCAGTCTATCCCTGTAGGTCAGTCAGAAAATATTTCTTCACATCCTGGGAAAAATAAAACATTGATAGGGGTGAGCTCAGATGCTTAGTAAGGATAACAATATAGAGGAAGCTTTCATAAATAAACATAAACATTTAAAGCAATGTATAACTAAAACAAAATCCTTTTAAACTTGAACTTCAACATAATATGGAAAAAAGTAAAATGATATAATACCATTTACTTATTCACATGGATATTCTACTGGTCGAATAATCACATGAAATATCAATAACCAGTTTCATAATGATGGAATTTATAATGCCAGACTATCATAACCACATAGCTAAGGCCTCGTGCCAAGACTACAAATAATATTTTTTCAAGGCCTCATGCCAAGACACTAGTTTTTCTAATTAGACCTACCGATGCATCTAGGAGTTATGGCGGGCTCCACCTGTCACTTATTAAGTCCAATTCATTCCTCATATGAATAGGTTTAAATATATCATAAATCGTAACATAATCCTATCACATAAAACATGCATAAAGGAAACATAACATTTTTACATTTCAATCACAAGATATCAATACAACACATTGATATAATAGCAAAGCATTCAAAACCATTTTCAATACCAAAATAAAAGAAAATTAAAACTTGGTATTTATTTTTCATTTTCAAAAGGTTCTGGCTTGTAGAGGAAGCTGAAACTCAAATAATGGTCAGGGCGGCGGAGAAGTCATTTTCGCCGCATACCTACGAAAAAAATTCAATTTGTCTTTTAGTAAAAATGCTTCATATAAAAATATTCCTTTTGAATAAATGTAAAAGTCAATGGGGTTTATACACCGTATAAAAGAAAGTTGTGTATAAAACAAAATATGCCTCAATGAAAGGAGATTGAGACGAAGTCCTTACAAAGATAATTTTTTAAATAAAATACATATATTATGTGTATTCACTATAAGTACACATAAATAATGTAAAAATACATGATAGGACATAATAATATCATTACATAATTTGAAAGTAGAAGATTAACCCAAAGAATGGAAATATGGTTAAGAATTTCCCCTACCTTGTGTCCGACTTGACTCGACCGCTCTTTAACCTCCTGAATAATAAACTAGAGTTAATTTATACTTTCTTAAGAACCTTTTTCAAGTTCATTATTCCTTTTATATCACTTATTACCATGATATGAACATTATGTATTTGTTTAAGTAAGTAACGATCATTTTGTCGATCTTTGGTACTTGAGTCAACAATAAACTTCTTATAATTACAAGTTGTTTATGTGGTAGAATATCCATTATTTCCATAATTATATTCATGATGTAGATATCATATATATCATAAATTTATAGTATATACATTCATTCATAATATTACATAACATTTAGTGGTAAGAAATGAAGTGCACCGTTCATGGAGACGGTAAGCCGTACGTACGCATGAACGCTACAATCATTTATATTTTGTATTTATTGGAATGAAGTTATAATTATATAAATTTGTAATATAATTCCAGTATAATATAATGTATAATACCATTTACTCCATCTTTTATACATCCCACATATGGAATTAACGATTCAAATCACTTTGAGGGCGAGGTAGTCCGCACTTCCTAAAATGAAAATATCGCGTTTACCCATAATGGAAACCATAAAGGTATGCAATAAATGAATAATAGAGAATCTTACGTAAAAAATAAACATATTATATATCATATATAAATATAGTGAGATCTTAATGGCCACATTTGAAGGTGTTATATGAGTTTTGAACAATCATCGTTTCATTAGGCAGAAATTCGCCATCCACAGAAACAGTATGTTCTTTAACCATTAGATGTAAGTGTGTGTAAGTGTATCTCAAATCCTTCTTATAAAAACATCCTATAATATTTAGGATATTGGTTTTGTTACAAAATAAATGAATAAATAGAGTTTATGGGGTTGGAGAAGCAAAATAAAACATAAGAACACAAGAGAAAACACTACCTTTAAAACGGGTAACTCTTTTTGATTTCAGCTCAAAGGCTTCCTTGGGAAGACATCTTCGCAATGTGAGGCTTCTAGGAGTAAGAGTGGGATGTAGAGAGACAACATGGGTAGGGTTTGGCCGATCCAAAGGCTTGAGAGGTGTGGGTAAGGTGGTAGAGGTGGGGCATTTTATAAGAGGAGAGGAAGGGCACTCTTGGAAAGTCATTAAATGTTACTTTATTATATAATGAGTTTCGGATTTTAAAGGTCCCACACTTATATATTTTGAGGATAAGGTGATAAGGGGTCGAAATATACTCATAGAATAGGTTTTTGACATTTTTATGTCTTAGAGTTTACATTATATTTTCATTTTATTTAAATCGTTAATTAATGAGTTAATCACAGCAGCATCATGGTGTCATAAAACATTTAATTTATTTAATGTCTAAAAATTATAAAAAATATATCATGATGTAGGAAATAGTTTTAGATTTATAATAAATATTTATAGTCAAAACTATGACTTTTATAACCCCATTTAGAAATTGTTTTAGTAAAACAACTCATGTTTGTGACATTTTTATTTTAACATTAAATAAAATGTTTTTAATATCATTTTCCTACCAAAGTGGCTCCATGGGGTCCCCAAGTTGACCCATGGATTGTCTTAGTCGGTCATGACTCATCCAATAGGTGTAATACATGTGTCAAGGTCATTTCATATTATTATAACATTATCTTTACCTTAAATTACACTAATTACCTTTAATCCCGATTAATTAAAATTAAATGTTACTATTCACCAAAAATTATTTTAATCCCATTGAGCCACATTTTACTTCCTAATGACAACCATGTATGTCGGATTTCTTAAAATCAAATCACAGAAGTGGTAATTTTTCATTTAAACGAAAAATCAGTTTTTTAACTACCACTTAGTGGTTTCACTATTCATCAACAATTGAAGTTTTTCAGAACAATGCCAAAATTTCACCCTAATATATAATTGATATTCCGAATTCAAAAATTATGTCTATTTTAAAAAATTCCAAATATATAAGTTTAATTAATTAATTTTATAATTAATTCCCGCTGTCACAACAAATAGCGTGTTTTTAAGAAACAATATATATCAAAAGATTGACAATTGTTTATGTACAATTTCAAAGTGAAATTAATTCTAATGACCACCATTGGATAAAATGGTAAAACTATATTATAATTATACTTTAAAACCACTCAATAGTATAATTTATCACTATAAATTATTTTGATTAAAAAAGTTGTTTTAAGTATTTTTCACTATTTATAAAAAATTTGAAGTTCTCAGAAAAATACCAAAAATTCAACATAGGCTAATTTTGATATTCCGAATACAAAAATGAAGTCCATTTTGAAATATAAAATATATATAATTTCAAAAAATTGGGTATTACTATTCATAATGGCTATTTTGATTGGTCGCAGTGTGTTAGAATCTCGAACTTGCGTACAATGCAAGCTATTGCATTATTGAAAGAGAAGCGTATCATGGAAGCTCAGGGTGATACATAACAATAAAATATATATTGATAAATTCAACTAAATTCATGATCAATGAAATAAATGGTTACTCCTTCTCAGACCAAGGCTCCCACTCTAATTCCTCCTGCATATCATATCCATGTTTCAAAAGAACCCAAAAAAATATAATAGAATTCAAAAAAAATCTCATTCCTCTTAGAATCCAAAATCAGTACTGGTCATTCAGACATAGAAAAATCAGGCTCCAACTCCAAATCTTCCCAATTAAACACATGAGAGGGATCTTGGTTGTACATTTTTAGCTGAAAGACATGTAATATATCATTAATTGACATCAACTAAGTTGGAAAGGTAACATGAATGCCACCTTTCCAATTCTGTTAGTAATATCAAATGGCCTGACTTGCCTCGACATCAGCTTCCCCTATTTACCCAAAATACGATGACCCAAGAGATGTGTCATTTTCTGAAACTCTTGGTCACCCAAAGGAAACACTAAATATTAGTGCTTCTAATCTTCATATGACTCATGAAGAATATGATCTATCAACAACTTATAATAGATTAAATTGACTTTATCAGATGTATCTTCTAAAAGCTTGTTCCTAAAAATGAAGTATCACCTTTGTAATCCCAATAAAAAAGAGGCCAACATGGAAAACGATAAAGAAACTAAAATTGATCCATTCGAAATGAGGTTTAGTAACTATTGTTATATGAAAACTAAAACAACCAAAAATTCCTATCCCACGATCCTCTAAAAACCAACACACATTCCCTGAGCATTCTTCCAATATCTAATTCACCCACTCTGTTTGACCATCCATTTGTGGATGGTATTCCATGCTGGACCTGATATGTGACCCGATCACATTATAATGTCCCAACCAATACCATTAGGTTAAATGGGGGTCCCTATCAGAAACAATTACTAATGGAACACCATAAATATTCAGAACCTCATGAACATACAACTAACCCAAATCATTCACTTTGTGTGAATCCTTTATTGGAATGAGATGGGATGATTAGGTCAGATGATCAATCGCATCCCAAATGTTATTATTCCACATGGGTGTATGAGGTAATCCAACAAAAAAATTCATGGCAATCTCATCACACATCGAGTTAGGAATAAGTACCGGCTGAAACAAACTAGAGTGACTATGATTGTCTCCTTTACACTATGTTGATTTATAACACCCAGATACAAAGTCAGTTATGTCCCACCTCATATGTGACCACAAAAACTACTGAAAAAAGACATAACAAATTTTGGTAGCACCAAGATGAATGGACCACTAAGACTGGGGGATATCCCACATCACCACCTTTCTCAATGACTATAACACCCTGAAGAGACCCTTGAAGTAAAAAACTCTCTCAAAAGACCATGAACATTTACAAGACACTTCCCCACCATTTAATAACTTCATAGACTACTGTAATAACCCATCACTCATTTTTTCTTTCTGAATCAACTCAAGAAGGGAATGTTTTAGCCAAACACTGGCCATGAACTCACCTCCACTAGGTTTTTTAGTCTAAAGATGCATCTGAGCAAGAATACCCATAAAAATCCACTCATCATTGTAATTTTTCATTACTTGTACTGGAACATTCCTAATAAAAGCATCTTACATAACATTTCCATTCCCTAGGGTATAGACTATATCAAAATCCAACTCCCTAAAGTATTCCACCTAAATACATTGCCTTAAATTAAAATCATGCAGGTATAAAAATGTATGACATTATATTATGATCTAAATAAAAAAAAAATCTCCCAAAAAAGATTATAGTTCCATGTATTTAAGGCATGAATCACAATTTCTAACTCCCAGTCATGGGTTGGGTAATAGTTTTCATGTAGTAGTAGTTGAAATGAACCATAGATCACCAATGTGTCATCCTGCATCAACACAGACCCAATACCCATAACAAAATAATCACAATAGACCACATATCCATTTCTATATTCTAGTACTATCAAAATAGTTGTGGTGGTAAACTACCACTTAATCACCTCAATGTAAACCTGAAACTCTTGGATCTAAAATAACATGAACCATTTCCCTATAATTAATGTCATGGATGTACCGTGATGAGATAAATATCAAAAAAATAACCTGTAATACCCTACTAGAGAAAAAAAATCATCTAATTTCAAAAAAATTCTTTAGTTGTTCCCATGAAATAATTATATTGTTATTCTCAAGGTCCACCAAAACCCATTATTAAGAGGTCACATGGGACAAAAACATCACCTTCTTAATCCAAAAAGTTCATATAGAAAAATTATCATAGAGATGATGATTTTGAATGGTTCCTAGCATAATTTTGAAATGTTACTCATGATCCTCCAATATCGTGGAATAGACTACGATATCTTCTATAGATACTACAACAAATGAGATTAGATACTGATGGAACACCCTATTCATATGTCCCATAAAGGATGCTAGAAAAAGTTTCAACCCAAAAGGCATGACCAAATACTCAAATGTTCATACCTTATTTGGAAACCTATTTTCAGAATATATGCCTCTCTAATTCTCACTTGGTGATACAAATAATGTAAATCAATATTAGGGAACCACCCTTCCCCATTAAGATGATTGAAAAGGTCATCAATATGGGTAAAGGGTACTTATTCTTGATCTTCACATTATATAATTTCTATTAATCAATGCACAACCAGGGAGATCCATCATCCTTATTCAAAACATTTACCATAGCAACCCTATAGTGAGATTCTTGGGTGAATGAATCCTTATGATTCCAAATAATCCAGTTATACCTTTAATTTTCTCAACTTGGTGGGGCTATACAGTACAAGGTAAGAAATATCATAAGTGTTCCCAGTTCCAAATCAAAAGTGCACTCCAAATCTCACTGATGTGGAAAACTAGATAAATCATCTAGTAAATCCTTTTGGAACTCATCCACCCTAAAGATCTAATCCACTCTGATAAGCCCCATCATCATCCTCTGACATGGACGATGAGCTCTAAAACAATTATTTCCCAATTCTTAAATTGGAGGACCATCATGTCCCAACATAGGACCCTATTCACCCTAAAACCCAATATACATCTATAAGGGGTCAACAAATCTACTCTCTGTTAATATCAATTTATGTGTGCCAAAAAATGAACCACCGAATCCATACTAAGGGTCACAACAAAATGGATTATTTCTAAAACCATAAAATCCCACTCCATATGAACCCTTGACATGGTTATTGAATAATAAAAACTCAAAAAACCCTCATCTCTCTTCTTACCAAGAGGTATTTATAACTCTATCTCATACATCATAAGCTCGGTTGGAAATTTTAATATTAGGCCCCATCCTTAAACATTACTAAATCTTGTGTTAAATAAATAATTTCACTTTATTCAACATTAAAGATATTTTAAAGTCTGGAGAATTAGAGAATTAGTAAACAAATAATATAAAACAACTTAAATAATAAAAATTATACACTTCTACTCACTATCCATTTTTTCATAAGAAATGGTTTAAAAATAAAGGTGGTTTTGTTTCATGTTTAAACTTAATAACTTTTACTTGATCCTGTCATTGAATATATTCTTCTTTAAATACTATAAATAACATTTCAATACATGGGATGAGCCTAAAAATATTATTAAGGGATACATAATTATTGAAACTATTTCTCTTTTGAAAACATGTAATCCATGAATACTTGATCATAAAGTAATAATTTTCACATTTGTGAAGTAGTAAATAAACTTCACCAAATATAAGCTCATTGCTTAAATTTTTTAATTTAAATATTAAATTAATACAAATAAAAATCAATATATAATATATTAATGTAACTTGGTACATAATCATACAGAAATGGAAAAACCATATGGTCGACTTCCACACAGATCACTAAATAGAATAGTCATACAAATGACTTCCATACCCAATGTTTTACAGGTTATAACATGACCACCTATCCTTGGATAATAATAGAACCATTCATATTTTTTTCATCATGTAACCATGCATAATTTTTTTATCATGTAACCACCTATCAAATTTTCATGTACAATTATATAATCATAATACATAAAATATTTCAATTATCAATATTTCACTCATAAAATTTCATTTGCAATCACAAGGAATAATTTCAACATATTGAAATAATCAATCCACATTCAAAACAATTTTAATTACCAAAACACCAAAAAATGTAATGAGGGATTTATTTTTATTTTATAATAATTATGTATTATTGAGCAATCCAAATATCAAATATTGTTTACGGCGGCGGAGAAGTTGTTGTCACTGCATATGTTTAAAAACATTCCTTATTTAATTTTTTAATGAAAGTAAAATTATTCACATAAAAAGATTCCAATTTTACACCCATTTAATGAAATTATAAGGAAATGGGGTTTATTTTACACCATATAAATGAATTTCATGTATAACATCAAAATATGCCTCAATAATAGAAGATTGAGACGAAGTCCCTTACCCTGTGTCTGACTCATCACGTACAACCTTCATATTCCTAAATAATAAAAATCAGGGGAATTTTTACTTTATTGAGAACATTTTCCATGTTTATTATGTAATTTATACCACTTATTACTATGTTATAAAAATTACATAATTATTTAAGTTCATATCATATGTTTTGTCGATATTTGGTAATTATGTAAAAAATGAACATGTTTTGATGTCACTAATCCATGTATTAATAAGTCCTTAATCTCAAGAATAATATTCATGACATTATTATCATTTTTATACATAAATTATACCTTTAAATCAAACCATGATGTGTGGATATGAATAATTAATAATGATATATTCAAGGAGATGGTAAGTCATAGGTTCGCATGAGTAATGTTATCCATTTTTCATTGATCGTTATGGAAAGAAATTAAGTATTATTTTATCATTAAATAATTATAATAACATCAATAAAATAAAATTAATCATTTTTAATATACTTATATATGTCTTACAAGTGATATAATGAATAAAAATGAGTCACCTCTCTTCATGGAGGTGATATTTCACACGTACGCGTGAACGATATTATCATTTTTATATACATGGAAAGTAAGAATTTAATTGTTAAATTATTATCATATAATGATTAATATTTCATGAATATCATATATGAAAATTAATTCCACTATTATAACCATCCATGAGAGACGGTTATTGAAAATGAATTAGATCAGTTTATAGAAGAGATAGTTCACACGTAAGCACGAACGATTAATTCATTTCCCATTTAATGGAAGTGGAGATGGATTTAAGTGATTATATTAACATAATAATATCTCAATATATTTTTTATACTAGTGTTATTATTTAAAATTATAATAATAATATTTTATGGATGTTTGAGATGAAATAATATTGAAATACAAAAATAAAAACATTACCTTTCCTTCAGATGAGCACATTTCATAACACCTGAACACCTCTAAGAAGGGTGTTACTATTAAAATAAGGCATCAATAATCTGGGTATGGATTCTAGGAAGACTATTGGTTAGATATTTTAAAAAGAAAAAGGTTTGGGAAGTGTTATTAATAGAGAGTAATGGGTGTTTTTTATAGGAGGGTAGAGGCACATTTCCAAATTTGAAAATTTGTATAAAACATAATTTTACCACTTTTGATAATTTAATTAAAAACATTTGAGGGACATGGTTTAAATCATTAAGTAAAATGTGGTAAAATAAGATGAAAATAATTTTTGGGGAATAGTAACTTTTGACTTTTATTTACCACGATTAAATGTAAATTGGGTAATTAAAGGCAAAAATGATATTATAATTACACTAACACATTTACTATTTATATTGGATAAGTGTATTTTGACCAAAACCAACCTTAGGGATAAAATATGATCCTTTTGGTCAAAATGGATTAGATTAGGACATTTATTATTATTTTTATTTAAAGAACAGTTAAAAGTTTTAAATTCTAATTTCCACAACTAAATAATTTTTAATATAGGGTTACACATTAGATAAATTTGACTAGAAATATTAATTATAAATATAAAATTATTTTCTACAAAATTGTATTTTATTTATTATTTTTATACATTAAATAATTAAATTTTTTTACGACACAATGATGATGCAGTAATTACCATATTAATGAATGATTAAAATAAATCACATTATAAAAATCCAAATAAAAGTAAATTTACAATTTTGATGCATTAAACTAATTTAATAGTTTAATAAGACATTTTAGGTTTGATTCAATGATTTTTTTTCTAAGTAATCATGTTGTTTTGAATTAAAAAAACAAAATATCAAATAGTATCAAAATTGACATAAATGAGTTTTTAAAACAAATACTATAATATTAAATTATATAATTTTCCTAAAATTATACAGTTTAGAAAAAAGAATATTATAATGATATATATGTCATTAATGAAACACCTGGTGTTATCTGGAAATTTTATATTATGTTTGTTAACCATGTAATATGAAAATACAAGAAGACATTTTAAAAGTTAAAGTATTTAACTAAGAGTTAAATCTAAAATATAAGGTTAAAATGGAAACCTAAACATGTCTAAAACCAACCTTTTTAGAGGATTTTTACCCATAAACAACTATGGATCGAAATAAAATCATTTACAGCCATTATAAACTGAAAATTATTTTATAATAAAATAATATTTCAAACTTTTCCTAAAGTGACCCTCACCTCTCTTATAAAGGTTACTTCCCCTTCTCACCAAATCACACCTCCATAGCCATTTGGCTTCGCCAAACCCTTCCCAAATATCCTCCCAAATTCCCTCACTTCAACCTAAATTAGTTTCCTTTAGTAAAACGCCAACCTAGATATCCATTTTTTCAAATCAAATGGAAAAAACCAAAGAAGAGATAATTATTTTATCACCTGTTTCAATGTTCTTTTCTTCTTCCATTTTATCTTTTTTTATTTCCATACAAAAACGACAAATCCAGTACCTTTTAAATACTGTGATTTTATGATAAATTTGGTACAACCATTCTAATTATTCTATCCATCCTAGGAATGATAATGTCACCATACATGTGTGTGTACGACTTATCGTCTCCATGTTGTGGTGTAATTTGTTATTCAACGCTATATTATTTGGATGGATATAATGATGAGTAATATGTAAATAAATACTAAAACAACATGATAATTTCTATGTACAATTAATATACCATCCAATTCCACACATTTTAATCATTAAGGAAATGATATCTTCGCTCGTGTGTATGTACGACTTAGCGTCTCCACTACACGATGAGATTCATTTCTAGGTTCACCATTCAACGATGATTATAAAAATATATATTATTAATAATTATATATTATATTAAATAATAATGCTACTTAATATATATATATATATAAATGTATGTATGTATGTATGTGTGTAGTTACATATATCTTATTCACTTACTTTCATTCAATACGATATGAAAACGAAAACAACGTTTATACGTACGTACAACCTACCATCACTATAAACTATGTTTTCCATTTCCTATATATCTATATATTTTACATATTTATATTCTAAATATATATTATATATAAATCATGTTTTATATTCTAGAAGTATTTAACTCATGATCTAAATGATACGATCAATAATAACAAGTTAAAACACGTACGATAAAGAAAGTGATTATTACTTGAAATGTTAATTTCACATGTAAATCATTATTAAATAGGTAGTATTAAGTCATAAATGGACCATGTAGGATATAATAAATATGAATATCATTCGATTATAATTTAATAACATACTTTTATCATTATACAGGAGGTTAAATGTACTCTCAACCAATGGAAAGTTCAATGTAAGGGTTAATTCGTCAATCTCATTATTATCCGAGATTGTTTATGTGTAAGTATTTTCATGGAAATATTTATTATACATGTCCCTATTTCATAAAAGATATTTCAAAATTATTCTTTTATGGTACTCTTTAACTAAAACATCAATTTAAATGTTTTAAATATTTATTCTACTAAAACATTTTCACTAATATCCATGTTTTCAAAATGGTTTTAAAGATTTATTTATTTAGATATGATTGTTTTAAAATGTAAACTCCTTTAAAAAGTTTCAAAGTGTTATGGGACACTTTGATTCAAAAATCTATTTTAAATGACTTACTTTATAAATGTGTGACTTTTAAATGATTTCACAAAAATGGATATTTCTCTCAAAGATTTTTATTTAGCATTTTCAACTATGTCAACATCCTTTTCTGGATATTAATCATGATTGAGGTTGATTTACTATTATGAAATCTTCTATATTTTATTGATTGAGTTATGATATGTTTGACTATGGATGTGCTATTTTAATACCATTTATGATTTATGGTTAAATTATTGGCATTTCGCATGCTGGTTTTAGTACGAATGTTTATGTTATGTTTCCCCTTTTTAATATGAGGAATTAAGTGGACTTAGAAAGTGATTGTTGGGGTCTACTATAGCCCCATGATTCATCGGTAGGTCCCATGAGACAAACTAGTGTCTTTACACAAGGCCATGACAAAATTGTTTTATCTATAGTCTTGGCATGATGCCTTGACTATGTGGTTATGATGTCTGACATTAGGCATTCCCTCATTATGAAATTAATTATTACATGTGATTATTCAACTATTAGAATATCCATGTTCATGTTTATGTGGTAATGATTGATTAATTTTATCCATAATATGTTCTAGTTTATATTTAAAAGGTTGATGTTTCTATTACGCATCTTGGCTTAAAAGTTTATAGATTTGCTAAATTATTTACCCTTACTAAGCATCTGAGCTCACCTATTTCTTATGTTTTATTTTCCTTGGATTCCATGAAGTTTATTATGATTGATATATAGGGTTAATCTAAAGGGAATGGTGGTGTTATAAATGAATTATTTATGTTGTGTTTTATTTTAGAAATTGTATCGTAAAGTCCATGAATGTAATCTATTTTCCAAGACTAATAAACTGATTGGTCTATCAGGACTTGATTACTTGTAATCATGCCAATGTATTAAAATAAAGCATAGGCTCTGGGATTTTGTGGTTAAGGAGTTACAGTTGGTATCAGAAGAAGTTTATCAACAAACTTGGAAATAGATTTATATAAACTCTGGTGTTGAAACATTACCCTAAGATAGACATTTAGGATAAGTATATAAGAGCATCATATAATTTTGGTAATGTAGAGATTATTTAAATTTTCCAAAAAATAAATCCCTCTCTGGATACGACCAGGTAGAGACGGCTCTGTCACAAATGTAACTAGGTGTGAAAACTCCAACAAGGAGTTTCAGGCTTGACCTATGGTATCTTGGTACACGACAACGGGTCTTTTTGCACTCTTGGTTACGACACTGTTGGGGGAAATGCTTAGGATAATTCATATTTTCATTACAAGACATTATGAATGATCTAAAAGTAAATACAACCTCAAATAAAACATTTTTTTTATGATTATAGATGATATGCATAATCATTTCAATTTATGTTAGGTATTTTAGAAGTTTGGAATTATGAATTGCGATTCATAAACTATCCTAGTGTATGCCATTATTTAGAAATGGTTCCCAATAGAAAGAATGAGAAATATTACAATATGCATGATCCCAAGAGTAAGAGGGATCATGTCTTTCATGGTATTAAGAAAATATTTAGAAGGTACATAGTCTCCCAAGTATTCTCATCATATGAAGAATTAGTATCATGTGTTAATAAGATAAGTAATGAATTCTCTTAGTCCTTTGGCTTTTAGGGGAAGAAAGAGAAGAAAAGGATGGTAGAGAGAAAGATGGATAAAGGGAAGAGGGGAAAGAAGGATTTTCCCAAATGTGATAACTATAGAAAGAATAACCTTGGTAAATTCTTGAAGGGAATTGGAGTACATTATAACCATGGAGAAAAATGGACACCACATTCATGATTGCGAGGGTAAAAAAAGGTTTCAAATGTACACTGCTTTATCTGCGGGGATTTGGGACACTATGGGAATTAATGTCAAAATCATAATAGTATGCCCTAAATGATGCTATTGGATAATAATAAAGTTAATATACTACCATAGATAAAGAGGAATGCCTAGATTTATTATGTTGTAATTATTTTTATTAGTGTTGTATCAATGTTGTATTGGTTATATGAATTATGAAAACAAATAAGGATTGTACTGTAGTACAATTTCATTGAGGATTTGAGATTATATGGTTCTAAGAAAAGTGACTGAATAACAAGATAAACATTTGAGAAAAATACATAGTTTAAATAAAGATAATACTTAATATGATTTGGATGCAAAGTTAGTGATTTTGATATAACATATGATTGTTTTAGATAAATTATATATGATATTCTTGACTACTTTGAAAATAATTAATTGTTGGTTTATTCTATTATTGTTGGAGTTTACAACATTTTTTGATATAAGAAGTATATCTAGTATTCTATAAGGAATAAGGGTGAATGAATTTAATCAATATGTTTTTATGGAACTTTAGGTTTTTACCATGTTTTAAAAGAATACATTATGTTGGTATTCACATGTTATTACATAGCAAAAAGAATCTTCATTATGGTTACCTTCCTTATAAATTTTGGACTGTGTGTTTGGACAGAAGTATTTTGAATAAGTATAAAGGATGGAATGAATTATGTTGGATATTGGATACTATTATTTATGGGTAAAAATTTTCATTAGATTGTTTTGGGATTGTTTCAAAATGGACAACCCAGAGGTTAGGTGAACACTCATCGCGTCCGAAAAGGTCGTGAAACTAGAACCCACAACCGAAGGGTGGAAAGGGTGCATCACCTACCACTGGCCTACTTGATGACCTTGTTTTTATAATGTAGTTTTTTTAAATGTTCTGACAGATAAATTATAAATTTATTTTGTTAGAACCCTTAATGATTAGAATAAATAGAATATTTTTGAGTTTTATTTTCTTTGGGAGTGAAAGATGAGTTTGTGGTAGGAATAGGTTGAAATATGAAACTCTTCTTGTCAAGTGTTTGTTTTTCCCTAATTCTATGAATAAATTAATTATTAAACTTTAGTGAATGGATCTTGAAAACAAAAATGTGTTTTCTTAATACCTTATGTTTTGTGGAACCAATGATATTTGAAATCATCGTAAATTGATGGCTTCGAGGCCCTCAATTTTATATTCGTATGTGAATAATGACCTCAATCACTCCCTATATATATTTAAAATTTTCCTCCAACTATGTGTCTCTAATTTCCACTAATTTTCTCTTAATTGAGATCAATATTTGGTGGTGACTTTTTCATTTCATTTTCCATCTTATTAAGACTAAATTTTATTAACCCAATTTTTTATGTGAGTTTTCAACAAAAGTGTTTTTCTATTTTTGACCTTTTATTTTCGCAAACAATTTCAAATTGTGAGGACATAGTTTATTTAAGTATGGGAGAATGTAACACCTCCTTATTTTGTAGTATGTTATCTCTTCAAAATAATTCAATAACATGCACTCACACAACACCTAGTTCGAGCGCACCACGACTTACCATACTAGTCGTTAAAAAAGAATTTATGAATAATATTAACTGAATTTTTAATTTTGTATATTCCATATAATTTTAGAATCCATATTATGTGTTTCTTTTACATAATGTAAAAAAATTTATTTTTTTCAGTTAAAACAAGTATTTTTCAAAAGCTCCAATGTTACCGCCTTTTACTGTCGAAACCTTTTTTTAAAAAATATTTTAAACTTTTATATATTAACTTTAATGAAATTAAATTCTTCTTTGGAAGTGGGACAAAAAATTTTTGTTTGGATAAATTTTTGGTACTTCTCTGATAACTTACATATTTTGATGAATAGTGAAAAATACAAAAACATTAATTGAAAACAACTTTTTTAATCGAAATAATTTATAGTTTTAAGGTATTAATTTGAATGGTTTGGAAGTATAATTAGATTATATTTTTATCATTTAATAAAATTTGGTTCATTATTAGTAATTTCACATTTAAATTTGACATAAACACTTGTCAATCTTTTGATAGTTTTTACTTTTTAGAAACCCGTTTTTTGGTTTTGGCAATGAGAATTAATTTTAAATTAGTTAATTAAAATTATATGTTTTGAATTTGGTAATATAGAATTCATTTTTTTATTCAGAATATCAAATTTATCTTAGGGTGAATTTTTGGTATTTTTCTGAAAACTATCATTTTTTTATCAATAGTGAAAACACTGCGTTATTTTTTAAAACCTACATTTTATTTAAATAATTATTTATTTTATTTAAATTTATTTTAAGTAAATATATATATATATAACCTATGTATGTTCAATGTAATTCATTGGAGTCATTTTATAATAAAATTAGATGTATAAAATTTTATTAATCTTTTTAATGTATTTTACCCACCTACTAGGCACATTTGAACAATTTCTTAAAACATGATTTTAATGATTCTCTGAATTGAATTTAAAAAATCTGAGAGACACTGTTGACATCAGTAAGTAAAACCTGGTTCAATAGGATAAAAATAATTTTTGTGAATAGTAACTTTTGACTTTTATTTACCCTGGTTAAATGTAAATAGAATTATAAAAGGTAAAAATGATATTATGATTACCCTAACACATATCATAATTATATTGGATAAAAATATTTCAAAACAAAAACCAACCTTAGGACTAAAATATGATCTTTTTGGTCCACCTGTTTTAGATTAGGACATTTATTATTATTTTGTTTAAAGAAGTGTTAAAAGGGTTAAATTCACATTTTCATAACTAAAACAATTTTTATATTATATTATACATAAGATGAAGTCTAATATAAATATTCATTAGAAAGCTAAATATATTTCTTACATAATTGAATATTATTTATTTTTTTAGACATTTGATTAATAAATTTATTTATGACGCAATGATGATGCAATAATTACCTTATTAATTAAAGATTAAAATAATTGGCATTATAAATATCCAAATAAATGTTAATTGAGAATTTTGTTGCATTAAACTAATTTTCTAGGTAAATATGACATTTTAGGGTTGATTCAATAAATTTTGTTCGATGTAATCATGCTGTTATGACTTATAAAAAAGAAAAAATACACAATGGTGTCCAAATTCACATAAATGTGTATTTTAAAAAAATACTATATTATTAAATTATATAATAGTCTTAAAAATCTAACGTTCGGCCAAAGGACTCTTATAAAGATATATATGTCATTAATGAACCACTTGGGGTTAGGTCGGAATTTTATCGTATGTTTATTATCCATGTAATATAAAAATACAAGAAGACATTGTAAAAGTTAAACTATTTAACTAAGAGTTACCTGCCTGCTAATCTTTTTTATTTGATTTTCAAAAGCCAGTTTACGGGTTTCTGGATCCCATGTTTACTATAACAAACTCAAATCAAGAGAATCACAAAATCAGTGAGCTAAACCAACATAGAATTACACATCATAATAACCATACTCATCTCCGCATCCCATCCAGGATTCGTATTCTCCACTAGCCATAGCCGATTCCCATTCTGGCGATCTCTAGTAGCTTGCACTTTGAGCCTGACTCCAAATCTGATCAAGCGTTGGCTATTCCGGTGATGTCCTGTTGGATACGCTACCCTTCTTAAAAGCCATGGTCACCTCACTATTCATTTTGAGCAATTTTAAACCAAAACTTATTTTATAATAAAATGATATTTATAACATTTCCTAAAGTAACCCCCACATCTCTTATAAAAGGGTACTTCTCCTTCTCTCAAAATAACACCTCCAAAGCCATTTGTCTCCAACAACCCCTACCCAAATCTCATCCAAACCCCCCTCAATTCAACCTATAAGAATTACCTTGAGTAGAAAGCCAACCTAAAGATCCATTTTTTTCAAATCCATAGGAAACAACCATAGAATAGGTAACTATTTTATCACCTCTTTAAAAGTTATTGTCTTCTTTCACTTTCTCTTTTATTGTTATTTACATTAAAAAAATAATAAATATAGTACCTTATACACACTATGATGTTGTTATAATTATGGTACAACCACAGTCATTATTCTATCCATCCTATGAATGATAATGTCACCATGTGTACGTACGTATGGCATACCGTATCGACTCCGTGGTGTAATTTGTTATTCAACACTATATTATTTGGATGGATATAATGATGAGTAATATGTATGTAAATAATGGAAATAACATGATAATTTCTCTATAAAATTCATATACCATCCAATTGTTCACCTTGTAATCATTAAAAAATGATATCGTTTCTCGTGTGTACGTAAAGCTTACCATCTCCACGATGTGATGAGATTCATTTCCAGGTTCACCATTCAATGATGATTATAAAAATATATATTATTAATAAGTATATAATATATGAAATAATAATTCTACCGGAGATATATAATATATATATCTATGTATGTGTGTGTAGTTATGTATTTACTTACATGTATCCTATTCACTTACATCTGTTCAATACAATATGAAAATGGAAACAGCGTTTTTGCATACATACGACCTACCATCTCCATAAACTATGTCTTCCATTTCCTATATCTCTATCTATTATACATATTTATATTATAAATAAATATTATATTTAATTCATGTTTTACATTCTATATTTATTTAAATCATCAACTAAATGATACAATCAAGAATAACATGTTAAAACATGTACAATAAAGAAAGCGATTATTACCCAGAATATTAATTTAACATAGAAATCATTATTAAATGGGTTTTGTAACGTAATTAATGAATAATTTATGATATAATAAATATGAATATGGTTCTGGTATAATTTAATAACATACTATGGTCATTATATAAGAGGTTAAACGTACCCTCAACCATAGGAAAGTGAAAGGTAAGGGTAAATTATTTAATCTCATTATTATCCGAGATTGTTTTTGTGTGAGTATTTTCTAGGAAATATTTATTTTTCACATCCATGTTTCATAAAAGAAATTTCAAAATTATTATTTTAAGGTTATCTTTAACTAAAATATCATTTTAAATGTTTTAAATATTTATTCTTCTAAATGTTTCTCATTAATGACAATATTTTCAAAATGGTTTTAAAGATTTATTGATATAGACATTATTATTTTATGATTTTAAAAAGATTAAAAAGTTTCAAAGTGTTATGGGACACTTTGATTCAAAAATATCTTTTAAATGACTTCCTTTATAAATGTGTGACTTTTAAATGATTTCAGAAAAGGGATATTTCTCTCAAAGAGTTTTACTGATCAATTTCCACTATGTCTACATCATTTACTAGATATTATTCTAGATTGAGGTTTATTTACTATAATACAATCTTCAATATTGTATTTATTTATTTATGATATTTTTAATTGTGGGTGTTCTATTTTTATACCATTCAAGTCTTACAGTTAAAGTATTGATATTTTGTATGCTAGTTTTAGTACGAATGTTTATGTTATTTTTTAACTTTTTCCATATGAGGAATGTTGTGGTCTTAGTAAGTAATTGATGGGGCCCTCTATATCCCCTATATGCATCGGTAGGTCTCGTGCGACAAACAAGTGTCTTCGTACAAGGCCTTCACAAAATTTTTTATCTATAGTCACAGCATGAGTCCTTGACTATGTGGTTATGATGTCCAGTGTTAGGTATTCCATCGTTATGAAATTAATTATTACATGTGATTATTATACTAGTATAATATCTATTTGCATGTTTATATGGTAATTTGTTATTTATTTTCTCTATATTATGTTCATGATTTCTTTAAAAGGTTGTTGTTTTTATTACACATCTTGCCTTAAAAGTTTATAGCTTCCGAAAACTTTTTTAGAATTACTGAGCATCTGAGCTCACCCATTTCTTATGTTTTATTTTCCTAAGATTACATGAATTTTATTATGATTGATATACAGGATTAAGATAATGGGAATAATTGAGTTATCAAATGATTATTTGTGTTGTGTTTTAAGTTAGAAATTGTAATGTAATTTTCATATATGCAATCTATTTTCCAAGACTGCTAAACTGATTAGTCATTCCGGACTTGATTCTTTGTAATCATGCCAATGTATAAAAATAATGCACCATATATAGGCTTCTAGGGTCATGGAATTACATTAACCATATGAATCATCTTATTTTGCAACACTTTCTCTCCACGTTCAAGAATTTATACTGGTTGTTCCTCATAAAAAACATTTTCTTCCAAGTAAACTACTTATGGACTCAAAAACAAGAGTTGGATCAAAAATATAATTTTTTAAAATTGAAAGATGAAAAAAACTATGTACTTGGGATATACTTGGAGGTAAATCCACTCGTTAGGAAACTGATCCAACATTCTCCCAGATTCCATAGGTTTCAATGAATCGTGGACCCAACTTCCCATTCATACAAATACACATCACACTTTTCCATGAAGAACTTGTTAGGAGGACATTATCACCAACTCAAAGAAATATCCTTCCACAAATTATCCACATAACTCCTCTTCCTAATCGACATTGTCCTAAATTATATCTTAATTAACAGAATTTAATTTTCAATTTCCACTACCAAATATGGTCCCATCAACATCCATTCACCCACTTCAACCAAACAAGCAAGGGTTCAACACCGCTTTCCATATAATGCCTCAAATAGTTTCCTCTATATCCCGAAATGAATGAAAACTGTTATTATAATAAAAATAAACCAATAAAATATGTTGATCCCATCTTCACTGGTAATCTATTTAATTTTAACGTATCATATCCACTAACATTTGTATTTATCGTTTCAATTTATCATTTTATTGAGGTTGAAAAGTTATAAAAAAATTTAATTCAATAGCCATTGACTTCTGAAGGCCTTTCAAAAATTTATTAGTGAACATTGGATCATGATCATATACAATGGTTAGGGTAACTCCACATAACATGACTATATCTTTAATATAAAACATTGAAAGTTGATTTTAGACATAGTATCTTGACTAGGAATAAAATAGGAAGATTAAGTCAATCGATCAATAATAACCCAAATTGAATTATTAACTTGAGAATTATTTGGTAATCCCTCTACAAAATCCATAGATATATTTTCCCTTTTGTATTCTATAATTAGAAGAGGATGAAGAATCCCATTTAGTAACTACCACTCTGCTTTAACCTATTGAAAAATAAAATATCTTAGGGTAAATTCGACAATTTATATTTTCATTCTATCCCTCCAGTAATACTCCCAATAGTCTCTATACATCTTAGTGTTTCCGGGATGAACTAAAAATGGGGAACTATGTTCTTCACATTACAATTATATCATTAACTATGAATCACATCGCACACATGATCTCTTTCCAAGCCTCATAACACAACCTTTATCAATGTTAAATTTAGGTAACTTATGCTTCTAAACAAATTTTATCTTTTTCTTTTACTCATTATCTTCCTTCTGTGCTTGCTCAATTCTATCTGATAAATATGATTTCATTGAATCATTAAATAAGATAAAGAAATTTTCTACACCAATAACTTCTATAAAAAAATATCATCAAATCATTAACTAATGGTTCTCCTTCCAAAAGTTACATGCTTAATGTATCATTAATCTTTTGAATCAAAGCATTGACCTCTTTATTTTATTTTCCATTATGGAAATGAATTGTGAAATCATAATCCTTGATTAGTTCCAGCCAACTCCTCTATCTCATTTTCAATTCATTTTGAGTGAATATATACTTTTTAATTTTTGTGATCAATATATATTTCACACTTTACACAATAAAAATGATGCATCTAAATTTTTAATGAAAAAAATATCATATAATTCTAAATCATGTGTAGGGTAATTTTACTCATGAGGTTTCAAAAAACATAAAAAATAAGAAATTACCACATCATTGTACATTAGGACACAACCATATCCTATCAATTAATCCTTATTATAGATAACAAATTCATCATTCTGGGAAAGAAGGGAAAAACTGGGGTACTTACCAATCTTCTTTTTAGTTCCTAAAAACAACCATCACATTAATTTGTACAGGTTAACTTTACTCCCTTACATTTAACTTAGTTAGTGGGCTAGATAACTGAGAAAAAAATTCAGGAGACATTCAGTAGTTTCCCACTAATCTAACAAAACTACAAATCTATGTTATATTGGTAGGCCTTTTCCACTCTTCAAAAAAATTTGTTTTATAAGGGTCAACAATTATTACATCTTTTGAAACAATATGACCAAGGAAATAAATTGCTTTCATCCAAACTTCACTCTTATGAAACATTTCATGTAGTTTTATTCTTTTATAGTTTTCAAAAAAAAATCCTTATGTGACTTTCATGTTCCTTATTGATTTTAGAATATACCGAAATATCATCTATAAACACAACAAAAATCTAATAAAATACTAATAAAATACTTTATTCTTGAGATTGGTAAATTCAACAAGGGAATTAGATAACAAAAAGGTTATGAATACAAATTCATAATTCCCATATCCGATCTAAAATTATATATTTGGAATGTCATCCTCTTTCACCTTATACTGATGGTACCCCGACCTTAAATCAATCTTTGAAAAATATTGAGCTCCCTAAAGCTAATAAAAAAATCATCGATAAGAGGAATCATATAAATTTTCTTCATAGTGATATTAATCAAGGCTCTGTAATCAATAAAAAGTTTCATAGAACCATCTTTCATTTTTAAAAATAAAATAGGAGCACCCCATGAGGGAAGTGCTAGGTCAAATGAAACCTTTATCAAGAAATTATTGACATTGTTTTTTCAATTCCACCAATTCTACTTTATCCATTCAATATGGGGGTTTATAAATAATCATAGAATCATTCACAAAATAATTAGTAAATTCAACCTCTTAATCAAGAACAATACCAACCAATTCATTAGGAAAAATATATTTAAATTCATTCAGTACTAGGTGTCACCAATAAAAACTATTTCATTCTTTTAAAAAAAATTTCATGATAATTTTCACTTCCATATTTAATCAATCTGTTAGGATCATATTATTTCATAAAAGGTATGAAATCATTGAATAAATATTTATTGGCTTTGCAATATATTTTCACATGAAAAATTGAAATCCAACCCATTCAAAAATGATATCAAATTCCAATGTGGGGAGTTCAAAAATATTTTCTAGAAAAACCATCCCACTAATGATAATTGGATTATTCCCATAATTCTTTCTTTCTTTAATACATCCGCCCAAAGTTTCCACTAAAATTTATATATCACATTTAAGAGTTTATATTTCTAATTTGTTTACAAAGATCTCATAAATGAATGAATGTGAAGATAAATATTCAAATAGAGTAGAGATATATTTAGAGAAAAACCTCTAATGTAACAATCAACACATCGTTTTAAGGTCCCACATCAACCGTAGAACTAGAAAATTATTTTTCACAGCCTTTTTCTCTTCATATTTTTGGTTCCCACCCTTGGAAATCAGCATGGACACACATTTTCATAATTCCCTAACTCATTGCAACTAAATATTCTTATAACCACATAGTCATTGGTTTTGTAATAATTGACCGTAAAGTCACAAGATATATTACTAGTCTTACCACATCGTAAGAACCTCTTAGAAATTGAGAGAAATTCCCCATGATTCTTTTTACCACACTTCTCACAAGACATAAATTTAGTTTTCTTATCTCCAAACCACTTTGATGAAAACTTTCTAATTTACTACCAACTCGATCACTTCTTTTTCTTACTATCATGATATACATGATCATCAAAAAAAATCCATTTATAACTTTTCATCACATCTGACAATTTTCTCATAGCTTTTGAACTCACAAAAATTCAATGCCCTTCAATATTTCAACTTCAATCCTGAGTAAACCTGATTTATCTTACTATCAATATCTAGGATAAAATTTGTGATGTTCCTTGAAGAACGAGGTAAATATTATTCATATGAAGAAACATAATAATCTTATTTTTGTATCAAGTAAAAGAATTTCTTTTCTATCCTAAGTCGAATAGCCTTGGGAAAATATTTCTCGAGGAAGATATTCTTAAATTCATCCCATTACATGGAATCAATCTCTTCATTTCCTCTGGTATGTTTAATCATTGGCCACCATTGATCAGATTCAACTTCAAAAAAATAAATAGAAAAGGCTAAACTTTTGATTGTATGAACACCCCATAATAAAATAATATTTTCTAGTGATTTAATCCACCCTTCAGCTTGAACAGGGTTATATGATCAATTGAATGATAGGGGACTTTGCCTCATAAAATCATCCAATACCGACATATGCCTATATGGTTAATCTTTTTGATCTCGTACATGGAAACCAACCCCATTTATCGCATGATTCAACTGAGATATAACTATAAAAAAATGGTTAGTTCTGATTCTGACCTTCTCAGGATGCTTATTTGGAAGGTTTTTTTTCCTCCATATGCCTTCCCAGAATAGCTGCACTGTTTACTCTTCAAAACCCATTCAAAACAGACATATATTATCCGAAGAAACATTGTCATATTAAAATGATATATAATTTCATTTTGACCATAAAATTGAAAATCATTTATGGATATTCTATTAATAATATTTTAACTCCAAAGTTTATATTAACCCACATTTGATACCAACTATATGGCCCTAACCTTAAACATTACTTAATCATGATTTGAGTTAATAATTTAAATTTATATCTTGTTTAGGATCATATAAAGTTTAGATCATTTGAAAATTTTCCCATTACACATAAATAACAAATTAAATATTACAAAGAAGACACTTATACTTACTCTCTATTTTTTATTAAAAATAATGTTTGAAAACAAACATGGGTTTGTTTCTTGTTTAAACATAATATCTTTTACTTGATCCAATAATTGACTCTATTATACTTTCAATAATATTAAAAAAAATCAAAAATAGGGATGACAATACAAATATCAATAAGGTATACAAAAAAACAAAATTTTTAGTATAGAGAAATAATATAAACAATGCATACTTTATCCTAGAGTAATACACTCCGCCTTTAAGAAGTAGTAAATACACATCACCCAATATAACCTCATTTATTACCATTTTTGTAATAAAATGATTACCTTAAAACCTATATAAATAATCATATAACATATAAATGTAACATGGGACATAATCATACTGAAATAGAATAACCATACGATAGACATCCACACATATCACTAAATGTAAAATCCATACAACTGAATTCCATACCCAATGCATTGGAGGTTGTAACGTAACCACCCATCCATGGTTTATCACGGAACCACCCATATTGGGTTTCTCACATAACCACCTATCTTCGGTTTGTCACGTAACCACCCATCAAATGCACAAGTACCATTATTTAATCATAACACATCAAATATTTAAATTATCACCATTTTAGTCATAAAATTTCATTTTCTATAACAAGAAATCATTTAGAGATATTAAAATAGTCTACCAACTTTCAAAACCATTTTCAATAAAAAAAACCAAAAAGGGAATAATTTATTTAATTTAAATTTAAAAATATTAAGTCTTATAGAGGAATCCAACTTTCAAATAACAGTTATAGTGGTGGGGAAGTCGTTATCACAACATACATTAAAAAACATTCCTTTTATTGTTTTTAAAAGAATGCAAAATTATTCATATAAAAATATTCCCCTTGAAACATTTTAATGAAATAAAAATCATAGGGGTTCATTTTACACATTATAAAATAAGATGGGGTATAACCTCAAAATATGCCTCAATGAAAGATGATTGAGATAAAGTCCCTTATCATGAGTCTGACTCATCACATACAACCTCTATATTCTAGAATAATAGAATTAGGTTAATTTATATATGTTTAAGAAATTTTTTAAAGTTTATTATTTCTTTTATATCACTTATTACCATTCTATAAAAATTACATAATTATTTAATATTATGTCGGAAGTTGTGTCGATATTCGATACTTGAGTCAAAAATGAACATGGTTTGATGTCACTAGTTCATATAGAGATAAGTATTTCATCTCTAAAATAATTATCATCACATTATTATCATTACTATAAATAAATTATACCTTTAAATCAAACCATGAAGTGTGGTTAAGAAAAATGAACACCTTTATATTCATGGAGATGGTAATATGTACATATGCATGGGCAATGTTTTCAATTTTCCCTTGACCAATATTGAAAGAAGGTAAGTATAATATTATATTAACAGAATTATAACAAAATAAATAACATCATATTAATAATTTTAAAAATAATTATATATATATATATATATCACAAAAGTGATATAATGCATAAAAATGAGCCACATTGCATTGTGGAGGTGATTGTTCACATGTATGCATGAATGAAATTGATCACTTCGTGGAAGTTATCATTTTTATGCACATGGAATGTAAGAACATAATTGATATATTATTATATAAGGATGATTATTATATAATTAATATCACATATTAAAATTAATATTGTTATTAATATTCATGAGAGATAACAATGGAAAAAGAATTATATTGGTTCGTGGAGGTGATAGTTTACACGTACGGACGAACGGTTAATTTTTTTCCATTTAATGGAAGTGAAGTTACCCAGTCAGGATCCAAGTATCAGAGAGAGGGGAATGGGTGAATCAGTTATATATTATATTTTACTATTTCCATAAAAATGAAGCTACCTTTTTCACCTGTTAAGGATCTGTTTCCATACTGAACACAATCCAAACATAAATCCGAAGGTATAGAAAAAATTTCAAGGTTCATTACTCAAGGAGAGTAGATAAACCATGGTATAATATAGAGATAATAATGAGTCAACCAATCCACTAAAGATATAATACTTTAATGTGGATTAAAATTATTAGGATATTCTCTTTCAATAATGTAGTACTTGGGAGATATTCCTCAAGTGTGTGCACCCTCTTAGCAAAAATAGGGTATTACAATATCTTTATTCTTCTTGAAAAACTTTCACAAATATAATATTTCAAAACTAATATTATCTTTTCTACACATATGATTATATGAACTACCTAGAATTTATAATAATACAAATTAATATAAACTAGTCATATCTTGATCCACTTGAGATCACTTTTCAAATAATTTGGGTATTCATGTCATCATCTTGTAGTGCTCCTTCGCAGATCGACTTTGTGAAGCTCCCAGAATCACAGAGCACTCTAGATTACAGAGCTCTCAAGATCACAGAGCTCACTAGATCATATATATAACTATTTATATGAGAACATATTATTCACTGCAAATTTCACCTCTTTTTCAAAGCTCAATGGATCACCGCAAATCTCTTTTCCTTTGCGGAGCTTACTGACATCACAGATCTCTATTTCTCTAGGAACCTTATCTACAATTTGAGAGTAGTAAAATTATAATTAATTCCATATAATATTCTCTTGGGGGTTGTGGCCTATTTATAGGAATATCCCACTGACTCTAGAACCTTCCACCCACCTCAGCGCCACGTTTTCACCAAATTAAAGAGCTCTAAAATTTCCGCTGAAATTAACTGTATTTCGTGATGCACCATGTCTATTTTCCAGATTTCAAAAGATCACCATAACCATGAAGTGTTTCCTACCATCCTTTGTGCCACTATGATGATCCTTATTATTTTGTTCTGCCACAATTCTCTTCACATTCACTTCCATAATTATCGCCAATAATTCTTCCATTGTCGTCCAATTGCAAAGCTCGTCGTAATTACAAAGAACTCTGTCCACATTCTTCAGGACTTTGTGAAATATACTTCATGAAACCAATATTCATGAAATTCATTCCTTTTCCATGTTATTAGTATATCATCAAGGAAATATACCTTTCATAATACTCATCAAACTCCAAAATTTGGACCCCAAAAATTTGGCAAGAATCGAAAAATTGCTCCGTCTGAATAGCCTGCTTCTCTAAGACCAACCTTACTGATTGAAAAATTCTTTTCTCCCACTTTCCTTCATAGATCATGAATCACAATTTCTCTAACCAACTTAAGATATTTGTGAAATAAAGACCAGTAAAACATCATCTGATTCACTATTGAATTTATTGTAACTTTCTTATCATTCCTAAACCACTTATACAATGTGAAGGGATTTTATTTCTTCTCAAACATCCATAACAACAAAAGACAGTAATTTATTCATCCAAAAACTTCATCAGCCAACTTTCTTTGAACATTATGTAGATATGGATTTAGGGGATTTTATTAAAATAATAATATCATAATATACATTATATACTCGAGTTATTATTTCATCTTGGAATAATAAGATTAGATAGAAGTTTATGATGAAATAAATTGAAATACTAAAATAAAAGCATTACCTTTCCTTCAAATTATAACCCTTCTTAACAACTTAACACCTAAAAAGGGTGTAATGCCAAAACGAAGGCCTAAATCATGTTTGGAGGGATTATTGAAAGGTCTTTGGTCAAATATTAACCAAACAAAAAGGTTTTGAAAGTGTGAGTAATAGAGATGAATGGGTTTCTTTTTATAGAAAAGGGGACGGGCACCCTAGGAATTATAAAATTCACTAAATTAATATAAATTATACAAAGATTCAAAATGGGTAAAAAATAATTTATTTATAATCCAGGATAAAGAGGGGTTGAAATATAATCATCTAATGAGAATTATAGATGGATTGAATAATTTTTAATAATTATCATTTTTAGTTATCCTTTTTAACCCTTAACATTTTATCATGTAATTTTAAATTTGAGAGATAAAAAAACTGTCCAATCATGTTACAAGACCAATGAATGATAAATAAATGATATTTGTTGATAAATATAATCTTTTTGGGAAAATATATGATTTTTTATTTTCTATATCATTTAATTAAAAAATTCATATTTTAAAATATGAATTATTACAATTTTGAAACTTCATTTAATAATCTTTTTAAAAACTCATAACAACTTCATTCCATCGAAAAAACAACTTTAATTCAATCCTAACATGTCATAGTCAATAAAAAAAATACTTTTATGGAATAAAATAAGTAAAATTATATTTCTATTAACCTTATTAATATCATTTATTTTCTTCTTTTTGTAATAGAAAATTATCATTTCATCATTCTGTCATATAGAAATTTAAATATTTAATTTCTAAAAATTATAAAAAAATTACCAAGATATAAGTAAAAGTTTTATCTTTATAAGGAGTATTTATTGTTGTAGATATCACTTATATAAACACATATTAATTTGTTAGTAACAAGATAGATGATTATGAAATATTTATCTTTACATTAAATTAAATGTTATAAATGTGTTAATCACTCCCAAGTGGATTATAAAGGCCACTATTTCAACCCAATGATTTTATTGGATGAAAATAACTATTACAATAATATTAAAACAATTTTTAGGTTATTTTTATATTATTGTAATATTATTTTCACCCTTAATTACCATATTCACCTTAAACCATGGAAAATAAAATACTTAAGTTACTATCCACTTCAAATTATTTTTAACTAATTGGATGACATTTTTCATACTAATTAAAACCATGTTTTTTAGTTTTTGAAAATTTAATTCAATTAAATTCCAAAATTTAATTTAAAATTAATGCCATTGTCAGTATGGGGAATATGTTTTTTAGTAAAATTTTCAAAAAATCACGTAGTTTTTCAAACCAATTTCAATATGAAATTGCTTAAAATGAACAAAATTAAATTAAGTGATAAAAAAATAGCCTAATAACTCCTTAAACCCAATTAAATATAAAATATAACTATATAAATAAATTATATCAAAAATCAGTTTTGAATTAAAATGATGTATTTTACGATGTTCATTAAAATATGAATTTAATGAGAAAAATACCAAAAAATCAACCAATGTAAATGTTGAAATCCTGATTCTAAAAAAAAATTATTTTGTAAAATAAAAAATATTAAATTGAAAAAATATATTTATAAAGGGTTCTTCATCAAAATGTGGTAAAATTTCCTTTTAAAAATATTAGAGTGTTTTATGATTAAAATAACATTTATTCTCATTTTATGCCTCTATAATTTATTGGAATAATGTAAAAAATATTGAATAAATGTATTTAAGCATTATATAGTTTGTTAGGTTAATTATTACCCATAAAATGGCTAGGAAATAACTAAAATTTAAAATTGTAAAATATTATATTATTTTTCGGTATAACTCAGTCTTGTATGAAACGTAACATTTCAGACATACCCATTGTTGTGTGTCGAGTACGCTATCGGACATAGCATCCCATTCAATGTAAAATTAATATATAATTCAAAAATATTATAAAATATTAAAATTTATTATTCTATAATTACCTAGGATATAACATTAAGAAAATCCACAAGACGATTAGAAATAAAATAAAATGATACCCCAATATCAAAATAAACCTATAGAGATAGTGATAAAAATAAATATACCTAGAACTTTAGTATCCCCTTCATATGATTCTATTGTTGCATGGATCACCACTGGAAGATTCCTCATCTCGTCCTAACCTCAAGAACGACCATTAGCCTACGGATCTGCCCTAAGATGACTCTTCTCAGAAAAGGCTCCAACCTTGTCTCCATGACCTCAAAACTGAGAACCCACATTACAAGATGGTTTTGATAGATTTTTCATCACATTGGGAGCCACATACCATCCACCAGTCAGATATGGGCACACATTTCAAAAACATATTTGTATGTTCCCCTAACTCTACACTTGTGGTAAGGTCTAGGTGGAGATGATATTCCTAGACTTGTGTTACCTACCTTCCACCACATATGAAACATGACCGACCTAATATTGGAAGCCATGAAAAAGTACAACTATTATGGATGGACTGGACATCCTCCTCCATTCTTCCCCTGCCCTTCCAACTTCTTTTTCTTCTCAGATGAACTGGTACTGCCCACTAGTGATACAACTCTAGAGAACCCAAACTCTATTTAGTGATAAATTTATACCATTATTTTACGATTAAAATCCTCAGCATATGTTTTTGTGGTGAACAAGAAGATATGAGATAAGATTTATGGCTACAACCCAATCTTGAACATCTGAGCCTTCATCTTCTCATTAGAAAGAATCATGGGTGAGTACTGGACTAACTCTATGAAGTGATTAGTGTACTCCATCATTGACCGGTATCCTGGTCTATAATTTATAAACTCCTAGGATCTGGATGAAATCATAAAAAAATAAAACACAACTCAATTGTAATAAACTTTAGGAATGTCCAACTCATCTTCTCATTCATTCCATCTTGAACTATTGTGTCCCACCACTTTCGACTAGAACATCCAACAGAAATAAATAACTTTTCACTATAACCACCACCAGACTATCAAGAAACTTGAACTTAATCTATATTTTTTGAATCCATTATAAAAATTTCCTAGGTTCTGTTCTACCTATGAAAGGAGGGTTGTAATTTCGGAAATCTGAATCATTGTACACTACAAGACCTGGTCTGGATTCGTTGACTTGACCATGACCAAATACCACTTCTTGTACCAATTTGTGGACAACCCGAACAATAGATTCCACTAACCTATGATTGATTATTGAGGGAGAACTCAATCTGAACTCTTCCAATAGTTTCACTTGAATTCTCTGACGTGGAATTTTACTACAATAAGTAACAGCCATAAGAAAGAACAATCAACACATGTTCTAAAAATTTTCAGAAATAAATAAAAATCTCAAATACTTACATAAATCAAAATCCAACCAAATCCAACACAAAAAAAGTCAGAACAATCCACTCCTCCCCTGCCTAGTTTCCATATATAGTATGCATCCTTACATCTCATCTAGAGGAGAAGTGAAACCAAATTCCCCCACATCCCATGGTGACCTGAGTCCTATCATGAGGTGTGTTGCCCAGACACCCCACTCACAACAAGAACCTCAAGCATCAAAAATCCATGCTCTGATCTATCAAATACCATCCTAAATAATTTGACCCAATAATAGTGTAACATGAAAGAATATCATTTCTTCATGAACCATGCCAGTATTCCATCCAACCGAACACCCTTTACCATTTTTTAAATGTTCTGAATGTGTTCCTAATCCCCATGGGCTAGAAACAAGTTTTTGGGTATCAAAATTATGCTTTGGGAATGATTTCACCCATTTACATAGTAATAATGAACCAAAAATAATAATTATCATAACAACTACTAAACAGTAACATATAAGGTACAACAATTTTCATATTCAATGTTTATAACTATAACCAACACCAAATGTACTAAAATGGAATGGGAATACATAACTCTCACAAAAACATCCATGAAACATGAGGGACATCACCCTCAACCCACCTCCACCAATACCTGCATGAAGTGGAACACTAGCCACCAGATCCACCATCACCACCACGACACGTCATTCCTTTACCTGGGTCAGACATAACAAATTCTACAAACACCCAAAGGTTAATACATGGGGTGAGACTAATCCCATTAGGATTCCACCTAAAAGAAAACATTTCATTATATAACATTAGAATTAAAATCAGCATGAAAATTTCCATAATAAGGTTTGAAACATTTCAAAGATAACATTTTAAAGAATACTTTCTCAAGAAACACATTTTAATAAAATCATTTTCTATAACTAAGATCACTTGAAATAAAATATACACAATGTATACCATATAAATACATCAAGATCCAAATCACATTGCACCATTTCATAAGATAGTACCACAGGTAAATCTCTATAGGTAACTATAACAAGTGGGACTCTTTGAATATCGTTCCTCATTGATCAAAATCCTCCAACTGAACTACCAATAGCATTCTAATGCACTATACACTAGAGAGTATCTCTCCAAAGATATAGTGGTACAATATCAACCTCATACATGAGCCACTATAGAGGTTCTCATCCAAAATTCTATTGGTATCTGATCATATAACATGTTTAGATTTTGTTTCAATCATTAATCCTTCTAGATGAATGCAAGCCTTATCCACTTTTGAATCATCTAGCGTACTAGTTCTAGTTCACCCAGATTGATACCTGGTATTCCCATTTTTCTGAAATTATGTCACACATATCACATAAATCAACAATTTTATATACACATTCCAAGAATCACAAGAAAATAAGGAAATCACCACTTTAACATTTTCACATTGATCGAATGATAAAAAACTCACATAGAAACCACCATTTTCAACAAAAAAACCACTTTCCATTTTACACAAACTACAAAACCATTTGGAAAAACATTTAATACCACATACAGAAATTATGAAACCCATTTGCAGACACCATAAGAACAAAACATATGAAATCTAACCATTTCCATGGGTAAATAACCATTGAAATTCAAACTTGCATCAATTTTTTTTTATAAAATACATTAGATCACTTTAATAATTCAAAGACGCATTTAAAGGTGGTCAATAAATAATAAATGAATAAAAACCCATTTATCTAGAAAAATCCACTTCTAATACATTTTTAGATCTAAATATCTTTAAAAGGGACTGCACACCTTCCACACAAGGCATAATACACTTCCATAAAACACCGTAATATATCATATAAGAAATAAAACAAATTTATCTCTAAAAAAATCTTCCATCACATTTTCATGTAGAAACCCATCCAAATCATGTTTCAAACCACCAAATAGTTCGTGGATGAAATTTGAAAAAGAAACTAAAAATATGAAAATCATTAAATAATGTAAATGTATTGAACCACCTTCCTCACATTAGTAATGTTACAGAAATTGGTGTGAAACCACAAACACACCACCACAGGACCCTATAATGGTATGATATAATATTTATCATTATTATTTCACACAACATCTCATGATCGGACCCTAGTTAGCTTAAACAACCCACTAGAAAAATAGGATCTTCATAGAGAGGGGAAATGAACCATAAAAAGTGGGATGAATCAAGAGGAGAAGGAATTTTGATATTTCCTTAAAGAACCCACAACAAAACAACTCAAGGATCAGACTTAAAGATGTCCAAGAATGATTGGTGGAGGCTCCCATGTATAAGAATTCTTAATGGGGCAGATGGGGGTGAATTAGGATTAAAATCAAAGAGGGTAAAAGGTAATTTTTTACTTTTTAATGACCCAGACAAGTCACACGGTTTTCCAAATCATGTGGAAAATGAGAATCCCCCTCTATCTAATAAGAACTAGATACTTGGTTATCCCATGTGGTTTTCTAAACCATTTTATTTCCATGTGGTTTCCACTGTTAAAAAATTAAATTAGCCATTTGGTTTCCTAGTCAAGGGAACACGGTTTACCTTAACTGTGTGCCAACCATGCATCACCTGATTTCAAGGGCTACATATCAATTTTTTCTCTAAAACATGGGGAAACTATAGGGACACTATTAGAAAAAAAATATAGAAGAATACCTCATATTAAAAACATGAATGTGATAGGTATATTTGGGAAGACCCACTTCAAATAGGTTGGAGTAAACTGTCCTTTTTTGTACCATCTACAGTGAATTGTTTCTCAACTAGTCATTGAATAAAAAGTGAGTCATAAGAAAGGTATCCTAATGACGATACAACTTATTCTGAGTTGGATTTATAATATGTGAAATTATATATTTAAAAATAATAACCCTATAATTATTGATGAATATCTATAAGGCATGAATATATAATTTCATCAAATAACTTATAAATGATATACTACATGACGCATATAACATACCTTTAAATCCCACAACTAGTACATAAATGTCCTAATTCATTTAATATATTATTTTAGTCTTGGTGAATGTATGTTTCGGCCACACACTCCATTAATTAGGCCCCCTATAATATTAACTTCACCCAATTCCCTTTAACAATACTTCTCAATCTATCATAATGAAAATCCAGAAAAATATTTTTAAATAAATACTCCATTCCATTGAATTTAACTGAGATGTACCATTTTGAAATAACTACACCCACTATTACAAAATGTGGGACTGCATTAGGTCAAGTATAACACCTCAAAACTACCACCAATAGAATAGAGATTAGTTACTAGCATGATGAAGACGTATCAAATACTTGGGATCCTTAATAAACTATAAACTATATATTGGAACATATTTTGGAAAAGAATATGATAATGAAAACTGTATATATAACCAACTATAATTTAATAGGCATGTGAAACATACCAAAAATCAAAATATAAAATATTGTAAACACTATAAAATTAGGAAACTATACAAGGTCTAACATCCCATGAAAATAATAACATCGATCAACTTATAATTATGAATTATATTTTATTCTAAATCTGAATAGAGCACTAAAACTATTGTCTGCAACTGATCACCACTGGGTTCCTCTGAAACTATAAAAACTAAAGTCACCTTTATACATTGTGTTCTCTAAACAAAGACAATTCCTATAGGAATTCTGAATCTACAATGGTGAGTATGAACATACCTAGATGGATTACTAGAATAAATAAACGAGTAATAAGATAGTAATCTAGTTTTCCACAATATAAATCTAGATATTCTGAAATAAAAAAAGTCAACCGAGGTTTTTAGGAATCTTAATATATATAACTAAAATACAAATAATTTATACATCATAGTGAAACTGAATTATTTTAAATATCATTACACTCAAAACTTTTGTACATACTACCATAAAATATCATGTATAATAAAATTAAGTTGGGTACCTACACTATTCTATGGAGTACATATAAATCAAAGGAGTACAAACCTCTATAGATAAATCTTGCCTCAACATGTATGATGTGAATTTCTAGAGTAGGTTACCTAATCCATAATTAGTGGAACCTAAACCACCCTTTATAGGGTTTCACATACTATAATATGTATATAGAGGAATAATACCATGAAATTAGTATGAAACGAAGCGGTTATCAATCCTTTGTATGATCTGACTACCTAACCGACTCTCAGTATCTCTATAATGGTATAAAACCTATTTTATAAAAATTACCCAGAAAAAATTCTTAGATGATGAAGATATATTTATTGTAATGTCTTATATAGAAAAGAGAAATAAGATGGTATTTATCATATATATGATTCTAAAACCCATGTGAGAAAAAAAATACTTCTTAGTATATCGCATTCACTCTTATATGCATGCCCTATAGGAAGCCAATGATTGTTTGGTGCAAGATACCATAGACCTATTCTGGTTGCCTGAAATAATGATTTTTCTATAGAAAGAGTATATATCATTGGGGACCTATAGAAAATCCTATATTGTTCTATGATAGGAATCCAAGTCATATAATGAAAGAAAACTACCAGAACCTAAAAACATGACTATTGTATCCTTCAAGTAACCCATGCGTGTTTTTCTCCAGTTAGCCACATTATATCACTAAGATATATGATATATCCACTATTCCATAAATGATCTTGGACAAAGGCATTTTCTTTGTAGGAATGGCCCCAAATGAATAGATTTCAAAGAATTAATGGGGGGTGTAACACCCCATGATTTTAAAATAACACTACATTTTATAAAATATACAACACATGACACTAAGTATAAACAAACCACAATATGTAATTAAAATATAATTATTTAAACATGAATTTTATATCCTAGCCATTAAATTAGAGTGTATGAATAATATTAAATAATCTATGAAATATATATAATTTTCATAATATAAATAAATTTTCATATAAGTTCTTATGAAATAGGCCAGCAATTTTTAATAAAGATATATTATTTTACAAGAAATATTTTTTCTTCAAAAATAGTTTTTATAGTTTCTTGATAAAATATTATAATTTATTTATATAATTGGAGAAATGTTATTTCATAATATCAAAATCATTTTTTAAATCATAATATCCAAATAAACATTTGGTGAAATATTAGTATTTTTATGAAATATTTGATTTTTAGTGAATAGTGAAAAATATTGAATATCCAAATACAATTGTTCATTTCATAATATGTTTTATAAAGTGAAATATTATCCATTTTATTTATAATAATATAATTAATTATATATGAATATTTAATATCCATTATTTTGGAAGAAGTTTATCTTAATATTTAAAATGTGGTTTTCTACTTTCTATTTTTAAATGCTTAATGTCTATAAATTCTAATTAATTAAAATAAAACTAGTAAAAAACTTTTAAATAAATATTATATATTAGATATATTTTTATATGATAATAAATTTATATAATTCTGAATACTATTTATATAGATATTGTAAGATTATTTTATTCTTGAAAAATACATTTCTTGAATACTCAATTTTCAACACGTTTTTCTTGATTAATTTTAAATTAAAATTTGAAAAATATTGGAATTTAATTTTATAAAATTTATCAAAAGTATTTAATAATAATAATTAATTTTATTTTAAAATATTAACTCATTTTTTCATAATGAATATTAAAAATAGTAAAACTATGTTAGCATGATTAATGTTAACACCGATTTACTAAGGGGTTGAACTAAAGAGGTAAAGGGGGTAATTTTTTTTAAAACAAGTTAATTTTTGGGTGGTGGTATTTTTTTGACCATATCAACCATCTAATACATTATTTATCAATTTTTAATGAACATGTATTTAGAGTCTTTTCCCATTATTTAATTTTTTTGGGTAATTACCAAAAGGACACTCCATATCACATATAAAAGGGAACCTCATCTCCTATTATGTAAACACTTCAATATCATATATTTTAAGGCAATATAAACAAAATAACTTTATTAATTCACTCCACACACCCTATAAATTGTTTTTATCCAAAATACAATCTAGGAGGGCTTTAAATATATTCTTAAAGAGATTCTCCGAAGAAAAGGTATCATTCTTAACTGAGCATCATTATTTTATTTATTCTTACTCTTAATTAAAATATGAATAAAAATCATGATATAATTAAGAAATTATTTTACAAATAATAATAATTTTTTTGTGTTAATCTAATATCATAAATACCTCTCATATTTAATCAAATGGGAAGCAGTACCATCATTTTTCTGTATGACATACCATGTCCTCGTGAACCTATGTAGTTCATTTTCCATCATGGACTCTCATAGATATTAATGATGATGTTTTTATTAATTATATATTATATTAATGAAATAATAATAATTCCTAAAATTAATATATCATTTACGTTCTTACCTTAATATCCCTTGAACAATGATAACATTGTTCATGAGTACGCTAGACTACATCGTTAGAATGTAATGTGATTCATTTTTTTCAACATCAAATCAATGATATATGTATGTTTATTTCAATAAATAACATTATATTTAAGATATTATGATCATTATATAAAGTTAAAATAACACTTACCTTATGTCCATCATGATTGCTAAAAAGTGGAAACATTAAACATGTGTACATGCAACCTACTTTTCCCATTATTATAACTTAGTTCATTTTTCATAATCATAATTTATGGTTATTTATAAAAGTATAGTTTACATATAATAATTATAATTATTTAATCATTATTATACTTGAGATGATTTAATAAATACCCCTTTGACCATGACCAACACACAAGTGCCTTTTTGAAATTATGATTTGGGAGTCCCCAAAACAACCCTCCTGACTATAACTAATTAGGCATTTAAATAAATAATTATAAAAGTCAATTATATTGTTTAAGAATAATAACTGAAAAATGTTTTATGAAAAAATTGATATATGTTTATTAAACAGTAGATAAAATACATATATGAAAAATTCTAGACGCGAGGTAAGGGTTTTGTCTCAAAACATTCTTCTTTACGACAAAAATTCTTTCACAAACATAATTTATCTTATGTTTTGTGTATAATTTTCCATTATATATTATATAATGAATAAAAAATAATTCATGGTTATTTCATTTCATAAGTATTTTATTTAATTCTTGGTATTTTCTTTAAAAAAGACACTAATGTGGTAAGAGTTTATGTTTCAGTCTAATTTTAATTGGGATTATTTATGCTTGAATTTAATTTGGAGGAAATTATATAATAATTTTATAATAAAACAATTTAATTTTATTAAAATATTGTTATTCAAGAAAATTTCATGTAACATTTCAATTTTTCTATCTTTCGAACTTAAAATGACTGAGAAAATCTTTTTAGGAAAATATGAATTTATTTTTATCTTTGGTCAATAATACTCACTCTTTTAAATCCATGTTTTCAAAAAAAATTACAATTATGTGTCTAAAATTATAAAAAAATTATTTAAATATATTTTTACCCATTTTTCACTTTTTACAAAATTATTTGAAATTAATCTCCTTGTTTCCTCTAAATGGGGGAATTTTTAACCTTTTTACAACAGTGTGAATGTAATGTATTTTTAACTTATATGAATTTTAAAAAATTACCCCCATCATAAATAATTATCTATTATATGAATATTTTATAATTTCCATTTTTTATTTTTAGATAAAATATTTCTAAAAAAATTTAAATTATTTTAACTCTGAAAAAGCGATTTCAAAGTGAAAAGGGTGTTTTTCACAATAAGTATTCCATTTAATCATTTAAAGAAATTTTAATCAATGAAAATAAATATTTATATTGTGTATTAATTATAAATTATTTATATATGTCTATTAAATATATAAATATCTCATTATCCATTAATTTTATGTGGTAATACATTACTTATGTTTCAATTGTAAATGTTTTCATTATAAAATTTCAATTGATTACGTTATGAGATAAGATCATAAAGCTAATTTTCATTCCTTAATATTTTTTTATGTTTATTCCTTATGACTGATTTCTATTTTGGGGAGAACGTAATCATGATCATGTTATGATGGGTAAACCCAGATACTATTCCAATGCATTATTGGCAGATTTATTCTCATGAGGAATCATCTATGGGATTAGGGAGTATGCATAATACATTATAGGAATTTGTACACAATGTGATATTATCTAAGAATATAGACTTGAATCAATTTTTTACCATTTTATATGTTGGTTTCAATTTTCCTATGATTCCCTTATATTATGATACCATTTTCTTTATTTTATGATCACATTTTATTACTATTGAGACTTATATTTTATGATATCATGTTATACTTTTGAATCTCATGTTATTATAACTTATCATATTTACTCACTCAATAGGAATTTGAATCACAGATTTTTTCTATGTTTTAGAAAGTGTATCCCATGAAATTTAAGAGGTAAAATGGATTTAAGAGATCATCATGGAAAAAAATATTTATTTAGTTTTACTTTGATGTATTATAGACATAGTATTCCAATGACACTACACCTTATGATATTTTCATTATAATCAGGGGATGGTTATGTTAAAAATAATTTGATAATCTCATTAAAATTCTTGGGAATCTATAGTAGGTGTCAAATAAAAGTTTCAGTTATCATTTAGAATCTATGATGAGAAAACAATTGTGATAACCATAGGGACAAGTATATTGATATATCTATATATATGAAAAATGTCCTAGAATGTTGGTGAAGGATAGAGTGAGTAGTTTTGAGAAATTACATTCCTATATGGATAATACAGGTTTTTATGGATCAAGCATAGTTATACATAGGGGTAGTGACTGTATAGAAGGTACATTGAGATAGACTCAATTATCACCAATTACATGACATTGGGCCTTTCTATATATCTGGTTTGACACTCCCAATGGGTATGATTTACAAATTCTAAAACATTTTAAAAACCAATATGATGTCCTTAAAATAATTGTCTGGTTCTTTAATCTAGGAGGATAAATTAGAATTGATAACCCATATTGAAACTAATATACACATAAATCATGATATAAATATCATTTATAAGTTATACATCTCAATTTTGTATGTTTCACTTTAGTACTTTTATTACTTAATGTATCCCCGTAAATTTTTATTTTTTCTTGTAAATAGATGTAAATAAGTGAAAGTGGGCCAAAAATCAATGTGACAGTAAATTTAATGATTTACCTATTGAGATGACTAACCTAATGGGATAAAAAATTAGATATATTTTTTTCATTAAAAATAAACTATCTAGAATTATGATTACCAATTAGAAAAATGATTTTAAAAACTAAAAAAATAAGATAATAATGGAATATTATAGAATTTCATGTATTATAGATGATAAAGAATAAAATATTAAATATACTACATATGAAAAATAAGGGAAAAGGAATAATTAAAAATGTATTAAATAAACATGAAAACTCATTATCTGATGAAAAGTATCACACATATAAGTTAATTGTTAAAGAAAAATGAGAGTCTGATTAAGAAGATGGTTGAAAATTATATTCATTCTAAGGAAACACTAATATATTAATGTTACTGATGTGGGGCACTTGGTAATTAACTGAGTCAATTCCCAAATTGAAGGAATAACACATAAGGTAATATATTATGAAAAATAATTTAATTGGTATTATTGAATTGTTTAGGTTTTGGAATTTAAGAATCATCATATTGAAGTGTTTTTATTATTGGTATCATAAAAATTAAAAAGATAGTTTCCCAATAGTTTCTCTATACTAATTTTTAAGAATATTAGTGGTGGTAACAATTAAATATAATAGTTATTTAATGTTTAAGTGAATATTTAATTGAAAAACTAGTAATTAAAGAAGTTATCATCTTTGATAGGTGTTTGAGATTATGGTAGTTTTATTAATTTGAAATTATTTAATTTTTCAAGAAATAACGAGTTTAATATAAAAAATTAGATGTTAAAAAATATATTAGATAACTAAGGTTGTTAATGAATACTTTAATCAAATTATTTGCAATTATATAGGATCAAGGTGATTTATTAATATGAATATAAAATTTTTCTATAGTTTTAGTAAAATCAAAACCCAGAAGATGAGTGAAAATCATCAAATCTAGAAAAGCAAGGGGAATTAAACCAAAAAAAGGATAACAAGGCTTTAGTTCCTAAAACTATCTTATAGGATGTACTAGTAATTATGGAATTATTTTTACTTAAATAATTTTATGGATAAATATTATGTCAATTTTTTGAAATAGAAATAGGGATCAATTTTTTTGGATTTTTTAAAATTTTGAGGTGAATAATGATATTTTGGAAAATATTTCATTGGGTTGAGGTATATATAACCCTTATGTATAGAATATAATTTAGCATTAAATATTTTTTTGGAATAACATAATTAAATCCTTGATTGTTAAGGCCATTCAGTATGTAGGGTTATTTAGTTATGGAATAGTTTAAGCTGATATTTGGATTTGTAAATTAATATGAAGGTGTATTCATTTGGGGAATCATATTACCATATAATAAAAATTTTTGGATTTTTTAAACATATATAGACAATAAGAATATCTTAATATCATTTTATGGAACAATCTGATCCAATAGAATATAATTTTAGCACTTCTGGATTAAAATATTCATCTTGAATACATGATTATGGTAGAAATATATATGATTGTGGTGAAAAATGATTATATTATGAAATCATTATTTTCATGTAAGTATATTTTCTAATGTCCATAGTCTATTCGGTAAAATATCCACTCAATGTTAAGAAAAATATCTTGAAAAAAAAGATGTTATTCATTTTTGAAAAATACATGGTCCTCTCTTTAAAAAGGGTATTACATTATCACCTAAATGGTTTTTCATTTAAATTCCATGTTTTCACTTCCCACTAATGATATCTTATGTGGAAACCAAGTTATGTGATGACATTTTGGTTTCCATTTACCTTATTTAAATGTAATTTTGGTTAAAATAAACATGATTTGGTTTTTCTATAAAAGAAATTTTCAAATGTAACTCCCTTGATTAATGTGAAAAAGTTAAAATTGTGAGTATATAATTTATTTAAGGGGTTAGAATGTAACACCCTAAGATTATAAAAGTAAAATAGGTTTGGAATCATATACAACAGAGAATACTATGTCTAAACGAACTAGAATATACTTTTTAAATATTATTATTTAAAAGTGACCATTATAACTTATACATTATGGGCATGTATGAATATTATTAAAAATAGAATCTCAATAATTTTGCCCTCAATTTTTAATAATTTCATTTAATTCACCTAAAAAATAAGTTTCATTAAAAAATTATATTCAATATTTTTTTTAAGAATATACAATAAGGAAATTACAGAAATTTTTAAAAAATATTTTATAAATATAAAAATATTTTTTAAATATGCATATCAAATTTAATTTAGGGTTAAATTAAAGGATTTTTCTGAAATTTTTGATTTTTTTAGAGAATCGTGAAAATTACATATTTTGAAAATACTATCATTATTAAATGGCTCGATGAACATCAATTTTTATTGATTTTTCATAATCCCACTTTTAAGGGATGATGGGGAACCCTTAGAAGGACTGAAGGCTTAAGTGACATTACATGACCAATAAATATTACGAAATCAACCCAAATAAGACAACATGGAAGAACCCCTCTCTAGTAAATTTCATGATGTTATCTCTCCACCTTCACATTGATAGTAATCTACCTATCATGTGCAGATCTTCACATGCCCGTTATGGACTGCAATTTCAAACTGCCTCAAACTTCCATGTTCGGTGTTCTCTGCTCTGATGAATGTGACTACTCTGAATCCCAGTCTACATCCTTATTCTTTGAAATATTTCTAGTATATTTTCATTTTTTAGGTGGCCATAGGGCCTTGAGGTGGACTGATGGCACTGTAGTGGCATGAAAGCCTTAAGGTGGCCCAAAATTCTAATTGTCCTGAAGGACATGGGTGGCATGAAGGCATTGAAGGACTTGAGGACCAAACCAGTGGCCAAAAAGCCCAAACGGATGAATAGTTCTTACTACTATAGTACCGAACAGTCCCTGATATACAACCTACTACTATTCCAACTACAGTACTACTATAGTAAACTAGTAATATTCCAATGCAAATATTTGATCTTAGGACTCTTGGATGCACTTCTTGAGTCAACACCAACTAGGCCCAGGCTCACGTGCTTAAAATACTATCAATTACTTTCATTAAATTGATTAATTTAGATCTTATGTTATATTTTTATTTTTTATCAATGTGTCATATTAATTATTTTATTTATAAAATTATAATTAATTTTATTTGATTCATTAATTTTCAAGATTTTTATACAATATTTTTGATGTTTAAAACACAGCTTTAATCAAATTGTTTTTAAATGCATAAAGTATTTCCAATTTAATTAATTAAAATTATCCCAATTATTTATCAACTCAGGAATTTGTAATATTTTTCTTTTAAAATAAATTTAATTTTTCATATACTTAAACGAACATAATATTGATTTATCGTACATTACATGAATGAGAGACATTATTCAGTGGTTTGTGTTACATATAAGACCATGTTTTACCGAACGGAAAGATATTATAGTAATATAATTGTCTCATATAAAAAGGTATAACCTATTAATTAAATTGGGGTTTATTAATACAATTGACTAACTTATGAAAATATATATTTGAATTAATTGGTTACAAATTAATTAGAAATGAATATATATAAACCAAATTAATATAAAGGGAATGATTTTCTAAAAAACTATTTTTATGCTCCAAAGGTGTTTTATAATAATAAATTAAATTAATTACTATTATTGAATTTTTTTAATGAAATATATATATTTTATATATTCTATAAAATATTTTTTATATTCATCAAATATATTTGATTGGTACAATATAAAAACGAACACAATTTTATGCATAAAAACCTATATTTTATAAAGGAATCTCTACCACCTTCTAATGGAGAACCTATTTTAAATATTAATTTTATATATTTTATAATTCATTTATTTAAAAATTAACTTAATTTTTTGAATAAAAATTTCAAAATTAGGTTACAGTTAATTTTTTGTGTTTTTCAGAGAAGTTTCATTTTTTGATGAATAGTTGAAAGTACAGGATTTTAATTAAAAACTAAATTTTTGTCTCATTAATTTATAAGGATGAATTATATTTTTAATTGGTTTAAAAGTCAATATATACCAATTATACATAATTTAATTCCATTTAGGTCAATAAAATAAATTTCACAATTAAATTGGATATAAAAATTTTCAAACATTTTGATATTTTCACATTAAAAACCCACATTATCATCTAATATACAAGATTTACTTTAAATTAATTTATATTAATTATTTTATTTGAATTAGAAAATATGACTTTAATATTTGGATTTAGAAAAACATATAAAGTTTTGTAATTTATACTTAGTTTTTGACCAAAAATATTAACGAATGCATTTAAAATTAATTAATATGATTTAGTTAAAATTAAGCTTAACATGGGACTAAACATTAAACATATGAAAAAATGACCTAGATATGTGTGCAAAAACCTATTTTCTGGACATATTTACACCATATACTGCATTTAATCTTATTTTTTTCATTATTTGAGGCCCAAAATGTTTGAGGGACCTCACAATAAACCCCTTTTTAAAGTCATCAAATCATCCAAAATAATCTCCAAAAATACATCCCATCTTCCTAGAGACATCACTTTGGTCCGAAATCCACCCAAGGAACTCTTTTGGTATAAACCAAAAAGAGTTACCTGGATAAGAGGTAGTGTTCTTCAATGATCAATTTTTCTTCATTTACTTCTACTCTAATTAATTTTTTTTATATAATGATTATACAATAACATAAACATATTTAATATGTTAAGATTATTTTATGCAATTATTTCAACCTAAACTTCCATTCACTTCCATCAAATGGAATATGAAATCAACCTTTATGTGTATAGTCGATTACTGCCTCCTGAGTCGATGTCGTTCTCTCTTCCATTACAAACATTCAAGGTAATAATAATGAAGTATCTATACTTAAAATATTATATATATATATATATATGATAATTTTTATTTATTTATGATTCTATAATTTTTACATAACACTTATCTTTACGCATTCCATTTTATAGAAATAGTATAACATTGTTTGTAGATGTGGGGGCAACCACCTCCTCAAATTGATGTGATTCATTCATGATATAAATTGAATATATTATAGATGGTTTTAATAAAAATATGAGACATATAGGATATAAATATTATAATGGAATTATTATCTACGTGTATATAATTTCCTTTTTATTCTTCTAATAAGACAAATAAATGGTTGTAGCATTCAGGCCTACGTATGGCCTACCATCTCCACGAACGATTCATTTCATTTCCTATTAACAAATTTTATGGATTATTTAAAATAAATATATAGTAAACATATAAAACATTTAAATTATGTCTTACGTTCTATAGATGATGAAATAGTGATATAATTAATTGGAACAACATGTAATAATTTAAAATAAACTCAAAAAACTAGACATTTAACACATGAAAGAGTGAAAATAAAGAAAGATTGTCAACAAAGAGGAAATAAAATATTATAATAAAATAATATATGATATTATAAAAAGGATTTGGGTTCTATTATAATTTCATAACACTCTTAAACTAATTATATCAAAGTTTAAATGATATTAACCGCAATGGAAATGAATGTTAAGAGATTGATCTGAATTTAAATTCCATTAATACATAGTATTTATGCACCAGTTCACTTTATTATGGTGTATATACTTCAAATTTTTCATTTAATATGATTATTCACTCAATATTTAGGGTATTTTTAGTTTCAATTTTTATTCTATCTCCCAAGTAATTTATCTATAAAATTACCAAATGGTAAAAGTTATCTTTTTAATCTCACTTTCTTTTGTTATTTTAAACCTCCTATGGAACAAATCACTATATTGTAATAAATTTTCATTGGAAATTTCCATAAATATAAAAATTCTTGGGTGATGGATATTATAATTTCCTAAATTGTATACCAGTTTTACAAACGGTGTTACTATGACTATTTTTTCTGAGAAAATGTTGATATATATGTATGTTTTATTTAATATGAATATTTGTTAAGGAATATAGTCTATTAATTAAATAAAATAATTTAAATATGGTGATATATATGGAATGGTCGTGATGGGTGGGTCCTAGAATTTATATATCCCCTTGATGTATCGACTGGTTCTCCGGATACAAATCTATTGTCCAAATTAATTAGGTTTCTACTTGTACTTTTAAACCGTGTTTTGAATTGTCTTTATGGTATAGGTTTTTAGGTACCTAAAAAATGATGACCAATAATTAAGTCTTTACCTCATTGAGAATTATATTATTATTATTATTATTTATCTATGAGGTTTTTTCTTTGAAATTATCTATGGGTTTTTTTCATTCAAATATTATTGACTAAATGGAATGTTTTTCAGTTTCTTATATTGACATATTGATTATTCAATATCCAATTATTTTAATTAAATGTGTTCTTAGTTTTTTTCCATTAATTGTTTTTTTATTCCCACTGATTCATTATTAATTTTATTGTTCTTACCCTTACAGAGGATTTTATCTCACCCTAATTTTGTTTCCTTTCATTGGGTTATCAAGAAAAGATCATTGAATGAGTTTTTAAGGAATGATTTTATTATATTTATTTATGTTTTATATTCTATTTTATATTTCCCAATGTAAAATTGGAATAATGTATATAATCTAGTTTCCTAAAACTTCTAAAATTTAGGACCTTTGGGATTTGATTCCCTATAATCATGCCAATGTAATAAAGCAAGACACCTACTCCATGAAACATAGTTTTTGGTGTTATAGTTTGTATTAAAAGAAATTTAGTAGAAATCATGGAAACTGTATTTATGAGCACATAAATTAGGGAACAAAACCTTAAATAAAACATTTAGGATAAACATATAAGAACATACTTCGATTTTGGTATGTTATAGATTATTTGGATGTTACTAGCAATTAATCCATGCCTAGATAATACATGTGGGGGTGGTTATAAAATAGATGCACTTAGTGGTGAAAACTCTAAAATGTTGTTTCAGGCCTGACTCAAGCATAACTTGGTACAATACAATAGGATTTACTACACACTTGTTTTTCACTCTTTGGGAATACTCTTATGATAATTCAAATATTTTTAAAACCCATTATAAATGATTTTAATGTTAAGATACCCCCAAAAGAAACGATATTTATGATTATGATGTTAGATACAAATAAAATTTTCAATTTATATTATGTATTCTACCAGTTTAGGGAGCATACAATATACTACATATTTTTAGGATCTAATCCAGTATATTCCATTTTTTAGAAATATAAACTGTAATAAAAAACGGTATCAACACTCATGGAAAATGTATGTTTTCCTTACCATGAAATATGATATAACTAGTATTGGAACTGAGTAAGTTATGGATATATTAGGTAATCCTAATAATTTTATGAAAAATAACCTTTCTCAGATAAAGAAACCATTTACATTATGATATTATTCAATATAGGATCACTTTATGAGAGAATGTCCACCTTCTTTTAGTAGTCTACTAATCAAATGCTAGAAGAGTAACAGATTCATTATCCAGAAAATATATCCATGGAATTGGGATGTGGCGAAAAATGAAAGAATAAACAAGTAGTTTGTTTTCACCAATGGTGATTCATATTAATGGTGGCCATTGATCCAAAATATTAGTGGTAAGAGGGAATATAACTCATTTATTGGAAAGATTCTATATAATTTTTTGAAAAATATATACCTCATGAGAAACAAGAAAAGGTGAAGTGAATGTTCATTTATTTAAAGAAAAAGGTGGAAGAACGTGTTTCAATTTATGAATTTACCTTCACAAGGTTATCCAAGTATGTTACAGATTATAAACACAACATAGAGTTCAAGATTGAAAGCTTCATTAATGTTATTAAGTTAAATATATAAAATTAGATGGGTTTAAATATTTTTTTAATCATACAAATTGAGATATTTATGTTCCATAAAAATAGAGAAGGAATTTCCAAAATCTTATATATTCAAATAAATCTATGAGAAAAAGAGGTGTTTGGAACCCCATGAAAACATAAATGATTCAAAGAAGAATTAGGGAATGAGGGATTTTTCAATATGTGGTAACTATTTAAATAATTACCCTAGAAATTATTTAAAATATTATGACATTCTTATATGTTCAGAAAAAAGGGCCACCCAGAAAAAGAATGAAAAGGAAATAATGAAAATGATGATATGAATTTATACAACTGTAAGGATATGGTGCACTATGAAAATGAGTTCCCGAACCATAAATGGAATATAACTCAGTAGAAGCTGAGGTTTGAAGGTCAGTCATATGTTATTGACACAAACAAAGTGAATTTATTAATATTATTTTGTATTTGGATCTATGAAATATTTTATAAAAGTATTATATTTATGATGTTCAAATCATATGATTTTTAAGTGTGTAAGTGTTGAACTATAGTACAATTTCATTAATTATCTAACATCATATGATAAATAGTACTGAGAAAATTGATTTCGTAGATAGTTTAACTATTGGTAAAACATAAGCTTCATAGAACAATAACCCATAACATTTTCATGATGTTGAGATAATGATATTTGGATAAATATATGATTGATATTAATAATGTAAATTGTATACTACTAACTTCCATGGAAATTATTCTTAAGTGATAGATCTTAATATTTTGAAAGGTTAACCATTTATAAAATGTTTTATGTTGATATTTGGAAGATGTTTTAGAGGCTAAATTATTACTTTAGCATATGATGAATTATGTCATATGAAAGGAGGTATAAATGGTTTTAGGTAGAACTAAAGGATAGTATTTTGTTTATTCAATAGAAATGTGTATTTACTTATATTCTTATAGAGTGAAAGAATTCCTATCCTCTTGGAAAAAAATATTGAAACAAAATTTTTTCCCACTCTCAACATTTTTGATGATATCAATAAACTTTTTTTATAATAATTTTTTAGGGCTTTGTGGTCGTCATCTTTCAGTTAAAAATGTTATTTATCACTCTCCATTAGAACTTTATAGTTAGATTTCTCTTCCATACCCATGTTTTCACTAATGTTATCATATTCAAAAGATTAGTTCTGTAGTGAAATTTTCAATTCCATTTCCCTATTTTTATGAATATTTATTATTAACACTATTTATGATGTGGGTTTTAAACAATAGTTTATTTTCAAATATCAAACCCCTGATTTAAGAGATCAAGTTTGAATTGTGAGGATACTATTTATTTATGGTGGGGATAATATAGCACCCCAATTCTTTAAAATATTTTCCTTTAATAATAAATTTTATTTTTTTATAGATTAAAATTCACAGAACACTGAGTTGGCTTGTGTTACATACAAGAGAGACTTTGTTCAGTGGTTTGTGTTACACGCAAGACTGAGTTTTAACGAAAAAAATATATTATTAAGATATTACAGTTTATTATAATAACATATAACCTACCAATAAAATTCTAATTTATGAATATTATTAACTATATTCTAAAAATATATAATTGAATTAATTTGTTTCCAATTAATTATAAATGAATTATAAACCAAATGAATATAAAGTAAATGATTTTATAAAAAAACTTTTTTATTCTACAAAGGAGTTTAATGTTATAAAATTAGACTAATTACTATTATATAATTATACTAATGAAATATAAATATTATATATTCAATAAATTTATTTTTCATCCATAAAATATATTTTATAGGAACACGATACACGCAAACCAGTTTTTCACATAAAAACCTATATTTTTATAAAGGTCATTTTACTACCTATTAATGGTGAACCGATGATAAATTTAAAATATAATAATTTTAAAAAATTTATATGTCAAAATAAACATAAATTTTTAAATAATAACATCATAATTAGGTCAGAGAAAATTTTTGGTATTTTTTCAGAGAACTTTCATTTTTGTTGAATAGTGAATAATTCTAGATTTTAATTGAAAACTTACTTTTCATAATTTATAAGGTTAAATTATATTTTAAATTGGTTTAAAAGTAAAACTATATAAATTATAAATCCATTAATACAATTTTTTTTACTTGATTCAATTTCATATTTAAATTGGATATAAAACCATTTTAACCTTTTTGACATTTTCACTTTCAGAACCTACATTGGCATCCTATCTATGGGATTAAATTTAAACAAATTTATGCCACTTATGCAATTGGAATTTGAAAAAATGGATTGAACATTTTCAATAATAATTAATTATATTTTATATCGATGAAAAATTATTTTTTTGACCAATACTTTTAGTGAATGCAGTTAAAATTAATTAATGTGATTAACGTAAAGTTACGCTATACAAGGGAATAAACCTTAACCTAAAGGAACAAAATTACCTAATAACTTGTAAAAAACCTAATCTTATAGATATAGTTCTACCATATACTCCCTTTTATAAAATTTGGTTAATTATTTGGGGCACGTGATGTATAGAAGTCCTCTCAATATTGATAAATTTTTATATTTACTAGAATGACATTCCACCTCCACTATAAAAAGGAACTCAACAATCCCATTTATTCACATCTATAAATCAATTTGTATCATCCAAAATAAACCCTAATAATTGTCCAATATCCTTCCCATCCTTCTAGAATCCAAACACTGGGCATAAATCTTACCAAGTAAGTCTTTAGGTATAAACCAAAAGGAGCTACCTGAATAAGATGCAACATTCTTCAACGATCACTTTCATTTAATTTAGTTATCAACAACCAAATTATTTTTATATCATGCTTATATAATAGCCTCAGTATCATAAGTATACTAACATGTTTTTAGGATGTCATTTTTAACTAAAATTTCACACAAATCCTTTAAATGGTATATGCAATCATCATTCGTGTGTAAGGCAGACTAGCGCTCCTCGAACCGATGCCATTTGTTCTCCCACTTCCATCTTTAATGTAATGACCCAATGTTTTATCAACTGAAATTCCATTATTATCCATATGTCGTATAATCGCAATAAATCACAACACAATGAACTACTATGTACTATATGACCTTGAAACATAATATTGTCACTTCTGGGATTTTAATTTCAAAAATTTGACATACACGACAGCGATCAGTAATATGTTTGGAGTCTGATAAGACAAAAGTAATTTTTAGTGAATAGGAACTGACCCTTATGAATAGTAATGTTACCCTTATGAATACTAATATAACCATTATGAATAGTAAATCTTCCAAAAGAATTGTAACCTCACCCTTGAATGTATAAATAAAATTTAGGAATCTTATAAGTGATAATATGACCATCGTAGAATTATTGGTATTTATGTATGTCATTATTACTTAATAAAAAATAATTAATTAATTATAAATAAAATTTAATTTCCTAAAATTTGTTCAAAAAAAATCAATTTTATGTCTTATTGTTTTAAAATTAGTTTATAAGACCATAGCTATTTTTTTAAAACATTATAAAATTAGTCATAGTTTTAAAATCTGTATTTTTTATGTAAATTATTATTTTAATTAAAAATAAATTTTTTTATAATTATAAATTTGTTTTTAAAATTTTTTGTTCATTTTTTGGATTCTAACTGTCAAAAAAATGTTACAGTGATTTTTTGGTATTTTTAAGAAATACTTGAATTTTTGGTGAATAGTAAAATACGATAATTTACGATTAATTCTAATTACATGAATTAGGATGTAATCAGTAGATGTATGGATGATATAAGGCAATTATATCAAACTCAGATGCACTATTTACTGTATTTGGTCTTGGAATCATCACTATTGCTGGTCTTGAGGGAAATTAATAAACTAAGGAATTAAATATTATGAAAACCCTCCTCCCCTCTACTTTAAAAGCCACCCACACTCCCCTATTCTCTTACCTACTCTCAATCATTGTGACTTTCCTAAATTCATACCAATTTCCTCTCCAAGATCCTCCCCTACTTAAGGAATCCATTTTCCTCCTCAAAATACAGAATCCTCTTCCCTTAAAAGGCTCTCAAGGATGATTAAATCAAGAGGTAAATTCCTTATTTCTTTTCTTTAAATTTCTGTTCACGTTCCTATGTTCTCTTTTCTTTCATAACCCCTTCTAATACAAATGTAAGGACAAATCCAGTACCATACATTTACTGGAATGTTGCTATGCTAATGGGATAATTAATTATCATCTCTCATTCCCCCTACTTTATATGAAAGAAATGAAACCACCTAAGATGTGTTAATTTATCACAATTAAGGATGACGGGTTATCAATTTCTATTACCATATTCAATTATGGACATGAAACCATTTTTATGGCTGAAAAGGACTATTAAATATGTATTTTATCTTATGTGATGTTCCAGAATTCTTTTTCAAACATGATGTAAAATAATAATACAAAACAAGTTAATTATGAGCAATATCGCCAAATTAATCTAAGCATTAATCATGAATGTTTTATTTAATGATTCAAATTAACTCCAAATAACAAAAATAAATTTACAACCATGTAACCTTTCGAGTTTTAAGTAATAAAATATAACTCCAATTCTATAAAACCATCCCCATTTTATGTGTTCTCTATTCATGAAAATAAGTGAACCGATCATAAAAACCAGGGAAGCAAATGCTCCCAAACAAGGAAATTGAACCTCATAACCAATCAAAAAGGATGTGAATGAAATAAAAATGATTATAATAAATCAATAAAATGTAAAATAGGTTCTAAAATTATTATTTAATGAAACTAATTTTATTATCCAGGACATTAATATCAAGTGGAGATCACCATCAAACTTAAGGTAAGGGATCCACACTATTTCACTTTTATTTAAATATGTCCCCAATGTTATTTTCTTTTGTGTGTAATCCCTAATGGTGGGGTATAATTTAGCACCCACATATTTCCCTCAGGATGTATGCGTGATGATAAACCCCTTTCACTCTCATTAATCCTTCTTAAGTACACCTGATACCATGCCAATAATCTGTAAGTGGTTCTACATGAACCTCATTTGTTCCTTCGGGTTACGTAATCTTCATTTTACCAAAATAAAGTTATCTTATATTTTAATGAGAATCATATAATTTATTTTTTACATGTAATAAAATATTTTTTCACAAACCTTTCATCATTCTGTTTTGAGGATATTCCTGTTTTTAAGTGATTCCCTTCTCAATACTTCCCGATAAGCAAACCAATTTTGAGGGAACTTCACAAATTATTACCAGATTTCAAGTAAACTCTATCTTTTGTTTTAATAAATTATTTTATTTATAAAATATATTTTTTTATTATGAAAACCTTCTTGGTTCACTTCTGGTTTTATATAAATTATTTTTCCATTTTCTATTTTAAAGGCTCAAAAGTATTTTCCTTAAAACCGCAGAAAAATGTTTAGATGATAAAATTTCATAAATACCATTATTACATGTTTTCACTTCTACATAACATATTATATCATGATACATGCCTATTTTTTATTATGAATGTATCTATGTATTTTAGTTTATTTATTTCATCGACACTTTTATGATACACCCATTTGTTATGCTGTATGACATGATTATAGTACCCAATTCATTCCATGTGTAGCCCTAATTTTTTTCCAAAATAGATTATGTAGGATTCTTTATGTGGTAAAAATATTCATGAAAATTTAATATGGTTGTGCCTAGATAGAACTATATTGCATTGTGTAAAGTTGAGTCTCATGAGACATTATGTGTGATGGTCTTTGTGGTTAGCCTTGGCTAGTGCTACCATATGTGAGGGTCTTGGTGGTTAGCCTTGGCTTGTGCTACCATGTGAAACGGTATTAACGGTTAGACATGACTAATGATAACTTCATTTTTATTTATCTTCCACATTATTTTGACTCCATGTTTATATGATTCTAAGATTAAATTTTATGATTCTAAATGTTACATGCCTTTTTATATCATCATGTCATGTCTTCTATCCCATGTGGTAATGATTTGTTCTTATTCTTATTCCATTACATGGATTTCAACTCATCCATTTGTTCATGTTATCCCTAGGTTATCCTATAAAAATATATGAGAATAATGGAACATAGGATCTCATTATGGAGATTAAATAAAAAGTCTGTTTTTATAATGTTTGATTATGTACCCAGTCTTCCAAGACACTATAATTTATGATCATTGGCTTGTACTATAAGGTTTAAAAATGCATAAAATCATGTAATGTGATATTTAAAATTCTAGGGTCACTATAGTATGAATCATATGACGATATACTTATTTTTTTTGATATTAAGTATAGAGAAATTTATTAAGAACATTAATGAAAAGACTAAGTATAAGAAAACACCACTAAATTTTGATAAGTATAGAGTAAGTGGTTAATCAAGAAAATACACCCCTATCTGGATACAACTAGTGTAACATCCCAGGTAAATAAAGAATAAAGAATTTTCATATTTATTAATACTTACGAATTAAATATTAATTTTAATTAAAAGGGGTTTCTACGTTCGATAGCGTACTCAGTACGCAACGATGAGTTTCTTTGAAAACTTACGTTGCACACAAGTAATAAAATAATATTATTTTAAATGTTAGTTAACGAGTAGCCGTTGTACTGGCGGGAATGGATAGAAATAACTAAAATATGATTATATATGCTTTTAAATGTTTTTACATTTACCCAATAAAAGATAAAGGCTTAAAATACGGAAAGAGTTCAATTTTAGGCATTTATACCCTAATTTTCACGAAAGGTCCACTTATCACCTTTTGATGGAGAACCGTCATTAAATATAGTTTTGATCGATCATATAAATTCTATTGGACCAAATATAACTCTTCTTAAGAATTGGGACATCAAAATTTACTTTGTGTAAATTTTTGGTACCTTTCTGATAAAGTTCATTTTTTTTAATGAATAGTGTAAAATGTTGTATTTTAATTCAAAACCTCTTTTTAATCTAATTTATTTATATGATTAGATTATCTTTTGAATTTATTTTAAAGTTAAATTAGAAAATATTATTACCATTAAATCCAATAGTGGTCGTTGGAATTAATTTCACTTTGAAATCGGACTTAAACTAGTGTCAATCTTTTGATACTTATTGTTTCATAAAAACACGCTATTTGCTCTGACAACGGGAATTAATTATTAAATTAATTAATGTGACTTATATGTTTTGAATTTTGTAAAATAGACTTCATTTTTGAATTCGTAATATCAAATATAGCTTAGGGTGAATTTTTGGTAATTTTCTGAAAAACTTCAATTTTTGATGAATAGTGAAACCACTAAGTGGTACTTATAAAGACTGATTTTCCGTTTAAATGAAATTTTTCCATCATTGTGTTTTGAATTTGAAAAATCCGACATACATGGTTGTCATTAAGAAGTAAAATGTGGTTCAATGAGATTATAATAATTTTTTGGTGAATAGTAACTTATTAAGTTCTTAATCGCGATTAGTGGTAATTAGTGTAGTTTAAGGTAAAAATAATGCTTTAATGAAATAATATGAGCTTGAAACATGTCCTACCCTCATTTTTTGTGTCACGGCCGACCAAGACAAGCCATGGGTCAACTTGGGGACCCCATGGAGCCACTTTGGTTGGGAAATGACATAAATTACTTTTTATTTAATGTAAAAGTAAAAATGACACAAACATGATATGTTTTACTAAATAAATTTTTAAATGGGGTTATACAAGTCATATTTTTGATTATAAATAGTCATTGGAACGCTAAAAAGATTTCCTACATCATATTATTTGTTTTATAATTTTTAGACTTTAAATAAATTAATTTATTTATGACATCATGATGATGCAGTGATGACCTCTTTATTTAACGATTTAAATAAAATAGAAAGATAATGTAAAATCTATGAACTACACATGTCCAAAACTTATTTTATGGGTGGATTGCGAACCCTTATCACCTTATCCACGAATTATATCAATGTGGGACCTTTTAAAACCGAAACACAGTTTCAAATAAAGTAATATTTCTTTACATTCCAAAAGTGCCCCTCCTCTCCTCTTATAAAAGGCCCCCACCTCTACCTCATTTCACACACTCCTCATGCCTTTGGCTTGGCCAACCCCTGCCCATTTACTCTCTCCACATCCCTCTCCTAATCCTAGAGGATTCCCTTTGGGCAGAATCCTTTCAAAGGAAGCCTTTAGGCTCAAATCAAAAGGAGTTACACTCTTAAAGGTAATTCATTCTCTCATGTTCATTTGTTTTATTTTGCTTCTCCAACCCCCTTAAATCTTTTTATTTACTTATTTTGTAAAAACACCAGTATCTTCAATATACTAGGATGTTGTTATAAGATTTATTTGAACTACACTCTCACACAACTACATCAAATGGTTAAAGAACATACGGTTTCCGTGGATGACGAAATTCTGCCTCCCGAAACGATGATTGTTCAATACTCATTTAACACCTTCAAAGGTGGCCATTATGATGTCACTATTTTTATATATGATATATAATATGTTTATGTTTTCCTTAAGCTTCTGTTTTTTTTCATTTTGGGCATACATTTATGGTTCCCATTATGGGTAAACACGATATCTTCATTTTAGGAAGTGCGGACTACCGCCCCCTGAAAGTGATTTGATTCGTTAATACCATATGTGGGATGTGTAAAGGATATTGTTAATGATATTATATATGATGTTATAATGGAATTATAATATACCTCTATATCATTATTATTTATTTCCATTAAAGTATGAGATAGAAATGAAAGTAGCGTTCATGCGTACGTACGGCTTACCGTCTCCATGAACGATGCATTTCATTTATTATCCCCAAATGTAATGTACTATTAAAAGTACATGTATATAAAGGATATATATAATTAATGATATATCTAAATGATGAATATAATTCTGGAATTAAAATATAAAAACCTCTCATTTAGTTTTAATTCCATTAATATGAAAAAGAAATGAAAGTAGCGTTCATGCGTACGTACGGCTTACCATCTCCATGAAAGGTGCATTTCATTTCTTACCTCTAAATGATTATGTAATATTATAAATACATGTATATGCTGGATATATATGATACATATTATATCCAAATCGGGAATTTCATTCTGGATATAAAGAACCTTTGACCACACGAACAACATGTAAGTGTAAGAAGTATATTTTTGACTTAAGAACCAAATACCGAAAAAATGAACATTATTAACTTAAATGATTACATGATGTTCATAACATGGTATAAAAGGAATAATGAACTTGAAAAAGGTTCATAAGAATGTAGAGATTAACTCAAGTTTATTATTCAAGACGTTAAAGAACGATCGAGTCAAGTCGGACCCAAGGTAAGGGACTTCGTCTCAATATCCTTTCATTGAGGCATATTTCATTTTATACACAACTTTCTTTTATACGGTGTATAAACCCCTTTGACTTTTACTTTTATACAAAAGGAATCTTTTTCTACGAAGGGTTTTACTAAACGACAAAAAGGAATGTTTTTTTAACGTATGCGGTGACAACGACCCTTTCCGCCGCCGCGAGTATTATTTGGTCTTTGGCTTCCTCAACAAGCCATAATGTTTTTAAAATAAAATAAATACCATATACTCTTTTATGTATTTTGGTATTGAAATTGGTTTTGAAAAAGGATTCTATTATGTCAATATATTTATGATATATTGGTATTGAAATGTGGAAATGTTATCTTTCATTTATATTGGTTTTATGTTTTATGATTTTATACTGGTACTTAGACATTTTAACGGGTGGTTACGTTATAAACCATATGACGGGTGGTGCCGTGAATACAAGGACGGGTGGTTACGTTATAACCTCCAATGCATTGGGTATGGAAGTCGGCCGTATGGCTATTCCATTAAGTATGTATGGAAATTGGCCATATGGCTATTCCATTAAGTGATATGTGTGGAAGTCGACGATATGGTTATTCCACTTAAGTATGTTTATGTCCAAAGTTACCTTTATATATGTTATGTGTTCTTTTTATGGATTTTATGGTAATCCTTTTTTTACAAAAAGGTAAGTAATGATACTTTATTCAGTGAAGAGTTTTTACTACTTCATGAAGGTGAAGGTATTACTTTGATAGAGTATATATGGTTTATTTGATGTTTGAAAAACTAACAGTTTTCATTCTTTTTGTATCCCTTACTGAGCTTTTTATGCTCATCCCGAGTTTTTTTTGAAATGTTTTTCACAGGTCAAGGGAAAGGTACATGATATGATGATAGTGTCAAGGAAGTGTCAAGAAAGAATCCATGTTTATTTTAAATATGTTTCCATTGATGGGAATGAAAAATACTGTCTTTATGTAACCACTTTGTTTATATGTGGAATGTAATGCATGTTTTATTATCTAATTCTCTATAACTCTAAACCTGAAAAGATCCTCAACGTGTAATCTTGTGATAACTCAAGATTATGTAAGGTTTAAGGCCATGGCCTTATAACTAGGTTGAGGTAGCTATGGAACAGATATATCTATGAGTAAAACCTAAAAACACAACATTGATCTAGACTCGAACGGGAAGGGGTGCACAACAATGGGCCTTATTTCACTCTTAGTTTGACACTCCTAGGGGATATGCCTTGATAAATTCATGATCTTAGTACAAAAAATTATTATGGGAATGAAAAAACACATAATAATATAATTAATAAATAGATAAATGATAACATAGATGGAAACACAGGGAATCACAATTTAGGATACACTTCTCATTTGTATGTTTATTCTCTTATGTTCAAAGTTTTATTTTTATGATCAATAGATATGTATCTGATCCATAAAATTGTGTAATCTTTTTTTTTAGTTAATGAGGGAAATATAAGAACATGGGTCAAAAATTATTGTGATAGGGAATGTGAATATTTTCCTAATGATATTACAAATATAATGGGATCAGGTGCTCAAAACATCATGATAGTACTTGCTAAGATCACTCAAGTTATGAATAATAACTTGAATCACATGGAACACCCTACTACTCCAAGTAAATATCATGTTTCCGTTGAATAATTCTTGTAGAAAAGGCCTCCCATGTTTAGTGGATCTTTTGATCCCTTCCTCGCGGAACAATGTATTAACTCCATTGAGAAGATATTCTATGTCCTCGAGTTCTCAGAAGAATAGAAAGTCTTACTGGTGGTCTATCATTTTTATAGGGAGGCTGATCAGTGGTGGACACTGATCAAGAATACGAGTCCCAATGAGGATATTGATTCCATGGATTGGGAGGAATTCAAGAGAATATTTTAAAATAAATAAATTTCCCAAACCCTCCATATCATGATAGAAATAGAGTTCCTTGGACTCATGTAAAAGGAAGATGAGACAATCATGGCGTATAAAGAAAACATTTAAAAGGCTTTCAAGGTATGGATCTGGCTTTGTCATGAACACCGAAAGTAAGGTGGATCGCATATTTAACAGAGTAATGCCGATTCTATGAAAAATTTTGGTTATTAGAGACTTCAATAGATATGAGTATATTTTCCATTGTTCCATTAAGGTTGAAATGGTTATCAGAGACTCTCAGTTGTATCGTGGGCCCAGTGACAAGAAGTGGAAAATGGAATCTAATTTGGGTAGTTCGGAAAATAAATTTCATGATGGGAAGAAGCTTTATCATCCCATGTGTAAAAATAGTGGGTGAATCATAATGGAAAATATCTAAAAGTAACCATGAATTTCTCCAAATGGGGAAAGTTGTGACATCTGCCTAAATATGATGATGAGATATGAAAAATACCACTACTATGGAATAAAAAATTAAGGTTCAAATAAATGCTCAACTAGTGGTGTAGTGTTACAACTTCAAGGAAGATGGGAATTATGTGAACAATTTCCCTAAGCCATGGGTTGTCATAAGAAATAAGCAACAACCTCCAAGGCAACATGGAAGGGATTATGATATCACTGCTGCTAATGTGGAGTAGGACAATGATGTGGTAAAAGGTACACTAGTTATTCATTCATGAATAGATAACTTTCTATTTGATTCTGGTTCTATGCATTCTTTCATATATTTCTAGTTTTTATAACCATTCTAACACCACCTCATTATTTAGTGGTCATGTTATCTGTGAGAATAGTGAATAGGAAAATTATTGGGTCCATGGTTTATAACTCTTCCCTGGTTAAAATTTTTGGACTAAACCTCCCGTAAAATCTCATCATTAATAATTTAGTGAAGTTCAACACTATCTTGGGCATGGATTGGAAATATTTATATAAAGAAAACACAAAAATTGTGAAGGGGATATCACTCTTCCCATCTCGAAGCATCCTCAAATTCTTTACAAGTGTAAGGAAGATGTTGAATATACTTTAGAATCATTGTATCAAGTGTGGATGTTAATTTATTATGAGAAAAAATTTCTAGCTCAAATGATTGAGACCAATGAGAGAATCATTCTTGAAGAAATGACCATCGTGAGGGATTACAATATTGTATTCCATGAAGAGTTTCTCATTCTACTTAGTTGAGGGATTGAGTTCTCAATTGAACTTATTCTTATATCTCAATCTATATTGAAGAAACCATATAGAATGTCCACTGTAAAAGTGGAGGAGCTGAAGAAGAAGCTACATTAGAATCAGGAGAAGGGTTTTATATGCCCTAGTGCTTCACCATGGGGAGTTCCAGTCCTCTTCGTCAAAAATAATGATGAATCAATGCGCCTCTTCATTGATTATCATGAACTCAATAAAATAAAGATAAAGAACATGTATCCCTTTCAACATATACATGACTTGTTTGATCAGTTTCATGGTGTTATTTTTTTCTCTAAGGTGTAATTTTGGTTGGGATATCACCAATTAAAGGAGAGGAAGGAAGATATTCCCAATACTACCTTTAGAATAAGGTATGGACACCATGAGTTCATAGTGATACCCTTCAGACTCACTAATGATCCGGAAATTTTCATGGATTTAATGAATAGTGTCTTCAGATATCACCTCAACAAATTTTTTGTAGTATTTATTGATGATATTTTGATATAATTCACGATCAAAGAGAAACAAGAGGAGTATTCAATGATTTTTTTAAAGACATTGCTAAAGGAGAATCAATATGAAATGTATAGTAAATGTGAGTTCTGGATGGAGGAAGTATCATTCTTGGGGCATGTTATCACCAAAAAATAGATATCTGTAGACCCTTCCAATACAAATGTGATTGATGAGTGGCCCAAGACAACACCTGTAATGAAGATTCATAGCTTTTGAGGTCTATTTGGATATTATCAATGATTTATGAAGAAATTTTCATGATTTTTAAACCCAAGGACCATGCTTACATGTAAGGGAGTAATGTTTGTCTAGACTACAGAATGTGAGGACTACTTTAAGGAGTTGAACAAGAGGCTTATCATGGTGCCAATACTTACACTCCCAATATGTGGAGAACTTTTTTTGGTGTAACATGATTCTTTAAAGAAGGGATTAATATGTGTGCTGAGGAAAAATGATAAAGTGATTGCCTATGCATCAAGGCATCTGAGAATCCATGATAAAAACTATCCCACGCATGATCTGGGGTTGGTAGTAATGATATTTGCATTAAAAATCAGGCGGCAATATCACTGTGGAGAGAAGTGCGAGATATATATTGATCACAAGAGTCTAAAATATATATTCACACAAAATATCTTCTTATGTTCCATCAAATATGGTTTGATCTCATCAAGTATTATGACTACTCAATCCACTACCATATTGGTAAGGAAAATAGGGTGGAAGTTTCTCTGAGTAAAAATGATCTTGCATCATTATCAATGATGAGAATTTAAAAGGATGTGATCTTATTATATTTATAGATTATGGACATGGGAATCGATAATTGAGGAACATCATCAATAATTTCTCAATGGATTTCACAAATAACCTTCATGGAGGAAATAAAGGATTCTCAAAGAAAATATGTGTAAATTCAGAAAAGGTTGGATGCCCTTAAAATTGGGAAATCCTCTAAATTCAAGATTTATGAGGAAGGAGTACTATTATTTGAGTCAATATTATTCGTACCATCCAATGTAGATATAAATAAGGATCATTTGAATGATTCGCATAGCTCACCCTTCTCTATTCACCCAAGGAGCACAAAGTTATATCGAGATCTCTGAGAGAACTTTTGGGGAGACAATATGAAGAAGGTTATTTCTGAATATACATCAATATACATGGTATGTCAACAAGTGGAGGATAGAATAAAGAATTCTAAGGGGATGATGAAACCACTACCCACACCTAAATGCAAGTGGGAGAACATCGCTACGGACATTATCACTGGACTTCAAAGGACATCCGTAGGAAAAATGCTATATGTGTCATTAGGGATCATCATACAAAGACAACAAATTTTATGACAATTTTAGAGGACCACTATAAGAAATTTAGGCAATAACCATGGTTTAAAATCATGGATATATGTCCAGAAAACATGTTTATAGGTAATAGCCACAATTTTTATGAACTGAGGCTGGTATTGGCATTGATATAGGGCAAGGCCTATAGCCATGATTTCAAACTATGTATATATGGATATAGCCATGGTTCAAACCATGAATAAATACCTAAATCCATGGTTTGAAACCGTGTAAGTAGTTTAAGGAATAGATGACTATAGCCACGGTTCAAACCATTGCTATAGGGTTTCCCATTTCATAAAAAAACACCCACCCTTGTAGATCCCCCCCAGCACCCCTTCCCCCATGTAAATCCCCCTTCACTCCCTTGGATACCCCCCCCCCTCCTGGACACCCCCTGTAATGCCCCGACCTGAGTTACCCTGAGTCAGTGCATTATTGCATAACATTGGCATGATCACAAGGGATCAAATCCAGAAAGACCAGGCCATTTAGTAGCCTTTGAAGTACTATATACATACATAAGTTTTACATTACATTATAAAATGAAAAAACAACAGCCATATTGTTTCCTTTGAACACATTCATATCCCTTAGACTATCCCTACAGATCAATCATAATATAATTCTTCGCATCCTGGGAAAAATAAATCATAGAATGGTGTGAGCGTAGGAACTCATTAAGGATAACAATATAGCAGATACTTTCACAAATAAGCATAAACATTTAATTCAATGTATAATAATAAAACACAATCCTTTTTAAACTTAAACATCAGCATAATATGTCAAAAATAAATCGAATAATTCCTCTTAATTATTCACATGTATATTTTACTAGTTGAATAATCCCGTGTAATATCAATTACTAATTTCATAATGATGGAATACATAATTCCAAACTTCATAACCACATATTCAAGGCCTTGTTCCAGGACTAAAAATAAGATATTTTTCAAGGCCTTCTTCCAAGACACTAGTTTGTCTAATGAGGCCTACCGATTCATCGAGGAGATATAGCGGTCTCCACCCATCACTTACAACTTTCAATGCATTCCTCAAATAAAAATTTTGAAACATAACATAAACATTTGTATTAAAACTAGCAAATTAAATGTTAATACATTAAATATAAACCATAAATGGTATAATAATAACACATCCACAGTCAAACATATCCCAAAACCTTCAATAAAATATGTAATATTGTATCATAATCAATGAACTTCAAACAAGTATAAAATTTATCAAAGGATGTTGACATATATGAAATCAAAACTATTTGAGAGAAATATCTCTTTATATTTTGAAATCACTTAAAAGTCACATAATTATAAAAATAAATAATTTATTTTCATATTACTCTTATAATATTTTAAGGTAATCGTTGAAGATGTTATAATGGTTGAAAATATCCACACTCGTTGTATAAGTTTAAAATAACATTCTTTCCTTAATATGGTCAAATAGGTCGTAAAGGACCTTGTTCGAAAAAAGATGGAAATATTCCTTTATAAAAAATTTATAAAAATTAATCCAAGGGTATAAATAACTTTTCACCATATTCTATAAAATAGTAAAAATGCTTTGAAACACATTTTTATGAAACACAGATGTGGATGATAAAGAGGTCCCAGTAGATACTCACGTATAAACAACCTTAGATAATGAAGAGATTGTAGAATTAACCCTCAACTTTTTGTTTTTCGTGGTCAAGGGTATGTTAAACTTTTTTATAATAGTTAAATAATTGTTATTATAATATACAATAAGCAGAACCATAAATATGATATCATATATGATCTCCTAATATTGCTTTGTTAATAATATTTTTGTTGTATCATTTCTTCTAGTATTATCTGATTCGCTTTAATTTATATGTTTTGTTGTATAAGTCATTTTTAATATGGATATAATGTATTTTATTTATATCCATAATGATATTAATTTATTACTCATTATTTTTTATCATAAAATGAACATTATTCTTGAATGATAACGATGGGGAATGAATTTCATCATGTTTGTGGAGACAGTACTCTGTATGTACGCACAAGCGACAATATCATTCTATTGATGCTGAAATAGTATTTAATTGGATATTATATCATATTTAAAGAATCTTTAACATGTTATATTTATTATTTACATCATATACACTAATTTTTATACACATCCAAATGTTGAAGTGTTTGAATAACAAACTACACCACAATGTGGAGACGGTAAGCCCTACATACGCACATATAGTGTCTTGTCATTCATAGGATGGATAATATAAAAAATAAGGTTGTACCATTTTTATAATAACATCCAAATATGTATAAGGTAATAGATTTATTATTTTGGTATGTAAATAACAAAGAAAGGTGAAGTGGAAGAAAAAAAGTAATTTGAAAGAGGTGGTGAAGTTAATACCTCTTCTTCAGGTGTTTCCTTTTGTGTTGATCAAAAGGGCACATTAGGTTGTATTTATGATCAAATTAAGTACTCTAGGTATATTATAAAGGATTTGGGAGGATATTTGATCAGGGTTCACCGAGACAAATGGCTTTGGATGTGTGATTTTGAGAGAAGGGAAGTACCTTTTTATAAGAGAGGTGACAATCACTTTAGGAAATGATTGGAATATTATTTCATTATACATTCATATTCGGTTTCTAATGGAGCCAAAAGGATTTATTTCAAGAATAATGTGGGTATGGGTTTTAAAATTTTCAACCAATAGGTTTTATACAGGTTTATGTCACCATATTACCCTTATCTTTTAGAATTAACTCTTAGTTAAACAGTTTATCTTTAACCATGTATTCTTGTATTATTATAATAAATGGTTAATGAACTTACTATAAAAATCCAAGTGAACCCCAAGTGGTTAATTATTGATATATCTATCCTTATATAAGTCATTTGGATAAACCATATTTCTTAAAGAACATTATATCAATTAATAATAAAGTATTTTTTTAAACTCATTTATTTTAATTTTGACACAATTTGGTATTTTGCTATTGTGAAAGTCATAAAAAATTTATAAAATTGAAAAAATAAATTAATCAACCCTAAAATGTCATAATAACTTTAAGAAATTAATATAATTCATCATATATCTCAATTTACATTTTTTTGGACATTTATAATATGAATTATTTTGATCTTTCATTTAATAAGTTAATTATTGCATCACCATTGATTCATAAATGAATTTTATTATATAATATATAAAAATTATAACTAAAATACTATTTTTTAGGAACATTTTTTATCATTATAATTAATATTTTTAGTCGAATTTATCTTATGTATAAACCTATATTAAAAATGGTTTGGTTATTAAACATTTAATTTAACACTTTTAACTCTTCTTTAAATAAAATAATAATAAATGTCCAAATCGAATCCATGTGAACCAAAAGGATCATATATTATTATAAAGGTTGATTTTGATCGAAATAAACTTATCCAATAGAATTAGGACATGTGTTAGGGTAATTATAATATCATTTGTACTTTTAATTACCCTATTTACTTTTAACTGTGGTAAATAATTGTAAAAAGTTACAATTAACCAAACAAAATTTCACCTTATTGAAGCATATTTTAAAAAATCATGTAAACCATGTCTCTAAATATTTTGAAATTCAATTCACTGAAGTTGTAAAATTACATTTTATGCAAATTTGCAAATGCGCCTAGAAGGTAAAAAGTTCAATAAAATTTTATTTATCCCATATTATTATAAAATGACTCGAATGAATTACATTGAATATATATAGGTATTCGGTATCTATTTTTACCTAAATAAATTTGAATAAAATAACTAATTATTTAAATAAAAAATCATGTTTAAACAGTAACAAAGTGTTTTTCACTATTCATCAAAAATTGAAAGTTTTCAGAAAAATACAAAAAAATTCACCCTAAAATGATTTTGATATTCCAAATCCAGAAATGAAGTACACTTTGAAAAATAAAATTACTAATATTTTAAAAAGTGGCTATTACTATTCATAATAATTAGGTTGATTGGTCTTTGTGTGCTAGAACTAGAAGTTTTGAACAATGCAAGCTATTGCATTATTCAAAGAGAAGCATACTTTGGAGGATTGGGGTGTTACATTATTCCCCCCTTCAAAAAAAAATTCCTCTAAATTTCTATAATATCACTGCATAAAAAGATTTGGGTCAATCTCCATCACGAGTTCCTCGGGTTCCCACATTTCCTTTTCCATCTAATGGTTTCTCCATAGAACTTTCACCCGATGAGTCATCTGGTTTCTCAGTACTTGTTTTCTGGTATCATGAATATTGACAGGATCTTCACAATAAGACATAACAGGTTCCAGTTCTATTTCTTCATGGGTGATTATATGCGTTGGTCTAGGCATGTATTTTCTTAATAGTGATATGTTGGACACATCATGAACTTTGGAGAGACTTGGCGGCAATGCTAAGTGATAAGCTATAACTCCAATTTGTTCTAGAATTTTGAATGGTCCAATGTACATGTACTTAATTTACCTTTCTAACTGAATCGTATAACACCATTTTAGGGAGATATCTTCAATGAAACATAATCTCCTACTTGAAATTCCAAATCCCTCCTTTATTTTTCATAATAACTCTTTAGACTACTTTGATCTTATTTGATGTGGTTTTGGATAACCTTCAGCTTTTCCATTGATTCCTCAAAAATTTATTGGCCCACGAGTTTTATTTAGTCAACATCATCCCAAAACATTTGTGTGAAACATCTCTTTCCATATAACGCTTCTTGTGGTTCCATCTGAAGACTTGAATTTAAGCCATTGTTAGAGTAAAATTCAACCAGGGGTAAATATTGATCTCACAAACCTTGAAAGTAAAGTGAGGAAGATCAGAACAAGTCTTCTAAGGTTTGAATATTTCTTTTTTATTATCCATCAGTTTGTGGGTGGTAGGAAGTGCTCAAATTAAGTTCAGTATCCAAGGACTTCTAAATAATATTCTAGAATCTTGATGTAAAATGGGGATCACGATCAGAAACAATCGATATGGGGTACTCCCTAAAGTCTTAAAATATCATTAATATATAGTCTTTATAAACATTCATGTGGTAAATATTCTATTATAACAAGAAAATGTGATGACTAGGTATGATTATCAATAATGACCCATATTGCATCATTCCTTCTAGGAGTCTTTGGTAGTCCCATGACAAAGTCCATCATAATATCATCCCATTTCCACTTAGGTATAGGTAAAGGTTTCATGACTCCTCTAGGATTTTGTCTTCTAGCCTTAACATATTGACAAACCAAACATCTTGACACATAATCAGAAATCTCCCTCTTCGTGTTATCCCACCAAAAATTTTCCTTCAAATATCTATAAATATTTATGCTACAAGAGTTTATAGAGAAATTTGAGCTATGAGCATCATCCAAAAATTCCCTTTTTAGCTCAGGTATATTAGGAACACAAAATCTCTTAAAAATTTTCAAAATTCAATGTTCATATATGAACCCAGTCAATCTCCCATCATTCACATCTTTAATTTTTTTTTGAAACTCTTCATCATCAGTCTATGAACTTTTTACCCTTTCTATTAAAGAAGGATTTGAAACCATTTTAAAATGTCTCGATGTTTCACCTTCCATGATTATTCCCATATCCATTTTTATTAGATCTATGAAAATAGGATACATTTCAACTCTCATCTTATTCAGTACTCTTTAATCCTTTCCTCCCTAATAAACATCCAACTTATTTTCCTTCCCCGGGTGGTAGTGTATATGGAAATAATAATATTTGAGTACATCAATCCATCTAATTTGCCACATGTTGAGTTCATTCTGGGAAAAATTATACTTCAAACTCTTTGGATCGTTATATATCTCACATTTTTCACCATATATATAGTTTCTCTATATCTTCAAAGCAAAGACTATAGTTTCTAATTCAAGATCATAAGTGGGATAGTTTTTTTCATTAATTTTTAGTTATCGTGATGCATAGAAAATAAATCTATCATTCTACTTAAAGACACAACCAAGTCCTTTCCTTGATTTATCACTATACCTAACAAACCCATCATTCCCCGATGGTACATCCAATATAAGAGCATTGACTAATATTGTTTTAAGTTATTCAAAAAAATCTTCACACCCATTTTTCAAAACAAATTTAACCCATTTATGTGTGAGCTTGGTTTATGGGTAAGCCAATCAGGAAATATTGGGGATGAAATTCTGATAATAACCTTCTAAACCAATAAAACTACATTCCTCAATTATACTTGTTGGTGCTTGACATTCCTGGATTGCCTTGGTCTTTGAAGCATCAACATAGATTCCATCCTTAGAGAGACACTATAAACATGAAAAGAAACTTCCTGAAACTAGAATTCACACATGTTAAACTTCCCATATAATTCATTTCTTAAGAGGGTTTTCAGAATAGTCCCCAAAGGATTTTCATGATATTTATAGCTTTTGGAGTAAACATCGATATCATCAATAAATTCCACTACAAATTCATCAAGATATTCCTAGGAAACTATATTAATTAGATCCATGAAATCGAACGGTGCATTAGTCCATCCAAATGGCATTACTGTAAAAGTATAATGCCTGTAGGTGGTTCGAAATTCTATTTTTGGAATGTCTTCCTTTTTAACATACAACTGATTATATCCATATTGAAGTCCAATCATTGAAAAATATTTAGCTTCATTAAGTTGGTCAAATAAATCATCAATGCATGATAGGGGATACTTGTTCTTTATTGTTATTTCATTGATCTCACTGTAGTCAATGCACAACCTCCTGGATCCATCTATCTTCTCAACAAAAAGAATAAGGGTTCCCCATAGAGAAAAATTACTGTGAATAAAACCTTTATTACTCAATTCTTTTAGTTGTTCCTTTAGTTCCACTAATTCCACTATGGACCTTTTATAAGGGGTCTTCTATAAGTTCCTTGAACTAGGAATTAAATTAATTGAAAAATTAATTTTTCATTCTGGAGGATGTCCAGGTAAATCCTCTGAAAACACACCAAAATATTCTTGCACAATCGGTACATCCTCTATTTGAACATTCTTTTCCTCACCCATAGATATTTATTTCTATTACCCACCAATAATTTAATTGACTAGAGCTACTAGAGGTGGATCTAGATAAGAATCAAATGGTGATGTTTTTTATCTAAAGATAAGGTACTCCATGTCATCATCGAAAATTGTAACCTCCTTCTTAAAATAAATTTTAATATCATGGTCTAAAATCCAATCCATGTTGAGGATTATATCAAATTCAATCATGGGCATGATAATGAGATCCGTAGATAATGAAAATTTATATTCCCTAATGGGAACTGATTCACTAAAAACTTTTTTGAAATGATACTTTTATTATGATTTTGGTCTGACAACTCCCTTGTTAAATAAACTTGGAAATATCTAATTTTCATAGCAAGATGGGAAGATATGAAACAATGTAATGATCCAGAATAAAATAATGCATTCTCTAAAATTGAGAAAACCATTAAATTACCTACCACCACGTCTTTCAGAGCATCAAATTTAGTAGTAGTGATCACATAATCTCGGCCTTGATCCCTTGGCCTTTTCTGAGGTAATTTTTCTTGGCTCTTAGGACATTCATTTGCATAATTTTCCATTTATCTACAATTTTAGCATTAAACATCGACAACTGATTTCTTTCTTTTGCAATCATGAGCTTGGTGGAATTTCCCCCCCACTCATAATAGACTCCCATTCACTTTAAGCATAGACTGGGGTGTTTCTCCCCACATTTACCTCGGTTTGTATATTCATCTTTTCCCTTATTCCCCTTATTTACATTTCCATAGTGTTCAAAAGATCTCTTCTTCTCTTGCATTGTTTTAAAGTCATAATACATAGAGAATTCATTTTATTTCTTGATAGCACATGAGAAAATACCTTCATATGATGAGAAGGATTGTGAGACTAATTCTTGATGGAGAAATGGTTTTAACCCATTGACTAATCGATCAATTTTACTCCTTGGGTTATGTATATAATTTACTTCATGTCTTGCTAACCTTGTAATATTGGCCTGATACACTACGACATTCTCTTCCTCCTTTTGCCTCAGACTCAGAAATTATCTTTAAATATCTACTCGATGGTCATTAGGAAAGTATTTTTCTAAGAAAAACTCTTTAAATGCCCTCCATTTCATATTTTATACTTCTTCATCTTCTTTTGTGTTTTGAATTAATGACCACCATTGATCTGCATCTCCCGTGAGGTGAAAAACTGCCATGACATATTTTTCCCATTCACTACTCCCCAAAGAATGATATATTTTCTCAAAGGAACTTATCAATTTCTCAGCAACAAATGGATTTGTTGTACCATTTAATGTTGGTGGTTGTTTCCTCTTGAAGTGGTCTAAGTTTGATCCTCCTCGTCGTGGATCAGGGTGCTCCATACGGGTATGGTTATTATTCATAACCTGAGTGAGTTGTCCTAGTATGGTGATAAGCTGATCAACCCCAGTTGAATCACCAGATCTACTATTATTATCTTGAGTAGGAAAGAAATTACTACATGTATTACGTGTGTTGATATAGTTTCCATTCCATCTACTAGGCGCCATTTCTAAACAATGGCATACACTAGATTAGTTTATGAATCACAATACATAATTAAAAACTTGTAGACACCTAACATAAATTGAAAAGTCTATGGATTTAATGAATAATAATTAAAATGTTTTCTTTGAGGAGGTATATAAACATAAATCCTTCCTAATTTTTTGTAAATAAAATTTGAATTATCCTAAGTATATCCCCCAGGAGTATTGAAACCAATGGTGCAGTAAGGTACGTTGTCATGTACCAGGATACCCCGGGTCAAGCCCAAAACTCCTTATCGGAGTATTCACTTCTATTTTCATATATTCCAGAGCCTCCACTACCTGATCTTATCCATAAATGGATGTATTTCTTGTAAAACTCACAAAATATCTACATTACAAAAATTCTAAGAAGTTCTTCTATACCAATCCGCAAAGTCTATCTTTGGGTAATGTTATCTAATTAGAGTATTTCTAAATCTAGCTTCCATGGTTTGTACTAATCTTCCAATGATACCAAATGTAACTCTCTATCCCCAGTTTCCTAGAGTCAGTGCATTATTACATAACATTGGCATGATCACAAGGGATCAAATATCAAAAGAACAATCAGTTTAGTAGCCTTGAGGGTACTAGATTCATACATAATTTTTACATTACATTGTTAAATGAAAAATAACATAAACATTTTCTCATTTTAACACATTCATATCCCTTATACTATCCCTGTAGATCAATTATAAGATACTAGTTCACATCCTAGGAGAAATAAAACATAAAAAGGGGTGATCTTATGTTCTTAGTAAGGACAACATTATAACGGAAACTTTCATAAATAAGCATAAACATTTATGGCAATGTATAATACTAATACAAAAGTCTTTTGAAACATAATCATCAGCGAAATATGTAATGATAAATCAAATAATTCCACTTACTTATTCACATGGATATTCTACTATTCGAATAATCATGTGTAATATCAATAGCCAATTTCATAATGAAACAATGCATAATTCGAGACATCATAACCACATCAACAAGGCCTCGTGCAAAGACTACAAAAAATATTTTGTCAAGTCTTTGTGCCAAGACAATATTTTCTCTCATGATACCTAACGATGCATCAAGGAGCTATAGTGGGCTCCACCCATCACTTATTAAGTCCAATTCATTCCTCATATGAAAAGTTTGAAACCTAACATAAACATTCATATTAAAACATGCATACGAAATGTTAATACATTAACCATAAACTATGAATGGTATAAAAATATCACATCCATAGTCAAAAATATCCCAAAACTATCAATACAATATGGAAGATTGTATCATAATAAATGAACTTCTAACAAGTGTAAAATCTAACAAAGGATGTTGACATAGATAAAATCAAAACTATTTGAGAGAAATATCTCTTTCTATTTTAAAATCAATTAAAAATCACATAATTATAAAATAAATCATTTATTTTGAAAAAATTATTATAATATTGAAAGGGAACCTTTGAATATTTTATAATGTCGTAAAATAGCCGCACTCGCCGAATATGTTAAAAAACATTCTTTCCTTAATTTTGTCGAAAATTTCATAAAGGACATTGTTCGAAAAACAAAGGAAAGATTCCTTTATAAAAATTTTATAAAAATTAAACCAATGGTATAAATGACTTTAACCCATATTATAAAAAATAGTAAAAAATTTATGAAATACATTTTTGTTAAACAAGGATGTGGATGATAAAGAGGACCCCATAGATACTCATGTATAAACAACCTCAAATAATGAAAAGATTGTAAACTTATCCCTTACCTTCTACTTTTCCTTGGTTGAGGGAACGTTAACCTCTTGTATAATAGTTAAATCATATTTATTATGTAACATCACAATCTTACATGGTACACTTCTATTTGAATAATACAATAGCGTGTGTTGTACGCAACACTGAGTTCAAGTACACCATGACTTACCAAACTAGCCGTTCAAAAGCGGTTATGAATAGTATTAACTAAATTTTAAATAATATATTATCCTTATAATTTTAATCCATATTATGTGTTTCTAAGACATGATTTATGAACAAATTCATTTTTTCAGATAAAAGAAGTATTTTTGAAAAAATGAAATTTTACCGCCTTTTAATGGCGAAGCCTTTTTAAAACCAATATGTGAAACTTTTATATATTCAATTTGACAAAATTAAATTCTTCTTTAGAATAAGGACATAATAATTTAGTATCAATAATGTTTTGGTGCCTTTTTGATAACTTTCATATTTGGGTGAATAGTGAAAAATTACTAAATTTTAACTGAAAACAACTTTTTTAATCAAAAACATTATATTGTTAAATTATGAATTAGTGTGGTTTTGAAGTATAAATAGATTATATTTTTACTATTTAATCCAATGATGGTCATTTTAAGTAATTTCACCTTGAAATTGGACATAAACAAGTGTCAAACTTTTGATAGTTATTATTTCTTAAAAATACGCCTTTTGGTTTCGAAAGCAGGAATCAATTTTTAATTAATAAATGAAAATTTTATGTTTTGAATTTGGTAAAATATACTTCCTTTTTGGATTTGGAATAACTAAATTAGCCTAGGGTGAAATTTTGGTACTTTTCAGATAACTTTAATATTTTGATGAATAGTAAAAAATTACAAATTTTTAATTAAAAACAACTTTTTTAATCGAAATAATTAATAGTGATAAATTTTTAATTTGGGTGTTTTTAAATTATATTTAAAATATATTTTTACCATTTAATACAATGTCGGTCATTGAACATAATTTCACATTTAAACCAGACATAAACAAGTGTCAATCTTTTGATAGTTATTATCTCTTAAAAACACGCTTTTTGTTTTAACAACGAGAATTAATTTTAAGTTAATTTCTGTCACTTCAGTGTCTTGATTTTGGAAAAATGGATTCCATATTTGGAATCATGATTTTTAAATTGTGTAAATAGGTAACTTTTATTTTTAGAAATCTTGGATAATTACTTCGGTAAATATTTTATTTACCATGGTTAAAGGTAAATCCGGTAAATAAGGGTTAAACAAAATAATATTATAATAATACTAAATTACCCAAAAATGTGTCCTAACCTTATTGGTTGATACATGTTCGACCAAAGGCATCATTGTGCGATTTTGGGACCCCATGGAGCCACTTTTAGGTGATAGGGACACTTTATTTTAATTAAGTTAAAATGAATACAAAAATGACAAAAGCATATATCTTTTAGAAGAACAATTTTTACATAGGGTTATATATGTTGGAATTTCGACTATAAATATTCATTAGAAATCTCAAAGGATTTTCTACATAATTATATTTTATTTATAATTTTTAGACATTAAATAATTTAATTTATTTATGACACAATGATGATGCAGTAATTACCATAATAGTGAAAAATTAGAATAGTTGATAATATAAATACCCAACTAAATATAATTTAAGACTTTTATTGAATTAAACTAATTATATAGGTTAATATTACATATTAGTATTGATTTAATTTACTTTGTTCGAAGTAATCATTCTGTTATGATTTTCACAAAAATCAACTATTGAATAGTGTCAAAATTGACATAAAAGAGTTTTTAAAAAAAATATTATATTATTAATTAATATTGAATTCCTAAAAATCTAAGCTTCGGCCAAGAGACTTATATCATTATATTTGTATCATTAATGGACCACTTGAGGGTCTATTGGATGTATATGGTAAGTTTATTAACCATATAATAAAAAAATACAAAGAGACATTTTAAAAGTGAAACTAATTAACTAAGAGTTAATACTTAAAGATAAGGTTAATATAATGACCCAAACCTGTCTAAATTCTATTGGTTGAGTGGATTTAGACCCATAACCACCTTAAAATTTAAATAATAAACTTTGGAGCTATTAGAAACCGAATATGAATTTATTATAAATTAATATTTCTAGCTTTTCCAAAGGTGCCCCTCACCCCTCTTATAAAAGGGCACTCATCATTATCATTTCATCAGACCTTCAAAGACTTTTGGATCGAACAACCCCTGCCCAAATACTCTCTAAACTTCCCTCAATAAAACCTAGAGACCTTAGTTTGACCAAAAATCCATCCTAAGGAGCCCTTTTGATAAAATCAAAAGGAAGAACCCGAAGAAGAGGTAATGTTTTCACCACCCCTTTTCAAGTTCCTTTCTTCTTCCACTTCTACTTTATTTGTTGTTACCATTCTAAAATAATAACTCCAGTATCATATATATACTGTTATGTTATTATAAATATGGTACAACCATATTCAGTATTCTATCCACCCTTTGAATAACATGTCACCATACGTGCGTACGTACGGCTTACCGTCTCCACGTCGTGGTGTAATTGTTATTAAATATATTATTATTTGGATGGGTATAATAATGATGTGTAACTCATGTAAATAATAAATATAACATGACAATGATTCTGTATATATGATATACCATCCAATTATATGTTATTTTAATATCAAAAGAATGATATTGTCGCTCGTGCATACGTACGGACTACCGTCTCCACGAACGTGATGAGATTCATTCTCCATCATATCCATTAAAGTATAATTATCATTTGATGATTAAAAAATAGTATCTAAGGACTTGATATCATTCTGGATATGAATAATATACATCCCATTAATAACGAATTTGGCTCACATAACAAAGAATATAAAATAAAATGAACCCGTTAACACCTGAAATAACGATAATTCTAAGAATTATTAACAAATCAATGTTAAAAGATCATATATGATATCATATTAATGTAAATGATTCTTGTATAATTAAATAACAATTATTTCACCATTATACAGGAGGTTAAACTACCGTCAACCAAGGAAAAAGTACGAAGTAAGGGGTTTCTTATCTCACTTTTAATTCCGTGAGAATTCCATTGTTCACCACTTATTTATTGCATGTGGTGTGTGTAATTCCCATGATTGTATTCATTGTGTAATATACTTTAATTTATGGATATTTACATCATCATGGTATGATCCTTATTTCATGGGTGTATGTTTCATAAGTTACCTAATCGATAAGGGAATTTGAAATTTCAATTTCCATTTATTCGGCTTTATGCAAACTTCATTGATTATTTCACTCTGAGATTATGTGTGGAATCACTATTCATTTACTTATGTAAAAATTTCAACTCCCCTTTTCTGTGGATATACTTTTGATAAACATAATCTATCCGTTGATAATTTCTCAAGTCATCAATATGAATTTGATAAGAGTAATTTTAACTCATTCTACATTTGGTGAGTTAAATATCCAATTCATTGTTGTTGTTTTTACAAGATTATGTGTGAATGTACTTTGATTGTTTTACACTGAATATCCAATCATATTTAGTGTATTTATATTTTTCACACATAACTATGTAGTTGATTTATCCTTAACCTAAGGGTACTACCTTTATGAGAGATTTCATCTCAATTTACATTCCATTGAGACTTCTTTGTTGATATACACCAAATCACTTTTATGTGGTGTATATAATGTACTTTGACATAGTATATCATGAATCCCTTTATTCTCATGATATTAAAATATTTTGATTACCTCAATTATTTTTATTCAAGTGTCTCTCTTTTGGTTAGAAACTCTAACTAAAATACCATTTTTAAATGTTTGAAAGACTTATTCTTCCAAATCTTGCTCATTAATGTCCATGTTTTAAAAATTGTTTAAAGGATTTATATATATAGACATTAATGTTTTAAAATTAAAACCCCTTTTAAGAGTTTCAAAGAGGTATGGGACACTTTGATTCAAAAATATATTTTAAATGGCTTTTTGACAAATAGTGTGACTTTTAAATGTTTTCAAGAAAAGGTGGATATTTCTCTCAAATAGTTTTGATGATTATATTCATCTATGTCAACATCCTTCATTATTCTTGATTGAGGTTAATGTGATACAATTCAATCATCCATATTGTATCGAATGAGTTATGTTTGACTGTGGATGTGCTATTTTTATACCATTCATGGTTTGTGGTTAAAGTATTGACATTTCGTATGCTAGTTTTAATACGAATGTTTATGTTATGTTTAAACGTGTTCATATGAGGACTTCATTGGACGTAATAAGTGACTGGTGGAGCCCGCTATAGCTCCTCGAGGCATCGGTTGGTCTCATGTGACAAACTAGTGTCTTGGCACAAGGCCTTGAAAAAATATTATTTGTCGTCTTGGCACGAGGCCTTGGCTATGTGGTTATGATAGTCTGGATTATGCATTCCATCATTATGAAATTGGTTATTGATATTGCATGTGATTATTAGATTAGTAGAATATCCATGTGAATAACTAAATGGCATTATTTCATTTTATTTCTTCTATACTATGTTGAAGTTCATGTTTAAAAGGCTTTTGTTCTAGTTATACATTACCTTAAATGTTTATTCTTATTTATGAAAGTTTCCTCTATATTGTTATCCTTACTGGGAATTTGAGCTCACCCCTTTTCTATGTTTTATTTTTCCCAGGATATGAAGAAGTAATTTATGAATGACCTGCAGAGATATTATGTGGGGATATGAGTGTGGAATATGGATACTATGTTGTTGTAGTAGTTTTTCACTTTATGATGTAATGTAAAACTTTATGAATATATCTAGTGTTTCCAAGGCAACTAAACCAATCGGTCTTTCGAGATTTGATCTTTCTTGTGATCATTCCAATGTTATGTAATAATGCACCGACTCTAGGTAACTGGGGTCGGGGTGTTACAGTTGGTATCAGAGGAAGTTTAGTACAAACCTTGGAAGCTAGATTTAGATAAACTCTGATTAGAGTGCGTTGACCTAAGATGAACATTGAGGATTTTAATAGAATAACTTCCTAGAATTTTGATATTGTAGAGATTTCGTGAGTTTTCCGAGCAATACATCCCTATCTGGATATGAGTAGGTAGAGGCGGCTCTGGCACAGATGTACCTAGGGGTAAAACACGAAAACACCGCTTTGAGCTAGACTCGAACGAGAACTGGTGCACGACAACGGGCCTTGGTGTACTCTTGGTTACGACACTCTCAGGGGATATGCTTAGGATAATTTACATTTTCTTTACAAATCGATTTAAAGTAATATATATATAAGAAGAGATTAAATGACCTTGGTTAATCCTAATGTGTTTCAAATTGAGAATATGGTGACATGTTAATCTCTAAATGATTTTATGACTACTATTACTCACACAATTATTTCTGGTTTTAGTCAATGGCTAGATTCCAAGGAAGTCATAGTGACTTTGAGAATGATGTACAAGGTGGGAACGGTGATGGAAATGAGCAAAAAAATGGAATGTTGATAGGCGTAAAAGATATCATCTTTATGCCAAATCCGTTTTCCAAAAATATGAACAACAACATATATATTAACCAACTCCCGGACTCAACAAGGAAGAGAAAGGTGATGAATGATAAGAGCTCCAGCAGTGTAGACCATGGAGAAAGGAATCCTCAATTTCCATCATGCAGGAAATGTGGTAGGAGACACCCGGAAAAGTGTCTCAATGGGACCAAGAAATGCTTTACGTGTGGGAAGGAAGGATATAAAGTGAAGAATTACCGAAGAAAAATGAAGAGTACTATGGAAGAAGATAAAAATGGTCCCAAGGGTCCATTTACAGTCATTTGCTTTAAATATAGGGGACCTGGCCATTACCCGAGTGAATTCCCTATTCTATAGGATATTTTCTTGGTCAAAGAAGAAGCTATGTGGAAATAAATGGTTGGAGAAATGTTTAAAAAGTATCAGTGCTCCTTGTTGATGGGTTTAATTTGGAATAATTTTCTCTTGTATTTGTAACCCCGCAGTTTTCCATGTGAGAATGATATTTGAGGAAGAATTATCTCTTCTCTTGTGGATATAGGTATAAATAGCCATTTGGTTTTATATGATCATTGGGGTTTGAGAGAATTATAAGTTATTATAATTTGGGATGAAAATGCAAGGTATGAAATAAGATTTGTGGTTAAATTATGTTATGGTTATTTTGAGGAATTTCTCTCATTTTGGTAATGTTATAAAACATAGTTTTTGAAATGGACAATACGCAGACCGCGTGACAACCCGTCGCGTCGGACAAAGCTGTGGGAATCGAACCCACAACCAAAGTGCGATTGGGATTTATCGCCTACCACTGGACTACGTGAAGTCCCTGGATAGTGTGACTAATTATTTTTAGTTAAATGATTTTATTGATCGATAATAATTTGATTTGGGTTCTTATGTCTTATCAAATGAATACCCTTGGTATAAGAAAATGATTTGGTGATTAAGTGATAAATGTTATTTTGGAAGATGTTTGCTTTGTTGGGAACACTATATTCCCAAGGAAAATAGAATACTATGGGGTTTCATTTGTGGAGTAATGGTAGATTTTTATCTACGTTTTTATTGTGTATTTATAGTGATTTGGGTTATTTATGGAAATGATTAACCTATTATTGAGAATATGTGATGAGGTTAATTACTTTTATGTATGTGACTTTAAGCGTATTTGATGTCATTTGGAGATACAATTTAACATGGGAGACTACATAATCAAATTCATCTATGTTTTCGGTTTTAATATTAGTTTGGATTATATTTAAGGATTTTAAGGACAATTGATTATTGAATGGTATTTATTTAACTTTGGGGTATTGTTGGTTAAATTTTAGAAATTAAGATTAGTGTTTATTTCTCTCAAGGAATATCCTTTTGGGGGATCATTAGATCTTGTACTAACCATTTTGGTTTTGATTAATCTCTAAAGAAAATGTAAATATATAGTTTATCATGCATAGACCATGTGATTCTATAGAAGTTTATTCTAGATCTTCCAGTGTGACCAAGTCTTCTTGAATACTCATCGTTTAAAAAAAATTGATTTGTGGTGGAAATTTATTAAAGAATTAAACTCTACTTAAAAATTAAGTATATATCTTTATATTCTTGGTCAATATCATAAATGAATTCCTCATCCTTATATAATGTAACTTAAAACAAAAAATGTTGTCCGTTTACTTTTCCTACTATGAGATTAATGATCGTTTGTCCCAACACAAGTTTGTGGTTTTCTTATTGTTAACTGTCTTCTGATCATGATTTCTATCCCTCTCCATCAGAACTTGACACTTAGTTTATCATCTATATCCATGTTTTCCTACCTGTAATCCTAGTATGGGTTATCTTGGGTGACCTTTATACCTCTCTTTTTTTCTTTCAATGTAATAGTTTTATTGACTCTTTTTCCGATGTGGGACTTTCCATTATATTATCAAGCCCAATTTTTAAAATTTTGGGGACGCAATTTATTGAAGGAGGGGTGAATGTAACACCCCAATCTTCCATGGTACACTTCTCTTTGAATAATACAATAGCGTGTGTTGTACGCAACACTGAGTTCAAGTACACCACAACTTACCAAACTAGTCGTTCAAAAGAGGTTATGAATAGTATTAACTAAATTTTAAATATTATATTATCCTTATAATTTTAATCTATATTATGAGTTTCTAAGACATGATTTATGAAAAAATTCATTTTTTCAGATAAAAGAAGTATTTTTCAAAAAATGAAATTTTACCGCCTTTTAATGGAGAAGCCTTTTTAAAACCAATATTTGAAACTTTTATATATTAAATTTGACAAAATGAAATTATTCTTTTGAATCGGGAAATAATAATTTAGTATCAATAATGTTTTGGTGTCTTTCTGATAACTTTCATATTTGGGTGAATAGTGAAAAATTACTAAATTTTAACTGAAAACAACTTTTTTAATCGAAATAATTTATATTGTTAAATTATTAATTTGAGAGGTTTGGAAGTATAAATAGATTATATTTTTACTATTTAATCCAATTATGGTCATTTTAAGTAATTTCACCTTGAAATTGGAAATAAACATGTGTCAAACGTTTCATAGTTATTATTTCTTAAAAATACGCCTTTTGGTTTTGAAAGTAGGAATCAATTTTAAATTAATAAATGAAACTTTTATGTTTTTAATTTGGTAAAATAGACTTTATTTTTGGATTCAGAATAACCAAATTAGCCTAGGGTGAAATTTTGGTACTTTTTGGATAACTTTAATATTTTGATGAATAGTAAAAAATTACTAAATTTTAATTAAAAACAAATTTTTTAATCAAAATGATTAATAGTGAAAAATTATGAATTTGAGTGGTTTTAAATTATATTTAAAATATATTTTTACCATTTAATACAATGTTTGTCATTGAACATAATTTCACATTTAAACCAGACATAAACAAGTGCCAATCTTTTGATAGTTATTATCTCTTAAAAACACGCTTTTTGTTTTAACAACGGGAATTAATTTTAAATTAGTTTCTGCCACTTCTGTGTTTTGAATTTGGAATAGTGAATTCCATATTTGGAATCAGGATGTTCAAATTTTGTAAATAGGTAACTTTTATTTTAAACATTTTGGATAATTACTTCGGTAAATATTTTATTTACCATGGTTAAGGGTAAATCCTGTAAATAAGGGTTAACAAAATAATATTATATTAATACTAAATTACCCTAAAACGTGTCCTAACATTATTGGATGATACATGTTTGACCATAGGCATCTTTGGGTCGATTTGGGGACTCCATGGATCCACTTGTAGGTGATAGGGACACTTTATTTTAATTAAGTTTAAATGAATACAAAAATGACACAGGCATATATCTTTTAGAAAAACAATTTTTTCATAGGGTTATATATGTTAGATCTTAGACTATAAATATTAATTATAAATTTAAAAAGATTTCCTACATAATGATATTTTATTTATAATTTTTAGACAGTAAATAATTTAATTTATTTATGACACAATGATGATGCAGTAATTACCATAATAGTGAAAAATTAGAATAAGTGATATTATAAATACCCAAATAAATATAATATGAGACTTTTATTGAATTAAAATAATTTTATAGGTTAATATTACATATTATTATTGATTTAATTAACGTTTTTCGAAGTAATCATTCTGTTATGAGTTTCACAAAAATCAACTATTGAATAGTGTCAAAATTGACATAAAATAGTTTTTAAAAACAATATTATATTATTAATTGATATTAAATTCCTAATAATCTAAGGCTCATCCAAGAGACTTATATCATGATAGGTGTATCATTAATGGACCACTTGGTGGTCTATTGGATTTATATGGTGAGTTTACTGACCATATAATATAAAAATACAAAGAGACATTGTAAAAGTGAAACTAATTAACTAAGAGTTAATACTTAAAGATAAGGTTAATATAATGACCCAAACCAGTCTAAATTCTATTGGTTGAGTGGTTTCCGACCCATACCCACCTTAACCTTTAAATAATCAACTTTGGAGCTATTAGAAACCGAATATTAATTTATTATAAATTAATATTTCTAGCTTTTCCAAAGGTGCCCCCCACCCCTCTTATAAAAGGGCACTCCTCCTTCTCATTTCTTCAAACCTTCAAAGCCTTTTGGATCGGCCAAACCCTGCCCAAATACTATCTCAACTTCCCTCACTACAACCTAGAGACCTTAGTTTGATCATAAAGCCATCCTAAGGAGCCCTTTTAATCAAATCAAAAGGAAGAACCCGAAGAGGAGGTAATGTTTTCACCACCCCTTTTCAAGTTCCTTTCTTCTTCCACTTCTTCTTTATTTGTTGTTACCATTCTAAAATAATAACTCCAGTATCATATATATACTGTGATTTTATTATAAATAAGGTACAACCATATTCAGTATTCTATCCACCCTTTGAATAACATGTCACCATACGTGCGTACGTACGGCTTACCGTCTCCACGTCGTGGTGTAATTGTTATTCAATATATTATTATTTGGATGGGTATAATAATGATGTGTAACTCATGAAAATAATAAATATAACATGATAATGATTATTTATATATTATATACCATCCAATTATATATTATTTTAATATCAAAAGAATGATATTGTCGCTCGTGTGTACGTATGGACTACCGTCTCCACAAACGCGATGAGATTCATTCTCCATCATATCCATTAAAGTATAATTATCATTTGATGATTTAAAAATAGTATCTAAGGACATGATATCATTCTGGATATGAATAATATACATCCCATTAATAACTAATATGGCTCGCATAACAAATAATATAATATAAAATGAACCTGTTAACACCCGAAATGACGATAATTATAAGATATTATTAACAAATCAATGTTAAAAGATCATATATGATATCATATTAGTGTAAATGATTATTTTATAATTAAATAACAATTATTTCAACATTATACAGGAGTTTAACCTACCTTAAACCAAGGAAAAAGTAAAAAGTAATGGGTTTCTTATCTCACTTTTAATTCCGTGAGAATTCCATTGTTCACCACTTATTTATTACATGTGGTGTGTGTACTGCCCATGATTGTATTCATTGTGTAATATACTTTAATTTATGGATATTTAAATCATCATGGTATGATCCTTCTTTCATGGGTGTATGTTTCATAAGTTACCTAATCGATAAGGGAATTTGAAATTTCAATTTCCATTTATTCGGCTTTACGCAAACTTCATTGATTATTTTACTCCGAGATTATCTGTGGAATCACTATTCATTTGCTTATGTCATAATTTCCACTCCCCTATTCTGTGGATATAATTTTGATACACATAATCAATCCATTGATAATTTCTCAAGTCATCGATATGAATTTGATAAGAGTAATTTTAACTCATTCTCCATTTGTTGAGTTAAACATCCAATTCATTGGTGTTGTTTTTACAAGATTATGTGTTAATGTACATTGATTGTTTTACACTGAATATCCAATCATATTTAGTGTATTTATATTTGTCACACATAACTATGTCATTGATTTATCCTTAACCTAAGGATACTACCTTTATGAGAGATTTCATCTCAATTTACATTCCATTGAGACTTTTTTGTTGATATACACCAAATCACCTTTATGTGGTATATATAATGTACTTTGACATAGTATATCATGAATCCCTTTATTCTCATGATATTAAAATATTTTGATTACCTCAATTATTTGTATTCAATTGTCTCTCTTTTGGTTAGAAACTCTAACTAAAATACCATTTTTAAATGTTTTAAAGACTTATTATTCTAAATCTTCCTCATTAATGTCCATGTTTTAAAAATTGTTTTAAGGATTTATTTATATGGACATTAAAGGTTTAAAATTAAAACTCCTTTTAGAAGTTTCAATGTGGTATGGGACACTTTGATTCAAAAATCTATTTTTAAATGTCTTCTTGACAAATAGTGTGACTTTTAAATGTTTTCAAGAAAAGAGGGATATTTCTCCCAAATAGTTTTAATGATTATTTTCATCTATGTCAACATCCTTCATTATTTTTGATTGAGGTTAATGTGATACAATACAATCTTCCATATTGTATTGAATGAGTTATGTTTGACTGTGGATGTACTATTTTTATACCATTCGTGGTTTGTGGTTAAAGTATTGACATTTCGTTTGCTAGTTTTAATACGAATGTTTATGTTACGTTTAAACCTATTCATATGAGAAATGCATTGGACTTAATAAGTGACAGGTGGAGCCCACTATAGCTCCTCGATGCATCAGTAGGTCTCACGAGACAAACTAGTGTCTTGGCATAAGGCCTTGACAAAATCTTATTTGTAGTCTAGGCACGAGGCCTTGGCTATGTGGTTATGATAGTCTGGCATTATGCATTCCATCATTATGAAAGTGGTTATTGATATTGCATGTGATTATTCAATTAGTAGAATATCCATGTGAATAAGTAAATGGAATTATTTCATTTTATTTCTTCCATACTGTATTGAAGTTCATGTTTAAAAGGCTTTTGTTTTAGTTATACACTACCTTAACTGTTTATTCTTATTTATGAAAGTTTCCGCTATATTGTTATCCATACTGGGCATCTGAGCTCACCCCTTTTCTATGTTTTATTTTTCCCAGGATGTGAAGAAGTAATTTATGAATGACCTGCAGGGATTGTATGTGGGGATATGAGTGTGTAATATGGAGACTATGTTGTTGTAGTAGTTTTTCACTTTATGATGTAATGTAAAACTTTATGAATATATCTAGTGTTTCCAAGGATACTAAACCAATCAGTCTTTGGAGATTTGATCTTTCTTGTGATCATGCCAATGTTATGTAATAATGTACTGACTCTAGGTAACTGGGGTCGGGGCATTACATATTAAACTATACAAGATCCACATATATAAATATGATAACATATATGATCTTTTAATATTTCTTTTTTAGTAATATTTTAGTTGTATCATTGTTTTAGGTGTTAACTGATACATTTTCATTTATATGATTTGTTTTGTAAGTCATTTTTTTTTGGATATGATATATTTGATTCATATCCAGAATTATATTCAGTTCTTAAAAATTATTTTTAATCAAAATATGAATGTTATTATTGAATGGTTTTGATGCGGAATGAATTTCATCACGTTTGTGGAGACTGTAATCCGTACGTATGCACGAGGAACAATACCATTCTATTGATGGTAAAATCATATATAATTTTATGGTATATCATATATATAGAATAATTTACATGTTATATCTATTATTTATATCAGTTATGCTCATTATTATACACATCAAAATAATAATGTGTTTGAATAGAAAACTACACCACGACGTGGAGATGGTAAGCCGCACGTACACACATATGGTGACTTGTCATTCATAGGATGGATAGAATAATAAATATGGTTGTACCATATTTATAATAACAACACAATATGTATAATGTACTAGATTTACTATTTTGTTATGGAAATAACAAAGAAAGGGGAAGTGGAAGAAGAAAAAAACATTGAAATATGTGGTGAAATTATTACCTCTTCTTCGGGTGTTTCCTTTTATGTAGATCAAAAGGAATCCTTATGTTGAATTTTGGATCAATGTAAGGTCTCTAGGTAGAATTAAGGGTAGTTGGGAGGATATTTGAGTAGGGTTTGGCTGAGCCAAATGGCTTTGGAGGTGTGATTTTGAGATAAGCGAAGTATCCTTTTAAAAGATAGGTGAGGGTCACTTTAGGAAAAGCTTGAAATATTATTTTATTATACAATTATATTCCATTTATAATGGCTCAAAAAGGATTTATTTCAAGGATAAGGTGGGTATGGGTTGTAAAACTCTCAATAAATATGTTTTAGACAGGTTTATGCGACCATATTAACCTTATCTTTTAGATTTAACTCTTAGTCATGTAATTTGACCTTTACCATGTATTCTTATATTATTATAATATATGGTTAATAATCATACTATAATAATCCAATAGATTCCCAAGTGGTTCATTGTTGATATATATAACCTTATCTAAGTAATTTTTTCGAACCTTATATTTTTAGAAATATTATATCAATTTACCTTATAGTGTTTGTCGTAAAAACTCATTTATGTCAATATTGACACTATTTGGTATTTTGTTATTGTGAACATCATAAAAACTTTATCACATAGAAAAAAATTATTTCATCAAACCTAAAAAGTCATAACAACTTAAAAAATTAATTTAATTCATCAGAAGTCTCAATTTACATTTTATGGATATTTATAATATCAATTATTTTAATCTTTCATTTAATAAGTTAATTGCTACATCATCATTGTGTCCTAAATAAAATTAATTATTTAATATTAAAAAATTATAAATAAAATACCATTATGTAGGAAATATTTTTATATTTTTAATTGATTTTTAATGTCTAATTTATCCTATGTAAACCCCTATGTTAAAAATGGTTTAGTTATTAAGCTTTGAATTTAACACTTTTAACTCTTCTCTAAATAAAATAATAATAAATGTCCAAATCTAATCCAAATGGACCAAAAGGATAATATTTTATTCTTATGTTTTATTTTTGTCCAAATAAATTTATCCAATAGAATTAGGACATGTGTTATGGTAATTATAATATCATTTTTTACCTTTAGTTACCCTATTTACTTTTAATTGTGGAAAATAAAAGTCATAAGTTACAATTCACCATAAACTATTTTCATCTGTTTGAACCACATTTTACTTAGTCATGTCAACTGTCTCTCTTAGATTAATGAAATTCAATTCACAGAAGCGGTAAAATTATGTATTATGCAAATTTGTAAATGCGCCTAAAAGGTGGGTAAAAGGCGATTAAAAGTTCAATAAAATTTTATATATCCAATATTATTATAAAATGACTCCAATTAATTAAATTGAATATATATAGGTATTATGTATCTATTTTTACCTAAAATAAATTTTAATACAATAACTATTTTTTTAAAAGTCAGTTTTAAACAATAACGTAGTGTTTTTCACTATTCATCAAAAATTGAAAGTTTTCATAAAGATACAAAAAATTCACCCTAAAATTATTTTGATATTACTAATCCAAAAATAATGTCCATTTAAAAAAAACTTTATAAAATTTCAAAAACTATGTATTACTATTCATAACAACTAGTTTTATTGGTCATGGTGTGCTAGAACTGGATGTTGCGTACAACGCAAGCTATTGCATTATTCAAAGAGAAGCATACCATGGAAGCTTATGGTGTTACATTATTTCCTCCTTCAAATAATTTCATCCTAAAAATTTCTATAAAATTAATGCATAAGAAGATTCAGGTTTTTCTTCATCATAAGTTCCTCAGGTTCCCCCTTTGCTTCTTCCATCTTATTGTTTCTCCATAGAACTTTCACCTGAAAAGGCATCCGTTTTCTCAGTACTTGTTCTCTGGTATCAAGAATTTTGACAGGATCTTCACAATAAGACAGACCGGGTTCTAGTTATATTTCTTCATTGGTGAGTACATCCGTTGGGTCAGGCCTGTATTTTCATAACAATGATATGTGGAACACATCATGAACTTTGGAGAGACTTGGCGGCATTTCCAAATGATAAGATACAAATCCTATTTGTTCAAGAATTTCGAAAGGTCCAATGTACCTGGTATGTAATTTAACCTTCTTACTGAATCGTATAACACCCTTTCAAGGAGATACCTTCATGAAAACATGATCTCCTACTATAAATTCCAAATCCTTCTTTCGGTTATCAGAATAGATATTTCTCCTACTTTGGGATTCTTTAATGTGGGTTTGGATAAACTTCACCTTTTTGATTGTTTTCTAAACATGTTCTAGTCCTACAAGTTTTCTTTCACCAACATCATCCCCAAAAGTTGGTGTGAAACATCTATTTCAATATAATGCTTCATACAGTGCCATTTGAATACTTGACTAGAAGCTGTTGTTAAAGTAAAATTCCACCATAGGTAAATATTGATCTCACATACCTTGAATGTCTATTTAGAAAGATCTCAACATGTCTTTTATGGTTTGAATAGTTTGTTCTGATTATCCATCAGTTTTAGGGTAGTAGGCAGTTCTCAAATAAAGTTCAGTATCCAAGGCCTTCTGAATAATTTTCTAGAATCTTGATGTAAAATGGGTATCATGATCAGAAACAATCAATAGGGGTACTTCATGAAGTCTTACAAAATCATTAATTTATAGTCTTTATAAACGTTTAAGTGGTAAATCCTATCTTATAGAAAGAAAATGTGATGGCTTGGTAAGATGATCAACAAAGACCCATATTGCATCATTCCTTCTATGGGTCTTTGGTAGTCCCATGAAAAATTCCATCGTAATATCATCTTATTTCCACCCAGGTATACGAATAGGTTGTATGACTCCTCTAGGATTTTGTCTTCTAGCCATAACATGTTGACAAACCAAACATCTTGACACACAATTAGCAATCTCCATCTTCATGTTATCCCACCAAAAATGTTCTTTCAAATATCTATACATCTTAGTGATACCAGGGTGTATAGAAATATTAGATCTATGAGAATCATCCAACAATTACCTTTCTATATCAGGTATATTAGGAACACAATGTTTCTTCCCAAATTTCAAAATTCAATCTTCATATTTGAAGTCAATCAATCTCCCATCATTCACACCTTTAAATTTCTTTTGAAACTCTTCATCATCAGTCTGAGAAATTTTTATCATTCCTAATAAAGATGGATTGGAAACCATTTGAAAACGTTTTGATGTTTCACCTTCCATTATTATTCACATATCCATTTTTAATAGACCCATGTATAGAAAATACCTTTCAACTCTAATCTTGTTCAGAACTCCCAGATCCTTTCCTATCCATTCATCTTCCACCTTTTTTCCTTCCCCGGGTGGTAGTGTATAGGGAGATAATAATATTTGAGTACTTCAAGCCATCATCTTTGCCTTATGTTGAGTTATTTCTAGGAAAAAATATACTTCAAACTCTTGTCATCGGTATATACCTCACATTATCTAATATAGATATAGTGTCTTCATATCTTCAATGTTAATATTACAGTTGCTGACTCAAGATCATGAGTGTTATAGTTTTCTTCATTAATTTTTAGCTATCCTGATGCATAGAAAACTACTCTATCATTCTTCATAAGGACACAACCAAGTCCTTTATTTAAAGCATCATTATCCCTTACAAACCCATCATTCCCTGATGGTAGATCTAATATAGGAGCATTGACAAATATTCTTTAAAGTTCTTCAACACATTCTTCTGTTTCTTTTTTCCAAACAAATTTAACTCCTTTATGTGTGAGCTTAGTTAATGGGTAATCCAATTGGAAAAAGTTTTCGATAAAATTCCAATAATAACCTGCTAAACCAATAAAACTGCGTACCTCGGTTATACTTATCAGTTCTTTCCATTCATTTATTGTCGTGGTCTTTGAAGGATCAACAAATATTCCATCCTTAAAGACAATATAGCCACGAGAAGAAATTTATGACAACCAGAATTCACAGTTGCTAAACTTCCCATATAATTCATTTCTTATGAGGGGTTTCAAAATACTCTACCAGTGATTTTCATGATCTTTATAGCTTTTAGTGTAAACCAAGATATCATCAATAAATACCACTAAAAATTCATCAAATTATTCCTAGAAAAATCTATTCATAAGATCCATGAAAATAGAATGTTCATTAGTTAGTTCAAATGGAATTACTGTAAACTCATAATGCATGTACCTAGTTCGAAATGCTGTTTTTGGAATGTCTTACTTCTTCACATACAATTGATGATATCTAGATCGGAGGTCAATCTTTGAAAAATATTGAGCTTCATGGTGTTGGTAGAATAAATCATCAATGTTAGGTAGGGGATATTTGTTCTTTATTTTTATTTAATCGATCTCCCTATAGTCAATGCACAACTTCATAGATCTATATTTATTCTTAACAAAAAGAATAGGGTCTCCCCATAGGGAAACACTTGGGTGAATAAACCATTTATTACCCAATTCCTCTAGTTGTTTATTTATTTTCACTAATTTTACTATGGACATTATATAAGGGGTATTTAATATGGTCCTTGAGCCATGAATTAAAACAATGGAAAAATCAATTTTTCATTCTGGAGGATTTCCATGTAAATCCCCTAGAAACACACCAACATATTCTTACACAATTTTTAAATATTCTATTAAAACTTTCTTTTCCTCACACGTAGTTTTTTCATTATATTCCTCCCCAATAATTGAATTTAGTAGAGTTACTAGGGGTGGATCTAGATAAGAATCAAATGGTGATGTTTCTTCTATAAAGATAAGATACTCCTTATCATCATATAAAACTGTAACCTCCTTCTTAAAATAAATTTCCTCACCCTGGTATGAAATCCAATCCATATCGAGGATTATGTCAAATTCAATCATGGGTATGATGATGAGATGAGAAAATAAAGAACATTTATATGCCCTAATAAGAACTGATTCCCAAAATATTGTTGCAATGATACTTACCTTAGGATTTTTTTTTGACAACTACCTTCTGAAATCAAATTGGAAATATTTAATTTTCTTAGAAAAATACGAAGATATGAAATAATGCGATGTTCCAGAATCAAATATGGCATTGGATAAACTTGAGGAAACCATTAAATTACATACAAAAATGTATTTCAGAGCTTCTACCTTAGTATTAGTGACTGCATAAGCTTGGCCTTGATTCGTTGGCCATTTCTGAGTTATGTTTACCTGGAACTTAGGACATTCATTTGCATAATTTCCCATTTCTCTACAATTATAGAATTAAAAATTGATAGTCTCTTTCTTTCCCTTGAAATCATGAGCTTAGTGGCCCTTTTCACCACAATTGTAACAGACTCCCATTCCCATCAAGAAAGTACTAGGGTGTTTCTTCCCACATTTACCACGGGATGGATATTCAACTTTTCCCTTCTTCCCCTTATTTTCATTTACATAGTGTTCAACAGATCTCTTCTTCTCTTTATTTGATTCAATGTAAAAAGTCATAGAGAATTAATTTTCTATCTTGATAGCACATGAGGAAATACCTTTATATGATGAGAAAGATTATAAGACTAATACTTTATGGATAAATTTTTTTAACCCTTAGATGAATCGATCAATTTTACTCCTTGGGTTACTTATATAATCTACTGCATGCCATGATATTCTTGTTCTTTTATCCTCATACATTACAACATTATCATCCTCCTTTTTCCTTAGACTTAGAAGTTTCCATTCCATATCCACTTGACAATCATGAGGAAAATATTTTTTATAGAAAATCTCTTTAAATGACCTTCATTCCATAATTTATACTTCTTCATCATTCCTTGTGTATTGAATTAATGACCACCAATGATCTGCATCTTCCGTTAGGTGATCAAATGAAATGAAATTTTTCACCATTTTCTACTCCACAAAGCATGAAATATTTTCTCAAAGGAACATATCATTTGCTCAGTAAAAAATGCATTTGTTGTCTCATTGAATGTTTGTGTTTGTTTCCTCCTAAAGTGGTCTAACATTGATCCTCCACATTATGGATCGGGGTGCTCTATATGGGTAAGGATATTATTCATAACCTGAGTGAGTTTTCCTAGTATGGTGATTATCTTATCAACAGAACTTTCATAACCAGCTCTACTAAAATTATCTTTAGTGGGAGGGAAATCACTACATAGATTACGTGCATTGATACAGTTTCCATTCCTTCCACTAGGAACCATTTCTAAACAATGACATACACTATATTACTTTTTGACTCACAATATATAATTAGAAACTTGTAAAACACTTCAGATAAATTGAAAAGTTTATATATATAATGCATAATAATAGAAGTGTTTTCTTTGAGGAAGTATATAATCATAAATCATTCATAATGGTCAGTAAATAAAATGCGAATTATCATAAGCATATCCCCCAGGAGTGTCATAACCAAGAGTGCAGCAAGGCCTGTTGTCGTGTACCAGGATACCCCGATTCAAGCCCAAAACTATTTTTCAGAGTATTAACTCCTAGGTACATCGGTACCAGAGCCTCCTCTACCTACTAGTATCCAGAAAAGGATGTATTTCTTGTAAAACTCACAAAATATCTACATTACCAAAATTCTAAGAAGTTCTTCTAGACAAATCCTGAATGTCTATCTTTGGGTAATGTTATCTAATTAGATTTTTTCTAAATATAGCTTCCATGTTTTGTACTAAACATCACCTGATACAAACTGTAACTCCCAGATCCTAGTTACCTAGATTCAGTGCATTATTACATAACATTAGAATGATCCCAATGTATCAAATCAAAAAAGACATATTTGTTTAGTAGAATTGGAAGTACTATATACACACATAAGTTTTACATTACATTATTAAATGAAAAAAAACATCAATATTGTCTCCTTTGAACCCATTCATATCCATTATACTATCCATGTAGATCAATCATAATAAACTTCTTCGCATCCTGGGAAAAATAAAACATAGAAAGGGGTGAGCTTAGGTTTTTAGTAAGGATAAAAATATAGCAGAAACATTCATAAATAACCGTAAACATTTAAGGCAATGTATAATACTAAAACAAATTACTTTTTAAACATAAACTTCAACATAATATGAGAAATATAAATCAAATAATTCCATTTATGTATTCACATGGATATTCTACTGTTCGAATAATCATGTGTAATATCAATAGAAAATTTAATAATGATAGAATGCATAATTCCAGACTTCATATCCACATAGTCATGGCCTCATTCCAAGACTAAAAATAAGTCCTTTTCAAGTCTTTGTGCTAAGACAACAATTTTTCTCATGATACATTCTAATGCATGGAAGAGCTGTAGTGGTCTCCACTCGTCTCTTAGTAAGTCCAATGAATTCCTCATATGAAAAGTTTGAAACATAACATAAACATTCGTATTAAAACATTCATACAAAATTTTAATACTTTAACAAAAAACCATGAATGGTATAAAAATAACACATCCATAGTCAAACATATCTCAAAACCATCAATAAAATATGGATGATTGTATCATAATAAGTGAACATTGAACAAGTGTAAAATCTATCAAAGGATGTTGACATAGATGAAATCAATAATATTTGAGAGAAATATCTCTTCCTATTTTAAAATCATTTAAAAGTCACATAGTTATAAAATAAATAATTTATTTTGAAAATATTTTATAATATTGTAAGGAAAGCTTTGAAGAAGTTATAATGGCAGAAAATAGCCGCACCCACCATATAAGTTAAAAAAACGTTTTTCCTTAATTTTGTTGAAAAGGTCATAAAGGACATTGTTTAGAAAATAACGGAAATATACCTTTATAAAAATTATATATAAAGTCAACCAAGGGTATAAATGAATTTAACCCATAGTCTATGGAATAGTAAAAATATTCTGAAATACATTTTTAGGAAACACAGATGTGGATGATAAATAGGTCCTAATAGATATTCACCTCTAAACAACCTCAGATAATGAAGTAATTCTAGAATTAACCCTTATCTTGTAATTTTCCATGGAAGAGGTTACGTTAACCTCTTGTATAATAGTTAAATCATTTTATTAAATTATACAAGAACCAAATAAATAAATATGATATCATATATGATCTTCTAATAGTGATTTGTTAGTAATATTTTTGTAGTATCATTGTTTCAGGTGTTAATTGATTCATTTTCTTTTATATGTTTTATTATTTAAGTCAAGTTTGTTATGGATATAATTTACTTTATTCATATCCATAATGATATTAAGTTCTTAAAAATTATTTTTAATCATAAAATTAATGTTATTATTGAATTTGTATGATTGGGAATGAATTTTGTCGCGTTCATGTAGACGGTAATCTGTATGTAAGCACGGGTGAAATTCCATTCTATTGATAGTGAAATAAAATGTAATTGGATGGTAGATTCTTTATAAAGATTAATTAACATGTTATATTAATTATTTACAATAGGTTTAATCATTATTATACACATCCAAATAATTAAGTGTTTGAATAACAAACTACACCATGACGTGGAGACGGTAAGCCGCACATACACACATATGGTGACCTGTCATTCATTGGATTGATAGAATAATAAATATGGTTATACCATATTTATAATATAATCACAGTATTTATAAGGTACTTGAGTTATTATTTTGGTATGTAAATAACAATGAAAGTGGAAGTGGAAGAAGAAAAGAACATTGAAAGAGGTGGAGAAATTACTACATATTCTTCAGGTGTTTCCTTTTGTGTTGGTCAAAAGGGCTATTTAAGATGAATTTCTGATCAAATTAAGTCCTCTACATAGAATGGAGGGTTGTTGGGAGAATATTTGAGCAGGGTTTGGCTGAGAAAAATGGCTTTGGATGTGTGATTTCTAGAGAAGGGAAGTACCCTTTTAAAAGAGAGGTGATGGTCACTTTTTGAAAAGCTTGAAATATTATTTTATTATACAGTCATATTAGGTTTATAATGGCTCAAAAAGGATTTATCTCAAGTTTAAGGCGGGGATGGATTGAAAAATTCTCAACCCATAGGTTTTAGATAGGTTTAGGTCACCATATTATCCTTAAATTTTAGATTTAACTCCTAGTTAAATAGTTTAACTTTTTCCATGTATAATTGTATTATTTTAATAAATGGTTAATCAAAATACTATAAAATGCCAAGTGAAACCCAAGTGGTTCATTATTGATATATATATAACCTTATATAAGTCTTTTGGGAAAACCTTATATTTTTAGGAATATTATATCAATTAACAATATAGTATTTGTTTCAAAAACTCATTTATGTCAATTTGTCATAAAAACATTATCACTTCGAAAAAAATTATTTAATCAACCCTAAAATGTCATAATAATCTATAAAATTTCTGTACTTCATCAGAAGTCTAACTTTACATTTGTTTGGATATTTATAATATCAATTATTTTAATATTTCATTTAATAAGGTAATTACAACATCATCATTGTGTCATAAATAATTTTAATTATTTGATGTCTAAAAATTATAAATAAGAAATCATTATGTATAATATATTTTTAGCTTTCTAATTAATATTTATAGTCAAATGTATCTTATGTATAACCCAATATTATAAAGCGTTAGTTGTTAAACTTTGAATTTAACACTTTTAACTCATCTTTAAATAAAATAATAAATGACGTCCTAATCTAATCAAAGAGGACCCAAAGGATCATATTTTATTCTTAATGTTTATTTTGGTTGAAATAAACATATCCAATAGAATTATGAAATTTGGTAGGTAAATTATAATATCATTTTTACCTTTAATTAACCTATTTACATTTAACCGTGGTAAATAAAAGTTAAAATTTATTGTTCACCAAAAATTATTTTCATTTTATTGAACCACATTTTACTTATTGAATTAAACCTTTCCCCTTAGATTTTTTGAAAATAAATTCATAGAAGCGATAAACTTAATTTTTATGAAAATTTGAAAATGCGCTTAGAAGATGCGTAAAAGACGGTAATAAAATTTCAATAAAATTTTATATTTATAATATTATTATAATATTACTCTAATGAATTAATTTGAGTATATATAAGAATTATGCATATATTTTTACAAAAATTGAATTGAAATAAAATAACTAATTATTTAAATAAAACATCGGTTTTAAAAAATAACACGGCGTTTTTAACTATTCATCAAAAATTGAAAGTTTTCAAAAAAATACCAAAAATTCACCCTAAACTAATTTGGATATTTAGAATCCAAAAATGATTCCCATTTTGTAAATAAAATTTATAAGATTTCAAAAATTGGGTATTACTATTCATGACGGCTAGTTTCATTTATTGTGGTGTGATTGAACTTGATGTTTTGTACAATGCAAGATATCGCATTATTCAAAGAGAAGTGTACAGTGGAAGCTTGGGGTGTTACACCCCCAGACCATGGACACCCCCTGGGAAGACCCTGGATATAGCTAGGCTCTAGACAGATCCCCACCCCAAGGAAAGACCCTGACCTCCACTCCCTTAGACACCCCCCCCCCCGGACCTTGGACACCCCCTGGACCCCCCCCCCCCCCCCTTCAGACCCTAAAAACCCCCAAGACAGACCCTGGAACCCCCCCCCCCCCCGGGATAGACCCAGGCCTCCAATCCCCTAGTACCCCCCCCCGGACAGACCCTGGACACCCCCAAGTCCCTATAAATGCCCCCAAACTGACCGCCCCTAGAACCTAGACAACCCCCCCCCCCCAAGACAGACCCATAAAACCCCTCGACAGACCCCCCAAACCCTGGACAGACCTTGGACAACCCCCTCCTAGACACCCACATCCCTCTTGGACACCCCCTCACTTCTGGACCCCTTGTAGCACCCCTTCCCTCCATGAAAATCCCCCCTCCACTATCCCAGGGACAACCCCCTAGGACATACCCCCAGACATACCCCCACCCAGATAGCCCCTGGACAACCCCCAACACATACACCCCCCTAGACACACACAACCCTCTAAAGTCTTTCTCGCACATGCATTCATGCTATGATATAATCAAATGATCAAATAAAGAAACACCGCCCTACAGACCCCCTCCCCCTTCCTTGAAGACCCATCACCCTCCCCCTACAACCCCTACCAGTTTCCTTCCCCCATAGCCCCCTTGCACTCCCTACCCCACCCCAATATCACACCTGTGCCCCAACCCCTAGCACAACCCTGCCCCACCCCTCCACCCCTTGCACCCCCTTCACCCATTGCCCTATAGCCCCCTACCCCCATCCTTCCATCCCTTGAACCCTTCCCCTGCCAGTTTTCCCTCACCCCACTGCCCCTAACACCCCCTGCCCCACCCCCATTGTACCCCCTGCCCCACCCCATTCTAGTTCCCCCTGCCATCCCCCACCCCCTCCACCCCACACCCTACCAGCTCCCCAAGACCAGATCTGCACCAAATCAGTTGCAGTAGGGGTTTTCAACTCCTGCCTTTTAATCCATAGAATTATTTCTTGTATATAACTGGTTTGAACAATAGAAGTAGTACATGTGTGGCCAATGTTTAACATTTTAAATTAGGTTATAATTTCACAGTTAAACACATAGAAATTATAGGATAAATCCATGATCTTATCAAATGGAATTCTTAACTACACCCATCGTTATACCATGGATCTTGTAACCTAATAAAACTTTCAAAACCCTCGAATATAGACCCAACAGACACACTTAATAACCATGTAAATTGATTCCTACTCAACTATACATAATCACCAAATGCTTCCACAATAGTTGTACCATATAGTTGTACTGACATCCTCTAGCTACGATAAAAAAACACCACCTTCCAAATAAAACTGAACTCAAACATAATACAATATATATCCTGAGAATCCGAACTCCTTCCAATATAAACAATATTAAATTTCAATATAAATATTATAATAATAAAAATTAAATATTTGATAAAATTAAATGTATAAGCCTATAAGAAAATTTAAATCTGAAATGTACCTCAATATCAGCATCACTAGAACCATCATGACCCTCATTATCTCTTATATAAACACCAACATCATTGTCACCTCATCTCAGACAACCACCACCACCACCACCATCAGGATTATTGAAATATTCATTGTCTTATGCACTTAAATCCTTGGAAGGAGAAAATAATCCTGATAATGATAATGCATACAAATGAGACCACTTTTAATTAACGAAAACATTCAATTTTTATATGGTTATTCATATAATATCATTATTTTACCAATAAAATACTCTGATAAACATAATTAATTAAAACATTGAAAAATTCTTGGGTATGATGATTTTTGAACATAAAATTAAAGAGAAATAAGAATTATGTTTAGAATATAGAGAAATATTAAGATTCTTATGGTGTAAATAGAAAAAAAATAAGAATGAGAGAATAATACATTTTTGATATGTTTAAAATATTAAATCATATTTAATTAATGATGCTATTATTCTATATGTTCATTCATGTATAGATTTCATGAATGGTGAAAATTATTATAATTCATAAAAATAAATGAAAAATTAGTCCATATAAGGGGAACACTATATATTATTTGGTGAATATATAAGGGTTATTCATGATTGAATTCATCATTAACCTATGCCCCACCCCCTTACTCCCCGTACCCCACCCCTCCCTACTTCTACCCCACCTGCACCCTCACCACTTCCCAGCAGACCCCCTCCCCCCTTCAACCCCTACAAGTTTTTCCTCCCCCCATTTCTCCCTTCCACCCCTGCACCACTGCCCCAACCCCTTGCACCCCCTGCCATATAGAACCCCTACAAACCACCTCCCTCTCCCCTCATGTATCCAACCTGCACCCTCCCCTCCCCCATTTATTGATGACCCCCCTACAGACCACCACCCTACCCTCTGCCCAAAATACCACCCCCTTCTCACGACCCTATCCCCCACCCCCTCCCCCTACCTCGTCCCTCCCACCCCTCCCCTACACTACAGACCACCCTCATTACACCCCCTACACCACCCTCCCCCTTTCACCCCACATGAACCCTCCCTACTACCCTGCATCCCCCTTGCAGACCCCCCTACCCCAACACCCACACCCTCCCCTACTAGTTTTCCCTCCCCCACTGCCCCTTGCACCCCATACCCCATTTCCCCACCCCTCGTGCCCTACAGAAACCTTATAGACCACCACACACCCCCCCATTATATTTCACATACACTCTCCCCCTCCCCCTACCCTGAAGACCACCCTTTAGACCACCCCCTACCCTTGACAGACCACCGCCTACCCCAAGAAACCTTTTCCCCTTCACCCAACCTTCTTCCCCCTCCCCCTCCCCCTTCCCTGTAGACCTCCATATAGATCACCCCTATAGACCACCCCCTAGCCAGTTTTACCTCCCCCACTGCAATCCCCCTCCCAATTTTTCCTCCCCCTACAGACCCCCTTGCAACCTTTACCCTCCCCCTACATAACCCCTTTCACCCTCCCTCTTGCGCCCCACCTACATTGGTTTGTTGAGTTAAATTCAAGAGAAAGAAAAATAATTGAAATTGATATAAGTATGGAACCATATATTTATAGAAGTTGTTGTTGTCATGAATAATCAACTTGAGGTAAAATAAAATATGATTAAATTGTTTGACCATATGATATAGGAAAAGAACAAAATTTATGATGATGAAGTTGATAAAATCAAGAAGCCCCATGAAGACAAGATAAAAAAATTGATGATGAGAGAAAATAATATCAATATTTTTCTGAGTTAGTATATAACTCTACATATAATTATTACTAACTGTTCCATGTCACTAGAATATCACTTATGGTGTACTTAACCATGTGCCAGCTCTGATTAAGTTGTCCAACCCTAGTAGCCTCTTTTGTACAGAAAATCATATCAAACACATTAAGATTCATCATAAACTTTATCTTATTTATAATATGATCATAACATCAATGTATACATATAAAATAACAATGAATATAATATTTAAAATTTGGATACTGAGAAATATGTGAGAAGAAATGAAAAACATTGGAAGTCACATAGTATACTGAATGTATGTTTCATAACATGGTCAATGAGTCCCAGTAAAGGTTCTGGCATCTAATGTTATCATATATCCATGTAGAGTTATATATATAGTCTATCCAAATAAGTTACACAACATAGGGGATAGATGAGTTACATAGGTGTCTACCGCTAGTATACATCGAGCCAATCTAACTAAACATAAATGTCATGTTTCTTCTTTACACATAGTGTCTGAATCATTAGGGGTAATAGGTGTGTCATATTCATATAAATATATAATTTTATCAATATCATACATGGAATATACACTATAATACGCCAAATGTGTGTTCAAGAGAGAAATCTGGGTATGTACACCTATAAATGTTGTGTTATGTGGTTTAAAAAACCTAGTGTGTGTCCCCTAGCTACACACAATTTAATATAACAATGAAATTACTTCATGATTGATTATTATAAATAAATTCAAAATAAATAGACAATAAAATAAATAATAACAAAAGATTTATTTTTATTTGGTCCGTTTAGGGCCTATGTGCATGGAAAAACACCTCCCAAAAAGAAACCCATTTTATTATGCATAAAAAATGTTACATGTTACAAACCAATAGTATGAATAATAAGAAAATATAAATGATAAAAATATTCTTTTTTCAATAACTAAAAAAGAAGATGCAGAGTGCTTATAATCCCAAGAGGGTGCCTATCAAATAGTCATAATCCCATCATAATGTTGAAACACTCATGGATATGATGGTTCATAGTAATTTGGGACATTTTGGATCAAACAGACAACCAAAAGTTTTCTTTATAAAGCTATATCATCAACTCTCCACAGTGGTATCTCTAATATAATGTAGCCAAATTTATATTTTTTTGAATTTACCATGAAAAGATAAAAAAAATTTCAAAGGGAAATCTTATAGACTATAACAAGAAACTGATATTACATAATTGAATAAATTAAGTTTAGAAACCATACCCTTTAACCATAAATCCTCCTTGATAGCCTATGTTAGAGTAATATACTCATCTTCAATGGTTAAAATAGAAATCACCGTTTTCATATTACATTCCCATGATATGTTTCCTCCACAATGATAGATACATATCTATTATGTAACTTTTCAGTATCCATATTACCTATGTAATCAACATCAATATATCCAGCAATTAGTACATCAATTGTAATATTTCTATAAAAACAAAAATGTAGTATAGTAGTTTGTGAAAAAAATCATAGTAACCACTTTAAAACCTACCGATGAAGTTACCTTGGATTTTTTGTGAATATATTGAGAATGAAAAAAGAAAAAAAAGTCCATCCTTGAGAAAATCATAGAATAGAGAAGGCCACAAAAAATTATTGGTATAATGGTTTTTGACATATATGATGTTTTTATAGTAGAAGTATAAATGTGAGTCAATGATACGCTGATGTGTTGGGAAAAGGGGTCATTAATTGGCATTATGGTCTTTAGAAAGTACCACATCAATAAGTTAAAGATATAAGATTTTGGGTCAAATATAAAATTTTATTAGGATTCATCCTTTTATTTTCTTAATTAATATCTATTTTTTCACTCCTAAGTCTATAATCTAAAAAAATGTTTTCTATTGATACATTAAAGAATTAATGATCTTCATATTATTGCACATAACCAATATATAATCAAAATAAATAAGTATGTGTAGAATATATGTTTTAACCTTTTTAATATACACACATGCATCCTACTGGATCCTGTTAAATTGGATATCCATCATTAAGGAGTCTAATTTCCTACACCACTGACAAGACTTCCATATTAATCCATACAAGGATTTATTTAAAATAAAAACTTGGTTAGTTTTAATCACATTTTGGTAACCATAATGTGGTTTCATTTACAATTTCCCATTAAGTTTGCAGTGTAATAAGGAAATGTTTTAATCTAATTATTATTTGTGAAAGTCGCTACTATATAAAAAACAAGAAGTAAACAAATAGAAGAATTCATGCAAAATGGTAAAAAAATACTAACATAATCAATGAAATATCTTTGAAGTAAACCCTCTTCCACTAATATGGCCATGAATTTTATTTTCCTTTACCAAGTTTTATATTTCTTCCTCCTATAAATCAATTTATTCGCAATGTCCATGTCATTTGAATGTCTATAAAAAATAGAAATTGTACGGTTTTTATTCATGTTTTCCATTTCATCGTGTATGTTAGAGCTTCAACCTTTGGAATCACTATCATTAAGTAATTTATTATAGATTTTGAGATCATAATCAATGGAATCATTATGGAATTAACTTTTAGGATCAAAAGGAGGGGGTTCATCTGCATCCTCTAAATCAGTTTGGGAATAAGGATCAGTAGTCTCAGTAAGGGTTGTATCATTACTATCATGTGTGATCGATTAAGATTTCAGAGAACTAAATTCATGAAATATAATATCTATAATTATAATACACCTTTTATATCTAGGTTTTTCAACCTGAAACATATATCCCTTGACACCATTGGGGTATCCCATGAAAACTTACTTAAGAGTTCTTGGTTACAACTAATCAGTTTTAATGTGGGTGTAGGTTTCACACCCAAAAAGTCTTTGATGGTTATCAAAAGGTGGTTTACCATAGAAAATTTCATTTGTGGGTTTGAATTAATTAGCAACATATGGTAACCTGTTAAACAGGTATACTATCATATCCACAACTTCTACCAAAAATAATTTAGGTAGTCCCGAGTATGAAATCATTCCTCAAACACACTCAAGAATAGTTTTACTCATGTTATCAACAAGTTCATTATGTTGGGGGTCTCCATAAAAATATGATATCATATTATTCCCTTAAATTTGATGAACTAGCCCAGCTCAGTAGAAAATTACTCCAAATAATTATCAATTCTCATTACTTTCATTATATTTACAATCTATATTTCAACAATGTTTGTTTAATGTTTTATATTTTTCAAAATAATTATATTTTTCTAGCTATGTAAACCCATGTTTTTATATAAAAGTCATGAATGAAGGTAAAAAATATAAACATTCATCATGGGATGTTGTTATGGAAGTTACACATAAATAAAAATGGATATAAACATATCTTGTAATAAAACATCATATCATGAGGAAAAGGAATCCCTGTTTGAGCCAAAAAGTCCAGCAAAACTCCATACAAAATATCTTGTTGCAACATCAAATTTTTGCGGTCTTCGATAATTTGAATTGTTTCACAACATCAACAAAAACTATTCATATTACTCTTAGACTGACCTAGAAATAAATTAAAAAAGCATTGTCTAACCCTGTGTCTATGTCAATCAAATGAAAATTCAACTTACTAGGATTATATAAAACAGAAATTTAAATCATTCTATGAACATTGCATTAACATATCGTCTTCAATAAGAATGTCCTTAAACAAAAGTATGATTCCCAAAGGATGATTAACTCACAGCATAAAAAAACAAGTTATTTCCAATTAAATAGATAGATCTAATTCAAACATCAAAACATGATTTCCTATAATTTGGAACTCCAATATGGAAATGTAATACATTAGAAAAATTAAAATACTACATTTTTTGATAAAATGGGATTGGTAACCACAAGTTCATGGAATGATATAATTATTCATTCTCCACACACCTACAGTAATATAACACTATTAATATATCAATATGGGAATAATTATGTATTGGAAACACAAGAGCATGGAAGATATAAAATAAAAGTGAAAAATGATGAATATAATGAAGAGTAAACTTATATAATTATCTCATTAATTATATAATAATCACTTATAAAATATGTTCACCCCTAAATAATACCTTAGAATGATCCAATATCTCAATCCATTCACTCTCCCTTTATTATGTTAGGTTAGGTAGTGAATATTGTTTTCGATACACTACTTTAACCATGTTCATATGGTTGAATTACAACTTTTTCAAACCAATTCACAAATTATCCATATCTGGTTCTTCAGTTCATAATGTTGGTTATTCGGTTTTTTCCTATGATATTGAAGACTCTAATTGTTTATGAATCAATTTTTTTGGTTTAAAAATAGTTTTCCCACTCTTTGGAATACTCAAAACTTTTAGTTATTCATGAGAGGTTTGGGTGTAACAAGATTCTTCTAAGATATTGATGAAAGGATAACCTGATTGGGAATGGGTTTCATAACCATTTTAATATTTTAAATATCTAATCTAAATGATGAAAATTTATAATTATTTTTCAATATTTTTTTAAAATATTATTCTAATAATTTAAATAAAAAATATTTTATTCGATTTTGTGATGGTTGGGATTACATTTGTTTATGGTATGGAAAAGTTTCCTGATGGTTATGATTTAGAACATGTAGTTGATTGGGCAATTTTTTATCCAACCAATTGACTTTAGTATTTTCATTGTACATGTGATAAAAAAATTTTATTCATAAATCTCTGGACTATTCAGTTCATTCGCCTCTATTAATGGTATCCTTTTAATAATTCCTTGATTGATGTAATACTTGGGAAATTATCAGTCACTCAAGAAGAACCTTTTATTGGAAAATATTGCACTTTGGAAGACTAAAGTGGTGAATACTGTGGGTTTCACCACTAACAATAATTTCATAGTAATGTGGAAGACCCAATGTAATATGAGAGATAAAAAAAATCTCTTATGGTATCCATTTACAAGATAGATTTTAGGTAGAAAAGTTCCCCTCCCTCCAAGTATGAATGTTATTTGTTCCTTGATCGATGGGAGACATACACTTCCTAATATTATAAACTAAATATGAAGGATCAATTGAATCATTATGTATGAATCCTAAATGAATCTTGGCGTTCTACTCAACCATACAAATATTCTTGGTATCAATCCTCCAAATTTAAAGGCCACTGAGTAATGATCTTCTCTACACCCTAATAGAATTACCAAAACAATAAAAGTAACAATATTCAAAAAAAACATAGATCCACTGGAATCATTCACAATCCATCCTCATAAAACTCTTTTTAAAGGACACATTCTCATTATTTTCTAGTCCAACATTGGGGGGTATCCAATTGATCCACCACCCTATAGGATCACTATAATTTGTAATCACATCCCTAAGGAGGATGCCCTTACTAGTAGCCATTCTCTTTTAAATTGGAAGAATAGAACCTAGTTTTTCCAGGACAGAGAGAACATGAACATGAATGAATATACAGAGCTATTCTTCACTTCATGGCCCTTGTTCTTTTCCTCTAAAATCACCGAACACACCACTCAAAACATTGTTACATGAATATTAACCATGCATAAATGTTTCTAGACACATTGAAATAATGTAAGAAAACTGTCAGAGATGTATCCCCCCTAATATTGAAATCCCCTAAGTTTCCCAACAAGGGCCAAAGCAAAGTAGGCCCATTATACATCAAAAAAAAGCTCTATAATAACTCATATTTTAGCCTCTCAAAACACATAAATGGTGAGGGTATCTAAATTAATTTTCTATTAATATTAATTGCAGTTGGTATACCCTTATTATAGAGCCTCCAAAAATATATGTTCAACTTAACTGGGATTTATTTAGGCAAGGCTTTTCTCACCAACTCTTCATTCTCCTTGTTTGATCTTAATAACAAGTGAAACTCCAAAGCATTAAATTATCCAAAGGTAGACTTTTATAAAGTGCACATATCTAGTTTATCGAGCATATATTTCCTATCATAAAAATTTTTATGATCGAAATTGATGGATTTCGATATAAATCTCAGGTTTATTCTCACATTTCTAAAGTAAATGTGAGGGATTGGGAATCTAGGGATGAAGTGAAAATGAACTAACATTTTTTTTCTATAAATTGATATCCCCCACCCACAAACCAACACATCATGTATGTGATATTCTCTGAATCTGTTTTGAATTGCATGAATGGGAATTGATTTTAGGATGTATATTTCAATTTTTGGATATTCTAGATTTTAATCCCCATAGTCAATTATACCTAAAAGAATTTCTAATTGTGGGATCAAACCTAAATAGGGTACCAATGAAATGAATACTAGAAAAATGTACCTTATTCATGGATCCATCACATGTATGTTGAAGATCCCTAGAGGTGGGTTGGCCGAGTCGAAGGGGAGGGTCCTGGGAGGTGGCGTGGCCATGTTAGAATGGTGCTAGAGAAGATTTGGAATCACTCTGGAGCTGCGTCAGAGAAGGAGGGTCATAGGGAGGTGGGATGGCCACGTCAAAGAACTAAAGATAGGAGGAAGATCGTGGGGGGGGGGGGGGGGGCGGAGGTGGCCACGTCAGAACCGTGTCGGAGCCACATCAGAATGATGTCAGAGATGCGTTGGAGAGGGATGGTCATGGGGTGGTGGGGTGGCCACGTTAGGGACATCAGGAGAGGAAGGGGATTGCAGTAGGTAGGAGGATCATGGGTAAAGTGGGATGGGAAACTCTTTAGGGTAGGTGGATGGGTCGTGTACTGGGCTAGGGCCACAGAAAGTAAAAGTGGCATGGGTATAAAAGTCCTATAGACATGGGTTTTATTTTCTTGTGGCTATAGATCCATGGTTATAAGTCCAAATTCAAGTATTGGACTTCTCATTGGATCAAATTTCACGGATATATATCCATGAAGTGGTAAGTCTACATGGATTACCACTATCTATTATATCTAATAAATATATGAGATTCAACACAAAGTTCTAGAAAAGTATCCAACATACTCTATAGACTGAACTGAACTTCAGTATGACCTATCATCCCCAAACCGATGGCTAGTCTGAGCGAACTACTTAGAAACTAGAATATTTGTTGAGAGCACGGTATATGGACATCAAGGGAATATGGGACAACCATATTAAACTGATTGAATTTTCCTATAATAATAGTTTCAACATAAGCATCTGAATGGAACCATATGAATCCCTTTAAGGGAAAAGTTGCATAACACCAACGTGTTGGGATGAAGTCAGTGAGCATAAGAATCCAGGACCAGAAATGGTCACAGAAATGGTGGAGAATGTAAAACCCATTTATCATCACATCTACATATATAAAAGTCGTCAAAAGATTTATGCAGATAATCATCGATGATACCTTGAGTTCAATGTTGGAGACATGGTATTCCTATGCATATCTACGTCACAGAAAGGCATGAGGTTTGGGAAGAAAGAGAAGTTATGTCCCGGGTACATCAGCCCCTTCGAGATCCTTGATCAAGTCAGAGCTATGAACTATTGACTAGAACTTCTACTTAACATGTCTAAAGTACATGATGTCTTCCACATATCCCTCTTACAAAAGTACACACCATATCCTTCACATGTACTCTCTTCAGAGGTGCTATAGTTGGAAGATGAGCTTTCTTGTGAGGAGTAGCCAATGATGATCTTGGTTCATAGAGATAATGTTCTATGTAACAGGACTACTCACTTGGTAAAAGTACTATGGTGGAACCATAAGTATTAAAAGGCAAAATGGGAACTATTTGAGGTAATGAAGGAAAAGTATCCACACCAATTTATGGCTTAGAATGTAATATGAAATTTCAAGGGAAAAATTTCCTAAAGGGGGGGGGGATAATGTACTACCACAATGTTTTATCAATGGAAATTGCCTTCTTATAATTATGTCATATAGTCACATAAAATCACAGAATAATGAAATAATAAGTAATATGTGACCATTAAACATAATATTGTCACTTCAGGGATTTAAATTTCAAAAATCTGACATACACGGTTGCGATCAGTAAGATGTTGGGAGTCCAATAAGAAAAACTTAATTTTTTGTGAATTGAAACTAACCCTTATGAATAGTAATGTTATCCTTATAAATAGTAATATGACCCTTATGAATATTAAATCATCCAAATGAATAGTAACCTCACATGTGAATGTATAAATTAAATTTAGGCATTTTATAAGAGATAGTATGACTATATTAAAAGTATTGATATTTTTGTAAGTCATAAATAATTAATCAAAAATTAATTAATTAATTTTAAAAAAAAATTATTTTCCTAAAATATTTTCATAAATTCTCATTTTTATGGCTTCTAGTTTTAATATAATCTAATAAGACCTTATGTAATTTTTGAAAACATTATAAAATCAGTTGTAGTTTTAAAATCAATATTTTTAAAATAAATTATCATTTTAATTAAAAATTAAATTAATTATATTCAGAAAATTATTTTTTAAAAAATTGAGTTCATATTATGGATTCTAGACATTGAAAAATGGTTAGGGGGAATTTATTGGATTTTTCTGAAATACATGAATTGTTGGTGAATAGTGAAATACGATAATTTATGATAAATGCTAAATACATGAATTATAATGTCATTAGCTGATATATGAATTATGTAAGGCCATCATCTCGAAATCACATACACTCCTTAGAATTTTTTGTCATGGAATCATCACTACTACTAGTCTTTAAGAAATTAATAAACTATGGATTTAAATATTATGAAAACCCTCCTCTCATCAACTATAAAAACCGCACACACTCTCTTCTTCTCTATATTCTTTTCAATCATTGTAACTTACATAAATTATTCTAAAATATCTTAGAAAGATTCTCCCCCATGTCTAGTAACCCTTAGTCTCCCCAGAATACCAAATTCTCTCCCCTTAAGAGGCCCCCAAGGAAGATTAAATGAAGAGTTAAATTCCTTTTTTCTTTTCATTCATTTTAATTTCATGTTCTTTTGTTATCTTTTATTTCCTAACCAATCCTAATAAAAATTAAATGAAAACTCATGTTCTATACATGTACTGGAATTTGGTTATGCAAATGGTATAATTCCTTATCATCTCCCCTTTCCCCTCCATTTATATGACAGAAATGAAACCATCTCAGATGTGTTAATTTATCATATTCAAGGACGATGGGTTATCAATTTCTATTACCATATTAAATTATGGTAAAGAAGACATTTTTAGGGTTGGAACAAAGTATTAAATATGTATTTTATATTATGTTATGTTATAGAATCCTTTTTGACACATGATGTAAAATAATAAAACAAAATAAGTTAATTATGAGAAAAACCACCAAATTAATCCAAGCATTAATCAATAATTTTTTATATAATTATTCAACATCACTCTAAGTCACCAAATTAAATTTACAACCATTTAAACCCCTGGATGTTAAATAATAAATTATAATCCCAATTCTATTCAACCATTCCAATTTTACATGATTCTCTATTAATGAAAATAATTGAACCGATCGTAAAAAACCAATAAAGAAAACTCTCCCGAGAAATGATATTGAACATCATAACCAATAAAAAAGGTTATGAATGAACACAAAATGGTTATAATAAACAAATAAAATGTAAATGAGGTTATTTACTTTTTAATTAGTGGAACTAATTTTATTATTCATGTCATTAATATTAATTAAATAAAACCATCAGACTTACAGTATGAGATCCTCTCTATTTCACTTTTATTCAAGAATGTATTCAATGCTATGCTCTTTTATTTGTAATTCCTAATGATGGGGTATAATTTATCTCCTACCCCATACTTACCTCATGATTTATAAGTGATGAGAATCCCATTTCTCTCTCATTAATCCTTCTTAAGTACACCGAATATAATGTAAATAATCAGTAAGGGGTTCTACCCGAACCTCCTTTGTTCCTTTGGGTTGCCTTATCTTCCTTTTACTAAAATGATGTTATATTATCTTTTAATTTGAATCTTAAAAATTATGTGTAAATAAACAAAATTCACTTCTCAATGCCCTTTAATTATTCTCTTTATGGGATATACATGTTTTTAAGTGATTCCCTCCTCAATACTTCCCTAAAAGAAAACCTATTTTGAGGAAACCTCCAAAATTCTTACCCAATTTGAAGTTCACACTATATTTGGTTTTATTCCACCATGGCCTTTATAAAATCGGAATTTTATTAATTATGAAACACTTCTTGGTTTAATTAAGGTCTTATATAATTTGTTGTTCCCTTTTCTATTTTAAATGCTCTATAGTATTTTTCTTCAAACAGAACAAAAATGTTATAATGCTAAAATTTATTAAATACTTTTCTTACATGTTGTCACTTCTACTTGACATCACATACCATAAGAAATTATTATTTTCCCTTATGGATTTCCATGTATATTTATATCATTTCTTTAATGGACACTTTTATGATATGCCCATTTGTTATGCTTTATGACATAATTATGGTACCCAATTATTTCCATGGGTAACCCTTATTTTTATATAAGATTGATTATATATGATTTTTTGGTGAAAAAAATATACATGAAATGTTAATATGGGTATACCCAGATAACATTCCAATGCATTGGGTAATGTTGAGTCTCGTGAGATGTTATATGAGATGATCTTGGCAGTTATCATTGGATTGTGTTATCACGTGTGACAATCTTGGTAGTTAGCCTTTGATTATGCTACCATGTGAAAAAGTCTTTTTGATTAACCTTAAATCATGCTAATGTCTTTTTTTATGTTGATACCACATTATTATGACTCCATGTTTATATTATTCCATGTTTATATGTCATGGTTCCATATATTACATTCCTTTTTATATCATCAGGTCATGTCTTCTATCCAATGTGATAATGCTTTGTTCGTATGTTTATTCCCCTACTGGGATTTTATCTCATCCCTTTGTTCATGTTATACCTAGATTATCCTATAAAAATGTTTGAGAATAATTGAAAATATTAGGTCATTATGGAGATTAAATAAAATTTTGTTTAAATAATTTTTGAATATGTACCCAGTATTTCAAGACACTAGACTTTACAATCCTTGTCTTGAACTATGATGTTTGATTGTGCTTAAAATCATGTAATGTTATATGTAGAAGGCTTGGGTTGCTATATTAGATTGTTGGAATAATGTTTATTTTATAGTTTATATATCATACATATGATACATATGATGTTTTTATACTTATGATATTTTAATTTAACTCATACCTTTATGTTTTTAAAATTGTGAGAATTTGATTTCATCGTTTGTGGACGTGTGGACTACCACCTCATCAAAGTGATGTGATTATGTCCCGCTATACATTGAATGTATTTAGGGAAATTTTAATTAACATATGTGACATATATGATATATATATGATAATAGAAATATAATATACATATATATCATTTACTTTTCATTCTTTTAACATGAAAAGGAAATGAATGTAGCGTTCATGCGTATGTATGACCTAACGTCTCCATAAACGGTGAATTTTAACGCTAATCTCCAAATTTTATGGATTATTTTAAGTAAATATATAATTAATATATAGTTGATATTAAAATCATGTTTTAAATTCATTATATGATTAAATCCAGATAGAATTAATAGAAAAAACATGTAACAATTCAAAATATACTTGGAAAAATTGGCAATTAACACATGAAATAGAGAAAATAATGAAATATTTTTAATAAATATGTAAAAAGATTTTATAATAAGTTAATATATTTTATTAAAAATATTATTATATTTTTTATATAAGTTAATAAAAATTTTGAAACAATTATACAGGAGATTAAATGACATTCTCCCAAAAAGAAATGAAATGTAAGGTATTTTATTTCAATTTACCTTCAATTGAGACTTATTTATTATTATGAACCAATTCACATTAATGTGGAATATATACTACCCATTTTTTTATTATCATTAATAAATGATTATTCATTGTATTTTAAGTTTCACTTTGAATTATCTCACCTGAGGTGTTTAGCCTAAAAATTACAAAATGGTAAAATATATCATTGAAATCTCAAATTATTTTTTTATTGTTAACTTTTTATTGATCCAATCATGTTAATTTTAATACTTTTTTACTAAAAATTTCCTTTAATATCAAAATCAATAGGTGACGGTTAACATTATCACCTAAACCATATACAATTTTTACATACAGTGTTTACTTTGACAGTTATTTGATTATTTGGGGAAATTTTAACAAATACATAACTTTTATTTAATATAGATATTTGATAAGGAATATTATTTATTAATTAAATAAATTACTCTATATATGAGGAATTATTAGGACTCGACATGATGGGTGGTCAGTAAATTATATATCCCCTCGATCCGTTAATAGGTTCTCATGAGACAAATCAGTAGGAAAAATTAAATGGGTTTCTATTTGTAGTTTTAAAGAGTCTTATGAAAGGTCTTGAAAATATAGGTTTCCATGTGCCTTATACACTAAATCAAACTATTAATCATTTAAATCATTGATAATTATGCTATTATTGTTATTATAATTTATTCTTGAGATTCATTTTTTGACATTATCAATGGATGCATCTCATTCTCAGCTTATTGATCAAATGACATTTGTTTCAATTATATGACATTCCATATTGATTATGACTAATCCATTTATTTTAATAGATTTTTTTATGATTTAATTACCTTTCCATTTGGATTTATTCTCATTGATTCATTATTATTTTCATTTTACTTACCCTTACTGTGAATTTGAGGCCACCATTATATTATTTCCTTTCCTTATGTTACGAATAAATTTTCTTCGAATGGGTTTTAAAGTATGTAGTTTCTTTGATTTTATTTTTTATTATGTTTAATTTTAAAGTAGTTGGGGTTTGGATTAGTGTTATGCAACCCATAATCCAACATGAAAAATGGGGTTTTAAAACCCATTGGGAACAGGTACTATAGTAGAACTATAGTGAACTGCAGCAATGTTGGTACTATAGCAATGGTGGGCACTGTAGTGGTGGCAGGTCCCTATAGAAGCGGTAAGTACTGTGTGGTACAATAGAATGCAGATAATGTAGTATTACTATTCACAAAATGGACTTTGAGCCAAAATTTTGGGCTTACGGGCCATGTAATGGTATAAATTACCACTGGGCCTTCGGGCAATGTAATGGTTCTCTGTTTACCTAGTTAAAAGAGTTATTTTCTTTGATTTAATAATAAATGAGGCTTCGGCCCCAACCTTTGAAAAAATGTTTAATTTTCAATTTAACAATGTAAAATGGGTATCATTTATGTAATATGGTTTTCCAAAACTGCAAAACAATCAGTCCTTTGGGATTTGATTCTTATAATCATACTAATGTAACAAAGTAAGGCACTAGCTCCAGGTTACTAGGGCCATAGTGATACATTGTTATGAAATATTTGAATAAAATTTATATAGTATATATCTATTTATATTTTTTTAAATTCATATAATGAATATTACTAGACATATAGTTAATGTATGATCATCTTATTATTGAATAATACATTGTTTGAAATCAATTTTCTTCATATATTTTAGGTTTTATTTTACATTAAATATCTAAACATATGTGAATCCAATTTGATAAAATGGATTCCATATTTTTAATTATAATAATTAGTTGTATTATAATATTTTAACTTAATATTTATTCATAATAAATTCTAATATAGAAAAAATAAGATGCAGCCGTTAATATTAATGCCGGATTAATGTGGGGGATTTACGAAAGATGTAAAGGGGGAAACATGTGGACAACATGTTTAAATTTGAAGGTTCAATGTGTGTATAGAATATATCACACAAAAAATCCATTATTTATCAACTTTTTAGGCACTTGTATTTAGTGTGAATTCCCATTATTGAATAATGTTGTGAAGTTACAAAAAATTACACTCCCTCTCACTTATAAAAGAGAACCTCTTCTCCTATAATTTACAAAAATCTAATGCCATGTATTGGGATATGTAAATACACAAATACCATCCTTAAATACCTAAAAATTTCCTATAATCCTTGGTTTCATAAAAATTACAATATAAAAAGGCATTATATATAATCCAAAACATGTAGTATGAAGTTGAAGTATCATTCTTAACCAAGAATATTTGTTTTATTTCTTCTTCCACCTCCTTTAAAAAATTATATGTCATGGTGATATTATATAATAAGTATTTAAAATATTATATGATGTTATTATGTTCTTTTTAATTACCTAAATACCTCTCATATTCCATAAAATTGTAAACAAAATGATCATTCATTTATACGATGGACTACCACAGTACGGACAGATGTAATTCATTTTTCATTATCGCCTATCATAGATGTTCATTATGATAGATGTAAAGAATATATATTATATTGTAGACAAAATAATAATTCTAAAAAATTAAAATTTCATATACCGTTTTACCATACAATCCATTTAAAATTGATATTTTCACTCATGTTTACGGTGGGCTACCACCTCCCAGAGCGATGTGATTCATTTTTTTTCCAAAAAACATGGATAGTTTATGAAACTATGTATAAAAAAATAATATGATATTTACTATATTATAATAATGGTGTGAATATAAAATAACTCTTACCTTTTTTCTATCATGATTATTGAAAAATGTAAATGTTCACATGTATACGTACGGCCTATAGTCTCCATGATTGTTACATATTTAATTTTTCATAACCATAATTCATAGTTATTTTAAAATTAATAATTTATATATATAAATTATATTTATGTAATGATTACTATTCTTAATATAATTTAATAGTGACCCCTTTTACACCAGTCAAGACACCAATTCCGTCATGAAATTATGAACTATGCATCCCCAAAACACCTGATGTTGTCGTAAATGATTATGTAATTATAAAAATAATTAAAAAAATAAGTAAGTGGTTTAATTATAAGTTATTAAAAAATTATACTATTATTAAGAAAAAAATAATTTGTATATGTTTATTATACAAGAGATAAATGATATACCTGACAATTTATAGACTCAATGTAAGGGTTTCGTCTCAACACATCATTCTTTGAGGAAAATATTATTTTATGCAATTGATACATCTTAAATGGTTCAAATAGTATTTTTTTAAATATTATATCAATAATAAATCATAATTCATGTTAAATCTTTCTTGAACTCATTAACTTCATTCATGGGAGTTGTGATTCAAATTTTTAAAAGTATTAAGGTTTTATGTTTCATTCTCATTTTAATCAGGATTATTTACACAAGAATTTCCACTGTAAAATTTTATTTTATTGTTATAGATTAAAGAAAAATAATTTTATTATCATATAAAAATTGAGAATATTTTAAATTAAATTTATAATTTTTTTCTCTTTGGTACATAACATGATTTATAAAAATTTTCAAGAAAAGAAAAGTTCATTTCTCAGTTCAATCAAAAATAAATTTTCTTCCATGTCCATGTTTTCTAAAAATGATTTCAAGAATGTTTTTAAAATTATAAAAATTATTGATTAATTAAAATTTTACCCATGTTTTAATTTTTACAAAACCATTTGAAAGTGATTTTATTATCGTTTTCCAAACGTGATACTTTTTGACATTTTTACAAAAGTGTGAAAGGAATGTGTTTTTTAATTTCTATAATTTGTATATAATTTACTATATTAATGTCCAATAAATTCATTGAATAATACATTATAATTTTCCATAGTTTTTTTGACGAAAATGTTTTATATAATTTTTTTAAAATATTTGTAATTTTGAAAAATTGGTATCAAAGATAAAATGGTGTTTTTAAAGAAATAATCAATTTTATATTTCAGTGAAAATTTCACACAAAAAGTAAAAATTTGATGTTATGTATTTCTTATAAATTATGTATATATATATCTAAAATATATACATCCACTATTCTCTATTAGTTTTATATAATAATATATTATTTTTGTTGGTCTCTCAAATGCTTTAATTATTAATTCTCTTTTTATTTTTTATGAGACAATATTATGTAGCCCAATATATTTGCACATGTATTTCTTATGATTATGCATTATAATTTATTTCAGTTTTGTGACACACATAATCATATATGTGATATTATGGGTGAGCCTATATAATGATTAAATTCACTTGAAATAGATTTAGTCCCATGAGGCATCTTACATGGGATTATGGATTATACTTATTCCATTATAAAGAAAATGTAGACCATTTAATATTTTAAATGAATTTATGATATCATTTTATAGTTTTAACTCAAATTCTATGCTTCCTAATCATGTTTATTCCCTTATTTGGATTCTTATCTCACCCATTTTGTCTAATTATTTTGTAGATTATCCCATGTAGTTTACGAGCTTGAAATTATTTAAGATCTCATTATGGAAAATAAAATAATATTTTTTATTTTAGTATCACTTTGATGTATTATGAACCTTATATTCCAAAGAAACATGGGCTTATGATATTTGGGTTGTAATTAATGTATTCCTATATTAGAAATCATGTAATAATATGTATAAAAGTGCTGGGTTGCTATAGGTGGGTAGGGAGAAGGTGAATAGAATCAATTAAAACATGAAGTAAAATAAGGAATACTAATAATAAAAAAATAATATTTTTATATTAATTCAGATAATAAGTATCCTACATATACTCAGGGAACCCCTTTACTCATTGAGAGCTACAGTATCCACTAATAAAAAACTATCATTTGAAGAGGAATCACAACACTTTTTCAATCTTCCATCTATATTAGAATCAAAACAATAATATAAAATTAAAATTAAAATTTCTTTCAAAAATTAATTATAAACCCATAACTTTCGTAGAGTTATAACCTTACAATGCGTTTTATGAGGTAAAATCATAAACCGTTATATAGTATAGTTTTTTTGTAAAAGATATGAAAATATATCAAAAAAAACAAAACTAGATGAGGATAGATGTAGTTGACCAATTCTATCAAAACAACTCTTTAATATTTGGATTATTTCCTCCTTTTATAATAATTTGAATCATCTATACGGATTAAAATGAAAATAATTTAATCATAAAAGAATAAAAAATTTACCAGAGATTGTAGCTATGATCCCATACTTTTGTTAATCATTCATTAATATTTAGTTAACCGTTTAAAACATCTAATCATTAAATAATGATCTAATATAATGTTTTAAAATATTTATTTAATATCATTATGATTATTAAAAAACCCAATATAATATCCATAGAAATAATTCATTATTCATTCTATTTTTTTTAAAAATACTTTGAATATTAAATATTTTATTTTTCAATCCCATTACCTAAATTATCATTTATTTAATATTCATAATAATCTGATCTTGGGAAATGATCAAAATAATTTCAATATGATTATTCTAAGAGTGACATGAAATTCATTCCAAAATTTTATTAATAGAACATCATAAATCACATAAGATATACCATGACATGTTAGTATCTATTTTGACTATGATCGAATAGTTATTCATAGTGAATAGAAAATAAATGATGTGTAAAAATAATCATCAATTCTATAATTTACACTATTTCTAAATACATAATTCATAAGTTTCATTCTATTACTTTTTAAAATTAAAATTTTTAATAAATTTCCAAAATTTTAATTATGTATTCATATATATAAGTAAATTCTTCAAACAAAAGAACAATTCTTTTTAGATTGAAACATTCATAAAACTAAATCTGTTGGTTGAAACAACTGAACTCTTAACACATAAGAGTAATATATTTCAGACATATGAAAAACTTATAATATTTAGAGTCCTTCCTTAGTAAAATTTTAAAATGTAAGAATAAAATTGATAATATTATGAATGATATACCGAGGTTTGAACATGGTTCATTTTTTACGTTTTCAATATGCATGTGTAAACGTCTCTCTTGTACAACCCTTAAGAAATTATTAACAAAAAATATAATAAATATAACATAACGATGAATAATACGTATAATAGATATAAATACATAATAGTTCACAAATAATAAAATGAAATAATTTGAATGGAATGAAAATTATGAAAATAATAATTAATGAAAAACAAAGGAAAATAAATATCCCCTCAGGGGTGTGGTTTCCAATCAAAATTGTCAAATTTAGAATTATATATTTTTATAATTTACGATGTCCACAATATATTTGAGTAAAAAGTGTCTCTTGTAAAACACATATGAAATTATTAATACAAAACATTAAATATATGATAATTCAAGAATAATAAATAAATAAACATAATAGTGAATAGTAGAAATTATATATATAAAATTATAATAGAAAATAATGAAAAAACAGTAAATGTGAGAAGTAATAATTATTAAAAAAAATCAATAATGAAATTAAGAGGTGACAAACAGCCCCTCAACATTCACCCTTTATTGATATTTACAAGACATGAACAACATTCCACCATTTTTTAGAAATTAAAAATATAAAAAAACATAGAATATTTGAAGTAAGAAAATTAAATTAACAAAAAAAGAATAAATAAATATTTTCATATAATATTAAACTATAATAAAAAAAATTAACAGACATGACCAACCTCCTCAATCAGTGAAAAATATACCCAACATGCGTAATTAGTGAGAAATAATTTAAATACAATTCTCGAAATGATCATGCATAAATATAAATATTTTAAACCAATAAATAAAATATTAATGTATAATACATATTAATAAAAATATAATTTCATGTAAATGATATCATAATGAAGGTTTTATTATGTAAATGTATCTAATGCAAAAAACTCTCATGAGAAAAAAATGGTTAATAAAATTTATGAAGTATAGAATATATTTAATTAATATAAATAAATATATTATAAAATGCATCCTATATTATTTATATTTCCATACAATTCTATAATTATATGTCCATAGATAACCATTTCAAATATTTTAGAATCCAAATGATTTGTAAATATTTCATGGAGTTAATATTCTAATAAAATAAACTCTAAAATGATACAAACTTCCAAAATATGATCTTTGATAAATGATATCTCACATAAGTAATGTTCATTATATAATTATGTAAAGGGTAATTAAAAATAGACATGGTTTACCAATTGTCAATAAAATCTACATCCTTCCGAAATAAATACCAATGTCTTACAATGTTTTCCTAATCAAAAGGTTCTATGAAAAAAATTGTTACTCTAGTATAATTATCTTAAATTTTAGATAATTCTCTTGAATGTTTATTCTTTGAAATATATGATAATAAAATATTTTCTTATAAATGACACATGAAAATTTAAATTTTTATATATATCTAAAATCATACAAATTCAGAATAAGAATTAATCAATAATTTAAAAAATGTTTCTTTGGGGAAGTATAGTGCTTGGTTAATGGAACCTTTTCAATAATAATAAATATTCTAACTCCACTAAAATTATTTTAATCCATTTTAAAATAAATTATTTCACATTTATATAATAAAACATAAAATATATTCAACTAATTATTAAATATATTTTACTTTAAATCAAACCAATGAATGTTTTCTGATCAATATACTTTCCTATAGAGTCATTATTTGGTATATAATAAATACTCATAGGAGTATTGATAGTTTTAATAGAATAATTTCTAAACATACTTAAAGAATCTTTAAAATAATTTGTTGGATTCAAAAAAATATTCTCTTATGAAATTTGAAATTCAAAAAATTACTTCACATCTCCGAAAAGCCTCATGTAAAACTCATTAGACATATAATCCAACTATTTCTTGAAATCATTATCACATTATGAACCATAGATAATAACTTTTTATAAATATAAATACTATAATGTCTATAGAATAACGTTTAATACACAACACAAGATCAATTGTTTCCTTCAATAAAACTATTCTCTAAATGAAACCATTAAAATATTTTATACCTAATTCTAGGACTCTGTTTCAGTTTGTAAATATATAATGAAAGATTTAATACATGATCTGAATTATTATATTTATCAGATCTGGGTTGTTGTCTTACATCAAAATCCTTTGATGTATGCATATTATGAAATGAAATTTTGAAATCAATTTTTCAAATCGTAGATCCTTTATGTGCTACTGATATCCTAAGATCATAGAATCTTGAAACATGGGTAAATGTATCAATATAGAAATTATCTAATTGTTGTATCTATCCACAAAAAATGGTTTTAGACATATTATATGATCCATACAGCTTCACCATGTTCATTTTTGAATGTGTATCTTGCTCCAATAACTACATGATCATATGGTGGCTCATCTAATTTAGAAAATCATTTACATGTAAATTTGTTAAGATTATCTTGTATACCCAAAACAAAATTTTTGACGTCCAAGGAGTCTATAAAGTCATTCAATGAAAACATTGAAATAAAATTATAATGCACAAAAAATTCCTTATTGAATATCATGTTTTGACACTTTATTATATATTACTAATCACATATTCAATTGAGTGATCTTGATGTGCCTTACAAATTAATTATTAAACGGATTTCCCCCCCAACCAAATGTTTAGTTAACCATATAAGTCTGATCTTAACTAATAGAATATGATCTAATGACTACTTTAATATAGTCATATTTAGTATAACTCTCCTTTATATACTCCTAATAATATTTAATGTGAAAATATTATTCGATATTTATTGTCCTTTTATTATAATATTTATAATACATACTCACACTAGAATATACCAAAAAAATTTAATCTCAATTAGAATAATATTTCTCCACAATATATTGATTTTTAGGTAAACAACCTCACAAAAACGAACTCTAAAATAAAAATAATTCAATTTTATTCCATTGAATAATACATAGGAAGCCTTTTTTGGAAGTGGTCTAAAAACAATTCTATTTGAAATAACAATAAATTACAAACAAAGTATTCTTGAAAATAATTTTTTAATCCATACTCTTAGATAATGTTGGATTATTTTTCTAAATTTGTATTATTATTCATTTATACATCTCTTTTTTTGGATGATTCATGGGTTCTTAGATGTTAAGTGAACATAAACTCTTTAAAACGGATATGATAATGAATCTATTTTATAAGATAAAAAATATACCAGTAAGTTAGATGTTGTAATTAATAATAAAAAATGGCTATTACTCCAAATTCAAAGTTTTAGTAGGACCAAACAAATCAAGATAAACTAATTGATCTTATATAATAATCTTCATTTTCTAGATCATCCTAAAATAATCCTTATAGAATTTCTCATTCATGAATGACTCAAAAACATAAAAATTTTCCATATCCAGCTATGGTATCTATAGTACACATTGATTATTTCGTTGATTATATACAAACATGAAATTTAAATGTCCAAGTATCCTATGACAATATAAACTATCTACCTCTACTACATGAAAATGGTTTAAATGTTGAAATTTTAGTACAATAGTTCAATGTAATTTGAATTATCATTCCCCTACCCCAATTAACCAGAGTCGGTGCATTATTTTAATAAATTATCATGATTACAATGAATCAAGTCTTGAAGGACCGATCAATTTATCAATCTTGGAAAATAGATTACATACATTATCATTACATTACAATTTTAAACATAAAACAAATCATAGATAATTCTTTGAGAATTCCATTATTCCATTTAGTATAACCCTTCATATCCATCATAATATACTTTATGGAATCCTGGGAAAATAAAACATAAGAAAGGGGTGAGCTCAGATGCTCAGTAAGGGTAAAAAATTTTGCGGAAGATAACATAAACAATTGGAATATTGAATAATTGAAAACACATTCCCTTACAAATAATAAATACAGACACTTTATGGAAGAAATATGAGCTGAGTAAATAATTCCATAATAAAACATAGTGTAACGCCCCAACCCTAGTTACTCAGAGTCGGTGCATTATTACATAACATTGGCATGATAAAAAAGGATCAAGTCTCAAAATACTGATTAGTTTAATAGCCTTGGAATCACTAGATCCATTCATAAAGTTTACATTACATCATAAAATGAAAAACTACAACAACAACTTGTCTCCACACTTATATCCCATTATAATATCCCTCCAGGTCATTCATAAAATACTTCTTCACATCCTGGAAAAAATAAAACATAGGAAGGGGTGATCTCAAATTCCCAGTAAGGATAATAATATAACAGAAACTTTCATAAATAAGCATAAACATTTAAGGCAATGTATAATTAAAACAAAAGCCTTTTAAACATGAACTTCATCATTATATAGAAAAAATAAAATGAAGTAATTCCATTTACTTATTCACTTAGATATTATACTAGTAGAATAATCACATGCAATATCAATAACCACTTTCATAATGATGGAATGCATAATGCCAGACTGTCATAACCACAAAGTCAGGGCATCGTGTAAAGACTACTAATAATATTCTCTCAAGGCCTCGTTCCAAGACACTAGCTTGTCTCATGAGACCTACTTATGCATCGAGGAGCTATAGCAGGCTCCACCCTTCACTTACTACGTCCAATTCATTCCCCATATGAATAGGTTTAAACATAACATAAACATTCGTATTGAAACTAGCATATGAAATGTCAATATTTTCTCCATAAACCATGAATGGTATAAAAATAACACATCCATAGTCAAACATATCCCAAAACCTTCAATACAACATGGAAGTTTTGTATCATAATAAATCAACTTCAAATAAATTTAAAATCCATCAAAGGTTGTTGACATAGATGAAATCAAAACTATTTGAGAGAAATATCTCTTTTTTTAAATCATTTAAAAGTCACATAATTATAAAATAAAACATTTACTTTGAAAATATTCTTATAAGATTTTAAGGTATGTTTCAAAGATTTTACAATGGTGCAAAATATCCGCAGTCGCTGTATAAGTTAATGAAAAGACATTCTTACATTAATTTTGTCGAAAAGGTTAAAAAGGACATTGTTTGGAAAATGACGTAAAAATTAATTTATAAACATCTTATGAAAAGTCAAAAAAGGGTATTAATGACTTTAACCCATATTCTGTAAAATATTAAGAATGTTATGAAATAAATTTTTAAGAAACATGGATGTGGATGATAAAGAGGTCCCAGTAGATAAATATGTATAAACAACCTCTGATAATGAAGAGATTGTAAAATAAACCCTTACCTTGTACTTTTCCATGGTTGAGGGTCGGTTAACCTCCTGTATAATGGTGAAAATAATTTTTATTAAATTATAAAATAATCATATATATTAATATGATATCATATATGATCTTTTAACATTGATTTGTTAATAATATCTTAGTATTATCATCGTTTCGGGTGTTAACGGATTCATTTTCCATTATATTATTTGTTATGTGATCCATATTTGTTATCGATGGGATGTATATTATTCATATCCAGAATGATATTATGTCTCTAAACATTATTTTTAATCATCAAATGAAATTTTGCCTTGAATGGATACGTTGGGGAATGAATCTCATCGCGTTCGTGGAGATGGTAATCCGTACATACGCACGAGTGAATATATCATTATTATGTTATTATATTAATATATGTTTGGATGGTATATCATATATACAGAATTATGATCATGTGATATTTATTATTTAAATGAATTACACATCATTATTATACCCATCTAAATAATAATATATTGAATAACAATTACACCATGACGTGGAGACAGTAGGTCGTACGTACGCACGTACGGTGACATTTCATTCAAGTGATGGATAGAATAATGAATTCGGTTGTACCATAATTAAAATAACATCACAGTATATAGAAGATACTAGAGTTATTATTTTAGAATGGGAAAAATAAATAAATAAGATGTTGAAGAAGAAAGGAACTTGGAAGAGGGTGATGAAAACATTACCACTTCTTCGTGTTCTTCCTTTTGATTTGATAAAAAGGGCTTCGTAGGTTGGCTTTATGATCAAACTAAGGCCTCTAGGATGAATTGAGGTAAGTTGAAAGAATATTTGGGTAGGTTTTGGCCAAACCAAAAGGCTTTGAAGGTGTGAATAATTGTTTAGAAGTTGTGTCCTTTTATAAGGGGGAGGAGGGGCTCTTTTGGAAGAACTTAAAGTATTATTTTATAATAAATATATATTCAGTTTCTAATGGCCCAAAAGTGGATTATTCAAAGTCTAAGGTGGGGAAGGGTCTAAATCCTTTCAACCAATAGATTTTAAACAGGTTTGCATCCCTATATTATCTTTATCTTTTAGTTTTAACTCTTAGTTAATTAGTTTGACATTTACCATGTCACTTTGTATTTTTATATTATATAGTTTATAAACATACTATATATATTTTAGAGACCCCCAAATGGTCTATTAATGATACACCTATCATGATATAATTCCTTTTGCTGAGCCTTAGATTTTTAGGAACAAAATGTCAATTAATAATATAATATTTGTTTTAAAAACTCATTTATGTCAATTTTGACACTATTCAATAATTTATTTTTGTTAAAGTCTTAAAAACTTTATTAATTCGAATAAAATTCATTTAAGAAATCCTAAAATGTAATATTAACCAATAAAATTCGTGGATGGCATCAAAAATATTCGAATTATATTTAATTTAACTTTATTAATACCAATTATTTGATTCTTTCATTAATAAAAAAATACTGTATCATTATTGTTTCAAAAATAAAATTAATTATTAAATGTATAAAATTATAAATAAAATTACATTATGTAGGAAATATTTATATATTTCTAATGAATTTTTTTATTCTAAAATATAATGTGCATAACCCTATGTAAAATTTCTTTTTTCTAAAAGATATATGATTATGTCATTTTTGTATTTACTTTAACTTAATTAATATAAAGTGTCATTATCACCTACAAGTGGCTCCATGGGGTCCCAAAATTGATCCAAAGTTTACCATGGTCGGAAATGTATCAACCAATAAGGTTAGGACATTATTTAGGGTAATTTATTATTATTATAATATTATTTTTTACCCTTATTTACCAGATTTTGCCTTTAACCATGGTAAATAAAATATTTATCGGAGTAATTATTGAAAATGTCTAAGAATAAAAGTTACCTATTTACACAATTTGGAAATCCTGATTCCAAATATGGAATCCATTTTTATAAATTAAAATCACATAAGTGGCATAAATTAATTTAAAATTAATTCTCGTTGTTAAAACAAAACGCATGTTTTAAAGTGATAATAACTATCAAAAGATTGACACTTGTTTATGTCCGGTTTCATTGTGAAATTCTGTCCAATGAACAAATTGTATTAAATGGTAAAAATATATTCTAAATACACTTTAAAACCACTAAAATTAATAATTTATCACTATTAATTATTTCAATTAAAAAAGTTGTTTTTAATTAAAATGTAGTAATTTTGACTATTTATCAAAATATAAAAGTTATCTGAAAAGCATCAAAATTTCACCCTAGGCTAATTTCGATATTCCAAATCTAAAAATGAATTCTATTTGGAGAGATAAAATTTATAAAATTTAAAAAAGATGGTATTAATATTCATAACGGCTACTTTGATTGGTTGTGGTGTGTTAGAATCTCGAAGTTGCGTACAACACACTCTACTATATTATTTAAAGATAATCGTACCATGAAAGATTGCGGTGTTAAATTTTCCCCTCCTTCAAATAATTTTGGCCTTGAAATTTCTAGAATACTACCGCATGAAAATACTCGGGTGGTTCTTCATCATAAGTTCCTCAGGTTCCCACGTTGCCTCTTCTATCTTATGGTTTCACTATAAAACTTTTACCAGACGAGTCGTCCGGTTTCTCAGTACTTTTTCTCTCATACCAAGAATCCTATTGGGATCTTCACAATAAGAAATATTGGGTTCCAGTTCTAATTCATCATAGGTTAGTACACGCATTGGGTCAGCCATGTATTTCCTCAACAGTGATACGTGGAACACATCCTGTACTTTGGAGAGACTTGGAGGCATTGCCAAATGGTAACCTATAGCCCCAATTCGTTCTAGAATTTCAAAAGGTCCGATGTACCTAGGACTCAATTTACTCTTCTTACCAAAATGTATAACTCCTTTCCATGGAGATACCTTCATGAAAACATGATCTCCTACCTGAAATTCCAAATCCTTCCTTCGGTTATTGACATAACTCTTCTGCATACTTTGTGCTTCTTTGATGTGGTTTTGGATTGCCTTTACCTTTTTCATCGTTTCCTCCACCAGTTCTGGGCCTACAAGTTTTCTTTCACCAATTTCATCCCAACAGGTTGGTGTGTGACATCTCATTCCGTATAATGCTTCATTTGCTTCCATTTGAATACTTGAATGGAAGCTATTATTATAGGAAAATTCTACCAGAGGTAAATATTGATCATACATACCCTGAAAGTCAAGTGAGCATGATCTCAACATGTCTTTTAAGGTTTGAATAGTCTGTTCTAATTGTCCATTTGTTTGAGGGTGGTAAGCAGTGCTCAAACGGAGTTCAGTATCCAAGGATTTCTGAATACTTTTCCAGAATCTTAATGTGAAACAGGGATCACGATCCAAAACAATTGATAGGGGTATTCCATGAAGTCTCACAACATCATTAATATATAGTCTTGTTAGACATTCAAGTGGAAAATCGTCCCTTATAGCAAGAAAATATGCTGACATGGTAAGATGATCAACAATGACCCATATTGCATCATTACTTCTATGAGTATTTGGTAGCCCCATGACGAAGTCCATCGTAATATTATCCCATTTCCACTCAGGTATGGGAAGAGGTTGCAATACTCCACCAGGCTGTTGCCTTCCAACTTTCACTTGTGGATAAACCATACATCTTGACACAAAAATCAGTAATCTCCCTCTTCATGTTGTCCCACTAAAAATGTTCCATCAAATCTCTATACATTTTGGTGATCCCAGGGTGTATAGAGAAATTAGAACTATGAGCATCATCCAACAGTTCCCTTTTTAGATCAGGTATATCGGGAACACAAATTCTCTTCCAAAATTTCAAAATTCCATCTTCATACACAAAGTCTCTCAATCTCCCATCATTCACAGCATTAATATCCTTTTGAAACTCTTCATCACCGGTCTGAGAACTCTTTATCCTTTCTAGTAAAGATGGTTTGGCATCCATTTGAAAAAATTATCGATGTTTCACCTTCCCTGGTAATTCCCATATCCATTTTCACTATATCCATGAAAATATGATCCCTTTAAATTATCATCACGTTCAAAACTCCATGATCCTTTCTGCTCAAAGCATCTTACACCTTATTTTCCTTCCCCATGTGGTAGTGTATCGTGCAATCATAATCCTTGAGTAGTTCAAGCCATCCCCTTTGCCTCAAATTGAGTTCTTTTTGTGAGAAAATGTAATTCAAACTCTTCTGATCAGTATTAATCTCACAATTTTCACCATAGAGATAATGTCTCCATATCATTAAAGCAATGATTACAGTAGATAACTAAATATCATGAGTATGATAGTTTTGCTCATGAATTTTTAGCTGTCGTGATGCATAGGAAATAACCCTATCATTCTGCATAAGGACACAACCAAGACCTTTCTTCAATACATCACTATAAATGACGAACCCATCATTCCCCGATGGTAGAGTCAATATAGGGGCATTGACTAATCTTCTATTCAATTCTTCAAAACATTCTTCACATTCTTTTGTCCAAACAAATTTAACCCCTTTATGTGTGAGCTTTGTTAATGGGTTAGCCAATCAGGAAAAATTTTGGACGAAAGGTCGATAATAACCTTCTAAACCAATAAAACTGCATACCTTGGTTATACTCATTGGTGATGGCCATTCTTTTATTGATTTTTTCTTAGCAGGATCAACGAAGATTCTATCCTTAGAGACAATATGGACAAGAAAAGAAATCTCTTGAAGCTAGAATTCACACTTTCTAAACTTCCCATATAAATCATGTCTTCTCAGAGTATTCAATATAATGCGCGATTTATTTTCATGATATTAATATATTTTAGAGTATACCAAGATATCATCAATAAATACCACCAAAAAATTATTGAGATATTCCTTGAAAACTCTGTTCATTAGATCCATGAATACAAAGGGTGCATTAGTCATCCTAAAATCCATTACTGTAAACTCATAATGCCCATACCTGGTTCGAAATGTTCTCTTAAGAATGTCTTTCTTCTTCACACACAATTGATGGTATCCAGATCAAAGGTCGATCTTTGAAAATTATTGAGATCCATGGAGTTGGTCAAATAAATCGTCAATTCGAGGTAGGGGATACTTGTTCTTTATTGTTATAGAATTTATCTCCCTATAGTCAATGAACAATCTCATAGATCCATCTTTATTTTTAAAAAAATAACAGGGGCTCCCCATGGAGAAATACTAGGGAAAATAAATCCCTTATTAATCAATTCATCTAGTTTTTTCTTTAGTTCAACTAATTCTACAGTGGTCATTCTATAAGGGTTCTTCGATATAGGCCTTGAAACAAAAATTAAATCAATGGAAAACTCAGCTCATTCTCGAGGATGACTAGGTAAATCTTTCAGAAACACATCTACATATTCATTCACAATAGTTACATCCTCTATTTGAACAATAATTTCCTCACCCATAATCATTTCATTTTCTTCCTCCTCGATAATTGAATTTAGTTGAGCTACTAGGGGTGGATCTAGATAAGAATTAAGTTGTGATGATTCTGCTCCAAAGATAAGGTGTTCCTTATCATCATTATCAAGAATCGTAACCTCCTTCTTACAATTAATCTTCACATCATGGTCCAAAAGCCAATCCATACCGAGGATTATATCAAACTCAATCATAGGTATGACGATGAGATCAGCAGATAAAGAACAATTATGCGCTCTAATGAGGACTGATTCACAAAACTTTGTTGCAATGATACATCCTTTAGGAGTTTTAACTGACAACTCCCTTGTTAAATCAAATTGGAAATATCTAATTTTCTTAGCAAACTGGGAAGATATTAAACAATGTGATGATCCAGAATCAAATAATGCATTTTCTAAACTTGAGGAAACAATTAAATTACCTGCCACCATGTCTTTCATAGATTCTACCTCAGCAGTAGTGATAGCATAAGCTTGGCCTTGATCCCTTGGCCTTTTCTGAGGTAAGTTCCCCTGATGCTTCGGACATTCATTTGCATAATGTCCCATCTCCCCGTAGTTGTAGCATTTAACATCAGTAGTTTCTTTCTTCCCCTTGGAAGCACGAGCTTGGTGGCCTTTTTCACCACACTTGTAACAGACTCCCATTCCCTTCAAGCAAGTACTAGGGTGTTTCTTCCCACTTTTACTACAGGATGGATATTCAAATTTTCCCTTCTTACACTTATTTCCATTTCTAGAGTGATCAGTAGATCTATTCTTTTCATACTTTGTATTAAAGTCATAAGACTTAGAGAATTCTTTTTTCTGTCTTGATAGCACACGGGACAATATCCTCGTATGATGAGAAGGATTTTGAGACCAATGCTTGATGGAGAAATGGTTTTAACCCATCAAAGAAACAATCAATATTACTTCATGGGTTACATATATAATCTGCAGCAAACCATGTTAACCTTGTAAAGTTATCCTCATACTTTGTGACATTCTCATCCTCCTTTTGTCTCAGACTTAGAAATTGCCTTTCCATATCTTCTCGATGGTCATGAGGAAAGTATTTTTCTAATAAAAGCACGTTTAACTCCCTCTATTCCATATTTTATACTCATCACATTCCTTCATGTTTTGTATCAATGACCACCATTGATCAGCATCTCCAGTGAGGCGATAAACTTCCATGACAACTTTTTCCCTTTCACTACTCCCCAAAGCCTGCAATATTTTCTCTAAGGAACTTATCAATTGCTCAGCTAGTAATGGATTTTTACTCCTATTGAAAGTTTGTGGTTGTTGCCTCATGAATTGATCTGACATTGATTCTCCACGCTATGGATTAGGGTGCTCTATATGGTTAAGGTTATTATTCATAACCTGATTGAGTTGTCCTAGTATGGTGATTAGCTGATCAGCACCAATTTCATCACCGTCTCCACTATAATTATCTTGAGCAGAAGGGAAATCTCTACATAGAGTGTGTCCATTGATACAGTTTCCATTCCTTACACTATGCACCATTTTTAAACAATGGCATAAACTAGATCAGTTTATAAATCAAAATACATAATTCCATACTTGTAAAACACTTTACATAAATTTAACTATTTATGAATATAATCCATAATCATAAAAAAAATTTATTTGAGGAAGTATGTACTCATAATCCTTCATAATTAATTGTAAAGAAAATGATAATTATCCTAATCATTCCCCTGGGAGTGTCATAACCAAGAGTGCAGCAAGGCTCGTTGTCGTGCACCAGTTCCCTTTCGAGTCCAGCTCAAAGTGGTGTTTTCGGGTTTTACCCCTAGGTACATCTCCGCCAGAGCCACCTCTACCTGCTCATATCTAGACAGGGATGTATTTCTCATAAAACTCAAAAAATATCTACAATAAAAAAATTATAGGATGTTCTTCTATACTCTTCCTAAAAGTTCATCTTAGTTCTATGTGCTCTAATCGTATTTTATCTAAATCTAGCTTCCAAGGTTTGTACTAAACTTCCTCTGATACCAATTGTAACGCCCCGACCCCAGTTACCCAGAGTAGGTGCATTATTACGTAACATTTTCATGATCACAATGGATCAAGTCTCGAAAGACCGATTAGTTTAGTATCCTTGGAATCACTAGATACATTCATAAAGATTACATTACATCATAAAATGAAAAACTACAACAAAAACTTGTCTCCACACTTATATCCCCTTATAGTATCCCTAGAGGTCCTTCATAAAATACTTCTTCACATCCTGGAAAAAATAAGACATATAAAGGGGTGAGATTAGATGCCTAGTAAGTATAATAATATAGAGGAAACATTCATAAATAAGAATACACATTTAAGGAAATGTATAACTAAAACAAAAGCCTTTTAAAAATGGACTTCAGCATAATATGGAAAAAATAAAATTAAGTAATTCAATATATTTATTCACATGGATATTCTACTAGTCGAATAATCACATGCAATATCAATAACCACTTTCATAATGATGGAACTCATAATTCCAGACTATCATAACCACATAGTCAAGGCCTCGTGCCAAGACTACAAATAAGATTTTGTCAAGGCCTCGTTCCAAGACACTAGTTTGTCTCATGAGACCTACTGATGAATCAAGGAGCTATAGTGGGATCCACCCGTCACTTACTAAGTCCAATGGATTCCTTATATAAACAGGTTTAAAAATAACATAAACATTCAAATTAAAACTAGCATACTAAATGTCAATATTTCCTCCATAAACCATGAATGGTATAAAAATAACACATCCATAGTCAAACATATCATAAAGCCTTAAATACAATAGAGAAGTTTTATATCATAATAAATAAGATTAAATTAATCTTAAAATACATCAAATGATGTTGACATAGATGAAATCAAAACTATTTTAGAGAAATATCTCTTTTTTTTAAATCATTTAAAAGTGACATAATTAATAAAATAGAAAATTTACTTTGAAAATATTATTATAATATTGTAAGTGAAGCTTCGAAGATTTCACAATGTTGTAAAATAGCCGCACCCGCCTTATAAGTTAAAAAAAGACATTCTTACCTTAATTTTGTCAAAAAGGTTAAAAAGAATCTTGTTTGGAAAATGACATAAATATTCCTTTATAAACTTCTTATAAAAATTAAAACATGGTTATAAATTAATTTAACCAATATTTTGTAAAATAGTAAGAATGTTTTGAAATACATTTTTATGAAACATGGATGTGGACGATAAAGAGGTCCCAGTAGATAATTACGTATAAACAACTCAGATAATAAAGAGATTGTAAAATAAACCCTTACCTTGTATTTTTTGTGGTTGAGGGTAGGTTAAACTCCTGTGTAATGGTGATATAATTGTTATTAAATTATACAATAATCTTATACATTAATATGATATCATATATGATCTTTTAACATTGATTTGTTAATAATATCTTAGTATTATCATCATTTCAGGTGTTAACAGATTCATTTTCCTTTATATTCATTGTTATGTGAGCCATATTTGTTATGGATTGGATGAATATTATTCAAATCCATAATGATATCATGTCTCTAATACTTATTTTTAATCATCAAATGAAATTTAGTCATGAATGATATTATGGGGAATGAATCTCATCGCGTTCGTGGTGATGGTAATTTGTACGTACGCACGAGTGACAATATCATTAATTTGTTATTAAAATAATATATATTTGGATAGTATATCATATATAAAGAATAATTTTCATGTTATATTTATTATTTACATGATTTACACATCATTATTATACACATCTAAATAATAATATATTGAATAACAATTACACCACGTGGAGACGGTAGGCCATACGTACGCACATACGGTGACATGTCATTAAAGGGATGGATAGAATAATGAATTTGGTTGTACCATAATTATAATAACATACAGTATATAGAAGATAACATAGTTATTATTTTATAATATGAAAAAAGAAATAATAATTTGAAGAAGAAAGGAACTTGAAAGAGGGTGGTGAAAACATTACCTCTTCTTCGGGTTCTCCCTTTTGATTTGTTCAAAAGGGCTCTTTAGGTTGGCTTTCTGATCAAAATAAGGCATCTAGGTTCAAGTGAGGGATGTTTAGAGAATAGTTCGGTAGTTTTTGGCCGAACCAAAAGGCTTTTAAGGTGTGAATAATTGGTTAGAAGTGGTGTCCTTTTATAAGGGGGAGGAGGGGCTCTTTAGTAAGAACTTAAAGTATTATTTTATAATAAATTCATATTCTATTTATAATGGCTCTAAAGTGGATTATGAAAAGTATAAGGTTGGGATGGGTCTAACTCCTTTCAACCAATATATTTTTGATAGGTTTGGGTCACTATATTAACCTTATTATTTAGTTTTAACTCTTAGTTAATTTGTTTAACATTTACCATGTCACTTTGTATTTTTATATTATATAGTTAATAAACTTACTATATACTTACAAGAGACCCCCATGTGGTAAATTAATTGTAAAACTATCATTATAAAAGTCATTTGGCCAAACCTTTTATTTTTAGGAATATAATATCAATTAATAATATAATATTTGTTTTAAAAACTCATTTATGTCAATTTTGACACTATTCAATTATTGATTTTTGTTAAACTCTTAAAAACTTTATTAATTCGAATAAAATTCATTTAAGAATTCATAAAATGTAATATTAACCAATAAAATTCGTGGATGGCATCAAAAATTTAATTTATATTTAATTTAACTTTTATAATACCAATTATTTGATTCTTTCATTAATAAGGAAAATACTACATCATTATTGCGTCATTAATAAATTTAATTATTAAATGTCTAGAAATTATAAATAAAATACAATTATATAGGAAATATTTTTATCTTTCTAATGAATATTTATAGTAGAAAATATAACATGCATAACTCTATGTTAAAATTGTTTTTCTAAAAGATATATGCTTATGTCATTTTTGTATTTACTTTAACTTAATTAATATAAAGTGTACTTATCACCTACAAGTGGCTCTATCGGGTCCCAAAATCGACCTAAAGATGCCCATGGTCGGACATTTATCAAAAAATAAGGTTAAGAAATGTGTTAGGGTTATTTATTATTATTATAACATTATTTTTTACCCTTATTTACCGGATTTACCCTTTAACCATGGTAAAAGAAATATTTACCGAAGTAATTATTCAAAATGTCCAAAAATAAAAGTTACGTATTTACACAATTTGGACATCCTGATTCCAAATATCAAATCCATTTTTCCAAATTCAAAACACATAAGTCGTAGCAATTAATTTATAATTAATTTCCGTTGTTAAAACAAAAAGCATGTTTTAAAGAGATAATAACTATCAAAAGATTGACACTTGTTTATGTCAGGTTTAATTGTGAAATTATGTCCAATGACCAAAATTGTATTAAATGGTAATAATATGTTCTAAATATAATTTAAAACCACTCAAATTCCTAATTTATCACTATTAATTTGTTTGATTAAAATGTTGTTTTAATTAAAATTTAGCAATTTTCACTATTCATCAAAATATAAAAGTTATCTAAAAAGTACCAAAATTTCACCCTAGGCTAATTTCAATATTCCAAATCCAAAAATGAACTCCATTTTGAGAGATAAAATTTATAAAATTTCAAAAAGTGGGTATTACTATTCATAACAACTATTTTGATAAGTCACAGTGTGTTAGAATCTCGATGTTGCGTACAACACACGCTACTGTATTATTCAATGAGAATCGTACTGTGGAAGTTTGGGGTGTTACAAATAGTCATGGGTATTATAATAATCCAATAACTACATGAACCATCAATATTAGTTTCAAAATGAGGGGATTTATAATGCCAAACATTCTGAGATATTTTTTCAAGGCCTCGGCCAAGACGTCTAAAAATGATTAAGTCATCATCCAAAACCATATATGAAATTGGGAAAGGCCTCAAAAAATTTCACATATAATTGTATCATGAGACCTACCAATTCATTGAGGAGCTATAGCAGTCTCCACCCATCACTTACTATGTCTAATACATTCCTCATATGAAAAGGTTGAAATATAACATAAACATGTATTAGAACTAGCATACGAAATGGCAATACTTTAACCAAATACTATGAATGGTATAAAAATAATACATCCATAGTCAAACATATCACAAAACATTCAATACAATATGGAATATTTGTATCATAAAAAATCAACTTCAAATAAGTTTAAAATATATCAAGGGATGTTGACATAGATGAAAATGATTTGTATCACTCTTAGGGAGATAGATGTCCCTTTTCCATGAAATCGTCTAAAATTCACATAATTTATAAAGTATTTCATTTAAAAGATTGTTTTGAATCAAAGTGTCCCATAACACTTTGAAAATTTTGAAATGAATTTTCATTTTAAAATATTCTTGTCCATATATATAAATCCTTAAAACCATTTTGAAAACATGCACATTATAGAGAAAGGATTAGAAGAATAAATATTTAAAACAATTAAAATGATTTTTTAGTAAAAAAGAACTTTAAAAATAATCCCGTTGAAAACAATTATATGACTAATGGTCTTGGATAACAAATATGTCCTAGTAGATACTTACATAAAAACAACCCCAGATAATAAAAAGATTGTGAAATAAACCCTTACCTTGCACTTTTCTTTGGTTGAGGGTACGTTTAACCTCCTGTATAATGACCATAGTATGTTATTAAATTATACCCGAACCATATTCATATTTATTATATCATAAATTATTCATTTATTACTTTATATTATCAATTTAATAATGATTTCCATGTTAAAGTAACATTTTGGATAATAATTGTTTTGATTATCGTACGAGTTTTAACTTTTATTATTGATCTTATCACTTAGATCATGATTCAAATACGTCCAGAATATAAAACATGATATATATATATATGTATAATAGATAGATATATGAAATGGAAAACACCATTTTTGGAGATGGTATGTCGTACTTACACAAAAACATTGTTTCCATTTTCACATCATATTGAATGGAAGTAAGTTAATAAGATATATGTAAGTACACACACACACACACACACACACATATATATATATATATATCTTGTAGAATTATTATTTCATATATTACATACTATTTAATAATATATATTTTAATAATCATCGTGGAATGGTGAACGTGGAAATGAATCTCATCGCGTCGTGGAGATGGTAATTCGTACGTACGCACGAGCGACAATATCACTATATTAATGGTTAAATAGTATGTAATTGGATGATATATAATATATAAATTATCATAAACATGTTATATTTATTATTTAAATCAGTTATTCAAATTATAATACCCATCTAAATAATAAATTATTTGAATAACAAACTATACCACAACGTGGAGATGGTAAGTCGTACGTACACACGTATGGTGACTTTGTCATTTATAGGATGGATAGAATAATGAATATTGTATTAAAATATTTATAATACCATAAAATTATGTAGGAGGTACTGTATTTATTATTTTTTATGGAAAAAACAAAGAAGGAGGAAGTGGAAGAAGAAAAGAACTTGGAAGAGGGTGGTGACATTATTACCTCTTCTTCGGGTGTTTACTTTTGAGTTGATCAAAAGGGATCCTTAGGTAGGATTTTTGATCACTGTAAGGACTCTAGGATGATGTGATGGAAGTTGGAAGGATATTTGCGAAGGTTTTTTCCAAGAAAAATGGCATTGGAGGTGTGATTTTGAGATAAGGGGAAGTGTCCTTTTATAAGAGAGGTGAGGGGATCCTTAAGAAAAGATTGAAATATTATTTTATAATAAAATAATTTTCAGTTTATAAGGGATCCAAAATGATTTATTTCTAAGATAAGGAGGGTATGGTTCAAAAAAAATCTCAAAAAATAGGTTTTAGACAGTTTTTTGTAACCATATTAATCTTATCATTTAGATTTAACTCTTAGTTAAATTGTTTAACTTCTACATTGTATTATTGTATAATTATAATAATTGGTTTATAAACATACAATCAAATGACAAGAGAACCTCAAGTGGTTCATTAATGATATACCTATAATTATATAAGTTATTTGTTAGAAAGTTATATTTTTAGCACTATTATATAATTTAATAATATAATATTTTTATTAAAACTCATTTATGTCAATTTTGACACTATTTAGTATTTTGTTTTTGTGAAGTCATCACAACATGATTACTTTGAAAAAAAAATACATTGAATCAATAAAAAACATGTCATATTCACCTAGAAAATTCGTGGAAGTAATAAAAAAATTGAATTATATTTATTTTAATATTTATAATACCATTTATTTGATTATTTCATTGATATGGTAATTACTGCATCATTATTGTGTCATAAATAAATTTAATTATTTAAGGACTAAAAATTTAAAATAAAATATCATTATTTATGAAATAGTTTTATATTTCTAATTAATATTTATAGTCGAAAGGATACCTTATATAACACCTTGTAAAAATTATTTTACTAAAATATATATGTTTATGTCATTTTTGTCTTTACTTTAAATTAATTAATATAAAGTGTCGATATTGTTCTCAAGTGGCTTCAGATGGTGCCAAAATCGTCCCAAATATGCCAATGGTCTGAAATGTATCGACCAATTAGAATAGGACACATTTTTAGATAATTTAATATTATTATAATAACATTTGTTTACCCTTATTTACTATATTTACCTTTTAACCATGGTAAAATAAATATTTACTTAAGTAAATGTTAATAATCTCTAAAAATAAAAGTTACCTATTTACAGAATTTGTACACCTGATTCCAAATATGGAATCCATTTTTCCAAATTCAAAATAGATAAATGGAAGAAATTAATGTAAAAGTAACTCCCATTGTCAAAATAAAAAACTTTTTTTGAAGAAATAATAACTATCAAAATATTGACACTTGTTTATATCTAGTTTAAATGAAAACTTAGATGCAATGACCTAAATTATATTTAATGATAAAAATATAATCTAATGATTCTTTAAAAACAATCAAATTTATAACTTAACACTATAAATTATTTTGATATAAAAAGTTTTTTTTAATTAAAATTTAACATTTTTCATTATTCATCAAAAATATGAAAGTTATATAAAAAGTACCAAAAGTTTATCCGAACTAAATTTTTATTTACATATTTTAAATAATAATTTAATTTCATTAAATTAAATACATAAAAGTGACAAATATTGGTTTTAAAAAAGGTTCTCCATTAAAAAGATGTAAAATTGACTTTTTTAAATACTTCTATTATCTGAAAAAATGAATTTTTTCTTATATTATGTATAAGAAACACATAATATGGATTATAAAATTATATGGAGTATATAATTTTCAAAATTCAATTAATACTATTCATAACCTCTTTTTGGACGGCTTGTTTGGTAAGTCATGGTGCGCTCGAACTCGGTGTTGCGTGTAGCGCATGTTATTTAATTTCTTTGAAGAGATAACATACTATGAAATATTGGGGGGATACATTCTCTCCTCCTTAAATAAATTGCGTCCTCACAATTTGAAATTGTTCTTTTATGATTATTTGTTAAAAATAGAAAAATACATTTGTGGAAAACCCACATCAGAAATTGGGTTTATAAAATTTAATCTTAATAAGATTGAAAAGGGAGATGAAAAAGTCACCAACAAATTATGATCTTGATTTTGAGAACATTGATGTAAATTAGAGACACATAATTGGAAGAAAAATTTAAATATTTATAGGGAGTGATTGAGGTAATCAATCACAAAAAAATGTAATATTGAGGGCCTCAAATCCATCAAACTAAGATGATGTAAAATATCATCAGTTCAACAAAACATATGGTATTAGGATAACAAAATTTTGGATTTAATATCCCTTCATTAATGTTTAAGAAATAATTTATTCATAGATTAAGATTGAAATATATATATTTACTTGGCAAGTAGAATTTCATCCTTCAAAAAATTCCAACCACAAACTCATCTTTTACTCCAAAAGATAATAGAATTCAAAAATATTCTATTTATACAAATCGAATAGGGTTCCCAAAAATAATGAATTTATAATTCATTTTTCAGACTATTAAAAATAACACATAATACAAACCAGGACATCACGTATGCTAGTGGTATGTGATTCACCCTTGTCGCCCTTCGGTTCTCGTAGCCTTGTCAGACACAACAGGTTGTCGCCCTACCCCCAGGTTGTCCTTTTTATGAAAATCCAAAAATAATCTCAAGAAATCATTTAACCATAACAATAGTATCCAATTCCAATCTTAATATATTCCAACCTTTAGACATATCCAAAATAATTCTATCAAAACTCACTGTCCAAACTTTATAAGGAAGGTAAAAACAATGAAGATCCGTTTTTCCATGTAATAACGTTGGAATATCTTCATCTTGTATTATTTTAAAACATGGTAACACCCTGAATTACCATAAATCCATATTGATTATATTCATAATCCCTTATTCCTTATAGAATATAGGATATACTCTTTATATACAAAAATGATGTAAACTCCAACAATGATGGAATAAACAAACCATTAATCAGTTCCAAGGATGTCAATAATATCCAATATAGTTTATCCAAATCAATCATCGCTTATTCTAAAATAAATACCTCAGAATCAGGACCATATTATGGTTTTACAATATATTTTCCCAAAAAATTAACTTGCTATTGAGTCACTTTATTGGTTCCACACAATCACAAGTCCTTAATGAAATAGTACTACAACACAATCCTTATATACTCTATAATTCTTATAACATGTACGTCATTAATACAATACTAAAATGACACAATACTTTAATAACAACATAATAACAACAATCATTCATTTTTATCTTCGGTAGTATCATAACTTGATTATTATCCAATAGCAGCAATTGGGATATACTTTGATGACTGATTCATGTAGTGTCCCTAATCCTTCAAGATGAAGCATTGTACATTTGAAACCTTTTTCTTATCCTTATAATCATGTAATTGGTTTCCATTTTTCCACACTTATAACAAACTCCCATTCCTTTCAAACATTTACCAATGTTATTGTTTCCATAGTTATCACATATAGTGAAATCCTTCCTTCACCTCTTCCCTTTATCCATATTTATCTCTTCCATCCTTTTTTCTCTTGATTCCCTTCAAAGCCATAAAACTCATAGAATTATTTACTTGTCTTATTAACACATGATACTATTTCTTCATATGATGAGAATACGTGGGAGACTTTTTTCCATTTAAATTTTGGCTTAATACCATGAAAGATATGATCCTACTTAATCTTTTGATAATGCGTATTATTGGAAATATCATTCCTTCTACTAGGTGCCATTTCTAAACAATAGCAAATAGTAGGTTAGTTTATGAATTAAAATGAATAATTCTAAACTTGTAAATTGAAAGGATTATTCATATAATCTGTAGTCATAAAAAAATTTAAGTAATTATTTACTCTTAAATCCTTCATAATTTCATGTAATTAAAATGTGAATTATCTTATCCATATCCCTCAAGAGTTTCATAACCCATAGTGCCACAAGGCCTATTTTCATGTACCAGGATACCCTAGGTCAAGCTCAAAACTCCTTGTGAGAGTTTTCACTCCTAGATAAATATGTTAGAAAGCCACCTCTACCTGATCGTATCAAGAAAGGGATGTATTGCGTGGATAATACAAAAAATATCTACATTAACAAAATTCTTGGAAGTTCGTCTATACAAATCCTCAAAATCTATCTTACGGTAATTTTCTCTAATAAAATTTTATTTAAATCTATTCACAAGGTTTTTTCTAAACTTCTTCTGATACCAACTATAATTCCCTGACCCCAGTTACCTAGAGTTGGTGCATTATTTTAATACATTGGCATGATTATAAGTAATTAGGTCCCGAAGGACCAATCAGTTTAGCAATCTTGGAAAATAGATTTCATACATTAACATTACATTAAAACTTCAAACCTAAAACACAGAATAGATATTTATTTGAGAATAAAATTATTCCCATTATTATAACCCTTGATATCAATCATAATACACTTCTTGGAATCCTGTGAAAATAAAACATAAGGGGTGATCTCAGATGCTTAGTAAGGGTAAACAATTAAGCGAAAGATATCATAAAAATAGGTATGGTGAATAATTGAAAACACATTCCATTACAAATAATAAACATGGTCACTTTATGGCAGAAATATGAGATGAGTAAATAATGCCATAATAAAACATAGTTATGGGTATTATACTAGTCTAATAACCATTATAACCATCAATATTATTTTCATAATGAGGGAATGTATAATGCCATATGTTCTGAATCATTTTGTCACGACCTCTGCCAAGATGTCTAAAAATGATTAAGGACTCGGCCAAAACCATATATCAAATTTGGAAAGGCCTTACTCAATTTCATTTCAAATTGTCTCATGAAACCTACCAATGCATTGAGAAGCTATAGCGGGCTCCACCAATCACTTACTATGTCCAATACATTCCTCATATGAAAAGTTTGAAATATAACATAAACATTCATATTAGAACTAGTATACGAAATGCCAATACATTAACCATAAAATATGTATAGTGTAAAAATAACACATTCATAGTCAAAAATATCACAACACCTTCAATCCAATATGGAAGATTTCTATAATAATAAATCAACTTCAAACAAGTTTAAAATCCATCAAATGATGTTGACATAGATGAAAATATTTTTTAAAACTCTTTAAGAGAGAGATATACCTTTTTTATGAAATCATCTAAAAGTCAGTTAATTTATAAAGAAAGTAATTTAAATTATAGTTTAAATCAAAGTGTCACATACCACTTTGAATTTTTTTAATGGAATTAACATTTTAAAACTTGTATGTACATATAAATAAAACCTTAAAACCATTTTTAAAACATAGGCATTAATGAGAAAGGTTTAGAAGAATAAATCTTTAAAACATTTAATATGATGTTTTAGTAAACAAGTACCTTAAAAATAATCTCTTCAAAAAATATTTTATGAAACATGGACATGGATAATAAATATTTCCCAGTAGATACTTACATAAAAACAATTTTGGATAATAAATAGATTGTGAAATTAACCATTGCCTTGCACTTTGCTTTAGTCGATGGTACCTCTAACATCCTTAATAATGACAATAGTATGTTATTAAATTATACCGGAACCATATTCATATTTATTATATCATACATGGTTCATTTATTACTTTATACTACCCATTTAATAATGATTTCCTTGTTAAATTAATATTTTGGGTACTAATCGCTTTCTTTATTGTATGTGTTTTAACATTTATTCATGATCATATCACTTTGATAATGATTTAAATACATCCATAATATAAAACATGATTTATATTTCATATATAGATAATAAAAATGTGTATAATAGAAAGATATATAAAATTGAAAACACATTTTATAGAGACGGTAGGTCGTACGTACGCATAAACATGTTTTCCGTTTTCACAATGTATTGAACAGAAGTAATAGAATAAGATATATGTTAGTATATAAAAATATATATCCAGTAGAATTATTATGTCATATATTAGATACTTATTAATAATATATATCTTTATAACCATCGTTGAATGGTGAACGTGGAAATGAATATCATCCTGTCTTGGAGACGGTAATCTGTACGTATGCACGCGCCACAATATAATTATAATGATGGAGAAATAATATGTAATTATATGTTATATCATATATAAAGCATCATAAACATGTTATATTTATTATTTAAATTTGTTATACTCATTATTATACCTATCCAAATAATGAATTGTTTCAATAACTAACTACACCAGCACGTGGAGACGGTAAGTCGTACGTATGCACGTATAGTGACTTTGTAATTTATAGGATGGATAGAATAACAAAAATGGTTGTTAAATTTTTATAATAACATAACATCATGTTGGAGTTACTGGAGTCATATTTTGGTATGGAAACAACAATGAAATAGGAAGTGGAAGAAGAAATGAACTTGAAAGAGTGTGGTGAAATTATTACCTCTTCTTCGGGTGTTTACTTTTAAATTGATCAAAAGGGATCCATAGGTTGGATTTATAATCAAATTAAGGGCTCTATGATGATTTGAGGGAATTTTTCAGGATATTTGGCAGGTTTTTTTTGTGCCAAATTGTTTTGGAGGTGTGAGTTTGAGAGAATGGGAAGTGCCTTTTTATAAGAGAGGTGAGGGGAACCTAAAGAAATGATTGAAATATTATTTAATAATAAAATCATTTTCGGTTTCTAATGGATCCAAATGAATTTTTTTCAATTATATGGTGGGTATGGGTCTAAAAACTCTCAAATAATAGGTTTTAGATAGTTTTGTGCCACCATATTAACGTTATCATTTAGATTTAACTCTTAGTTAAATAGTTATACTTTTTCCATGTATTATTGTATTATTATAATAAATGGTTAATAAACTTACTATAAAACGCCAAGATAACCTCATGTGGTTACTTAATGATATACCTATAATTATATAAGTTCTTTGGAGGATCCATAGATTTTAGGAAAATTATATAATTTAATAATATAATATTTGTTTTAAAAACTCATTTTGTCAATTTTGACACTATTTAGTATTCGGTTTTTGTGAAAGTCATCACAACATGATTACATTGAAAAAAAAAATTAATCAATAAAAACATGTCATATGCTCCTATAAAATTTGTGGATGTCATAAATGTATTGAAATTGTATTTATTGTAATATTTATAATACCATTTATTTGATTCCATCATTAATAATGTAATTACTACATCATCATTGTGTCATAAATAAATTTTAGTATTTTATGTATAAAAATTATAAATAAAATACCATTATGTAGGAAATAATTTTATATTTCTAATTAATATTTATAGTCTAAAATATAACTTATATAACACCTTGTAAAAAAAATTTACTAAAAGATATATGTTTTTGTCATTTTTGTCTTTTCTTTAAATTAATTAATATAAAGTGTCATTATCCCACTAATGTGGCTCCAAGTGGTACCAAATTCGACCCAAGGATTTCCATGGTCAGAAATTTATCATCCAATAGGAATAAGAAAATTTTTATGGTAATTTAATATTATTATGAAAAATATTTGTTTGCCCTTATTTACCAGATTCACCCTTTAACCATGGTAAATAAAATATTTATTGAAGTAAATATTCATAATGTATAAAAATAAAACATTCCAATTTACACAATTTATACCTTCTAATTCCAATTATAGAATCCATTTTTTCAAATTCAAAACCCAAAAGTGGAAGAAATTAATTTAAAATTAATTCCCGTTGTAAAAATAAAAAACGTGTTTTTAAAAAATAATAACTATCAAAAGATTGACACTTGTTTATGTCAAGTTTAAATGTGAAATTACATCCAATGGAGTAACTTATATTTAATGATAAAAATATAATGAAATGATACTTTAAAACCACTAATATTTATAATTTAACACTATAAATTATTTTGATTAAAAAATTTGTTTTTAGTTAAAATTCAGTATTTTTCACTTTTCATCAAAATATTAATGTTATCTGAAAAGTACCAAAACTTTATCCAGTATACCTTTTTATGTCTCGATTCTAAATAATAATTTAATTTCAATAAATTGAATATATAAAAGTTTCAAATATTGGTTTTAAAGAAGTTACTCCATTAAAAGGCGGTAAAATTGCATTTTTTTTAAAAATACTTGTTTTATCTGAAAAAAAAATGAATTTGTTCTTATATTATGTCTATAAAATACATAATATAGATTCCAAAATTATATGAAGTATATAAATTTGAAAATTCATTTAATACTATTGTTAATAGCTCTTTGAACGACTATTTTGGTAAGTCGTGGTGCGCTCGAATTTAGTGTCGCGTGTAGCGCAAGTTATTTATTTTCATTGAAGAGATAACATACTATGAAATCTTGGGGTGTTACACGCATGCCCCTTTATATTAGTATAATATAATAAATGACCATCAGTAAAAATAAGACATTGATCTTTTTATGTTTTTCATTTCTATCAACATCACATAATTAATGAATTTTAAGAATGTTATTTTGTGACACACAATCATATACAAACATATTAATAATAAAAGAATTCATTATTCTAATATCACAAAAATCATTTACCTTGCCATTATAAATGAATTCAAAATTAATATCATCGGAATAACATATATTATATAAAATGATGTTTGATAATTCTTTATTTATTTTCCTCATGAATTCATTGTCAATGAAATACACATATTTCTATAGATTTCCAAGGAATATTTCTCAAAAAATCACATAGTAGAATCCTTCGGTACCTATGTATGTGTTGGATTTCATGTGATTAGTAATTATATTTTAGGTACATATATTGATTTTAAGAATGCATTAATATAAATGATATAAGATAAAGAATTAATAGTACATTCTCAAGCGTGTCCCAAAGATTTTTTAAATGTAACTGACTATTCCATAGCATAATACCCCTTCATCCTAAAACTAAAATAAATCATAAACAATATACTACCATTAATTATTTTTAAAAATAAATTATTTCATGTATGTGGATGTATCCAATAATATCCAACACCATTTTATCCATCTTTATATCCATAGTTTTGTCACAACATTCTCTTACATGATCATAATTTTAAATGAATTTCTTCAAACATTAAATTCCATTCCCCATATTTTCATTTAGATTTTGAACTTCTAAAATTATTTATAAATGTTTTTATTTGATCTAGATGTATTGATCATAAGAATATAATTATTTTTAGAATGTACTATTTTTTCATCACCATGTTTTTCATTTCTCTATTTGAGTTATTTATATATGAAGGATATGTATTATTCAAATATTTTTTACATGTGATTCATATACTATATCCAATATTTTGAATTAGGGATATCATAAGGTCATGAAATTATATTTTTTTTCAATAGCTAAATTTGTAAAATTGTATGATTATGGGAATCATCATAGGATAGTTGGCTGAAAACAACATATGATACTTGGATATATTATATTGTGTGACTAAATAAATCATATTAAATGACATCAATTGATATTTATATCCATTTCTATACTAATCACCCCTATTTCATATTGTATAGCTTAGTAATGTTGTAAAACATAAAAGTTTTCTTCTAGAAAGTGTGTAGAGTGTTTTTTTCCCATGTCCTTAGATATACCCATACTATATATTATTGAATGAGTATCGAAAAGATAACTATTATTATTCAATGAACTCTATTATGCATTTTATCATCAAAAAGAACATTGAAAAATAAAAAACTGATTAGAATCATATTAATTCAACTACTTAATAAATATACATGAGTAAGTTAATCATATGTAATTACACAAGAGTAAATAATGACAGCCTAATGGGTGTCCTCAAGGTCTTAAAAAGACAAATTTCAGGTGAATGAAATGTGTAAATGTGCTTACATGATGCTTGACTGATACTCTGTAGTTACGAATGACATATTTCCTCTTTTACCATTTCATTATTGTGTGTCTTCACACTATGATGTGAAGGTTAGTTCCTTCTGAAAGAAATATTAATCCATATCCCAAGGATACACCAGGGAAGAGGGTTGATTTTTCCCATATTGTACCCTTATCTAGAGTACAGTTTAAGATTGGTATTGTAGAGGCCCGTCATTGCAAGGTATTCCATTGTTATTCATTTATAGTTTATATAGTTTTCATTAATCTAGTAGTGAAGATAATGGTATTGGTATTTTTATCAGTACCATTAAATATATTAAATTACCATATAACACCATGAATAATTTTATTAGAGTTAGATAAAAACATTATATTAGAGTTATTATATCCCGCGATGAAATACAGAAATGAACATGATATTTAATATCTTATAATAATTAGTACAATATTAAATTTTTATTTGTACTATAGGTTTTGTATTAATTTTTATGATATAAGATATCAAAATCAAACATTGAAGATGATTTCATATTTCTCTTCTACTCATATCTTATGACACAAATATATCATAAATTATGATATCCATCAAATTTTTTCCAAAAAAACATTTCATAATAACTTCATTGACATATTGATGAAATTAGAAAATAAGATATATGATATCCTATGAGACAATTATGATATGAGTCATAAAAAATTCTAATAGTGCAGCATATCTCCGTAGAATAAAGCTTCCCTGGATGATATACCAAAATTATAAGCTCTTAAAATATCAGCATGTTAATACAATTATCAAGAGTAAAGCACAAAAAAACATTACAAAACCCATGTTTGACACCATATTATTATATAACCAAATAATTTTTATCTCATACTCCTCTTTTCACCAATAACTCCCAAGGTCCCCCTACTAATAACAACTGATATACTATATGTGGTTCTTTCCCTTTTCTAGAATATAAAAAACTAATTCCTAAATACTCTCAAAGGAATAAGTAATGTGGGATAAACGCAATCTATAGTATCTCACCAAGAATTTCATAAGATTATCATCAAATAAACTACTTATTCATAATTAGAAAAATTCCACGATAATTATTTCACAATTTTTAATAAATTATGAATTTCAACTCATTTCAATAGAATGTCTAAAGCAGGAATAAGTAATAATCTCTATAAATAAATGTAGGAATAAACATCTCTATAAAAAAATTTATAAATTACACATGAATAAATCAACTCATAAATACTGAAATATATAGATAATTTTTAATCATTTTTAATTTGAGCACCATGGTTATAACACCTAGGCGTAATTATGTTAAGGCTCAAGGATCATCACACATCACATTGAGACGTGTATTGTAGTGTGTACACATCCCTTGATCTCTAGCCTAGGGGGAATAGGAGGCCACCGTAATGAAGGAAATCTCATCCCTCTACAAGTTTAATATCATTATAATAATTAATAGGTGGCTATATAGATCTAATAAATTACTTGCATGCTTGTCTTAGACTATCCACCTAACTACTTTGCCTCCTAAATGCTTAAATTAAATCAATTAAGGGTAAAATAATTCATATATCATATGTTTCATTAATGATAATTTAAACCCCAAATAAATTTTTAATCATTCCATTCCATATTAATAATCTAATCATAATTAATTCCATCAAAACTCATTCTTTTTAAAATTATTAATTTTAATTCATTTTCATAAAAAATTTATGACATCATTTATTAAGAATCATCATCATTGCATTACATATATTATTTATATAAATTCAAACATGTTTTCTAGAAATCAACACATTATTTGAAAATATTTAATTAAATAGGTTACATACATGCCATACCGATTAAAAATATTTATCAAGAATATTAATTTGTTCTTTTCGAATCAATTATAAATCCATTAAAATAAATCAAGTAATGACTATTGCAAATAATAATAATTTCATTTTGGAACCAAAAAATAATTATAGTTCATCAACCACCACACACGAGATCCAAATGTGGAGAGAGTTGAAGGGTTGAAAGAAACCATGAAGGGATCCCAAAGAAACGATTGAACATATAAAGATATAGATCCATCAATGACATAAGGATGCACCACTATTGATGAAGGAGAGTGGATATGAAATGAGATAACAAAAATATATATAGATTAAACTTATTGGAAGAGATTCAAAGATTTGATCAACACATATATTAAAGAAGATTCATGGTTGGAGTTTCAAAAATATTATCTATAATGTCTTCAATGATGAATGGTTCAAAAATATTTAAACTGACATAGGGAATAAAATTTTACATTATTAGATATTTCATCTTTTTAGATGAAAATTACATACAAATCAACACGATCCATTTGAGAAATGTAATGTTTTAGTGTCTTTAAAACCCAATATATATAAATAAATGGTAAAGATATATATCATTTCCAATTATGTTCTTCACAACTAGAACCATTATCATACTTCTCTTACTTATAACCTTTCTTCATAACATAGGGAAAGGAAACATAATAAGGGGTTCCCTCAGATTCCCATTAAGGGAAAAATATGATATATCAATTAATGATATTGAGAGATCATAAGTTAAGTATAACTGTATGATGAAATTATTGTATATATATAATAATCATACCCAATCAGTTAAATATCATTAATCATAAATCATGGAATAAGTCTGTGAAAAAAATGATATAATTCATATGTTTGTAGAATAATCAATAACCAATAATATGCAATGGGAACATATCATAATTATAAGATATTGGATTTTGGAATAAATATAAGTATAGAAAATCACTTCCTTTTTCAAGGTAAAATTTGAAGACTATCATAGTAGGAAATGTTCTGGAATATAAATTACTACTTATTCATTTCTAATACTCTACTAAAAGTAATTTCTAACTATCTAACACTATCATTTTATAAAAATCTTCATCTATTTTTAGTGTTTCAGCTATATCATTATTACCCTATAAATTAGAGGGATATAACAGACCCACTGTTCATTAAAATCTTTATTGGTCTCTCCTGTATCATAATAATTATAAATATATTTGAGTTCCAGAAGATCATAAAACATTGATCATTTCATCATCAAATAACAGATGAAAAAATATGTTTCTGAAATATTTCAAAATCATTGTGATAAACCATAAAGATAATGAATATATATGGTAAAAATGGATCAATACCCCAATAAATCAAAATAAACATCCATGGGTTTTCTATATATGAAAAAATATTATAAGATCACTAGAACATTTCTTGAGTAAAATACCATTTTTATTTTGATATCATTTATTTAAAATATAACAAAATTAAAATATTATTTAAAACACATCATTGATGTGAAAATTGTAAATTTATTTTGGAAGCATAAAATTGAAGAGAATTAATTCAAGGTATAAAATAAATTCATGTGGTTTATGTAAAAACAATGATTCCTTGTACATTTTTTCTAAAAAGTTTAAAGAACCATGTTAGTAATATTAGAAGAATATTAATTTTAATATTTTTAAAAAATAAATTATATAGAAAAATAAAATTAAAAAATAATTTTATAATGTTAAAGAAGATCAGGAAAACAACTTAAGGAATTTTTAGACATTGAACAAAACTATTCATGAACAAAGAGAAAATCAACACTAGTCTCCCATTAAAATACATATTCAGTATCATAAGTATTTAAGAAGATGACAATAGTAGGAAAACATTTAATCTATATAAATAATCAAATTAAAATAAAACATGAATGATATGGGTGATATAGATAATATACCATAAATAAAATAAATTTAATCATGAACAATTTCTGTAAAATATTTGATATTAGTTTAAAAACATAACTGCATTGATAACATTTGAATCATAATTCCTAGGAAAGGAATAAAATAAAATTAATAGTTTAAAGTCATGAATATAACGATTTTTATGAAAAAAATATCAATTGGTAATTATATACTCCTAAAAAAAGAAGATAGTTGTATAATATAACGTATGTCCTAAAGAAGATAATTTGATAATGTAAACCCTTATCACTTTAACAACATCCCAATTAAATCACCATAGATGAACTAAATTGAATTGTAAAATTAAATTCCTATATTTAGAATTAATCATGATATAACCATTCAATGGATCAATATATACACTTCATGAACATTAATAGGTGTATAATATCAAACATGTCGATATGAATTAAAATGAGATAAAGAACACTTACCTTTTCTCCGTCTTGATTCATAAGTCATCTAACCTATATTACAATAAATTTTTATTTATTGTAATTATCAACAAGTATAATATTCATATATATAATATTATTTATGGGAAAATTATATCATTTCAACACCTTTCTATTACAAATACTTTATTAATGTTGTAATTTGGGGTGTTAACTACTTCTTTTGTCAGGTATGTTTTGCTTTGGAAGTTCCAATACTTGTAATTTGATCATGGTTCTATAATGTATTTATATTTTTAATAATTTATTAAGTTTTATATTTAATCATTATATACTTTTTGTAACCATACTAATAATTTGTTTAAGAAAAATGAATTGCATCACCTTGTGTAGATGATAATCAATGTATACACAAGTGTGATGCTTCTAATTTGAGATGGATGGAATGGATGAATAATAAAAAAATAAATCAAATTTATGTAATAATTATAATATAATTAATATCATATATATCTATTAACTCTTTTCTTATTACCACCCATGTTAAGTACAAATGAAAAATGAATCGCATCACTTCATGTAGGTTAAATACCACCTATATACATCAGAAAAATTATCTTTTTTCAATAGATGATATCCTATTAATTGTTACGAAATTTTAATATAATTAGAAAAATTAATTCATAGATTTAATATATACTAAATCCATCATAATAACCATATATGTGGGTGGTTATTGAAAATAAATCATGTGTTTACTTGGAGGTGGAAGTCTGTATATACACATAAGTAATACTTTTTTCCATTTGATAGAGAAGTGTTTGAAAATTGGTGTAAAAAATAATAATTACAATTTAATATATATTTTATATTTGATTCATCAAGGTTTTATTGATTCAACAAGTACAGAGAATGTGTAAGATGATACAAAAATTGAAATATGTCCAATCCTCAAAATATTAGTCTTAAGATAATACCAGAAGATCCAAGATGAAGGGAAGGAGTCTAGGAAGGCTTTGGAAAATGAAGTGTAGAAAATATAAAGCTCAGATTCTATGAATAAGGGAGATGGATAGATCCCTTTTTTTAGTAAGTTGATGTACCCATAATGAATTTATTAAAGGATTTCAATAATATAAGGATACTATCTTCTGCCAATGGATTTAAATGGCCATGATATAGAAGGAAAGATAAGATAAGTTTGAAAAATCATCACCCAATAAAAATTAGACATGTTTAGGTGGCATTCCCACCCTTATCAAACTGTGGAATTCCTAGTAAACATGTTTTAACCTTAATGGTGGTAACACAATATTATTGTTTGAATTATTCATTATGAACATATATTAAGTTAATTATATTACATTAGATTAATTATTAGGATTAAAAATATGGAATCAATTTTACCAAATTAAATTTAATTTTTTTTAAAAATTAATTGTAAATAATCATGGTGATCACAATAAAATCCTTTTTTACTAAAAACACATTTTTAAACCTAAAATAAAACTTACTTCCATTAACTTCTTGGTAAAAATATAAACTAAATGTAAAATTTTTTTATTTAATTAATAATATAAAAATTTCATTCGAACCATTAATAAACATAGAATAATTTTATTTATTATGATAAATTATTATTTCATGCATAACAACCGATTTAATAATAAATGTGTTTTTACGCACCAAAAAAACTTACAAAAATTTCAATTATAATTTTTATTAATATGTAATTAATTAGAATATTTATAATTGAAGGAAAATTTGCTACATTTACATCAAAATTTACAAATAATTAGTCTTTTATAATGAAAATAAATTACATTTTTTTAAAAGATGTATTTTTGACTATTCCCATATAAATAAATATATTTAAAAAAATCCTAAAAATTCACATTCAGATAATATTCTATTGATGATTTAAATGATAATATTAATTAACTAAAATAAAAAATCCAATATACATAAAAGATAATTATAATTTCTATTCAAAAAATCATATACCATCATTTTTGAAGGAAACATATATTTTAAACATAAATTGACTTTAATAAAAATTTAGTAGTGATTTATTATTAATTAAGGAATGAATTTTAATTATTTTACTCCTTTATAAATATTTTTTATAATGGGGTTATTAATATCCATTCCTTATAATTTAAGGGATTTCTTATAATGGTCACATGTAAACAATATTATTTTCATAGTATATTTTTTTCACTCAAAGGGGATGGGGATGCAGGCATGATGGGAAGAAAGTGATGTAGGGATGACTAAAGAGGGGCTTTCAGGCCATCAAATGCTGGGCCTATAGACCCTTTAATGCCTAAAAACTGGCAGGTGAGGTGGGTTATCCCTTAGGGGACAATGACATGCATTTTTGTCATGTGTGTGTGCGGTGTGTGTCTGTGTGTGTGTGTGTGTGTGTGTGTGTGTTTGATTGTAATTGAACACCAAGAACCTAAAAAATATATAATATATGGAGAATTATTGTATTTTAAACTAATATTTTTGGGTACAACATTATCCCCTTAAATCAATTTCCTCCTAATATTTTTTATATTTTTAATAAATGGTTTAATATTTAAAAATACCATTTTTAAAATACAAAACACACAAAGGGTCAATGAAAAATCCTTTTTAAATAATAAATTGGAATGTTAAAGGCTAAAAAATAACAACTATTTAGGATATGAGATAAGGATAACATAAAATAGAATTCAAGATAAGGACCTAAGAAGATAAATATAATGTCCAAAGAATACTATTAAGTGAAAGTGAACATTGTCATAAGAATACTAAGAACACAAAACTATATATTAGTGAGGGGTGAAAATAACCTTCATAACCTAAGAAATAACTAAAAAAAGATAACATTTTCATTTTCAATGTCCTTTTCCAAGAGTTTATGAATTCCATTACCATGGAATATGATTAAATATACTTGCATGATTTCATCAAATCCATATACGTGATTTCATCTTAATCTCATATCATTTTAAAACAAATAAACATTCAATAAGATATTTTCATGATTTAAGAAATAAAATCAACTTTTTATAGATAATACAGTCAAAAAAATAATTAAAATTCATTCATTTTTTCTATAAGAATTTATGAAAAAAAATGGATAGAAAAATTATTCAAACAAGGATAAATATTTTTATACTGAAATTATAAATTAATCTCTAAAATATCAAAAATAAAAAAATATCTACATTAAACAATAAAATAAATAATTAGCCTCATGAAATCTCAAAAATAAGTCTGTTAAAATTGGAAACACTACAAATTTAGATAAAGGTCAGCAAATTTACAAAAAATCTACATTTAACCCTAAACTAATTTAAATATATTTTAATGTCACATACCAAATATCTGAATACCATAATCATAGATTCTATTAAAACATGATAATCCATTCCCAAAATAAGTCGAATCAACATGAAAACTTAACAAAAACATATATGATTCCTAAATTAACATAATAATTATTCCTTCAATAAAATAATAGATTATAAATTATATTTCATAAATATTAAAATAAAATATCCTTTATCAATGAAAAAACACTTCATCATTGTATCACTAATCAATTTTAAGGTCACAAATACTATCCAATTTACATGTCCAAATCTACCATCTGTTTATTCGACCTAAACAATATCATCCTATCTTGTGGAACATTTTAATGTTTATCTATCCTTCAATCATGAATTTTTCAAAAACTATCACCTTACTACTAAATCACTTGTATGTTTTCAGTATGATTCAACGTATTGTTAAAAATCATTAAATAAAAACTAATGAAGAACAATCCATAGATGATTCATTATTTTTATTACTAGAATATCATTGATAAAACCCGTTTATAATATAATTCTTGAATAAAAATATGAAAATACATCAATCATTCTACTTATAACTTAAACCATTGACCAAGATTCTCCATCTTATTCCTGAATACTTCTTTCATTTCATATACCATTTATGGTCTCTTCACCATCAAAAGTAAAATTATTACTCTTTATTATCCAAATCACGATCATTCCCCATAGGATATATATGTTCATAATTACTGAAAAATCTATATTTGAATCAATGTACTTTCAATGATACCTTATTAGGACCGTTATATACATCTATTTCGTTTAAAAAAATTCATTTTCCTTGTAAATTACTTTGTTTATGACTTTATTTTCAATATAATAAAACATCTTCATGTTCTTTTATGACATTTAACCTACTGATTTTTTTAAAGTTATTTACTTTTAGGAGGTTGAATTAACTTTCCTCCAAAATATTAATGCAAATACAATTTTAACTTATTTGAAACATTAAGACACTTACCTATACTCATGTCTTTAATCATATATTAATATATTCAGTTATACAATATCGCCAAATTTTTCATTCCATCCCCCATTTAATTTTGTTTATTATAATAACTATCATTTCATCATCTGTCAAATTTAGTGTTAATATGATTCCTCCATGTTTCATCCATTGACTAAAACCAAGAATCATAATGTGATAAATAATAATCAGGTTGATAAATAATATATTCATTAAAATCATTTGTTATATTCCTATATCATAACATGATCTTCAATATATATGACACCTTAGTTTTATCATCGGTTATCTTTGGTCATTATCTACTCAAATCATCTATAATGGATTAAAAGGAAAATACAAAATAATCCAAGAAAACCACTTATGAGTTCATAGAAAGGTGTGCAGTCTTAGGCCTAATAATAATGCATCGTTGATGACTGAGTTAGTACACAATCTTCCTGATTCACAGTTTTTACCCCTCATTGTAGTTATACCATATCCTTATCTACATGATGGTATCAAAATAATTTTTTATTTTCTAGGAAAACCAAATCCTTTATTTAATAAAATTTTATTTTTTCTCATATTTTTAGTAATATCATAAGGGTTATCACAAATGCTTTCTCATTCAAATTTCCAAAAATAACTAATACTTATGCTGATACAAACTATAGTGACCTGAACATTACATATATAAATATCAAATCATTTAATATGTATATTCATTACATATCAATATTATCCAAACTAGAACCATATATTTTCAATTTTTTAGAAGCATAGATACATAAACAACTAGTTCAAAAAATATTTACCTATTTTCCCATTACATTATTCAAAAATCATACCCATCTTTGACTTATCATACATAAAATATTTATTTATAACATGGGAAAAGGAAACATAGTTAAGGGTGAGATCAGATTCTCAGAAAGGGTAAAAATAATATATATGAATCAATGATTATAAGTGAGAATTATATACGAATAAAGGTATTATAAAATGTTCATATCTTACAAAAAATAATTCCAAATGATTCAAATTTTAAAAATCAAAAATCTGGGTATTGATATTTTTTAGAAAAAAATACATAATTCATGAGTGCGTTGAATCATCAATAATAAATCTTGATCCTCGATAAACTTTAATAAGTATAATACATGTTTTTGTGGAATATAAATAATCATATAAAATCACTTACTTAGTCAAGTGTAACTCCAAATAATGTAATTTTGGAAAACATCCCATAATGGATATGAATACCCTGTTATTTTCAATAATTTCTTAGAAGTAACATGAATATATTAAACTCTATATTCATTTCATATTATATTAAATTTATAATCTCTTGGATTTTCTCAACTCCTTCATCATTGAACAACTCCCTTGAGGGATATAATGGACCTTCTTTCCATCAAGAGCTATATCGGTCTCACCCATGTGATAATCACTATCCACACATATGAGTTCCATAAGATTATAAAATATTCATCAATTTATCAAAACATAACTCATTAGAATAAAAAGGGTTTCAAAAAAACATTATCATCATATTAATTAGCAATAAAATGAAATAATAAATACGAAATTATTTGATAATATCTTTTGAATCATAATAATCAGGGGATGGTTATGTTAAAAATAATTTGATAATCTCATTAAAATTCTTGGGAATCTATTGTAGGTATCAAATAAAAGCTTCAGTTATCATTTAGAATCTATGATGAGAACACAATTGTGATAACCATAGGGAAAAGTATAATGATATATCTATATATATGAAAAATATCCTATAATGATGGTGAAGGATAGATTGAGTGGTTTTGAGAAATTACATTCCTATATGGATAATACAGGTTTTTGTGGATCAATCATAGTTATAGGTAGGTGTAGTGACTATATAGAAGGTACATTGAGATAGACTCAATTATCACCAAGTACACGACATTGGGAATTCCTATATATCTGGTTTGACACTCCCAGTGGGTATGATTTACAAATTCAAAAACATTTTAAAAACCAATATGATGGCCTTGAAATAATTGTCTGGATCTTAAATCTAGGAGAATAAATTAGAATCGATAACCTATATTGAAACTGATATACACATAAATCATGATATACATATCATTTATAAGTTATACAACTCAATTTTTTATGTTTCACTTTAGTACTTTTATTACTTAATGCATCCCCATAAATTTTTAATTTTTCTTGTAAATAGATGTAAATAAGTGAAAGTGGGCCAAAAATCGATGTCACAGTAAATTTAATGATTTCCCTATTGAGATGACTAAACTAATGGGATAAAAAATTAGATATATTTTTTTCATTAAAAATAAACTATCTAGAATTATGATTACCAATTAAAAAATGATTTTAAAAACTAATAAAATAAGATAATAATGGAATAATATAGAATTTCATGTATTATAGCTAATAAAGAAAAAAATATTAAATATACTACACATGAAAAATAAGGGAAAAGGAATAATTAAAAATGTATTAAATAAACATGAAAATTCATTATCTGATAAAAAGTATCACACATATAAGTTAATTGTTAAAGAAAAATTATGAGTCTGATTAAGAAGATGGTTGAAAATTATATTCATTCAAAGGAAACACTATTGTATTAATGTTACTGATGTGGGGAACTTGGTAATTATCTGAGTCAATTCCCAAATTGAAGGAATAATACATAAGGTAATATATTATGAAAAATATTTGAATTGGAATTATTGAATTGTTTAGGTTTTGGAATTTAAGAATCATCATATTGAAGTGTTTTTTTATTGGTATCATAAAAATTAATAAGATAGTTTCCCAATAGTTTTTCTTTATTAATTTTTAAGAATATTAATATTGGTAACAATTAAATATAATAGTTATTTAATTTTTAAGTGAATATTTTATTTAAAAACTAATAATTGAAGAAGATTTCATCTTTTATAGGTGTTTGAGAATATGGTAGTTTTATTAATTTGAAATTATTTAATTTTTCAAGAAATAATGAGTTTAATAGAAAACATTAGATGTTAGAAAATATATTAGATAACTAAGGTTTTTATTGAATACTTTAATCCAATTATTTGTAATTTTATCGGATCAAGGTGAATTATTAATATGAATATAAATTTTTTCTATAGTTTTAGAAAAATCAAAACCCACAAGATGAGTGAAAACTCATCAAACCTAGAAAGGCCAGGGGAATTAGACCCAAAAAAAGGCTGACAAGGCTTTAGTTCCTAAAACTATCTTATAGGATGTACTGGTAATTATGGAATTATTTTTACTTAAATAATTTTATGGATAAATATTATGTCCATTTTTTGAAATAGAAATAGGACCAATTTTTTTGGATTTTTTAAAATTTTGAGGTGAATAATGATATTTTGGAAAATATTTCATTGGGTTGAGGTATATATAACCCTTATGTATAGAATATAATTTAGCATTAAATATTATTTTGGAAGAATATAATTAAATCCTTGATTGTTAAGGCCATTCAGTATGTAGGGTTATTTAGTTATGGAATAGTTTAAGCTGATATTTTGATTTGTAAATTAATATGAAGGTGTATTCATTTGGGGAATCATATTACCATATAATAAACATTTTTCGATTTTTTAACATATATAGGCAATAAGAATATCTTAATATCATTTTATGGAACCATGTGATCCAACAGAATTTAATTTTAGCACTTCTGGCATAAAATATTAATCTTGAATACACAATGATGGTAGAAATATATATGATTGTGTTGAAAATGATTATATTATGAAATCATTATTTTAATGTAAGTATATTTTCCAATGTCCATAGTCTATTTGGTAAAATAGCCACTCAATGTTAAGAAAAATATCTTGAAAAAAAGATGTCATTCATTTTTTAAAAATACAAGGTCCACTCTTTAAAAAGGATATTACATTATCACCTAAATGGATTTTCATTTAAAATCCACGTTTTCGCTTCCCCCTAATGATCTCTTATGTGGAAACCAAGTTATGTGATGACATTTTTGTTTCCATTTACCTTATTTAAAAGTAATTTTGGTTAAAATAAACATGATTTGGTTTTTCTATAAAGGAATTTTCAAATGTAATTCCCTTGATTAATGTAAAATGGTTAAAATTGTGAGTATATAATTTATTTAAGGGGTTAGAATGTTACACCCTAAGATTATAAAAGTAAAATAGGTTTGGAATCATATACAACATAGAACACAATGTCTAAACGAACTAGAATATACTTTTTAAATATTATTATTTAAAGCTGACCATTATAACTTATACATTATGGGCATGTATGAATAGTATTAAAAATAGAATCTCAATATATTTGCCCTAAATTTTTAATAATGTCATTTAATTCACATAAAAAATAAGTTTCATTAAAAAATTATTTTCAATATTTTTTTTAAGAATATACAATAAGGAAATGACAGAAATTTTTTAAAAATATTTTATAAATATAAAAATATTTTTTAAATATGCATATCATAATTAATTTAGGGTTAAATTAAAGGATTTTTCTGAAATTTTTGATTTTTTTAGAGAATCGTGAAAAGTACATATTTTGAAAATACTATCATTATTAAATGGCCCGATGAACTTCAATTTTTATTGATTTTTGATAATCCCACTTTTAAGGGATGATGGGGAACCCTTAAATGGACTGAAGGCTTAAGTGACATTACATGACCAATAGATATTATGAAATCAACCCAAATAAGACAACTTGGAAGAACCCCTCTCTAGTAAATTTCAGGATGTTATCTCTCCACCTTCACATGGCTAGTAATCTACCTATCATGTGTAGATCTTCACATGCCAGTTATGGACTGCAATTTCAAACCGCCTCAAACTTCCATGTTCGGTTTTCTCTACTCTGATGAATGTGAATACTCTGAATCCTTGTCTAGAGCCTTGTTCTTTGAAATATTTCTAGTATATTTTCATTTTTTAGGTGGCTATAGGGCCTTGAGGTGGACCGATGGACCTACTGTGGCACGAAATCCTTGAGGTGGCCCAAAATCCTAATTGTCCTGAAGGACTTGGGTGGCATGAAGGCATTGAAGGACTTGAGGACCAAACCAGTCGCCAAAAATCCCAAACAGATGAATAGTTCTTGCTACTATAGTACCGAACAGTCCCTGATATACTACCTACTACTGTTCCAACTACAATACTACTATAGTAAACTAGTAATATTCCAATGCAAATATTTGATCTCAGGACTCTTGGATGCACTTCTTGAGTCAACACCAACTAGGCCTAGGCTCACGTGCTTAAAATACTATCAATTACTTTCATTAAATTGATTAATTTATATGTTTTGTTATATTTTTATTTTTATCAATGTGTTATATTAATTATATTATGTCTAAAATTATAATTAATTTTATTTGATTCATTAATTTTAAAGATTTTTATACAAGATTTTTTATGTTTGAAACACAGATTTAATAAAATTGTTTTTAAATGCATAATGTATTTCCAATTTAATTAATTAAAATAATCCCAATTATTAATCAACTCAGGAATTTGTAATATTTTTATTTTAAAATAAATTTACATTTTTATATACTTTAAGGAACATAATGTTGAGTTATCTTACATTACATGAATGAGAGACATTATTGAGTGGTTTGTGTTACATACAAGACCATGTTTTACCGAACGGTAAGATATTATGGCAATATAATTGTCTCATATAAAAAGGAACAACCTATCAACTAAATTGGGGTTTATTAATACAATTGACTAACTTATGAAAATATATATTTGAATTAATTGGTTACAAATTAATTATAAATGAATATATATAAACCAAATTAATATAAAGGTAATGATTTTCTAAAAAACTATTTTTATGCTCCAAAAGTGTTTTATAATAATAAATTAAATTAATTACTATTATTGAAATATATTAATGAAATATCTATATAATTTATATATTCAATAAAATATTTTTGATATTCATCGAATATATTTGATTAGTATAATATAAAAACGAACACAATTTTATGCATAAAAACATATATTTTATAAAGGCATCTCTACCACCTTCTAATGGAGAACCTATTATAAATATTAATTTTATATCTTTTATAATTCATTTATTAAAAAATTAACTTAATTTTTTAAATAAAAATTTCAAAATTAGGTTACAGTTTTTTTGGTATTCTTCAGAGAAGTTTCATTTTTTGATCAATAGTTGAAAGTACAGGATTTTAATTGAAAACTAAATTTTTGTCTCATTAAGTTATAAGGATAAATTATATTTTTAATTGGTTTAAAAGTCAAATTATATCAATTATACTTAATTTAATTAAATTTAGGTCAATAAAATAAATTTTACAATAAAATTGGATATAAAACATTTCAAACATTTTGATATTTTCACATTAAAAACCCACTTTATCTTCTAATTTAAAAGATTTAATTTAAATTAATTTATATTAATTATATTATTTGAATTAGAAAATATGACTTCAATATTTGGATTTAGAAAAATTTATAATGTTTTGTAATTTATACTTAGTTTTTGACAAGAAATATTAATGAATGCATTTAAAACTAATTAATATGATTTAGTTAAAATTAAGCTTATCATGGGACTAAACATTAACCATAAGAGAAAATGACCTAGATATGTGTGCAAAAACCTATTTTCTGGACATATTTACACCATATACTGCATTTAATCTTATTTTTTTCATTATTTGAGGCCCAAAATGTTTGAGGGACCTCACAATAAACCCCTTTTTAAAGTCATCAAATCATCCAAAATAATCTCCAAAAAATACCTCCTATCATCTTAGAGACATCACTTTGGGGAGAAATCCACCCAAGGAACTCTTTTGGTATAAACCAAAAAGAGTTACTCAGATAAGAGGTAGTGTTCTTCAATGATCAATTTTTCTTCATTTACTTATACACTAATTAATTTTTTTATATAATGATTATACAATAATATAAACATATTTAATATTTTAAGATGATTTTATGCAATTATTTCAACCTAAACGTATATACACTTCCATAAAATGGAATATGAAACCATCCTTTATGTGTATAGTCGATTACTGCCTCATGAGCCAATGTCGTTCTCTCTTCCATTACAAACATTCAAGGTATTAATAATGAATTATCTCTAGTTAAAATATTATATATATATATATGATATTTTTTATTTATTTATGATTCTATAATTTTTACATAACACTTACCTTTATGCATTCCATTTTATAGAAATATTATAACATTGTTTGTAGATGTGGGGGATACCACCTCCTCAAAGTGATGTGATTCATTCATGCTATAAATTGAATCTATTATTGATGGTTTTAATAAAAATATGAGACATATATGATATAAATATTATACTAGAATTATTATCTACATATATATAATTTTCTTTTTATTCTTCTAATAAGAAAAATAAATGGTTGTAGCATTCAGGCTTACGTATGGCCTACCATCTCCATGAACGATTAATTTCATTTCCTATTAACAAATTTTATGGATTATTTAAAATAAATATATAATAAACATATAAAACATTTAAATTATTTTTTATGTTCTATATATTATGAAATAGTGATATAATTAATTGGAACAACATGTAATAATTAAAAATAAACTCAAAAAACTAGACATTTAACACATGAAAGAGTGAAAATAATGAAAGATTGTCAACAAAGAGAAAATAAAATATTATAATAAAATAATATATGATATTATAAAAAGGATTTGGGTTCTATTATAATTTCATAACACTCTTAAACTAATTATATCAATGTTTAAATAATATTAACCCCAATGGAAATGAAAGTTAAGAGATTGATCTGAATTTACATTCCATTAAGACTTAGTAGTTATGCACCAGTTCACTTTATTATGGTGTATATACATCAAATTTTTCATTTAATATAATTATTCACTCAATATTTAGGGTATTTTTAGTTTCAATTTTTATTATATCTTCCAAGTAATTTATCTAAAAAATTACTAAATGGTAAAAGATATCTTTTTAATCTCACTTTCTTTTGTTATTTTAAACCTCCTGTGGAACAAAACACTATATTGTAATAAATTTTCATTGGAAATTTCCATAAATATACACATTCTTGGGTGATGGATATTATAATTTCCTAAATTGTATACCAGTTTTACAAACGATGTTACTATGACTATTTTTTTCTGGGAAAATGTTGATATATATGTATGTTTTATTTAATATGAATATTTGTTAAGGAATATAGTCTATTAATTAAATAAAATAATTTAAATATGATGATATATTTGGAATGGTCGTGATGGGTGGGTCCTAGAGTTTATATATCCCCTTGATGTATCGACTGGTTCTCAGGATACAAATCTATTGTCCAAATTAAATGGGTTTCTACTTTTAGTTTTAAACTATGTTTTGAATTGTCTTTATGGTATAGGTTTTTAGGTACCTTAAAATGATGATCAATAGTTAAGTCTTTACCTCATTGAGAATTATATTATTATTATTATTATTTATCTATGAGGTTTTTCTTTGAAATTATCAATGCTTGTTTTCATTCAAATATTATTGATTAAATGGAATGTTTTTCAGTTTCTTATCTTGACATATTGATTATTCAATATCCAATTATTTTAATTAAATGTGTTCTTAGTTTTTTTCCATTACTTGTTTATTTATTCCCATTGATTCACTATTGATTTTATTGTTCTTACCCTTATTGAGGATTTTATCTCACCCTAATTTTGTTTCCTTTCACTGGGTTATCAAGAAAAGGTCATTGAATGAGTTTTTAAGGAATCATTTTATTATATTTAGTTATGTTTTATATTCTATTTTATATTTCCCAATTTAAAATTGGTATAATGTATGTAATCTAGTTTCCTAAAACTTATAAAATTTTGGACCTTTGGGATTTGATTCCCTGTAATCATGCCAATGTAATAAAGCAAGACACCTACTCTAGGAAACATAGTTTTGGGCGCTATAGTTGGTATTAAAAGAAATTTAGTAGAAATCATGGAAACTGTATTTATGAACACATAAATTAGGGAACAGAACCTTAAATAAAACATTGAGGATAAACATATAAGAACATCCTTCGATTTTGGTATGTTATAGATTATTTGGATGTTACTAGAAATTAATCCATGCCTATATAATACATGTGGGGGTGGTTCTAAAATAGATGCACTTAGTGGTGAAAACTCTAAAATGGTGTGTTAGGCCTGACTCAAGCATAACTTTGTATAATACAATAGGATTTACTACACACTTGTTTTTTCACTCTTTGGGAATACTCTTATAATAATTCAAATTTTTTTAAAACCCTTTATAAAAGATTTTAATGTTAAGATACCCCCAAAAGAAACCATATTTATGATTATGATGTTAGATACAAATAAAGTTTTAAATTTATATTATGTATTCTACCAGTTTAGGGAGCATACAATATGCTACATATTTTTTGGATTTTATCCAGTATATTCCATTTTTTAGAATTATAACCTGGAATAAAAAATGGTATCAAAACTCATGGACAAAGTATGTTTTCCTTACCAAGAAATATGATATAACTAGTATTGGAACTGAGTATGTTATGGATATATTTGGTAATCTTAATCATTTTATGAAACATAACATTTCTCAGATAAAGAAACCATTTACATAATGATATTATTCAATGTTGGATCACTTTATAAGAGAAAGTCCCCCTTCTTTTAGTGGGCTAATAACCAAATGCTAGAAGAGTAACAGATTCATTATTCAGATAAGATATCCATGGAATTGGGATGTGGTGAAAAATGAAAGAATAAACATGTATTTTATTTTCACCAATGGTGATTCATATTAATGGTGGTCATTGATCCAAAATACTAGTGGTAAGAGGGAATATAACTCATTTATTGGAAATATTCTATGTAATTTTTTGAAAAGTATATACCTCATGAGAAACAAGAAAAGGTGAAGTAAAAGTTCGTTTATTTAAAGAAAAAGTTGGAAGAACGTGTTTCAATTTATGAATTTACCTTCGCAAGGTTATCCAAGTATGTTACAGATTACAAACACAACATGGAGTTCAAGATTGAAAACTTCATTAATGTTATTATGTTAAATATATAAAATGAGATGGGTTTAAATATTTTTTTTATCATACAAATTGAGATATTTATGTTCCATGAAAATAGAGAAGGAATTACCAAAATACTATATATTCAAATCAATCCATGAGAAAAAGAGGTGTTTGGAACCCCATGAAAACATAAATGATTCAAAGAAGAATTAGGGAATGAGGGATATTCCAATATGTGGTAACTATTTAAATAATTACCCTAGAAATTATTGAAAAGATTATGACATTGTTATATGTTTAGAAAAAAGGGCCACCTTGAAAAAGAATGCAAAGGAAATAATGAAAATGATGATATGCATTTTTACAACCGTAAGGATATGGTGCAATTTGGAAATGAGTTCCCCAACCATAAATGGAATATAACTCAGTAGAAGCTGAGGGTTGAAGGTCAGTCATATGTTATTGACAAAAAAAGTGAATTTATTAATATTATTTTGTATTTGGATCTATGAAATATGTTATAAATGTTTTATATTTATGATGTTCAAATCATATTATTTTTTAAGTGTGTAAGTGTTGAAATATAGTCAATTTCATTAATTATCTAACATCATATGATAAATAGTACTAAGAAAATTTATTTAGTAGATAGTTTAACTATTGGTAAAACACAAGGTTCATAGAACAATAACCCATATCATTTTCATGATGTTGAGATAATGATATTTGGATAAATATATGATTGATATGAATAATGTAAATTGTATACTACTAAATTACATGGAAATTATTCTTAATTGTTGGATCTTAATATTTTGAAAGGTTAACCATTTATAAAATGTTTTATGTTGATATTTGGAAGATGTTTTACAGGCTAAATTATTACTTTTTCATATGATGAATTATGTCATATGAAATGAGTTATAAATGGTTTTAGGTAGAACTAAAGGATAGTATTATGTTTATTCAATAGAAATGTATATTTACTTATATTCTTAGAGAGTGAAAGAATTCCTATCCTCTTGGAAAAAAATATTGAAACAAAACTTTTTCCCACTGTCAACGTTTTTGATGATATCAAAAAACCTTTTTTATAATAATGTTTTAGGGCTTTGTGGTCGTCATCTTTATGCTAAAAATGTTATTTATCACTCTCCATTATAACTTTATAGTTAGATTTCTCTTCCATACCCATGTTTTCACTAATGTTATCATATTCAAAAGATTAGTTCTATGGTGAAATTTTCAATTCCTTTTCCCTATTTTTATGAATATTTGTTATTAACCCTATTTATGATGTGGGTTTTAAACAATAGTTTATTTTCAAATATCAAACCCCTGATTTCAGAGATCAAGTTTGAATTGTGAGGACGCTATTTATTTAAGGTGGGGAGAATATAGTACCCCAATTCTTTATAATATTTTCCTTTTATAATAAATTTTATTTTAGTATAGATTAAAATTCACACAACACTGAGTTATCTTATGTTACATACAAGAGATACTTTGTTCAGTGGTTTGTGTTACACGCAAGACTGAGTTTTAACGAAAAAAATATATTATTAAGATATTACAGTTTAATATAATAACATATAACCTTCCAATTAAATTCTAGTTTATGAATACGATTAACTATCTTATGAAAATATATAGTTGAATTAATTGGTTTCCAATTAATTATAAATGAATTATAAACCAAATGAATATAAAATAAATGATTTTATAAAAAAATTATTTTATTATACAAAGGAGTTTAATGTTTTAAAATTAGACTAGTTACTATTATATAATTATACTAATGAAATATAAATATTATATATTCAATAAAAAAAATTTACATCCATCAAATATATTTTATAGGAACAAGATACGAGCAAACCAATTTTTCACATAAAAACCTATATTTTTATAAAGGTGTTTTTACTACCTATTAATGGTGAGCCAATGTTAAATTTAAAATATATTAATTTTATAAATTTTAATTGTCAAAATAAACATAAATTTTTAAATAATAACATCATAATTAGGTCAGAGTAAATTTTTGGTATTTTTTCAGAGAACTTTCATTTTTGTTGAATAGTGAATAATACTAGATTTTAAATGAAAACTTACTTTTCATCTTAATAATTTATAAGTTTAAATTATATTTTAAATTGGTTTAAAAGTAAAACTATATAAATTATAAATCCATTAATACAATTTTGTTTACTTGAATCAATTTCATATTTAAATTGGATATAAAATCATTTTAACATTTTTGACATTTTCACATTAAGAACCTACTTTGGCATCCTATCTATGGGATTAAATTTAAACAAATTTTTGCCACTTATGTAATTGGAAATTAAAAAATGGATTGAATATTTTCAATAATAATTAATTATATTTTATATCGATGAAAAATTATTTTTTTGACCAATACTTTTAGTGAATGAAATTAAAATTAATTAATGTGATTAATGTAAAGTTACGCTATAAAAGGGAATAAACCTTAACCTAAAGGAACAAAATTACCTAATAACATGTAAAAAACCCAATTTTATAGATATATTTATACCATATACTCCCTTTTATAAAAATTGGTTAATTATTTGGGGCACGTGATGTATAGGAGACCTCTCAATATTGATTAATTTTTATATTTATTAGAATGACACTCCTCCTCCACTATAAAAAGGTACTCAACACTCCCATTTATTCACATCTATAAGTCAATTTGTATCATCCAAAATATACCCTAATAATTTCCCAATATCCCTCCCATCCTTCTAGAATCCAAACATTGGGCATTAATCTTACCCAGTAAGTCTTTAGGTATAAACGAAAAGGAGCTACCTGAATAAGATGCAACGTTCTTCAACGATCACTTTCATTTAATTTAGTTATCAATAAACTCAATTATTTTTATATCATGCTTATATAATAACCTCAGTATCATAAGTATACTAACATGTTTTTAGGATGCCAGTTTTAACTAAAATTTCACACAAATCTTTTAAATGGTATTTGCAATCATCATTCGTGTGTAAGGCAGACTAGCGCTCCTCGAACCGATGTCATTTGTTCTCCCATTACCATCTTTAATGTAATGACCCAATGTTCTATCAACATAAATTCACTTATTATTAATATGTCGTATAATAGCAATAAATCACAACACAATGAACTACTAATTACTATATGACCTTGAAACATAATATTGTCACTTCTGGGATTTTAATTTCAAAAATTTGACATACACGACATCGATCAGTAATATGTTTGGAGTCTGATAAGACAAAAGTAATTTTTAGTGAATAGTAACTGACCCATAAGAATATTAATGGTACCCTTATGAATACTAATATAACCATTATAAAGAGTAAATCTTCCAAAAGAATTTTAACCTCACCCTTGAATGTATAAATAAAATTTAGGCATCTTATAAGTGATAATATAACCATCGTAAAATTATTGGTATTTATGTAGGTCATTATTACTTAATTAAAATTAATTAATTAATTATAAATAAAATGTAATTTCCTAAAATTTGTTCATAAATAATCAATTTTATGTCTTATGGTTTTAAAATTAGTTTATAAGACCTTAGCTATTTTTTTAAAACATTATAAAATTAGTCATAGTTTTAAAATCTGTATTTTTTATGTAAATAATTATTTTAATTAAAAATAATTTTTTTTATAATTATAAATTTATTTTTAAAATTTTTTGTTCATTTTTTGGATTCTAACTATCAAAAAAATGTTACAGTGATTTTTGGGGATTTTTCTGAAATACTTGAATTTTTGGTGAATAGTAAAATACGATAATTTACGATTAATTCTAATTACATGAATTAGGATGTAATCAGAATATTTATGGATGATATAATGCAATTATATCAAACTCACATGCACTATTTACTTTATTTGGTATTGGAATCATCACTATTGCTGGTCTTGAGGGAAATTAATAAACTAAGGAATTAAATATTATGAAAACCCTCCTCCCCTCTACTTTAAAAGCCACCGACACTCCCCTATTCTCCTCACTACTCTCAATCCTTGTGACTTCCCTAAATTCATACCAATTCTCTCCCCAAGATCCTCCCCTAATTCAGGAATCCATTTTCCTCCTCAAAATACCAAATCCTCTTCCCTTAAAAGGCTCTCAAGGATGATTAAATCAAGAGGTAAATTCCTCGTTTCTTTTCTTTAAATTTCTTTTCATGTTCCTCTGTTCTCTTTTCTTTCCTAACCCCTTCTAATACAAATGTAAGGAAAAATCCAGTACCATACATTTACTGTAATTTTGCTATGCTAATGGGATAATTAATTTTCATCTCTCATTCTCCCTACTTTTATATGAAAGAAATGAAACCACCTAAGATGTGTTAATTTATCACAATCAAGGACGACGGGTTATCAATTTCTATTATCATATTCAATTCTAGACATGAAACCATTTTTATGGTTGAAACAGACTATTAAATATGTATTTTGTCTTATGTGATGTTCTAGAATTCTTTTTCAGACATGATGTCACGACCCGACCCAACGGGGCTCGAGCTGCGACTCCCCAAGCCCGCCTCCAATAGGCCAGGGGCTGGAGACCAGCGCTGAGTAGGCTATCACACGCATGGGAGGCATTAGCCTAAGGTACCTGTACACACGCACCCACAAACACCTCCATGCAACATTGCAGAGATATAGAAACTGAAAATTAAATTCATGCATACATCTATCCCAAACCAGAGTACAGCAGAAGTACAAAAGGGCAAAACAGGGCCCACCAAAAGAAAACTACAAAATCACATCCAACCTGCTCTGAAGAAGGGGAACACTTCCACAAACACCCACTGGAAAGCTCCCTTGGCACAGCTCCTGTAAACACCCCTGTCAACACGCTCACTAAGCTCCACCTGCTTCGGGTCCTCCTAGGACTCCGTCGAAAGGTCTGTGGTCTGCACAAGACACAAACATGTGCGGGCAAAGCCCGTGAAGGGGTGCGTATAAACATACTCAGTAGGCACCCCAAAAACCCAAAACCCAAGGGAGAAACTGAAAGGCAACAGTCCGCTCAACCCAGCCAGAGGGAACCCAGATGAGAGAGAAACTCCATCTTGTGACCATCCTCAGCTAAACACAATTAGTCAACTCATCTCATCTTAGGTGTATGCCCATACATACACCTTGAACAATCCAGATATACTCATATCACGCCACAAAGCCACAAGAGGTACTGAACTCGTCACCAGCAATCGTCCACAACCAGGTGAGTACACCACATGACCACTGTCATACCAGATGACACTAATCCGAGAGATACACTCCATCGGGTTTCTCACAAACCTCTTAGACGCTCACCCGAGAGATCACGCTCGTCGGATAGCATCACTGAGGAATCATCGCTGAAACAACATAACCACCAAACTCCTCAGATAGGGGATCACCGCAAGGTTCCGCTAGGGGATACCAAGACCCACTCTGGTATACATAGCTCACAGATAGGGGATCACTCCCAGGGTCCTATGGGGGATACCACGACCCGATCTAGCATATGTAGTTCTCACAGATAAGGGATCACACCCAGGATCCGCTGGGGGATACCACAACCCGATCTGGCACTTGACAGAAGCTCAACACTCAGATAGAGGATCATCGCCCATATAAAGGTGGTCACGATGATACTGGAACCCTATTTGGTATAACTCGCGATGTAGGGGATCGAACCGACGATGCCGCAACCCTACCGAAACCACGCGCTGAGTAGGGAATCACATAACCAACGATACCACAACCCTACTATAAACCACATGCTGAGTAGGGTATCGTATACCTGACGATGCCACAACCCTAATGAGCACGGCCCACCGCATAGGGGATCATATTTCTGATGATGCCACAAACCCTACGGGGTTAACCTGCTAGATAGGGGATCGTCGCCCGTAAATAAGCGGTCACAGCGATACTAAGAACCCGATCTAGGGTAAAGATGCTAGAGGATCCACTCCGGGCCCACTGGAGGTATACCACAACCCTAACAGTTTAAATATCCCATCGAGAGGATCACAAACCCATACTAAGGTTGTGATTCCACACGAACCCTCGTTGGAACGAACCAAGGGAGAACCCTCAACCACTGCTAGTCCAAACGTCACTAGCCCGAGCGACCCTCCACAACGCCACACTGTGCACCTCCTAAGCCAAAACCGAGGCCACCATCGCGTTCCACGAGGAAAAACACTCAGGATAGGCTGTTTACTCACCCGAAACGGAGCACCGGTGAAAAAGGCACTATTCACCATAGCTAGCTCATGCGGGGCCCACACAACGATCCCGAAACCCATCGAGCGGATCACACCATGACGATCCGCTTGGAAAAACAAGCGGAATCGACTACTCGCTCGTCCGAAACGGACACCCGTTGAAAAAGGCACTATTCAACAAAGCCCAGCTCGGGTGGGGCCCACGCCTAGATTCTGGAACTCATCGAACGGAATGCACCATTGTGTTCCTCTTGGAAAAACACACAGGATCGACTATTCATCCACCAAAATTGGACTCCTGGTTCAAAAGCAGCATTTCTCCGCAAACGCCAAAACCCGGTCTCGTGGGGCCCGCACCCCGTTCTCAGTCCCAACACCTAGAAACCATCTCAAATAGTCCTTCGTACCATAAGGGTCTCAAAGCCACTGACGGCATTTCAATCGGACGCTCCGGGTAGAAGTTACAACGGCCCGAAGTCGTAAAATAATAAAATAATATTATTTTTTAAGACGTTTCTAGCGCCCGGGCCACGATCCCAAACCTTTAAACTCTCGAACCTACACCGGAGGGTTCGCCTCATCATCAATATCGTGTTTCCGCAAACGGCGCGTGAATCTGGCTTCTGGTTTGCAAGATACGGGGGTTTAAAGACCCATGTATGGTAAAAGAGGTCGGACCGGCCTGGGCTTGCCGGTCTGCCCGGCTTGGACCGGCCGCCGCCGCCGGCCCGCCCTCGGCCGCGCACCGCCAATGCCGACAGATCTTCCGAGGACCACCAGGGGGCGCCCCAATGGTCTGTTTTGCGATTTGGAGGCGTCTACACGACCCTTGGGACCCGATCTACACTGCTACGGCTTCTATTTGCAGAAAAACACAGCAAAACGGGATCGGGGTTTAAAACTCAAATCTACATACCTCGTGGGTGAAACGTAGACATTCTGCCTTAGATCCCCGCTCTAAAGCTTCTGTTACACACTCCTGGAACGTTTTCCATCGAATTCCGAGCTCGTGGGCGCTTCGTTTGCTCGATTCGGCGGAGCGGCAGCGAAGAACGGTGAAGAACGTCGAGAGGAACGATAAAGGGGGGGGGGGGGGGCGCTGATATTTATATCAGTCGCCCGCCGGCACCAAACCCGCCTCGGACTCGACGTCCGATGCGAACAAATGTAAGGTCACCCCTAGGGTAAACGTGCCGTTCTAAATGCAATGGCGGACTCAGAGTTTCCATCCAAGACTCCGATCAGAAGTTATTCGAGCCGACACTCGCACACTAACTTCGCCAATTAATTACGAAAATGACCCTAGTGGCGTTTCTCACCACAGGCCCGCGCCCGCAAAGTTTACACCTCGCCTAGGGTAAACGGCACGTTCCGGACGGAACCGTGCCCTCATATTCCGGTTCTGAGATACTGTTTAAGAGATATCACACCCCCGCCATGTGCATAGTATAAAAATACGTAATATTTTTTTAAAATTAATTTCGGGCACATCGGGCCTCGGAATCGCACGGCGTCTTCGCGCCTAGCTCTGTAATTTTTCGTAGAAATATTTCAAAGTCTGACAGGACCAAAAATCCAATTCACTACATCCTCCCCCCCTTATAACTTTTCGTCCCTGAAAAGCTCTAAGCATAAGGAATGTGACTGGACTCTCAATTGGGTCTCACACACCAGCGAGCTCACCAACAAACACCCATACCCGAAAGTATAAGTCAGAGGGACTCATCTGCCACACCTCAATACTATCCTCTTTCGGCGGCACTGACTCGCCTACATGGTTTTAATCGCGTCAAAAAAATGCGTCTCGGTGGGGGAAGGATCGCTCCTCCTCATGCATTCGAAGCATGTCGAACAACACCCACACAGGGTCTTACCAATGCCCTGAACAAACCTCGAGCAAGCAACAAAAAGGAGGGTACCACTAAATAGTCTCTATCAAATGACTGCAGTAATTAGAAAAGACACAAGGTGTACCTCTATCCATCCGCGGTGCCTCTAGGTCGACTGCCTCCAGGGCATTCAGCTGTCCTCGCCCTCAGCCACCACCTCCCTGAGCTTGGAGTGGACCACCTGGGGGTGGGGGTGTTGGGAACTGGTACTGACTACCACCGCCTCCCACTACACCAGCTCCGCCGCCACGTCCGCCGCCTTGCGGACCTCCTTGCTCGAGACGCTGCCTTTTCCAAGGCGGTCCATCGACCGGCTCCCTCTCAACAGCACGTCAGGTCAGACAATCTCTAGAAAGATGTCCCCGACCATCGCAAGCGTAACACCGCCTCTCCTGCGGCTGACCAAAACTGGCATGTGAGCCTTGTGAGCCCTGAGGCTCAGATCCACCATCCTGGGGTCACCTCCTGAACCGTCGACCACGAACAGACCCCTGAGTCTATCGTCGGCTACTAGATGCCGATCCGATTGACGAAGTCTCAACTCTCGAGTGTCCAGAACTAACAGGGGGAATCTGCTCAGTCATAAAACTCTCCACCACCAACACTCGCTCCAACACTCCAGCATAAGTGGGTAGGAACAAGGAAACCACACCTGCTCGGATGTCCCTGCGTAAGCCCTGCTCGAAGGTCTGAGCCCTAAAGAACGTGTCTCGAACCATATCCAGGGAGTAGCGCGACAGGTCTGTAAACCTCACTGAGTACTCCGACACAGTCATTCTCTCCTGTCGAAGCTGTAGAAGCTCCTGGATCCGCACTGACCTCATCGTCACCGGATAGAACTCCTCCCTGAAGAGCCGCTCAAACTCTGCCCATGTGAGCATCTCCTTGTCATGGGACTGCATCACCAAACTCCACCATCGCCCGGAAGAACCATGCAGAAGGCTCACCTCTAGGACCACCATCTGATCTGGAGGTGTCCTCACTAGGCGGAAAACATGGGAGACTGCCTCAAGCCAGTCATCAGCTGCCTGGGGGTCTGGATCACCCTGGAACCTCAAAGGTCGCTGCCTTTGGAACTCGTGCAGTGCACTCAACCTGCACGCAACCTTGTCCTGCACCGCCGGCACAACCAGCTGCTCGACAGGTGGTGGCTCAACTGGTAGACCACCGGGAGGTGCAACCTCAAAACCTGCACCCTACTCCACAGCCTCTACACGGGGTGGGTCATCAGCACAATCCTATTGCGGAACCCTTGCTGGCAGTTTTCATGGAGGCATCCTGAAATACATTCTAGACGCACCACAGTCAATGAGTATATCTGGAGAGCTGACTCAAGAAGGACAAGGGAAACCCAAAAACCCAGTCCTATATAATGCATCTACCATTATGTCCCTGCGACCAGTGTACGAATGTCCCGAGTCGAAAGGCAGGTTATCAGAGTCCTGGTGTATGGATACGTCGGCTGCCGCACCAACACTGGAGTCTCTAGCCTGAAAGCCAAACTTGAAACATCCTAACACTGCCGCTATAAAACCCAAACCAAATTTGCGCTAGACAAGCTACGCTCTGAGATCCCAAAGGTGGAACCTCCTCTGATACCACTCTATCATGACCCGACCCAACAGGGATCGAGCCGCGACTCCCCAAGCCCGCCTCCAATAGGCTAGGGGCTGGTGACCACCGCCGTGTAGGCTATCACACACATGGAAGGCATTTTCCTAAGGTACCTGTACACACGCACCCACAAACACGACCATGCAACAGTGCAGAGATATAGAAACTAAAATGTAAATGCATGCATACATCTATCCCAAACCAGAGTACAACAGAAGAACAAAAGGGAAAAACAGGGCCCACCAAAAGAAAACTACAAAAGCGCGTCCAACCTGCTCTGAAGAAGGGGAACGCTGCCACAAACACCCACCAGAAAGCTCCCATGCCACAGCTCTGGTAAACACCCCGGTCAACACGCTCACTAAGCTCTGCCTGCTCCAGGTCCTCCTGGGACTCCGTCGAAAGGCATGTGGTCTGCACAAGACACAAACATGTGCGGGAAAAGCCCGTGCAAGGGTGAGTATAAACATACTCAGTAGGCACCCCAAAAACCCAAAACCCATGGGAGAAACTGAAAGGAAACAGTCCGCTCAACCCAGCCAGAGGGAACTCAGATGAGAGAGAAACTCCATCTCGTGACCATCCTCAGCTAAACACAATTAGTCAACTCAGCTCAGCTCAGGTGTATGCCCAGACATACACCTTGACCAATCTAGATATACTCATATCACGCCACAAAGCCACAAGAGGTACCAACCTCGTCACCAGCAACCGTCCACAACCAGGTGAGTACACCACATGATCACTGTCATCCCAGATGACACTCATCCGAGAGATTCACTCCATCAGGTTTCTCACAAACCTCTCACATGCTCTCCCAAGATATCATGCTCGTCGGATAGCATCACTGAGGAATCATCGCTGAAACAACATAACCACCAAACTCCTCGGATAGGGGATCACCGCTAGGGTCCGCTAGGGGATACCAAGACCCACTCCGGTATACGTAGCTCACATATAGGGGTTCAATCCCAGGGTCAGCTGGGGGATACCACGAACCGATCTAGCATACGTAGTTCTCACAGATAGGGGATCACACCCAGGATCCGCAGGGGTATACCGCAACACGATCTGGCGCTCGACAGAAGATCAACACTCAGATAGAGGACAATCGCCCATATAAAGGCGGTCACGACGATACCGGAACCCTATCTGTTATAACTCACGATGTAGGGGATCAAACCGACGATGCCGCAACCCAACCGAAACCACACGCTGAGTTGGGGATCGCATAACCAACGATACCGCAACCGTACTATAAACCACATGCTGAGTAGGGGATTGTATACCCGACGATGGCACAACCCTACTGAGCACGACCCAACATGTAGGGGATCATATTTCTGATGATGCCACAAACCCTACGGGGTTAACCTGCTAGATAGGGGATCGCCGCCCGTAAATAAGTGGTCACAGGGATACCGAGAACCCGATCTAGGCTAAAGATGCTAGAGGATCTACTCTAGGCCCACCGGAGGGATACCACAACTCTAACAGTTTAAACATCCCATTAAGAGGATCACAAACCTATACGAAGGTTGTGATGCCACACGAACCCTCATAGGAATGAACCAAGGGAGAACCCTCAACCACTGCTAGTCCAAACTTCGCTAGCCCGAGCGACCCTCCACAACGCCACACTGCGCACCTCCTAAGCGAAAACTGAGGACACCATCGCGGTCCACGCGGAAAAACACGCAGGATAGGCTGTTTACTCGCCCGAAATGGAGCACCGATGAAAAAGGAACTATTCACCGTAGCTAGCTCGTGCGGGGCCCACACAATGATCCCGAAACCCATCGAGCGGATCACCCCACGGCGATCCCCTCAGAAAAACAAGCGGAATCGACTACTCCCTCTTCCGAAACGGACACCCGATGAAAAGGAACTATTCACCGAAGCCCAGCTCAGGTGGGGCCCACGCCTGGATTCCGAAACTCATCGAACGGAATGAACCATTGCGTTCCTCTCAGAAAAACACATAGGATCGACTATTTATCCGCCAAAATCGGACTCCTGGTGCAAAATCTGCGTTTCTCCGCAAACGCCAAAATCCGGCCTCATGGGGCCCGCACCCTGTTCTCAGTCCCAACACCCGGAAACCATCTCAAATAGTCCGTCATACCATCAGGGTCTCAATGCCACTGACGGCACGTCAATCGGACGCTCCGGGTAGAAGTTACAATGGCCCGAAGTCGTAAAATAATAAAATAATATTATTTTTTACAACGTTTCTAGCTCCCGGGCCACGATCCCGAACCTTTAAACTCTCAAACCCACACCGGAGGGTTCGCCTCATCATCAGGGTCGCGTCGCCACAAACGGCGCGTGAATCCGGCTTCCGGTTTGCATGATACGGGTGTTTAAAGACCCTCGTTTGGTAAAAGAGGCCGGATCGGCCGCCGCCGCCGGCCCGCCCTGGCCGGCGGCCCTCCGCCGCGGCTTCGTCGCGGCTCCGCCACGGGCCGCCGGGCTCCGCCGGTGCTACGCCGGCAGATCTTCCGCGGACCGCCGGGGGCACACCGGTGGTCTGTTTTACGATACAGAGGCATTTACACGACCCTCGGGACCCGATCTACACTGATACGGCTTCGATTTGCAGAAAAAAGAAGCAAAAACGGGATCGGGGGTTAAAACTCAAATCCACCTACCTCGCAGGGGAAACGCCGACGTTCTGCCTTAGATCCGTGCTCCAGAGCTTCCGCTGCACGCTCCTGAACGTTCGTCGTCGAATTCCGAGCTCGTGGGCGCTTCGTTTGCTCGATTCGGCGGAGCGGCGGCGAAGAACGTCGAGAGGAACGATACGGGGGGGGGGGGTGATATTTATATCAGCCGCCCGCCGGCACCAAACTCGCCTTGGACTCGATGCCCGATGCGAATAAAAGTACGTTCACCCCTAGGGTAAATGTGTCGTTCTGAACGCAACGGTGGACTCCGATTTTCCATCCAAGACTCCGATCAAAAGTAATTCGAGCCGACGCTCGCACACTAACTTCGCCATTTAATTACGAAAACACCCCAGGTGGCGTTTCTCACCGCAGGCCCGCGGCCGCAAAGTTTACACCTCGCCTAGGTTAAACGGCACGTTCCAGATGCAACTGTGCCCTCAGATTCCCGTTCTGAGCTACCGTTTAAGAGATATCACACCCCCGCCACGTGCATAGTACAAAAATACTTAAAATTTTTATAAAATTAATTCCAGGCACACTGGGCCTCGGAATCGCACGCCGTCTTCCCGCCTAGCTCTGGAATTCTTCGTAAAAATATTCCAAATTCTGACAGGACCAAAAAACCGAGTCCCTACCCATGATGTAAAATAATAATACAAAATAAGTTAATTATGAGCAATATCGCCAAATTAATCCAAACATTAATCATGAATGTTTTATTTAATGATTCGAATTCACTCCAAATAACAAAAATAAATTTACAACCATGTAAACTTTCGAGTTTTAAATAATAAAATATAACACCAATTCTATAAAACCATCCCCATTTTATGTGATTCTCTGTTCATGAAAATAAGTGAACCGATCATAAAAACCAGGGAAGCAAATGCTCCCAAACAAGGAAATTGAACCTCATAACCAATCAAAAAGGATGTGAATGAAATAAAAATGCTTATAATAAATCAATAAAATGTAAAATAGGTTCTAAGATTATTATTTAATGAAACTGGTTTTATTATCCAGGACATTAATATCAAGTAGAGATCACCATCAAACTTAAGGTAAGGGGTCCACACTATTTCACTTTTATTTAAAAATGTCCCCAATGTTATTCCCTTTTGTGTGTAATCCCTAATGGTGGGGTATAATTTAGCACCCACATATTTCCCTCAGGATGTATGCGTGATGATAAACCCCTTTCTCTCTCATTAATCCTTCTTAATTACACCTGATACCATGCCAATAATCTGTAAGTGGTTCTACATGAACCTCCATTGTTCCCTCGGGTTACGTTATTTTCATTTTACCAAAATGAAGTTACCGTATATTTTAATTAGAATCTTATAATTTGTTTTTACATGTACTAAAATCTTTTTTCAAGAACCTTTCATCGTTCTATTTTGGGTATATTCATGTTTTTAAGTGATTCCCTTCTCAATACTTCCCGATAAGCAAACCAATTTTGAGGGAACTTCACAAATTATTACCAGATTTCAAGTGCACTCTATCTTTTGTTTTAATAAATTATTTTATTTATAAAATATTTTTTTTATTATGAAAACCTTCTTGGTTCACTTCTTCTTTTATATAAATTATTTTTCCATTTTCTATTTTAAAGGCTCGAAAGTATTTTCCTTAAAACCGCACAAAAATGTTTAAATGATAAAATTTTATAAATACCGTTATTACATGTTGTCACTTATACAAAACATATTATATCATGATACATGGCTATTTTTTATTATGAATGTATCTATGTATTTTAGTTTCTTTATTTCATCGACACTTTTATGATACATCCATTTTTTATGCTTTATGACATAATTATAGTACCCAATTCATTCCATGGGTAGCCCTAATGTTTATGCAAGATAGATTATGTATGATTATTTATGTGGTAAAAATATTCATGAAAATTTAATATGGTTGTGACCAGATAGAACTCTATTGCATTGTGTAAAGTTGAGTCTCATGAGACATTATGTGTGATCGTCTTGGTGGTTAGCCTTGGCTAGTGCTACCATATGTGAGGGTCTTGGTGGTTATCCTTGGCTTGTGCTACCATGTGAAACGGTATTAACGGTTAGACATGACCAATGATAAATTTATTTTTATTTATCTGCCACATTATTATGACTCCATGTTTATATGATTCTAAGATTAAATTTTATGATTCTAAATGTTACATGCCTTTTTATATCATCATGTCATGTCTTATATCCCATGTGCTAATGATTTGTTCTTATTCTTATTCCATTACTTGGATTTAAACTCATCCATTTGTTCATGTTATCCCTAGGTTATCCTATAAAAATATATGAGAATAATGGAACATAGGATCTTATTATGGAGATTAAATAAAAATTTTGTTTTTATAATGTTTTATTATGTACCTAGTCTTCCTAGACACTAGAATTTATGATCATTTGCTTGTACTAAAAGGTTTAATAATTCTTAAAATCATGTAATGTGATATTTAAAATTCTAGGGTCACTATAGTATGAATCATATGACGATATACTTATTTTTTTGATATTAGGAATAGAGAAATTTATTAAGAACATTAATGATAAGACTAAGTATAAGAAAACACCACTAAATTTTGGTAAGTATAGAGTAAGTGGTTAATCAAGAAAATACACCCCTATCAAGATACAACTAGGTTGAGGTAGCTATGGAACAGATATATCTATGAGTAAAACCTAAAAACACCACTTTGATCTAGACTCGAACGGGAAGGGGTGCACAACAATGGGACTTATTTTACTCTTAGTTTGAGACTCCCATAGGATATGCCTTGATAAATTAATGATCTTAGTACAAAAAATTATTATGGGAATGAAAAAACACATAAGAATATAATTTAATAAATAGATCAATGATAACCTAGATGGAAACACAGTGAATCACGAGTTAGGATATACTTCTCATTTGTATGTTTATTCTCTTATGTTCAAAGTTTCATTTTTATGATCAATAGATATGTATCTGATCCATAGAATTGTGTGATCTTTTTTTAGTTAATGAGGGGAATATAAGAACATGGGTCAAAAATTATTGTGATAGGGAATGTGAATATTTCCCTAATGATATTACAAATATAATGGGAGAAGGTTCTAAAAACATCATGATAGTACTTGCTAAGATCACTCAAGTTATGAATAATATCTTAAATCACATGGAACACCCTACTTCTCCAAGGAAATACCATGTTTCCATTGAATACTTCTTATAGAAAAGGCCTCCCATGTTTAGTGGATCTTTTGATCCCTTCCTCGCGGAACAATGTATTAACTCCATTGAGAAGATATTCTATGTCCTCCAGTGCTCAGAAGAATAGAAATTCTTACTGGTGGTCTATCATTTTTATAGGGAGGCTGATCAGTGGTGGGCACTGATCAAGAATACGAATCCCAATGAGGATATTGATTCCATGGATTGGGACAATTTAAGAGAATATTTTTAAATAAATAAATTTTCCAAACCCTCCATATCAAGATATAAATAGAGTTCATTGGACTCATGTAAAAGGAAGATGAGATAATCAGGGCATATAAAGAAAACATTTAAAAGGCTTTCAAGGTATGGTTCTGGCTTTGTCATGAACACCAAAAGTAAGGTGGATCGCATATTTAACAGACTAATGTCGAGTCTAAGAAAAATGTTGGTTATTAGAGACTTCAATAGATATGAGTATATTTTACATTGTGCCATAAGGTTGAAATGGTGATCAGAGACTCTCAGTGGTATCGTGGGCCCAATGACAAGAAGTGGAAAATGGAATCTAATTTGGGCAGTCCAGAAAATAAAGTCCATGATGGAAAGAAGCTTTATCATCCCATGTGTAAAAATAGTGGGTGAATCATTATGGAAAATATCTAAAAGTAACCATGAATTTCTCTAAATGGGGAAAGTTGTGACATCTGCCTAAAAATGATGATGAGATATGAAAAAAACCACTACTATGGAAGAAAAAATTAAGGTTCAAATAAACGCTCAACTAATGGTGTAGTGTTACAACTTCAAGGAATATGGGAATTATGTGAACAATTTCCCTAAGCCAAGGGTTTTCATAGGAAATCAGCAACAACCTCCAAGGAAACATGGAAGGGATTATGATATCACTGCTGCTAATGTGGAGCAGGACAATGATGTGGTAAAAGGTACACTAGTTACTCAATCATGAATAAAGAACTTTCTATTTGATTTTGGTTCTATGCATTCTTTCATATCTTTCTAGTTTTTTATAACTATTATAACACCACCTCATTATTTAGTGGTCATGTTATCTGTGAGAATAGTGAATAGGAAAATTATTGCGTCCATGGTTTATAACTCTTCCCTGGTTAAAATATTTGGACTAAACCTCCCATAAAATCTCATCATACTTAATTTAGTGAAGTTCAACATTATCTTGGGCATGGATTGGAAATCTATATACAAATACAACACAACTATTGTGAAGGGTATATCACTCTTCCCATCCTAAAGCATCCTCAAATTCATTACAAGTGTAAGGAGGATGCTGAATATACTTTAGAATCATTGTGTCAAGTGTGGATGTTAATTCATTATGAGAAAAAATCTCTAGCTCAAATGATGGAGACCAATGAAAGAATCATTCTTGAAGACATGACCATCGTGAGGGATTACAATAATGTATTCCATGAAGATTTTCTCATTCTACCTAGTCGAGGGGTTGAGTTCTCAATTGAACTTATTCTTATATCTCAACCTATATTGAAGAAACCATATGAAATGGCCACTGTAAAAGTGGAGGAGCTGAAGAAGAAGCTACATTAGAATCAGGAGAAGGGTTTTATATGCCCGAGTTCTTCACCATGGGGGGTTCCAGTCCTCTTCTTCAAAAATAATGATGAATTAATGCGCCTCTACATTGATTATCATGAACTCAATAAAATAACGATAAAGAACATGTATCCCTTTCCACATATACATGACTTGTTCGATCAGTTTCATGGTGTTATTTATTTTTCTAAGGTGTAATTTTGGTTGGGATATCACCATTTAAAGGAGATTAAGGAAGATATTCCCAATACTACCTTTAGAATAAGGTATGGAAACCATGAGTTCATAGTGATACCCTTCAGACTCACTAATGATCCAGCAATTTTCATGGATTTAATGAATAGTGTTTTCAGATATCACCTCAACAAATTTTGGGTAGTATTTATTGATGATATTTTGATATAATTCACGATCAAAGAGGAACAAGAAGAGTATTTAACGATTTTTTTAAAGACATTGCGAAAGGAGAATCAATATGAAATGTATAGTAAATGTGAGTTCTTGATAGAGGAAGTATCATTCTTAGGGCATGTTATCACCAACAAATAGATATCTGTAGACCCTTCCAATACAAATGTGATTGATGAGTGGCCCAAGACAACATCTGTAACGAAGATCCATAGATTTTTAGGTCTATTTGGATATTATCAATGATTTATGAAGAAATGTTTCATGATTTTTAAACCTAAGGACTATGCTTACATGGAAGGAAGTGATGTTTTTCTGGACTCCAGATTGTGAGGACTACTTTAAGGATTTGACCAAGAGGCTTATCATGGCGCCAATACTTACACTCCCAATAAGTGGAGAACTATTTTTGGTGTAACATGATGCTTCAAAGGAGGGATTAATATGTGTGCTGAGGAAAAATGATAAAGTTATTACCTATGCATCAAGGCATCTGAAAATCCATGATAAGAACTATCCCACACATGATATGGAGTTGGTAGCAATGATATTTTCATTAAAAATCAGGCGGCAATATCATTGTGGGGAGAAGTGTGAGATATATATTGATCATAAGAGTCTAAAATATATATTCACAAAAAATAGCTTCTTATGCGCCATCAAAGTTGGTTTGATCTCATCAAGTATTATGACCGCTCAATCCACTGCCATATTGGTAAGGCAAATATGGTGGAAGATGCTCTGAGTAGAAATGATCCTGCATCTTTGTCAATGATGATAATTTAAAAGGATGTGATCTTATTATATTTATAGATTATGTACATAGGAATCGATAATGGTGGAACATCATCAATAATTTCTCAATGGATTTCCCAAATAACCCTCATAGAAGAAATAAAGGATTCTCAAAGAAAATATGTGTAAATTCAGAAAAGGTTGGATGCCATTAAAATTGGTTAATCCTCTAAATTCAAGATTGACGAGGAAGGAGTACTATTATTTGATTCATTATTATTTGTACCATCTAATGTAGATATAAATAAGGATCATTTGAATGATTCGCATAGATCAACCTTCTCTTTCACCCAGGGAGCACAAAGTTGTGTCGAGATCTCTGAGAGAACTTTTGGTGGGACAATATGAAGAAGGAGATTTCTGAATATACATCAATATACATGGTATGTAAACAGGTTGAGTATAGAATAAAGAAGTCTAAGGGGATGATGAAACTACTACCCACACCTAAATGGAAGTGGGAGAACATCGCTACGGACATTATCACTGGACTTTAAAGGACATCCATAGGAAAAATGCAATATGTTTCATTAGGGTTCATCATACAATGACAAAAAAAATTATGACAATTTTAGAGGACCACTACTAGAAATTTAGGAAATAACCATGGTTTAAAATCATGGATATATGTCCAAAAAACATGTTTATAGGTAATAGACACGATTTTTATGAACCGAGGCTGGTATTGGCATGTCTATAGGGAAAGGCCTATAGCCATGATTTTAAACTATGTATATATGGCTATATCCATGGTTCAAACCATGAATAAATACCTAAATCCATGGTTTGAAACCATGTTAGGTGCTTAAGGAATAGCTAACTATAGCCACAGTTCAAACCATTGCTATAGGGTTTCCCATTTCATAAAAAAACACCCACCCTTGTAGAGCCCCCCCCCCCAGCACCCCTTCCCCCATGTAACTCCCCCCTCCACTGCCTTGGATACCCCCCCCCCTCCTGGACACCCCCTGTAATGCCCCGACCCCAGTTACCCAGAGTCAGTGAATTATTGCATAAAATTGGCATGATCACAAGGGATCAAATCCAGAAAGACCCCGCCATTTAGTAGCCTTGGAAGTACTAGATACATACATAAGTTTTAAATTACATTATAAAATGAAAAAAACAGCCATATTGTTTCCTTTGAACACATTCATATACCTTAGACTATCCCTACAGATCAATCATAATATACTTCTTCGCATCCTGGAAAAAATAAATCATAGAATGGTGTGAGCGTAGGAACTCATTAAGGATAACAATATTGCAGAAACTTTAAAAAATAAGCATAAACATTTAATTCAATGTATAATAATAAAACATAATCCTTTTTAAACTTAAAAATTAGCATAATATGTCAAAAATAAATCAAATAATTCCTCTTACTTATTCACATTGATATTTTACTAGTTGAATAATCCCGTGTAATATCAATTACTAATTTCATAATGATGGAATGCATAATTCCAAACGTCTTAACCACATAGTCAAGGTCTCGTTCCAAGACTACAAATAAGATTTTTTTCAAGGCCTTCTTCCAAGACACTAGTTTGTATAATGAGGCCTACCGATGCATCGAGGAGATATAGCGGTTTCCACCCATCACTTACAACTTCCAATGCATTCCTCAAATGAAAATTTTGAAACATAACATAAACATTCGTATTAAAAATAGAAAATTAAATGTTAATACTTTAACTATAAACCATAAATGGTATAAAAATAACACATCCACAGTCAAACATATCCCAAAACCTTCAACAAAATATGGAAGATTTTATCATAATCAATAAACTTCAAACAAGTGTAAAATTTATCAAAGGATGTTGACATATATGAAATCAAAACTATTTGAGAGAAATATATCTTTCTATTTTGAAATCATTTAAAAGTCACATAATTATAAAATAAATAATTTATTTTTATATTAATCTTATAATATTGTAAGGGAATCTTTGAAGAGGTTATAATGGTTGAAAATAGCCGCACTCGTTGTATATGTTTAAAATAACATTCTTTCCTTAATTTGGTCAAATAGGTCGCAAAGGAACTTGTTCGAAAAAAGTTGAAAATATTACTTTATAAAAAATTTATAAAAATTAAACCAAGGGTATAAATAACTTTTAACCATATTCTATAAAATAGTAAAAATGTTTTGAAACACATTTTTATGAAAGACAGATGTGGATGATAAAGAGGTCCCAGTAGATACTCGAGTATAAACAACCTCCGATAATGAAGAGATTGTAGACTTAACCCTTAACTTTTACTTTTCCGTGGTCAAGGTTATGTTAAACTCCTTTATAATAGTTAAATAATTGTTATTACAATATAAAATAAGCAAAACCATAAATATGATATCATATATGATCTTCTAATATTGCTTTTTTAATAATATTTTTGTTGTATCATTTTTTCTAGTGTTATCTGATTCGCTTTCCATTATATGTTTTGTTATATAATTCATTTTTAATATGGATAGAATGTATTTTATTCATTTCCATAATGATATTACTTTCTTAATAATTATTTTTTATCATAAAATGAACATTATTCTTGAATGATTATGATGGGGAATGAATTTCATCACGTTTGTGGAGACGGTACTCTGTATTCACTCACAAGTGACAATATCACTCTATTGATGGTGAAATAGTATTTAATTGGATATTATATCATATATAAAGAATTTTTAACATGTTATATTTATTATTTACATCGTATATACTAATTATTATACACATCCAAATATTGAAGTGTTTGAATAAGAAACTACACCACAACGTGGAGACGGTAAGCCCTACATACGCACATATGGTGACTTGTCATTCATAGGATGGATAATATAATAAATATGGTTGTAAAATTTTTATAATTACATCAAAATATGTATAAGGTACTAGAGTTAATATTTTTGTATGTAAATAACAAAAAATGGGAAGTGGAAGAAGAAAAGTAATTTGAAAGAGGTGGTGAAATTAATACCTCTTCTTCGGGTGTTTCCTTTTGTGTTGATCAAAAGGGAACATTAGGTTGGATTTATGATCAAATTAAGTCCTCTAGGTATATGTTAAAGGAGATGGGAGGATAGTTGATCAGGGTTCTCTGAGAAAAATGGCTTTGGATGTGTGATTTTGAGAGAAGGGAAGTACCTTTTTATAAGAGAGGTGACGGTCACTTTAGGAAATGATTGAAATATTATTTCATTATACATTCATATTCGGTTTATAATGGATCCAAAAGGATTTATTTCAAGAATAAGGTGGTTATGGGTTTTAAAATTTTCAACCAATAGGTTTTATACAGGTTTAGGTCACCATATTACCCTTATCTTTTAGAATTAACTCTTAGACAATTTTTCTTTAACCATGTATTCTTGTATTATTATAATAAATGGTTAATGAAATTACTATAAAAATCCAAGTGAACCCCAATTAGTTCATTATTGATATATTTATCCTTATCTAAGTCATTTGGATAAACCATATAACTTAAGGAACATTATATCAATTAATAATAAAGTATTTTTTTAAAAACTCATTTATGTCAATTTGGACACAATTTAGTATTTTGTTATTGTGAAAGTAATAAAACATTTATAAAATTGAAAAAAAATTAATCAACCCTAAAAAGTCATAATAACCTTAAAAATTAATATAATTCATCATATATCTCAATTTACATTTTTTTGGACATTTATAATATGAATTATTTTGATCTTTCATTTAATAAGTTAATTACTACATCACCATTGATTCATAAATGAATTTAAATTTTTAATATATAAATATTATAACTAAAATACTATTTTTAGGAACATTTTTTATCATTATAATTAATATTTTTAGTCGAATTTATATTATGTATAAACCTATGTTAAAAATGGTCTTGTTATTAAACATTTAATTTAACACTTTTAACTCTTCTTTAAATAAAATAATAATAAATGTCCAAATCGAATCCATGTGAACCAAAAGGATCGTATTTTATTCTAAATGTTGATTTTGGTCGAAATAAACTTATCCAATAGAATTAGGACATGTGTTAGGGTAATTATAATATCATTTGTACTTTTAATTACCCTATTTACTTTTAACTTTGGTAAATAATTGTAAAAAGTTACAATTAACCAAAAATTATTTTCACCTTATTGAATCATATTTTACATAATCATGTAAACCATGTCTCTAAATTTGTTTAAATTCAATTCATAGAAGGGGTAAAATTACATTTTATGCAAATTTGCAAATGCGCCTAGAAGGTAAAAAGTTCAATAAAATTTTATTTATCCAATATTATTATAAAATGAATCGAATTAATTACATTGAATACATATAGGTATTATGTATCTCTTTTTACCTAAATAAATTTGAATAAAATAACTAATTATTTAAATAAAAAATCAGTTTTAAACAATAACAAAGTGTTTTCACTATTCACCAAAAATTGAACGTTTTCAAAAAAATACAAAAAATTCACCCTAAAATGATTTTGATATTCCAAATCCAAAAATGAAGTACACATTGAAAAATAAAATTACTAAAATTTCAAAAAGTGGGTATTACTATTCATAATAATTAGGTTGATTGGTCGTGGTGTGCTAGAACTAGAAGTTGTGAACAACACAAGCTATTGCATTATTCAAAGAGAAGCATACTTTGGAAGATTGGGGTGTTACATTATTCCCTCCTTCAAATAATTTTGTCCTCTAAATTTCTATAATATCACTTCATAAAAATATTTGGGTCAATCTTCATCAGAAGTTCTTCGGGTTCCCACATTTCCTTTTCCATCTAATGGTTTCTCCATAGAACTTTCACCCTATGAGCCATCTGGTTTCATAGTACTTGTTCTCTGGTATCATGAATATTGACAGGATCTTCAAAATAAGACATATTAGGTTCCAGTTATATTTCTTCATGGGTGAGTATATGCATTGGTCTAGGCATGTATTTTCTTAACAGTGATATGTTGGACACATCATGAACTTTGGAGAGACTTGGCGGCATTGCCAAGAGATAAGCTACAACTCCAATTTGTTCTAGAATTTTGAAAGGTCCGATGTACCTGTACTTAATTTACCTTTCTAACTGAATCGTATAACACCCATTTAGGGAGATATCTTCAAGAAAACGTAATCTCCTACTTGAAATTTCAAATCCCACCTTTAGTTTTCATAATAACACTTTAGACTACTCTGAGCTTATTTGATGTGGGTTTGGATAAACTTCACCTTTTCCATTGATTCCTCAACAATTTTTTGGCCAAAGAGTTTTCTTTAGTCAACATCATCCCAACAAATTTGTGTGAAACCTCTCTTTCCATATAATTCTTTTTATGGTTCCATCTGAAGACTTTAATTTAATCCATTGTTAAAGGAAAATTTAACCAGAGGTAAATATTGATCTCACAAACCTTGATAGTCAAGTGAGGAAGATTAGAACAAGTCGTTTAAGGTTTGAATATTTCTTGTTTATTCTCCATCAGTTTGTGGGTGGTAGGAAGTGCTTAAATTAAGTTCAGCATCCAAGTTCTTCGAAATAATTTTCTAGAATCTTGATGTAAAACGTGGATCACGATCAGAAACAGTCTATATGGGGTACTCCCTGATGTCTTAAAATATCAATAATATATAGTCTTTCTAAACATTCATGTGGTAAATATTCTTCTATAACAAGAAAATGTTATTACTTGGTATGATGATCAATAATGACCCATATTTCATCATTCCTTCTAGGAGTCTTTGGTAGTCCCATGACAAAGTCCATCGTAATATCATCCCATTTCCACTTAGGTATGGGTAAAGGTTTCATGACCCCTCCAGGATTTTGTCTTCTAGCCTTAATATATTGACAGACCAAACATCTTGACACATAATCAGAAATCTCCCGCTTCATGTTAACCCACCAAAAATGTTCCTTCAAATATCTATAAATATTTATGCTACAAGAGTTTATAAATAAATTGGATCTATGAGCATCATCCGAAAATTCCCTTTTTAGCTCAGGTATATTAGGAACACAAAATCTCTTAAAAAATTTCAAAATTCAATGTTCATATATGAACTCAATAAATCTCCCATCATTCACAACTTTAATTTTCTTTTGAAACTCTTTATCATCAGTCTATGAACTTTTTACCCTTTCTAGTAAAGAAGTATTGGAAACCATTTTAAAATGTCTCGATGTTTCACCTTCCATGATTATTCCCATATCCATTTTTATTAGATCTATGAACATAGGATACATTTCAACTCTCATCTTATTCAGTACTCTCTGATCCTTTACTCCCTAAGAAACTTCAAAATTATTTGCCGTCCCCGGGTGGTAGTGTATATGGAAATCATAATATTTGAGTACATCAATCCATCTAATTTTCCACATGTTGAGTTCAATCTGGGAAAAAATATACATCAAACTCTTTGGATCGGTATATATCTCACATTTTTCACCATAGATATAGTTTCTCTATATCTTCAAAGCAAAGACTATAGTTTCTAATTCAAGATCATGCGTGGGATAGTTTGTTTCATTAATTTTTAGTTATCGTGATACATAGAAAATAACTCTATCATTCTACTTGTGGACACAGCCAAGTCCTTTCATTGATTTATCACTATACCTAACAAACCCATCATTCCCTGATGGTATAGTCAATATAAGAGAATTGACTAATATTGTTTTAAGTTCTTCAAAAAAATCTTCACACTCTTTTCCAAATAAATGTAACCCATTTATGTGTGAGCTTGGTTAATGGGTAAGCCAATCAGGCACAATTGGGGATGAAATTCTGTTAATAACCTTCTCAACCAATAAAACTACATTCCTCAATTATACATTTCGGTGATTTCCATTCATAGATTGCCTTGGTCTTTGAAGGATCAACATAGATTCCATCCTTAGAGAGACAATATAAACATGAAACGAAATTTCCTGAAACTAGAATTCACACATGTTAAACTTCCCATATAATTCATTTCTTATGAGGGTTTTCAGAATAGTCCGCAAATCATTTTCATGATATTTATAGCTTTTGGAGTAAACCTCGATATCATTAATAAATTCCACTACAAATTCATCAAGATATTCCTAGGAAACTATATTCATTAGATCCATGAAAACAGAAGGTGCATTAGTCCGTCCAAATGGCATTACTGTAAACGTATAATGCATGTAGGTGGTTCGAAATGCTATTTTCGGAATGTCTTCTTTCTTAACATACAACTGATTATATCCATATCGAAGTCCAATCATTGAAAAATATTTAGCTTCATTAAGTTGGTCAAATAAATCATCAATGCGAGGTAGGGGATACTTGTACTTTATTGTTATTTCATTGATCTCACTATAGTCAATGAACAACCTCATAGATCCATCTTTCTTCTCAACAAAAAGAATAGGGGTTCCCCATAGAAAACAATTACTATGAATAAACCCTTTATTACTCAATTATTTTAGTTATTCCTTTAGTTCCACTAATTACACTATGGATCTTCTATAATGGGTCTTCTATAAGTTCCTTGAACTAGGAATTAAATCTATGAAAAAAATCAATTTTTCATTCTGGAGGATGTCCAGGTAAATCCTCTGAAAACACACCAAAATATTCTTACACAATCGGTACATCCTCTATTTGAACACTCTTTTCCTCACCCATAGATATTTATTTCTATTACCCACCAATACTTTAATTTACTAGAGCTACTAGTGGTGGATCTAGACAAGAATCAAATGGATATGTTTTTTATCTAAAGATAAGGTACTCCATGTCATCATCGAAAATTGTAACGTCCTTCTTAAAATAAATTTTCATATCATGGTCTAAAATCCAATACATGTTGAAGATTATATCAAATTCAATCATGGTCATGATAATGAGATCAGTAGATAAAGAAAATTTATATTACCTAATGGGAACTAATTCACAAAAAACATTTTTGCAATGATACTTTTATTAGGATTTTGGTCTGACAACTCCCTTGTTAAATAAAATTGGAAATATATAATTTTCATAGAAAAATGGGAAGATATGAAACAATGTAATGATCCAAAATAAAATAATGAATTCTCTAAACTTGATAAAACCATTAAATTACCTACCACCACGTCTTTCAGAGCTTCAAATTTAGTAGTAGTGATCACATAAGCTTGGCCTTTCTCCCTTGGCCTTTTCTGAGGTAATTTTCCTTGGCTCTTAGGACATTCATTTTCATAATTCCCCATTTCTCTACAATTTTAGCATTCAACATCGACGACTGATTTCTTTATTTTGAAATCATGATCTTGGTGGCATTTTCCCCCCACTTGTAATAGACTCCAATTCACTTTAAGAATCTACTGGGGTGTTTCTCCCCACATTTACCTCAGTTTGGATATTCATCTTTTCCCTTATTCCCCTTATTTACATTTCTATAGTGTTCAGAAGATCTCTTCTTCTCTTGCATTGTTTTAAAGTCATAATACATAGAGAATTAATTTTTTTTCTTGATAGCACATGAGGCAATACCTTCATATGATGAAAAGGATTATGAGACAAATTCTTGAAGGATAAATGGTTTTAACCCATTGAAGAATCGATCAATTTTACTCATTGGGTTATGTATATAATTTACTTCATGTCTTGTTAACCTTGTAATATTGGCCTGATACATTGCGACATTCTCATCCTCCTTTTGCATCAGACTCAGAAATTATCTTTAAATATCCACTCGATGGTCATGAGGAAAGTATTTTTCTAAGAAAAACTCATTAAATTCCCTCCATTCCATATTTTAACCTTCTTCATCTTCTTTTGTGTTTTGAATTAATGACCACCATTGATATGCATCTCCCGTGAGGTGAAAAACTGTCGTGACATATTTTTCCCATTCACTACTCCCCAAAGCATGATATTTTTTCTCTAAGGAACTTATCAATTGCTCAGCAACAAATTGATTTGTTGTACCATTTAATGTTGGTGGTTGTTTCCTCTTGAAGTGGTCTAAGATTTATCCTCCTCATCGTGGATCTGGGTGCTCCATACGGGTATGGTTATTATTCATAACCTGAGTCAGTTGTCCTAGTATGGTGATAAAATGATCAACCCCAGTTGAATCACTAGATCTACTATTATTATCTTGAGTAGGAAAGAAATTACTACATGTATTACGTGTGTTGATATAGTTTCCATTCCATCTACTAGGCGCCATTTCTAAACAATGGCATACAGTAGATTAGTTTATGAATCACAATACATAATTAAAAACTTGTAAACACTTAACATAAATCGAAAATTCTATGGATATAATGAATAATAATTAAAATTTTTTCTTTGTGGAGGTATATAATCATATATGATTCCTAATGTTTTGTAAATAAAATGTGAATTATCCTAAGTATATCTTCCAGGAGTGTTGAAACCAATAGTGCAGTAAGGCATGTTGTCGTGTACCAGGATACCCCGGGTCAAGCCCGAAACTCTTTATCGGAGTATTCACTTCTATGTTCATATGTTCCAGAGCCACCACTACCTCATGTTTTCCAAAAATGGATTTATTTCTTGTAAAACTCACAAAATCTATACATTACCAAAATTCTATGAAGTTCTTCTATACCAATCCTCAAAGTCTATCTTTGGGTAATGTTATCTAATTAGAGTATTTCTAAATCCAGCTTCCATGGTTTGTACTAATCTTCCAATGATTCAAAATGTAACTCCATATCCCCAGTTACTCGGAGTCGGTGCATTATTACATAACATTGGCATGATCGCAAGGGATCAAATCTCAAAAGACCAATCAGTTTAGTAGCCTTGAGGGTACTAGATTTATACATAATTTTTACATTACATTGTTAAATGAAAAATAACATAAAAATTTTCTCATTTTAACACATTCATATCCCTTATACTATCCCTTTAGATCAATTATAAGATACTAGTTCTCATCCTAGGAAAAATAAAACATAAAAAGGGGTAATCTTATGTTCTTAGTAAGGATAACATTATAGAGGAAACATTCATAAATAAGTATAAACATTTAAGGAAATGTATAATACTCATACAAAAGTCTCTTTAAACTTAATCATCAGTGAAATATGTAACGATAAATCAAATAATTACATTTACTTATTCACATGGATTTCTACTAGTCAAATAATCATGTGTAATATCAATAGCCAATTTCATAATAAAACAATGTATAATTCAAGACATCATAACCACATCATCAAGGCCTCGTGCAAAGACTACAAAAAATATTTTTTCATGTCTTTGTGCCAAGACAATAGTTTGTCTCATGATACCTACCGATGCATCAAGGAGCTATAGTGGGCTCCACCCATCACTTATTAAGTCCAATTCATTCCTTATATGAAATGTTTGAAACCTAACATAAACATTCATATTAAAAATTGCGTACGAAATGTTAATACGTTAACCATAAACTATGAATGGTATAAAAATATCACATCCATAGTAAAAAATATCCCAAAAATATCTATACAATATGGAAGATTGTATCATAACAAATGAACTTCGAACAAGTGTAAAATCTAACGAAGGATGTTGACATAGATAAAATCAAAACTATTTGAGAGAAATATATCTTTCTATTTTGAAATCAATTAAAAGTCACATAATTATAAAATAAATCATTTATTTTGAAAAAAATCGTATAATATTGTAAGGGAATCTTTGAATATTTTATAATGGCGTAAAATAGACGCACTCTCCAAATATGTTAAAAAACATTCTTTCCTTAATTTTGTCAAAAATTTCATAAAGGACATTGTTTGGAAAACAACGTAAAGATTCCTTTATAGAAATTTTATAAAAATTAAACCAATGGTATAAATGACTTTAACCCATATTATAGGAAATAGTAAAAATGTTATGAAATGCATTTTTGTGAAACAAGGATGTGGATGATAAAGAGGACCCAGTAGATACTCACGTATAAACAACCTCAAATAATGAAAAGATTTTAAAATTATCCCTTACCTTCTACTTTTCCTCGGTTTAGGGAACTTTAACCTCTTTTATAATAGTTATATCATATTTATTAAATTATAAAAGAACCACATACATAAATATGTTAACATATATGATCTTTTAATATTTCTTTGTTAGTAATATTTTAGTTGTATCATTGTTTCAGGTGTTAACTGATACATTTTAATTTATATGATTTGTTTTGTAAGTCATGTTTTTTATGGATATGATATATTTGATTCATATCCATAATTATATTAAGTTCTTAAAAATTATTTTTAATCAAAAAATGAATGTTATTATTGAATGGTTATGATGCGGAATGAATTTCATCACGTTTGTGGAGATTGTAATTCGTACGTATGCATGAGCAACAATACCATTCTATTGATGGTAAAATCGTATGTAATTAGATGGTATATCATATATATATAATAATTAACATGTTATATTTATTATTTATATCAGTTATACTCATTATTATATACACCCAAAGAATAATGTGTTTTAATAGAAAACTACACCACGACGTGGAGACGGTAAGCCGCACGTACACACATATGGTGACTTGTCATTCATAGGATGGATAGAATAATAAATATGGTTGTACCATATTTATAATAACAATAAAATATGTATAATTTACTGGATTTATTATTTTGGTATGGAAATAACAAAGAAAGGGGAAGTGGAAGAAGACAAAAACATTGAAATATGTGGTGAAATTATTACCTCTTCTTCGGGTGTTTCCATTTATGTAGATCAAAAGGCATCCTTATGTTTAATTTCAGATCAAAGTAAGGTCTCTAGGTAGAATTAAGGGTATTTGGGATGATATTTGAGTAGGGTTTTTCCAAGCCAAATGGCTTTGGAGGTGTGATTTTGAGATAAGCGATGTATCCTTTTAAAAGACAGGTGAGGGTCACTTTTGGAAAAGCTTGAAATATTATTTTATTATACAATTATATTCCATCTATAATGGCTCAAAAAGGATTTATTTCAAGTATAAGGTGGGTGTGGGTTGTAAAACTCTTAATAAATATGTTTTAGACAGGTTTATGCGACCATATTAACCTTATCTTTTAGATTTAACTATTAGTCAAGTAATTTGACCTTTACCATGTATTCTTATATTATTATAATAAATGGTTAATAATCATACTATAATAATCCAATAGAAACCCAAGTGGTTCACTATTGATATATATAACCTTATCTATGTAATTTGGCCGATCCTTATATTTTTAGAAATATTATATCAATTTAACTTACAGTGTTTTTCGTAAAAACTCATTTATGTCAATTTGGACACTATTTGGTAATTTGTTATTATGAAAGTCGTAAAAACGTTATCACATAGAAAAAAAATATTTAATCAAACCTAACCAGTCATAACAACCTAAAAAATTAGTTTAATTCATTAGAAGTCTCAATTTATATTTTATGGATATTTATAATATCAGTTATTTTAATCTTTCATTTAATAAGTTAATTGCTACATCATCATTGTGTCATAAATAAAATTAATTATTTAATATAAAAATTTATAAATAAAATACCATTATGTAGGAAATATTTTTAAATTTTTAATTAATTTTTATTGTCAAATTTATCCTATGTAAAACCCTATATTAAAAATTGTTTAGTTATTAAGCTTTCAATTTAACACGTTTTACTCTTCTTTAAATAAAATAATAATAAATTTCCAAATCTAATCCAAATGGACCAAAAGGATAATATTTTATTCTTAAGTTTTATTTTTGTCCAAATAAATGTATCCAATAGAATTAGGACATGTGTTATGGTAATTATAATATCATTTTTTACCTTTAATTACCCTATTTACTTTTAACTGTGGAAAATAAAAGTCAATAGTTACAATTCACCATAAACTATTTTCGTCTTATTAAACCACATTTTACTTACTCGTGTCAACTGTCTCTCTTAGATTAATGAAATTCAATTCACAGAAGCAGTAAAATTATGTATTATGCAAATTTGTAAATGCGCCTAAAAGGTGGGTAAAAGATGATAAAAAGTTCAATAAAATTTTATATATCCAATATTATTATAAAATGACTCCAATTAATTAAATTGAACATATATAAGTATTATATATCTATTTTTACCTAACATAAATTTTAATACAATAACTAATTTTTTTTAAAAGTCAGTTTTAAACAATAACACAGTGTTTTTCACTATTCATCAAAAATTGAAAGCTTTCATAAAAATACCAAAAATTCACTCTAAAATTATTTTGATATTAAAAATCCAAAAATAAAGTCCATTTTTAAAAAAAATTTATAAAATTTCAAAAACTATGTATTACTATTCATAACAACTAGTTTTATTGGTCATGGTGTGCTTGAACTAGAAGTTGCATACAACGCAAGCTATTGCATTATTCAAAGAGAAGAATACCATGGAAGCTTGTGGTGTTACATTATTTCGTACATCAAATAATTTCATCCTCAAAATTTCTATAAAATTACTACATAAGAAGATTTAGGTTGTTCTTCATCCTAAGTTCCGCAGGTTCCCCCGTTGCTTCTTCCATCTTATTGTTTCTCCATAGAACTTTCACCTGACAAGTCATCCATTTTCTCAGCACTTGTTCTCTAGTATCAAGAATTTTTATAGGATCTTCACAATAATACAGATAGGGTTCCAGTTCTATTTCTTCATTGGTGAGTACATCTGTTGGGTCATGCCTGTATTTTCATAACAATGATATGTGGAACACATCATGAACTTTGGAGAGACTTTGCAGCATTTCCAAATGATAAGCTACAAATCCTATTTGTTCAAGAATTTTGAAAGGTCTAATGTACCTGGTATGTAATTTAACCTTCTTACCGAATCGTATAACACCCTTTCAAGGAGATACCTTCATGAAAACATGACCTCCAACTAGAAATTCCAAATCCTTCTTTCGGTTATCAGAATAGATATTTTGACTACATTGGGATTCTTTGATGTGGGTTTGGATAAAATTCACCTTTTTGATTGTTTCCTAAAAAAGTTATGGGCCTACAAGTTTTCTTTCACCAACATCATCCCCAAAAGTTGGTGTGAAACATCTCTTTCCATATAATGCTTCATACGGTTCCATCTGAATACTTGACTAGAAGATGTTATTAAAGTAAAATTCTACCATAGGTAAATATTGATCTCACATACCTTGAAAGTATATTTAGAAAGATCTCAACATGTCTTTTATGGTTTTAATAGTTTGTTCTGATTATCCATCAGTTTTAGGGTAGTAGGCAGTGCTCAAATGAAGTTCAGTATCCAAGGCCTTCTGAAGACTTTTCTAGAATCTTGATGTAAAATGGGGATCATGATCAGAAACAATCAATAGGGGTACTTCATGAAGTCTTACAAAATCATTAATTTATAGTCTTTATAAACGTTCAAGTGGTAAATCTTCTCTTATAGAAAGAAAATGTGATGAATTGGTAAGATGATCAATAATGAACTATATTGCATAATTCCTTCTATGGGTCTTTGGTAGTCCCATGACAAATTCCATCGTAATATCATCTTATTGGCACCTAGGTATACGAATAGGTTGCATGACTCCTCTAGGATTTTGCCTTCTATCCATAACATGTTGACAAACCAAACATCTTGACACACAATTAGCAATCTCCATATTCATGTTATCCCACCAAAAATGTTCTTTCAAATATCTATACATCTTAGTGAAACCGGGTGTATAGAAATATTAGATCTATATGAATCATCCAACAATTACCTTTCTAGATGAGGTATAATATGAACACAATGTTTCTTCCCAAATTTCAAAATTCAATCTTCATATTTGAAGTTAATCAATCTCCCATCATTCACACCTTTAAATTTCTTTTGAAACTCTTCATCATCAGTCTAAGAAATTTTTATCCTTCCTAGTAAAGATGGATTGGAAACCATTTGAAAAAGTTTTGATGTTTCACCTTCCATGATTATTCCCATATCCATTTTTACTAGACCCATGTATATAAAATACCTTTCAACTCTAATCTTGTTCAGAACTCCATGATCCTTTCCTCTCCATGCATCTTCCACCTTTTTTGGCCTTCCCCGAGTGGTAGTGTATAGGGAAATAATAATATTTGAGTACTTCAAGCCATCATCTTTGCCGTATGTTGAGTTCTTTCTAGGAAAAAATATACTTCAAACTCTTTTCATCGGTATATACCTCGCATTATCTAATATAGATATATTGTCTTCATATCTTAAATGTTAATATTATAGTTTCTGGCTCAATATCATGAGTGTTATAGTTTTCTTAATTAATTTTTAGCTATCCTGATGCATAGAAAACTACTCTATCATTCTTCATAAGGACACAACCAAGTCCTTTCTTTAAAGCATCATTATCCCTTACAAACCCATCATTCCCTGATGGTAGATCTAATATAGAAGCATTGACAAATATTCTTTAATGTTTTTAAAAACATTCTTCACTCTCTTTTTTCCAAACAAATTTAACCCCTTTATGTGTGAGCTTAGTTAATGGGTAATCCAATTGGGAAACGTTTTGGATAAAATTCCAATAATAACTTGCTAAACCAATAAAACTGCGTACCTCAGTTATACTTATCTGTGATTTCCATTCATGGATTGTCGTGGTCTTTGAAGGATCAACAAAGATTCCATCCTTAAAGACAATATAGCCAAGAAAAGAAATTTATGACAACCATAATTCACACTTTCTAAACATCCAATATAATTCATTTCTTATGAGCGTTTTCAAAATACTTTCCCAGTGATTTTCATGATCTTTATAGATTTTAGTGTAAACCAAGATATCATCAATAAATACCACTAAAAATTCATCAAATTATTCCTAGAAAAATCTATTCATTAGATCCATGAAAATAGAACGTGCATTATATAGTTCAAATGGCATTACTGTAAACTCATAATGCAGGTACCTGGTTCGAAATGCTGTTTTCAGAATGTCTTACTTCTTCATATACAATTGATGATATCTAGATCGGAGGTCAATCTTTGAAAAATGTTGAGCATCATGGTGTTGGTAGAATAAATCATCAATATTAGGTAGGGGATATTTGTTCTTTATTTTTATTTAATTGATCTCCATATAGTCAATGAACAACTTCATAGATCTATATTTATTCTTAACAAAAAGAATAGGGTCTCCCCATAGGGAGACACTAGGGTGAATAAACCCTTTATTACACAATTCCTTTATTTGTTTATTTATTTCCACTAATTTTACTATGGCCATTATATAAGGGGTATTTAATATGGTCCTTGAGCCAGGAATTAAAACAAAGGAAAAATCAATTTTTCATTTTGGAGGATTTATTGGTAAATCCCCTAGAAACACACCAACATATTCTTACACAATTTTTAAATATTCTATTAAAACATTATTTTCCTCACCCGTAGTTATTTCATTATATTCCTCCCCAATAATTGAATTTAGTAGAGCTACTAGGTGTGGATCTAGATAAAAATGAAATGGTGACGTTTCTGCTATAAAGATAAGGTACTCCTTATCATCATATAAAACCATAACCTCCTTCTTAAAATAAATTTTCGCAACCTGGTATGAAATCCAATCCATACCGAGGATTATATAAAATTCAATCATGGGTATTATGATGAGATGAGAAAATAAAGAACATTTATATGCCCTAATGGGAACTGATTCCCAAAATATTATTGCAATGATACTTACCTTAGGATTTTGTTTTGACAACTACCTTGTTAAATAAAATTGGAAGTATTTAATTTTCTTAGCAAAATAGGAAGATATGAAATAATGCGATGTTCCAGAATCAAATAAGGCATTGGATAAACTTGAGGAAACCATTAAATTACATATGAAATTGTATTTCGGAGCTTTAACCTCAGTATTAGTGACTGCATAAGCTTGGCCTTGATTCGTTGGCCATTTCTGAGTTAAGTTTCCCTAGAACTTAGGAAATTCATTTGCATAATTTCCCATTTCTATACAATTATAGAATTTAAAATTGATAGCCTCTTTCTTTCCCTTGCAATCATGATCTTGGTGGCCTTTTTCACAACAATTGTAACAGACTCCCATTCCCATCAAGAAAGTACTGATGTGTTTCTTCCCACATTTACCACGGGATGGATATTCAACTTTTCCCCTCTTCCCCTTATTTTCATTTCCATAGTGTTCAAGAGATCTCTTCTTCTCTTTATTTGATTTAATGTAAAAAGACATAGAGAATTCATTTTCTATCTTGATAGCACATGTGGAAATACCTTTATATGATGAGAAGGATTATATGACTAATACTTTATGGAGAAATGGTTTTAACCCTTAGATGAATCGATCAATTTTACTCCTTGGGTTACTTATATAATCTACTGCATGCCATGATATCCTTGTTATTTTATCCTCATAAATTTTGACATTCTCATCCTCCTTTTTCCTTAGACTTAGAAATTTCCTTTCCATATCCACTTGATTGTCACGAGGAAAGTATTTTTTAAAGAAAATCTCTTTAAATGACCTCCATTCCATAATTGATACTTCTTCATCATTCTTTGTGTTTTGAATTAATAACAACCATTGATCTACATCTCCCGTTAGGTGATAAAATGCAGTGAAATTTTTCCCCATTTTCTACTCCACAAATCATTAAATATTTTCTCAAAGGAACATATCATTTGCTCAGTAACAAATGCATTTGTTGTCTCATTGAATGTTTGTGGCTGTTTCCTCCTGAAGTGGTCTAACATTGATCCTTCACATTGTGGATTGGGGTGCTCAATATGGGTAAGGATATTATTCATAACTTGAGTGATTTGTCCTAGTATGGTGATTATCTTATCAACAGAACTTGCATAACCAACTCTACTATAATTATCTTTAGTGGGAGGAAAATCACTACATGGATTACGTACATTGATACAATTTCAATTCCTTCCACTAGGAACCATTTCTAAATAATGACATACACTATATTACTATATGAATCACAATATATAATTATAAACTTGTAAAACACTTAACATAAATTTAAAAGTTTAAATATATAATGCATAATAATAGAAGTGTTTTCTTTGAGTAAGTATATACCCATAAATCATTCATAATGGTCAGTAAATAAAATGTGAATTATCCTAAGCATATCCCCCAAGAGTGTCATAACCAAGAGTGCAGCAAGGCCTGTTGTCGTGTACCCGGATACCCCGATTCAAGCCCAAAACTCTTTGTCAGAGTATTAACTCCTAGGTACATCGGTGCTAGAGCTGCCTTTACCAACTGGTATCGAGACAGGGATGTATTTCTTGTAAAAATAACAAAATATCTACATTACCAAAATTCTAGGAAGTTCTTCTATACAAATCTTGAAAGTCTATCTTTGGGTAATGTTATCTAATTAGAGTTTTTCTAAATATAGCTTCCATGTTTTTTACTAAACATCATCTGATACAAACTGTAACTCACAGATCCTAGTTACCCAGATTCGGTGAATTATTACATAACATTAGCATGATCACAAGGTATCAAATCATAAAAGACATATTAGTTTAGTAGAATTGGAAGTACTATATACACACATAAGTTTTACATTACATTATTAAATGAAAAAACATCAATATTGTCTCCTTTGAACACATTAATATCCCTTATACTATCCATATAGATCAATCATAATAAACATCTTTGCATCCTGGGAAAAATAAAGCATATAAAGGGGTGAGCTTAGGTTTTTAGTAAGGATAACAATATAGCAGAAACATTCATAAATAAGCATAAACATTTAAGAAAATTTATAATACTAAAACACATTCCATTTTAAACATAAACTTCAACATAATATGAGAAATATAAATCAAATAATTCTATTTATGTATTCACATGGATATTCTACTTGTCAAATAATAACATGTAATATCAATAGAAAATTTAATAATGATAGAATTCATAATTCCAGAATTCATATCCACATAGTCATGGCCTCATTCCAAGACTAAAAATAAGTCCTTTTCAAGTATTTATGCTAATACAATAGTTTTTCGCATGATAAATTCTAATGCATGGAGGAGCTATAGTGGTCTCCACTCGTCTCTTTGTAAGTCCAATGAATTCCTCATATGAAAAGGTTGAAACATAACATAAACATTCATATTAAAACATTCATACAAAATATTAATACTTTAACAAAACAACATGAATGGTATATAAATAACACATCCACAGTCAAACATATCTCAAAAAATCAATAAAATATGGAAGATTGTATCATAATAAGTGAACTTTGAACAGGTGTAAAATCTATAAAAGGATGTTGACATAGATGAAATCAATATTATTTGAGAGAAATATATCTTTCTATTTTAAAATCATTTAAAAGTCACATAGTTATAAAATAAATCATTTATTTTGAAAATATTTTATAATCTTGTAAGGAAAGCTTTGAAGATGTTATAATGGTAGAAAATAGCCGCACTCTCCATATAAGTTAAAAAACATTTTTTCCTTAATTTTGTTGAAAAGGTCATAAAGGACATTGTTCAGAAAATAACGGAAATATACCTTTATAAAAATTATATATAAATTCAACCAAGGGTATAAATTACTTTAACCCATAGTCTATGGAATAGTAAAAATCTTCTGAAATACATTTTTATGAAACATGGATGTGGATGATAAATAGGTCCTAATAGATATTCGCCTCTAAACAACCTCGAATAATAAAGTAATTCTAGAATTAACCCTTATCTTGTACTTTTCCATGGAAGAAGATATGTTAACCTCTTGTATGATAGATAAATCAATTTTATTAAATTATACTAGAAACAAATACATAAATATGATATCCTATATGATCTTCTAATAATAATTTGTTAGTAATATTTTTGTAGTATCATTGTTTCAGGTGTTAGCTGATTCATTTTCCTTTATTTTTTTGTTATTGAAGTCAAGTTTGTTATGGATATAATTTACTTTATTCATATCCATAATGATATTAAGTTCTTAAAAATTATTTTTAATCATAAAATTAATGTTATTATTGAATTTGTATGATTGGGAATGAATTTCATCGCGTTCATGTAGACGGTAATCTGTACGTAAGAACGAGTGAAAATTACATTCTATTGATAGTGAAATAAAATGTAATTGGATGGTAGATCATATATAAAGATTAATTAACATGTTATATTCATTATTTACAATATGTATAATCATTATTATACACATCCAAATAATTAAGTGTTTGAATAACAAACTACACCATGACGTGGAGAAGGTAAGCCGCACATACACACATATGGTGACTTGTCATTCATTGGATTGATAGAATAATAAATATGGTTATACCATATTTATAATAAAATCATGGTATATATAAGGTACTGGAGTTATTTTTTTGGTATGTAAATAACAATGAAAGTGGAATTGGAAGAAGAAAAGAACTTTGAAAGAGGTGGAGAAATTACTACATCTTCTTTAGGTGTTTCCTTTTGTGTTGGTCAAAAGGGATCTTTATGATGGATTTATGATCAAAGTAAGGGATCTACATAGAATTGAGGGTTGTTGGGAGAATATTTGAGTAGGGGTTGGCTGAGAAAAATGGCTTTGGAGGTGTGATTTCGAGAGAAGGGATGTACCCTTTTAAAAGAGAGGTGAGGGTCACTTTTGGAAAAGCTTGAAATATTATTTTATTATACAGTCATATTAGGTTTATAATGGCTCAAAAAGGATTTATCTCAAGGTTAAGGTGGGGATGGGTTGAAAAATTTTCAACCAATAGGTTTTAGATAGGTTTAGGTCACCATATTAGCCTTATATTTTAGATTTAACTCCTAGTTAAATAGTTTAACTTTTTCCATGTATAATTGTATTATTTTAATAAATGGTTTATAAAAGTACTATAAAATGCCAAGTGAAACCCAAGTGGTTAATTATTGATATATCTAACCTCATATAAGTCTTTTGGGAAAACCTTATATTTATAGGAATATTTTATCAATTAACAATATAGTATTTGTTTCAAAAACTCATTTATGTCAATTTGTCACAAAAACATTATCACTTCGAAAAAAATTATTTAATCAACCCTAAAATGTCATAATAATCTAAAATTCTTTTGTAATTCATCATAATTCTCAATTTACTTTTGTTTGGATATTTATAATATCAATTATTTTAATATTTCATTTAATAAGGTAATTACTGCATCATCATTGTGTCATAAATAATTTTAATTATTTGATGTCTAAAAATTATAAATAAGAAAACATTATGTATAATATATTTTTAGCTTTCTAGTTAATATTTTTAGTCAAATTTATCTTATGTATATCCCAATATTATAAAGGGTTAGTTGTTAAACTTTGAATTTAACACTTTTAACTCATCTTTAAATAAAATAATAAATAACATCCTAATCTAATCAAAGAGGACCCAAAGGATCATATTTTATTATTAAAGTTTATTTTGGTTGAAATAAACATATCTAATAGAATTATGACATTTGGTAGGTAAATTATAATATCATGTTTACCTTTAATTGCCCTATTTACATTTAACCGTGGTAAATAAAAGTCAAAAGTTATTATTCACCAAAAATTATTTTTCATTTTATTGAACCACATTTTACTTATTGAATTAAACCTTTCCTCTTAGATTTTTTGAAATTCAATTCACATAAGCGGTAAACTTAATTTTTATGCAAATTTGAAAATGCGCTTAGAAGATGCGTAAAAGACGGTAATAAAATTTCAATAAAATTTTGTATGTCTAATATTATTATAATATTACTCTAATGAATTAAGTTGAGAATATATAGGAATTATGTATCTATTTTTACCAAAATTGAATTGAAATATAATAACTAATTATTTAAACAAAACATCAGTTTTAAAAAATAACACGGCGTTTTTAACTATTAATCAAAAATTGAAAGTTTTCAGAAAAATACCAAAAATTCCCCTAAACTAATTTGGATATTTAGAATCCAAAAATGACTTCCATTTTGAAAAATAAAATTTATAAAATTTCAAAAAGTGGGTATTACTATTCATGATGTCTAGTTTGATTTGTTGTGGTGTGATTGAACTTGATGTTTTGTACAATGCAAGATATTGCATTATTCAAAGAGAAGTGTACTATGGAAGCTTGGGGTGTTACACCCCCAGACCATGGACACCCCCTGGGAAGACCCTGGATACAGCTAGTCTCTAGACAGATCCCCACCCCAAGGAAATACCCTGACCTCCACTCCCTTAGACACCCCCCAGACCTTGGACACCCCCTGGACCCCCCCCCCCTCCAGACCCTTAAAACCCGCAAGACAGACCCTGGAAACACCCCCCCCGGACAGACCCATGACACCCCAAGACCCTAGACAGACCCTAGACACCCCAAGACCCTAGACACCCCCAAGACCCTATAAATGCCCCCAAACTGACCCCCCCCCCCAGAACCTGGACAACCCCCCCCCCCCAAAGACAGACCCATAAAACCCCTCGACAGACCCCCCAAACCCTGGACAGACCTTGGACAACCCCCTCCTGGACACCCACATCCCTCTTGGACACCCCCTCACTTCTGGACCCCATGTAGCACCCCTTCCCTCCATGAAAATCCCCCCCTCCACTATCCCAGGGGCAACCCCCTAGGACATACCCCCAGACATACCCCCACCCAGACATCCCCTGGACAACCCCCCCCCCCCCCAACACATACACCCTCTAGACACACACAACCCTCTAAAGTCGTTCTCGCACATGCATTCGCACTGTGATATAATCAAATGATCAAATAAAGGAACACCACTCTACAGACCCCCTCCCCCTTCCTTGAAGACCCCTCACCCTCCCCCTACACCCCTACCAGTTTCCTTCCCCCATAGCCCCCTTTCACTCCGTACCCCACCCCACTATCACACCTCTGCCCCACCCCCTAGCACAACCCTGCCCCACCCCTCCACCCCTTGCACCCCCTTCACCCCTTGCCCTATAGCCCCCTACCCCCATCCTTACATCCTTACATCCCTTGAACCCTTCCCCTGCCAGTTTTACCTCACCCCACTACCCCTAACACCCCCTGCCCCACCCCCATTGCACCCCCTTCCCCACCCCATTCCAGTCCCCCCTGCCATCCCCCACCCCCTCCACCCCACACCCTTCCAGCTCCCCAAGACCAGATCTGCACCAAATCAGTTGCAGTAGGGGTTTTCAACTCCTGCCTTTTAATCCATAGAATTATTTCTTGTATATAAATGGTTTGAACAATGTAATTAGTACATGTGTGGCCAATGTTTAACATTGTAAATTAGGTTATAATTACACAGTTAAACACATAGAAATTATAGGATAAATCCATGATCTTATCAAATGGAATTCTTATCTACACCCATCGTTATACCATGCATCTTGGAACCTAATAAAACTTTCAAAACCCTCGAATATAGACCCAACATACACACTTCATAACCATGTAAATTGATTCCTACCCAACTATACATAATCACCAAATGCTTCCACAATAGTTGTACCATATAGTTGTACTCACATCCTCTAGCTACGATAAAAAAACACCACCTTCCAAATAAAACTGAACTCAAACATAATACAATATATATCCTGAGAATCCAAAATCCTTCCAATATAAACAATATAAAATTTCAATATCAATATTATAATAATAAAAAATAACTATTTGATAAAATCAAATGTATAAGCCTATAAGAAAATTTAAATCTGAAATGCACCTCAATATCAGTATCACTAGAACCATTATGACCCTCATTCTCTCTTATATAAACACCAACATCATTATCACCTCATCTCATACAACCGCCACCACCACCACCATCAGAATTATTGAAATATTCATTGGTTTATGCACTTAAATCCTTGGAAGGAGCAAATAATCCTGATAAAGATAATGCATACAAATGAGAACACTTTTAATTAACAAAAACATTCAATTTTTATATGGTTATTCATATAATATCATTATTTTACCAATAAAATACTCTGATAAATATAATTAATACAAATGAGAAGACATATAATTAATTAAAACATTGAAAAATTCTTGGGTATGATGATTCGTGAACATAAAATTAAAGAGAAATAAGAAAGATGTTTAGAATATAAGGAAATATTAAGATTTTTATGGTGTAAAAAGAAAAAAATAAGAATGAGAGAATAATATATTTTTGATATGTTTAAAATATTAAATCATATTTAATTAATGATGTTATTATTCTATATGTTCATTCATGTATGGATTTCATGAATGGTGAAAATTATTATAATTTGTAAAAATAAATGAAAAATTATTCCATATAAGGGGAACACTATATATTATTGGGTGAATATAGAAGGTTTATTCATGATTGAATTCGTCATTAACCTATGCCCCACCCCCTTGCACCCCATACCCCACCCCTCCCTGCTTCCACCCCACCTCCACCCTCGCCACTTCCCAGCAAACCCCCTCCCCCCTTCAACCCCTACCAGTTTTTCCTCCCCCCATTGCTCCCTTCCACCCCTGTACCACTGCCCCAACCCCTGGCACCCCCTGCCATATAGAACCCCTACAAACCACCGCCCTCTCCCCTCATGTATCCCACCTGCGCCCTCCCCTCCCCCATTCATTGATGACCCCCCTACAGACCACCACCCTACCCTCTGCCTAAAATACCACCCCCTGCTCACGGCCCTCTCCCCCCACCCCCTCCTCCCTACCTCATCCCTCCCACCCCTCCCCCTGCCCTACAGACCACCCTCGTTGCACACCCTACCCCAACCTCCCCCTTTCACCCCACATGCACCCTCCCTACTACCCTTAATCCCCCCTTGCAGACCCCCTACCCCAACCCCCGCACCATACCCTACCAGTTTTCCCTCCCCCACTGCCCCATGCACCCCATACCCCATTTCCCCACCCCCCATTCCCTACAGACACCTTATAGACCACCATAATCCACCCATTACATCCCGCCTACACCCTCCCCCTCCCCATACCCTGCAAACCACCCTTTAGACCACCCACTACCCTTGACAGACCACCGCCTACCCCAAGCCCCATTCGCCCCTTCACCAAACCTTCTTCCCCCACCCCCTCCCCCTTCCCTATAGACCTCCATACAGATCACCCCTATAGACCACCCCCTAGCCAGTTTTACCTCCCCCACTGCCATCCCCCTACCAATTTTCCCTCCCCCCATACAGACCCCCTTGCAACCTCCACCCTCCCCCTACATAACCCCTTTCACCCTCCCACTTGCACCCCACCTAGATTGGTTTGTTGAGTTAAATTCAAGAGAAAGAAAAATAATTGAAATTGATATATGTATGGAACCATACTTATAAAGAAGTATTTGTTGTCATGAATAATCAACTTGAGGTCAAATAAAATATGATTAAATTGTTTGACCATATGATATAGGAAAAGAACAAAATTCATGATGATGAAGTTGATAAAATCAAGAAGCCCCATGAAGACAAGATAAAAAAAAATTGATGATGACAGAAAATAATATCAATATTTTTCTAAGTTAGTATATAACTCTACATTTAATTATTACTAACTGTTCCATGTCACTATAATATCTCTTATGGTGTAATTAACCATGTGCCAGCTCTGATTAAGTTGTCCAACCCTAGTAGTCTCTTTTGTATAGAAAATCATATCAAAAAGCTTAAGATTAATCATAAACTTTATCTTATTTATAATACAATCATACCGTCATTGTATACATATAAAATAACAATTAATATAATATTTAAAATTTGGATGTTGAGAAATAGGTGAGAAGAAATGCAAAACATTGGAAGTCACATAGTATACTAAATGTATGTTTCATAACATGGTATATGAGTCCCAGTAAAAGGCCTAGCATGTAATTTTATCATATATTCATGTAGAGTTATATATATAGTCTATAAAAATAAGGTATACAACATAGGGGATAGATGAGTTACATAGGTGTCTACCGCTAGTATACATCGAGCCAATCTAACTTAACATAAATGTCATGTTTCTTCTTTACACATAGTGTCTGAATCATTAGGGGTAATAGGTGTGTCATATTAATATAACTATATAATTTTATCAATATCATACATGGAATATACACTAGAATACACCAAATGTGTGTTCAAGTGAGAAATCAGGGTATGTACACCTATAAATGCTGTGTTATGTGGTTTAAAAAACAGTGTATATCACCTAGCTACACACAATTCATATAACAAAGAAATTAATTCATGATTGATTATTATAAATAAATTAAAAATTAATAAACAATAAAATAAATAATAAAAAAAGATTTATTTTTATTTGGTCTGTTTAGGTCCTATGTGCATGGAAAAAACACCTCCCAAAAAGAACCCATTTTATTATGAATAAAAATGTTCCAAGTAACAAACCAATAGTATGAATAATAAGAAAATAAAAATGAGAAAAATATTCTTTTTTTAATAACTAAAAAAGATGATGCAGAGTGCTTATAATCCCAAGAGGGTGCCTATCAAAGAGTCATAATCCCATCATAATTTAGAAACACTCATGGATATGATGGTTCATAGTTATTTGGGACCTTTTGGTTCAATCATACAACCAAAAGTTTTCTTTATGAAGTTATATCATCAACACTCCACAATGGTATCTCTAATATAATGTAGCCAAATTTATATTTGTTTGAATTTATAATGGACAGATAAATTTTTTTAAAAAGGGAAATCTTATAGACTATAACAAGAAACTGATATTAAAAAATTGAATAAATTAAGTTTAGAAACCACACCCTTTAACCATAAAGCCTCCTTGAAAGCCTATGTTAGAGGAATATACTCATCTTCAATGGTTAAATTAGAAATCACCAATTTCATATTCCATTCCCATGATATGTTTCCTCCACAATGATAGATACATTTCTAGTATGTCACTTTTCAGTATCCATATTACCTATGTAATCAACATCATTATATCTAGCAATTAGAACATCAGTATTAATGTTTCTATAAAAACAAAAATGTAGGATAGTAGTTTGTGAAAAAAATCTTAGTAACCACTTTAACACCTACAAATGAAGTTACCTTGGATTTTTTGTGAATATATTGAGAATGAAAATAGAAAAAACAAAGTCCATCCTTTAGAAAATCATAGAATAGAGCAGGCTACCAAAAAAGTATTGGTATAATAGTTTTTGACATATATGATGTTTTTATAGTAGATTTATAAATGTGAGTCAATGAAAAGTTGATGTGTTAGGAAAAGGGGTCATTAATTGGCATTAAGGTCTTTAGAAAGTACCACATCAATAAGTTAAAGATATAATATTTTGGGTCAAATATAACATTTTATTAGGATTCTTCCTTTTATTTTATTAATTAATATCTATTTTTTCACTCCTAATTCTATAATCTAAAAAAATGTTTTCTATTGATACATTAAAGAATTAATGATATTAATATTATTGCACATAGATAATATATAATCAAAATAAAGTAGCATGTGTAGAATATATGTTTTAACCTTTTTAATGTAAACACATGCATCCTAATGAATCCTGTTAAATTAGATATCCAACATTAAAGAGTCTAATTTCATACACCACTAACAAGACTTCCATATTAAACCATACAAGTATTTATTTAAAATAAAAACATGGTTAGTTTTAATCACATTTTGGTAACCAAAATGTGGTTTCATTTACAATTTCCCATTAAGTTTGCAGTGTAAGAAGGAAATTTTTTAATCTAATTATTATTTGTGAAAGTCGCTACTATATAAAAAACAAGAAGTAAAAAAATATAAGAATTCATACAAAATGGTGAAAAAATACTAACATAATCAATGAAATCTCTTTGATGTAAACCCTATTCCACTAATATGGCCATGAATTTTATTTTCCTTTACCAAGTTTTGTATTTCTTCCTCCTATAAATCAATTTATTCGCAATTTCCATGTCATTTGAATGTCTATAAAAAATAGAAATTGTATGGTTTTTATTCATGTTTTCAATTTATTCGTGTATGTTAGAGATTCAACCTTTGGAATCTCTATCATTAACTAATTTATTATAGATTTTAAGATCATAATCAATAGAATCATTTTGGAATTCACTTTTAGGATCAAAAAGAGGGGGTTCATCTGCATCCTCTAAATCAGTTCGGGAATAAGGATCAGTAGTCTCACTAAGGGTTGTATCATTACTATCATGTGTGATCAATTAAGATTTTGGAGAACTAAATTCATGAAATCCAATATATATAATGATAATACACCTTTTGTATCTATTTTTTTCAACCTGAAACATATATCCCTTGACACCATTGGGGTATCCCATGAAAACTTACTTAAGAGTTCTTGGTTACAACTAATCAGTTTTAATGTGGGTGTAGGTTTCACACTCAAAAAGTCTTCGATGGTTATCAAAATGTGGTTTACCATATAAAATTTCATCTGTGGGTTTGAATTAATTAGCAACATATGGGAACATGTTAAACAGGTATACTATCATATCCACAACTTCTACCCAAAATAATTTAGGTAGTCCCGAGTATGAAATCATTCCTCAAAAACACTCAAGAATAGTTTTACTCATGTTATCAACAAGTTCATTATGTTGGGGGTCTCCCTAAAAATATGCTATCATATTAGGCCCATAAATTTGTAGAACTAGACCAGCTCAGTAGAAAATTACTCCAAATAATTATCAATTATCATTACTTTAATTATATTTACAATCTAGATTTCAATAATGTTTGTTTAATGTTTTATATTTTTCAAAAGAATTATATTTTTCTAGCTATGTAAACCCATGTTTTTATATGAAAGTCATGAAATAAGGTAAAAAAAATATGAACATTCATCATGGGATGTTGTTATGGAAGTTACACATAAATCAAAATGGATATAAACATATCTTGTAATAAAACTTCATATCATGAGGAAAAGGAATCCCTGTATGAGCCAAAAAGTCCAGCAAAACTCCATACAAAATATCTTGTTGCAACATCCACTTTTTCGGTCTTCGATAATTTGAAGTGTTTCACAACATCAACAAAAAGTATTCATATTACTCTTAGACTGACCTAGAAATCAATTAAAAAAGAATTGTCCTACCCTTTGTCCATGTCAATCAAATGAAAATTCAACTGACTAGGATTATATGAAACAGAAATTTAAATCATTCCATGAGATATGCATTAACATATCGTCTTCAATAAGAATGTCCTTAAACAAAAGTATGATTCGCAAAGGATGATTAAATTACAGAATAAAAATACAAGTTATTTCCAATTCAATAGATAGATCTAATTCAAACATCAAAACATGATTGGCAATAATTTAGAACTCCAATATGGAAATGTAATACATTAGAAAAATTAAAATACTACATTTTATGAAAAAATGTGATAGGTAACCACAAGTTCATAGAATGATATAATTATTCATTCTCCACACACCTATAGTAATATAACACTATTAATATTTCAATAAGGGAATAATTAAGTATTGGAAACACAAGATCATGGAAGATATAAAATAAAAGTGAAATATAATCAATATAATGAAGAGTAAATTTATATAATTATCTCATTAATTATATAATAATCACTTATAAAATATGTTCACCCCTAAATAATACCTTGTAATGACCCAATATCTCAATCCACTCACTCTCTATTTATTATGTTAGGTTAGGTAGTGAATATTGTTTTCGATACACAACTTTAACCATGTTCCTATGGTTGAATTACAACATTCCCAAACCCACTCACTATTTATCCATATCTGATTTTTCTGTTCATAATGTTGGTTATTCAATTTTTTTCTTATGATATTGAAGACTCTAATTGTTTATGAATCAATTTTTTTGGTTTAAAAATAGTTTTCCCACACTTTGGAATACTCAAAAAATTTAGTTATTCATGAGAGGTTTGTGTGTAACAAGATTCTTCTAAGATATTTACGGAAGGTTAACCTGATTGGGAATGGGTTTCATAACCATTTTAATATTTTAAATATCTAATCTAAATTATGAAAATTTATAATTAATTTTCAATATTTTTTTAAAACATTATTCTAATAATTTATATAAAAAATATTTGATTCTATTTTGAGATGGTTGGGATTACATTTGTTTATGGGATGGAAACGTTTCCTGATGGTTATGATTTAGAACATGTAGTTGATTGGGAAATTTTTTATCCAACCAATTGACTTTAGTATTTTCATTATACATGTGATGAAATTTTTTTATTCATAAATCTCCTGACTATTCAGTTCATTCGCCTCTATTAATGGTATCCTTTTAAGAATTCCTTGATTGATGTAATACTTGGGAAATTATCGGTCACTAAAGAAGAACCTTTTTTTGGAAAATCTTGCACTTTGGAAGACTAAAGTGGTGAATACTGTGGGTTTCACCACTAACAATAATTTTGTAGTAATGTGGAAGATCCCCTGTAATATGAGATATAAAAACAATTTCATAAGGTTTCTATTTACAAGATAGATTTTAGGTAGAAAAGTTCCCCTCCCTCGAAGTATGAATGTTATTTGTTCCCTGATCGATGGGAGACATACACTTCCTAATATTATAAACTGAATATGAAGGATCAATTGAATCATTATGTAAGAATCCTAAATGAATCTTGGCGTTCTACTCAACCATACAAATATTCTTGTTATCAATCCTCCAAATTAAAGGCCAATGAGTAATGATCTTCTCTACACCCTAATAGAATTACCAAAATAATAAAAGTAACAATATTCAATAAACATAGATCTACTAGAATCATTCACAATACCTCCTCATAAAACTCTTTTTAAAGGACACATTATCATTATTTTTTAGTCCAACATTGGGGGGTATCCAATTGATCCACCACCCTATAGGAGCACTATAATTTGTAATCACATCCACAAGGAGGATGCCCTTACTAGTATCCATTCTCTTTTCAATTGGAAGAATGGAACCTAGTTTTTCCATGACAGAGAGAACATGAACAAGAATGAATATAGGGAGTTATTCTTCACTTCACGACCCTTGTTCATTTCCTCTAAAATCACCTAACACACCACTCAAAACATTGTTACATGACGATTAACCATGCATAAATATTTCTCAACACTTTGAAATAATGTATGAAAATTGTCAGAGATTTATCCCCCCTAATATTGAAATCCCCTAAGTTTCCCAACAAGGGCCAAAGAAAAGTAGGCCCATTATACATCAAAAAAAGCTCTAGAATAACTCATATTTTAGCCTCTCAAAACACATACATGGTGAGGGTAGCAAAATTAATTCTCTATTAATATTAATTTAATTTGGTATACCATTATTATAGAGCCTCCAAAAATATATGTTCAACTTAACTGTGATTTATTTAGGCAAGGCTTTTCTCACAAACTCATCATTCTCCTGGTTGGATCTTAATAACAAGTGAAACTCCAAAGCATTAAATTATCCAAAGGTAAACTATTATAAAGTGCACATATCTAGTTTATTGAGCATATATTTCCTATCATAAAAATTTTTATGATCCAAATTGAGGGATTTCGATATAAATCTCGGGTTTATTCTCACATTTCTAAAGTAAATGTGAAGGATTGGGAATCTAGGGATGAAGTGAAAAGGAACTAAATTTTTTTTCTAGAATTTGATATACCCCACCCACAAACCAACACATCATGTATGTGATATTCTCTAAATTTGTTTTTAATCGCATGAATGGGAATTGATTTTAGGATGTATATTTCAATTTTTGGATATTCTAGATTTTAATCCCCATAGTCAATTATACCTAAAAGAATTTCTAATTGTGGGATCAATCCTAGATAGGGTACCAATGAAATGAATACTAGAAAAATGTACCTTATTCATGGATTCATCACATGTATGTTGAGGATCCCGAGAGGTGGGTTGGCCGAGTCGAAGGGGAGGGTCCTGGGAGGTGGGGTGGCCATGTCAGAATGGTGCTAGAGCAGATTTGGAATCACGCTAGAGCTGCGTTAGAGAAGGAGGGTCATAGGGAGGTGGGATGGCCACGTCAAAGAACTCAAGAGAGGAGGAAGATCGTGGGGGGGGGGGGGGGGGGGAGGTGGCCACATCAGAACCATGTCTGAGCCATGTCATAATGATGTCAGAGCTGTGTTGGAGAAGGAGGGTCGTGGGGAGGTGGGGTGGCCACGTCAGGGACATCAGGTGGGGAAGGGGATTGCGGGAGGTAAGAGGATCATGGGGAAAGTGGGATGGGAAACTATTTAGGGTAGGTGGATGGGTCGTGTACTGGGCTAGGGCCACAGAAAGTAAAAGAGGAAAGGGTATAAGAATCCTATAGACATGGGTTTTATTTTTTTGTGGCTATAGATCCATGGTTATAAGTCAAAATTCTAGTAGTGGACTTCTCATTGGATCAACTTTCAGGGATATATATCCATGAAGTGGTAAGTCTACATGGATTACCACTATCTATTATATCTAATCAATATATGAGATTCAACACAAAGTTATAGAAAAGTATCCAACATGCTCTATGGACTGAACTGAACTTCAGTATGACCTATCATCCTCAAACTGATGGCTAATCTGAGCGAACTATTTAGAAACTAGAAGATATGTTGAGAGCATGGTCTGTGGACATCCAAGGAATATCAGATCAACATATTAAACTAATTGAATTATCCTATAATAATAGTTTCAACACAAGCATCTGAATGGAATCATATGAATCCCTTTAAGGGAAAAGGTGCATAACACCAACGTGTTGGGATGAAGTCAGTGAGCATAAGAATCCAGGACCAGAAATGGTCAAAGAAATAGTGGAGAATGTAAAACCCATTTAGCATCACATCTACATATATAAAAGTTGACAAAAGATTTATGCAGATAATCATCAATGATACCTTGAGTTCAATGTTGGAGACATGGTATTCTTATGCATATCTACATCACAGAAAGGCATGAGGTTTGGGAAGAAAGAAAAGTTATGTCCCGGGTGCATCAGCCCCTTCGAGATCCTTGATCAAGTCAGAGCTATGAACTATTGACTGGAACTTCTACTTAACATGTCTAAAGTACATGATGTCTTCCACATATCCCTCTTACAAAAGTACGCACCATATCCTTCACATGTACTCTCTTCATAGGTGCTACATTTGGAAGATGATCTTTCTTGTGAGGAGTAGCCAATGATGATCTTGGTTCGTAGAGATAATGTTCTATGTAATAGGACTACTCACTTGGTAAAAGTACTTGTGGTGGAATCATAAGTATTAAGAGGCAACATGGGAAGTATTTGAGGTGATGAGGGAAAAGTATCCACACCTATTTATGGCTTAGAATGTAATATGACATTTCACGGGAAAGTTTTCTTACAGGGGGGGATAATGTACTAACACAATGTTTTATCAATGGAAATTTCCTTCTTATAATTATGTCATATAGTCACATGAAATCACAACATAATGAAATACTAAGTAATATGTGACCTTTAAACATAATATTGTCACTTAGGGGATTTGAATTTCAAAAATCTGACATACACAGTTGCGATTAGTAAGATGTTGGGAGTCCAATAAGACAAACTTAATTTTTGGTGAATTGCAACTAACCCTTATGAATAGTAATGTTATACTTATAAATAGTAATATGACCCTTATGAATATTAAATCATCCAAATGAATAGTAACCTCACATGTGAATGTATAAATTAAATTTAGGCATCTTATAAGAAATAATATGACTATATTAAAAGTATTGACATTTTTGTAAGTCATAAATAATTAATCAAAAATTAATTAATTAATTTTTAAAAAAATGTATTTTCCTAAAATATTTTAATAAATTGTCATTTTTATGGCTTATAGTTTTAATATAATCTAATAAGACCTTATGTAATTTTTGAAAACATTATAAAATCAGTTGTAGTTTTAAAATCACAATTTTTCCACTAAATTATGATTTTAATTAAAATTTAAATTAATTATATTTAGAAAATTATTTTTTAAAAAATTGAGTTCATATTTTGGATTCTAGACATCGAAAAATGGTTAGGAGGAATTTATTCGGTTTTTCTAAAATACTTGAAATTTTGGTGAATAGTAAAATACGATAATTTATGATAAATGCTAAATACATGAATTATGATGTCATCAGCTGATATATGAATGATGTAAGGCCATCATCTCGAAATCACATGCAATACTTCGAATTTTTTGTCATGTAATCATCACTACTACTGGTCTTGAAGAAATTAATAAACTATGGATCTAAATATTATGAAAACCCTCCTCTCATCAACTATAAAATCCACACACACTCTCTTCTTCTCTATATTCTTGTCGATCATTGTACCTTCCATAAATTCTTCTCAAATATCTTCAAAAGATTCTCCCCCATGTCTAGTAACCCTTAGTCTCCCCAGAATACCAAATTCTCTCCCCTTAAGAGGCCCCCAAGGAAGATTAAATGAAGAGTTAAATTCCATTTTTCTTTTCATTCATTTTAATTTCATGTTCTTTTGTTATCTTTTATTTCCTAACCACTCCTAATGAAAATTGTATGAAAAATCATGTTTTATACATGTACTGGAATTTGGTTATGCAAATGGTATAATTCCTTATCATCGCCCCTTTCCCCACCATTTATATGACAGAAATGAAACCATCTCAGATGTGTTAATTTATCATATTCAATGACGATGGGTTATCAATTTCTATTACCATATTAAATTAAGGTAAAGAAACCATTTTTAGGGTTGGAAAAAACTATTAAATGTGTATTTTATATTATGTTATGTTTTACAATCCTTTTTCACACATGATGTCAAATAATAAAACAAAAAAAGTTAATTATGAGAAAACCACCAAATTAATCTAAGAATTAATCAATAATTTTTTATATAATTATTCAACATCACTCTAAGTCAGCAAATTAAATTTACAACCATTTAAACTCCTAGATGTTAAATAATAAATTATAAGCCCAATTCTATTCAACCATTCCAATTTTACATGATTCTCTATTAATGAAAATAATTGAACTCATCGTAAAAAACCAATAAAGCAAACTCTCCCGAGAAATGATATTGAACATCATAACCAATCAAAATGGTTATGAATGAACACAAAATGGTTATAATCAATAAATAACATGCAAATGAGATTATTTAATTTTTAAATAGTGGAATTAATTTTATTATTCATGTCATTAATATTAATTGAATAAAACCATCGTAATTATGGTATGAGATCCTCTCTATTTCACTTTTATTCAAGAATGTCTTCTATGCTATGCTCTTTTATTTGTAATACCTAATAATGGGGTATAATTTATCTCCTACCCCATACTTCCCTCATGATGTATAAGTTATGAGAAACCCATTTCTCTCTCATTAATCCCTCTTAAGTACACCAGATATAATGCAAATAATTTGTAAGGGGTTCTACCCGAACCTCCTTTGTTCCTTTGGGTTGCCTTATCTTCCTTTTACTAAAATGATGATATATTATCTTTTAATTTGAATCTTAAAAATTATGTGTAAATAAACCAAATTCACTTCTCAATGCCCTTTCATTATTCTCTTTATGGGATATACATATTTTTAAGTGATTCCCTCCTCAATACTTCCCTATTAGAAAACCTATTTTGAGGAAACCTCCAAAATTCGTACACAATTTCAAGTTCACACTATCTTTGGTTTTAATCGACCATTACCTTTATAAAATCAGACTTTAATTAATTATGAAACCCTTCTTGGTTTAATTAAGTTCTTATATAATGTATTTTTCCCTTTTCTATTTTAAATGCTCTATAGTATTTTTCTTAAAACAGAACAAAAATGTTTTAATTCTAGAATTTATTAAATACTTTTCTTACATGTTTTCACTTCTACTTGACGTCCCTTACCAAAATAAATTATTATTTTCCCTTATGGATTTTCATGTATATTTATATCATTTATTTAATGGACACTTTTATGATATGACCATTTTTTATGCTTTATGGCATAATTATGGTACCCAGTTATCTCCATGGGTAACCCTTATTTTTATATAAGATTGATTATGTATGATTTTTTAGTGGAAAAAATATTCAAGAAATGTTAAGAGGGGTATACCCAGATAACATTCCAATGCATTGGGTAATGTTGAGTCTTGTGAGATGTTATATGAGATGGTCTTGGCGGTTATCATTGGATTGTGTTATCACGTGCGACAATCTTGGTGATTAGCTTTTGATTATGCTACCATGTGAAACGGTCTTTTCGATTAACCTTGAATCATTCTAATGCCTAGTTTTATGTTGATACCACATTATTATGACTCCATGTTTATATGATTCCATGTTTATATGTCATGGTTCCATATATTAGATTCCTTTTTATATCATCATGTCATGTCTTCTATCCCACGTGATAATGCTTTGTTCGTATGTTTATTCCCCTATGGGGATTTTAGATCATCCCTTTCTTCATGTTATACCTAGATTATAATATAAAAATGTATGAGAATAATTGAAAATATGAGGTCATTATGGAGATTAAATAAAAAAAAATTAAATAATTTTTCAATATGTACACAGTATTTCAAGACACTAGACTTTACAATCCTTGTCTTGTACTATGATGTTTCATTATGCTTAAAATCATGTAATGTTATATGTAGAAGGCTTGGGTTGCTATATTCAATTGTTGGAATAATTTTGGTTTTATAGTTTATATATCATACATATGATACATATGATGCTTTTATACTTATTATATTTTAATTTAACTCATACCTTTATGTATTTAAAATTGTGAGAATTTGATATCATCGTTTGTGGACGTGTGGACTACCACCTCGTCAAAGTGATGTGATTATGTCCCGCTATAAATTGAATGTATTTAGGGAAATTTTAATTAACATATGTGACATATATGATATATATATGATAATAGAAATATAATATACATATATATCATTTACGTTTCATTCTTTTAATATGAAAAGGCAATGGATGTAGCGTCCATGCGTATGTACGACCTAACGTCTCCATAAACGGTGAATTTTAACGCTAATCTCCAAATTTTATGGATTATTCTAGGTAAATATATAATTAATATATAGGTGATATTAAATTAAAGTTTTAAATTCATTATATGATTAAATCAAGATATAATTAATATAAAAAATATGTAACAATTCAAAATATACTTGGAAAACTTGGCAATTAACACCTGAAATAGGTAAAATAATGAAATATTGTTAATAAATTGGTAAAAAGATTTTATAATAAGTTAATATATTTTATTAAAAATATTATTATATTTCTTTTATAAGTTAATAAAAATTTTGAAACAATTATACAGGAGATTAAATGACATTCCCCCAAAAAGAAATGCAATGTAAGGTATTCCATTTCAATTTACATTCCATTGAGACTTATTTATTATTATGAACCAATTCACATTAATGTGGAATATATACTACCCATTTTTATTTAATATCATTAATAAATGATAATTCATTGTATTTTAAGTTTCACTTTTAATTATCTCACCCGGGGTGTTTAGCCTAAAAATTCCCAAATGGTAAAATATATCATTGAAATCTCACTTTTTTTTATTGTTAACTTTTTATTAATCCAAACTCGTTATTTTAAAAAAAATTACTAAACACTTCCTTTAATATCAAAATTACTAGGTGATGGTTAACATTATCACCTAAACCATTTACAATTTTTACATATGGTGTTTACTTTGACAGTTATTTGATTATTTGGGGAAATTTTAACAAATCCATAACTTTTATTTAATATAGATATTTTATAAGGAATATTATTTATTAATTAAATAAATTACTCTATATATGAATAATTATTTGGACTGGATGTGATGGGTGGTCAGTAAATTATATATCCCCTCGATCCGTTAATAGGTTCTCGTGAGACAAATCAGTAGAACAAATTAAATGGGATTCTATTTGTAGTTTTAAAGAGTCTTATAAAAGGTCTTGAAAATATAGGTTTTCATGTGCCTTATACACGAAACCAAATTATTATTCATTTACATCATTGATAATTATGCTATTATTGTTATTATTATTTATTCATGAGATTCATTTCTTTTGACATTATCAATGGATGCATCTCATTCTCAGCTTATTGATCAAATGAGATTTGTTTCAATTATATGACATTCCATATTGATTATGACTAATCCATTTATTTTAATAGAATGTTTTATGATTTAATTATCTTTACATTTGGATTTATTCTCATTGATTCATTATTATTTTCATTTTACTTACCCTTACTGTGAATTTGAGGTCCCCATTATTTTGTTTCCTTTCCTTAGGTTGCGAATAAATGTTCTTCGAATGGGTTTTAAAGTATATAGTTTCGTAGATTTTATTTTGTATTATGTTTAACTTTAAAGTAGTTGGGGTTTGGATTAGTGGTATGCAACCCATAATACAACATGAAAAATGGGGTTTTAAACCCCATTGGGAATAGGAACTGTAGTAGAACTATAGTGCACTGCAGCAGTGGTGGCACTATAGCAATGGCGGGCACTGTAGTGGTGGCAAGTCCCTATAGAAGTGGTAAGTACTTTGTGGTACTATAGCATGCAGATACTATAGTATTACTATTAATAAAATGGTCTTTGAGCCAAAATTTTGGGCCTACGGGCCATGTAATGGCCTAAATTACAACTAGGCCTTCGGGAAATGTAATGGGTCTCTGTTTACCTAGTTAAAGAGTTATTTTCTTTGATTTAATAATAAATGAGGCTTCGGCCCCAACCTTTAAAATAAATGTTTAATTTTCAATTTACCAATGTAAAATGGGTATCATTTATGTAATATGGTTTTCCAAAACTGCAAAACAATCATTCCTTTGGGATTTGATTCTTGTAATCATACTAATGTAACAAAGTAAGGCACTAGCTCTGGGTTACTAGGGCCATGTTGATACATTGTTAGGAAATATTTGAATAAAATTTATATAGTGTATATCTATTTATATTTATTTAAATTCATATAATGAAGATTACTAGACATATAGTTAATGTATGATCATCTTATTATTGAATAATACATTGTTTTAAATCCATTTTCCCAATATATTTTTGGATTTATTTTTGCATTAAATATAGAAACATATGTGAATTCATTTTGATAAAATGGATTCCATATTTTTAATTATAATAATTAGTTGTATTATAATATTTGAACTTAATATTTATTCATAATAAATTCTAATATAAAAAAATAAGATGAAATCGTTAATATTAATGTTGGATTAATGTGGGGGATAAACTAAAGAGGTAAATGGGGAAACATGTTTATAACATGTTTAAATTTGAAGGTTCAATGTTTGTATCGAATATATCAAACACAAAATCCATTATTTATCAATTTTTTAGGCACTTGTATTTATTGTGAATTCCTATTATTGAATAATGTTGTGAAGTTACAAAAAATTACACTCCCTCTCACTTATAAAAGGGAACCTCCTCTCCTATAATTTACAAAAATCTAATGCCATGTATTGGGATATGTAACTACCCAAATACCATCCATAAATAACTAAAAATTTCTTATAATCCTTGGTTTCATAAAAATTACAATATAAAAAGGCATTATATATAATCCAAAACATGTAGTATGAAGTTGAGGTATCATTCTTAACCAAGCATATTTGTTTTATTTCTTCTTCCACCTCCTTTAACAAATTATATGTCATGGTGATATTATATAATAAGTATATAACATATTATATGATGTTATTAGGATCTTTTTAATTGCCTAAATACCTCTTATATTCCATAAAATCGTAAACAAAATGATCATTCATGTATACGATGGACTACCACAGTACGGACCGATGTAATTTATTTTTCATTATCGAATATCATAGATGTTCATTATGATAGATGTAAGGATTATATATTATATTATAGATAAAATAATAATTCTAAAAAATTAAAGTTTCATATACTGTTTTACCATACAATCCTTTTAAAATTAATATTTTCACTCATGTTTGCGGTGGGCTACCACCTCCCAGAGCGATGTGATTGATTTTTTTCCCAAACAACATGGATAGTTTATGATACTATGTATAAAAAATAATATGGTATTTATTATATTATAATAATTGTGTCAATATAAAATAACTCTTACCTTTTTTCTATCTTGATTATTGAAAAATGTAAATGTTACACATGTGTACGTACGACCTATAGTATAAATGATTGTTACATATTTAATTTTTCATAACCATAATTCATAGTTATTTTAAAATTAATATTTTATATATAAAAATTATATTTATTTAATGATTACTATTCTTAAGATAATATAATAGAGACCCCTTTTACATCGGTCAACACACCGATGCTATCATGAAATTATGAACTATGCATCCCCAAAACACCTGATGTTGTCGTAACTGATTATGTAATTATAAAAATAATTAAAAAATAAGTAAATGGTTTAATTATAAGGTATTACAACTTTATATTATTATTAAGGAAAAAGTAATTTTTATATGTTTATTATACAAGAGATAAATGATATACCTGACAAATTATAGACTCAATGTAAGGGTTTCGTCTCAATACATCATTCTTTGAGGAAGATATTATTTTATGAAATTGATTCATCTTAAATGGTTTAAATAATATTACTTTAAATATTATATCAATAATAATTCATAATTCATGTTAAATAATTCTTGAACTCATTTACTTCATTCATGGGAGTTGTGATTCAAATTTTTAAAAGTATTAAGGTTTTATGTTTCATTCTCATTTTAATCAGGATTATTTACACAAGAATTTCCACTGTAAAAATTTATTTTATCATTATTGATTAAAGTACAATAATTTTATTATCTTATCAAAATTGAGAATATTTTGAATTAAATTTATAATATTTTTCTCTTTGGTACATAACATGATTGATAAAAATTTTCAATAAAATAAAAATTCATTTCTCAGTTCAATCAAAAATAAATTTTCTTCTATGTCCATGTTTTCTAACAATGATTTCAAGAATCTTTTTAAGATTATAAAAATCATTTATTAAATAATATTTTACCCATGTTTTAATTTTTACAAAACCATTTGAAAGTGATTTTATTATCGTTTTCTAAATGAGATACGTTTTGACATTTTTACAAAAGTGTGAAAGGAATGTGTTTTGTAATTTCTACAATTTGTGTAGAATTTACTATATTAATGTCTAATAAATTAATTGAATAATACATTATAATTTTCTATAGTTTTTTTGAATAAAAATTTTTTATATAATTTTTTTAAAATTGTGGAATTTTGAAAAAGTGATATCAAAGATAAAATGGTGTTTTTAAAGAAATAATCAGTTTAATATTTCGGTGAAAATTTCACCCAAAAAGAAAAAATTTGATGTTATGTATTTCTTATAAATTATGTATATATATATCTAAAATATATAAATCCACTATTCTATATTAGTTTTATATAATAATATATTATTTGTGTTGGTCTCTAAAATGCCTTAATTATTAATTTTATTTTTATTTTTTATGAGACAATATTATGTAGCCTAATATATTTACACATGTATTTCTTATGATTATTCATTATATTTTATTTCAGTTTTGTGACACACATAATCATATATGTGATATTAAGGGTGAGCCTATATAATGATTAAATTCACTACAAATAGATTTAGTCCCATGAGGTATCTTACATGAGATTATGGATTATACTTATTCCGTTATAAGGAACATGTACACCATTTAATATTGTAAATGAATTTATGATATCATTTTATAGTTTTAACTCAAATTCTATGCTTCTTAATCATGTTTATTCCCTTATTTGGATTATTATCTCACCCATTTTGTCTAATTATTTTGTAGATTATCCCATGTAGTTTATGAGCTTGAAATTATTTAAGATCGCATTATGGAAAATAAAATAATATTTTTTATTTTAGTATCACTTTGATGTATTATGAACCTTATATTCCAAAGAAACTTGGTCTTATGATATTTGGGTTGTAATTAATGTATTCCTATGTTAGAAATCATGTAATAATATGTATAAAAGTGTTGGGTCACTATAGGTGGGTAGGGAGAAGGTGAATAAAATCAATTAAAACATAATGTAAAATAAGGAATACTAATAATAACAAATAATATTTTTATATTAATTCAGATAATAAGTATCCTACACATACTCAGGGAACCCCTTTATTCATTGACAGCTACAGTACCCACTAATAACAAACTATCATTTGAAGAGGAATGACAACACTTTTTCAATGTTCCATCAATATTGGAATCACAACAATAATATAAAAATAAAAATAAAATTTCTTTCAAAAATAAATTATAAACCCATAACATTCGTAGAGGTATAACCTTACAATGCTTTTTATGAGGTAAAATCATAAACCAGTATATATTATAGTTTTGTGTAAAAGATATGAAAATATATCGAAAAACACAAAACTATATTAGGATAGATGTAGTTGACCAATTCTATCAAAAAAACTGTTTAATATTTGGATTATTTCTTCCTTTTATAATAATTTGAATCATCTATATGGATTAAAATGAAAATAATTTAATCATAAAAGAATAAAATTTTTACCAGAAATTGTAGCTATGATCCCATACTTTTGGTAATCATTCATTAATATTTAGTTAACCGTTCAAAACATTTAATCATTGAATAATGATCTACTATAATGTTTTACAATATTTATTTAATATCATTATGATTATTAAAAAACCCATTATAATATCCATAGAAATAATTCATTATTCATTCTATTTTTTAAAAAAATCCTTTGAATATTCAATATTTTATTTTTCAAACCCATTACCTAAATTATCATTTATTTAATATTCATAATAATCTGATCTCGAGAAATGATCAAAATAATTTCAATATGATTAATCTAAGAGTGACATGAAATTCATTCCAAAATTTTATTAATAGAACATCATAAATCACATAAGATATACCATGACATTTTAGTATCTATTTTGACTAAGATCGAATAGTTATTCATAGTGAATAGAAAATAAATGATCTGTAAAAATAATCATCAATTCTATAATTTACACTATTTCTAAATACATAATTCATATGTTTCATTCTATTACTTTTTAAAATTAGAATCTTTAATAATTTTCCAAAATTTGAATTAAGTATTCATATATATAAGTAAATTCTTCAAAGAAAAGAACAATTCTTTTTAGATTGAAACATTCATAAATCTAAATCTTTTGGTGGGAACAACTGAAATCTTAACACATAAGAGTAATATATTTCAAACATATGACAAAATTATAATATTTAGATTCCTTAGTAAAATTTTAAATTGTAAGAATAAAATTTATAATATTATGAATGATATACCGAGGTTTGAACATGGTTCATTTTTTAAGTATTCAATATGCATGTGTAAACGTCTCTCTTGTACAACACTTAAGAAATTATTAACAAAAAATATAAGAAATATAATATTTATTCAATAATAAATATAACATAACTATGAATAATACGTATAATAGATATAAATAGATAATAGTTCACAAATAATAAAATGAAATAATGTGAATGGAATGAAAATTATGAAAATAAAAAATAATGAAAAACAAAGGAAAATAAATAGCCCCTCAGGGGTGTGGTTTCGAATCAAAATTTTCCACTTTAGAATTATATATTTTTATAATTTATGATGTACACAATATATTTGAGTAAAAATTATTTCTTGTAAAACACATAAGAAATTATTAATATGAAACATTAAATATATGATAATTTGAGAATAATAAATAAATAAACATAATAGTGAATAGAAGAAATTATATATATAAAATTATAATAGAAAATAATGAAAAAAATAGTAAATGGGAGAGGTAATAATTATTAAAAAAATAAATCATGAAATTAAGAGGTGAAAAAGAGCCCCTCAACATTCACCCTTTATTGATATTTATAAGACATGAACAACATTCCCCCATTTTTTTGAAAATAAAAATATAAACAAAACAAAGAATATTTTAAGTACGAAAATTAAATTAACAAAAAATAAATAATTAAATACTTTCATATAATGTTAAACTATAATAAAAAAATTAATAAACATGACCAACCTGCTCAATCAGTGAAAAATATACCCAACATGCGAAATTAGTGAGAAATAATTTAAATACAATTCTCAAAATGATCATGCATAAATGTAAATATTTTAAACCAATAAATAAAATATTAATTTATAATACCTATTAATACAAATATAATTTCATGTAAATGATATGATAATGAAGCTTTTATGATGTAAATGTATCTAATACAAAAAAAATCTCATGAGAAAAAAAAATGGTTAATAAAATTTATGAAGTATAGAATATATTTAATTAATATAAATAAATATATTATAAAATAGATCCTATATTATTTATATTTCCATACAATTCTATAATTATATGGTCATAGATAACCATTTCAAATAGTTTAGAAGCCAAATGATTTGTAAATATTTCATGGAGTGAATCTTTTAAGGAAACTAACTCTAAAATGATACCAACTTCAAATATATGATCTTTGATAAATGATATCTCACATAAGTATTATTCATTATATAATTATGTAAAGGGTAATTAAAAATAGACATGGTTTACCAATTTTCAATAAAATCTCCATCCTTCCAAAATAAATGTCAATGTCTTACAATGTTTTCCTAATCAAAAGGTTACATGAAAAAAATTGTTACTCTAGTATAATTATCTTAAATTTTAGATAATTCCCTTGAATGTTTATTCTTTGAAATATATGATAATAAAATATTTTCTTATAAATGACACATAAAAATTTAAATTTTTATATATATCTAAAATCCTACAAAATCAGAATAAGAATTAATCAATAATTTAAAAAATGTTTCTTTGGGGAAGTATAGTGCTTGGTTAATGGAACCTTTTCAAAAATAATAAATATTCTAACTCCACTAAAATTATTTTAATCCATTTTAAAATTAATTATTTCACATATATATAATAAAAACATAAAATATATTCAACTAATTATTAAATATATTTTACTTTAAATCAAACCAATGAATGTTTTCTGATCAATATACTTTCCTATAGAGTCATTATTTGGTATATAATAAATACTCATATGAGTATTGATATTTTTAATAGAATAACTTCTAAACATCCTTAAATAATATTTAAAATAATTTAATGGATTCAAAAAAATCTTCTCTTATGAAATTTGAAATTCAAAAAATTACTTGACATCTCTGAAAAGACTCATGTAAAACTCATTAGTCATAAAATCCAAATATTTCTTAAAATCATTATCACTTTATGAACCATAGATAATAACTTTTTATAAATATAAATACTATAATGTCTATAGAGTAACGTTTAATACCCAACACAAGATCAATTATTTCCTTCAATAAAATTATTCTCTAAATGAAACCATTAAAATATTTTATACCTAATTCTAGGACTCTGTTTCAGTTTGTAAATATATAAAGAAAGATTTAATACATGACTTGGATTATTATATTTATCAGATCTTGGTTATTGTCTTACATCAAAATCCTTTGATATATGCATATTATGAAGTGAAGTTTTGAAATAAATTTTTCAAATCATAGATCCTTTATGTGCTACTGATATCCTAAGAGCATAGAATCTTAAAACATGGGTAAATGTATCAATATAGAAATTAACTAATTGTTGTATCTATCCATGACAAATGGATTTAGACATATTATATGATCCATACAGCTTCACCATGTTCATTTTTGAATGTGTATCTTGCTCCAATAACTACATGATCATATGGTGGCTCATCTAATTTAGAAAATCATTTACATGTAAATTTGTTAAGATTATCTTGTATACCCAAAACAAAATTTTTGACGTCCAAGGAATCTATAAAGTCATTCAATGAAAACATTGAAATAGAATTATAATGCACAAAAAAATTCCTTATTCAATATCATGTTTTGACAATTTAATATATATTACTAATCACATATTCAATTGAGGGATCTTGATGTGCCATACAAATTCATTATTAAACGAATGTTCCCCCCAAACAACTATTTAGTTAACCATATAAGTCTGATCTTAACTAATAGAAAATTATCTAATGTCTACTTTAAAATAGTCATCTTTAGTATAACTCTCCATTATATACTCCTCATAATATTTAATGTGAAAATATTATTCGATATTTATTGTCCTTTTATTATAATATTTATAATACATACTCACACTAGAATATACAAAAAAAATTAATCTCATTTAGAATAATATTTCTCCACAATATATTCATTTTTTAGGTAAAAACCCTCACAAAAACGAACTCTAAAATAAAAATCATTCAATTTTATTCCATTGAATAATACATACTAAGCCTTCTTTGGAATTGGTCTAAAACAATTCTATTTGAAATAACAATAAATTACAAACAAAGTCTTCTTGAAAATAATTTTTTAATCCATACTCGTAGATAATGTTGGATTATTTTTCTAAATTTATATTATTATTCATTTATACATCTCTTTTTTTTGGATGATTCATGGGTTCTTAGATGTTAAGTGGACAGAAAATCTTTAAAATGGATATGATAATAAATATATTTTATAAGATAAAACATATACCAGTAAGTTAGATGTGGTAATTAATAATAAAAAATGGCTATTACTCCAAATTCATAGTTTGAGTAGGACCAAACAAATAAAGATGAACTATTTGATCTTATATAATAATCTTCATTTTCCGGATCTTCCTAAAAGAATCCTTATAGAATTTTTCATTCATGAAGGACTCAAAAATATAAAAAAATTTCATATCCAGCTATGGTATCTATAGTACACATTGATTATTTTGTTGATTATAGACAAACCTGAAATTTAAATGTCCAACTATCCTATGACAATATAAACTATCTACCTCCACTACATTAAAATGGTTTAAATGTTGAAATTTTAGTACAATAGTTAAATGTAATTTGAATTATAATTCCCCTACCCCAGTTAACCAGATTCGGTGCATTATTTTAATACATTATCATGATTAAAATGAATCAAGTCTCGAAGGACCGATCAATTTAGCAGTCTTGGAAAATAGATTACATACATTATCATTACAGTACAATTTTAAACATAAAACACATCATAGATAGTTCTTTGATAATTCCATTATTCCCTTTTGTATAACCCTTCATATCCATCATAATATACTTTTTGGAATCCTGGGAAAATAAAACATAAGAAAGGGGTGAGCTCAGATGCTCATTAAGGGTAAATAATTTCACTGAAGATAACATAAACAATTGGAATATTGAATAATTGAAAACACATGCCCTTACAAATAATAAATATAGACACTTTATGGCATAAATATGAGCTGAGTAAATAATGCCATAATAAAACATAGTGTAACTCCCTGACCCCAGTTACCCAGAGTCGGTGCATTATTACATAACATTGGCATGATAAAAAAGGATTAAGTCTCGAAAGACTGATTAGTTTATTAGCCTTGGAATCACTAGATCTATTTATAAAGTTTACATTACATCATAAAATGAAAAACTACAACAAAAACTTGTCTCCAAACTTATATCCCCTTATAATATCCCTTTAGGTCTTTCATAAAATACTTCTTCACATCCTGGAAAAAAAACATAGAAAGGGGTGAGCTCAGATGCCCAGTAAGGATAATAATATAACAGAAACTTTCATAAATAAGCATAAACATTTAAGGCAATGTATAACTAAAACAAATGCCTTTTAAACTTGAACTTCAGCATTATATAGAATAAATAAAATTAATTAATTCCATTTACTTATTCACATGGATATTCTACTATTCTAATAATCACATGCAATATCAATAACCACTTTCATAATGATGGAATGCATAATTCCAGACTATCATAACCACATAATCAGGGCCTCGTGCAAAGACTACTAATAATATATTGTCAAGGCCTCATTCTAAGACACTAGTTTGTCTCATGAGACCTACCGATGCATTGAGGAGCTATAGTAGGCTCCACCCTTCACTTACTAAGTCCAATGCATTCCCCTTATGAATAAGTCCAAACATAACATAAATAGTCGTATTAAAACAAGCATATGAAATGTCAATATTTTCTCCATAAACCATGAATGGTATAAAAATAACACATCCACTGTCCAACATATCACAAAACCTTCAATACAACACGGAAGTTTTGTATCATAATAAATCAACTTCAAATAAACTTAAAATCCATCAAAGGATGTTGACATAGATAAAATCAAAACTATCTGAGAGAAATATCTCTTTTTTATATCAATTAAAAGTCACATAATTATAAAATAAAACATTTACTTTTAAAATATTCTTATAATCTTGTAAGGTAAGTTTCAAAGATTTTAAAATGGTGGAAAATATCTGCACCTGCTGTATAAGTTAATAAAAAGACATTCTTACATTAATTTTGTCGAAATGGTTAAAAAGTACCTTGTTTGGAAAATGACGTAAAAATTAATTTATAAAAATCTAATAAAAAGTCAAACAAGGGTATAAATGACTTTAACCCATATTCTTTAAAATATTATGAACGTTATGAAATATATTTTTAAGAAACATGGATGTGGATGATAAAGATGTCACAGTAGATAATTACGTATAAACAACCTCCGATAATGAAGATATTGTAAAATAAACCCTTACCTTGTACTTTTACATGGTTGAGGGTCGGTTAACCTCCTGTATAATGGTGAAAATAATTGTTATTAAATTATAAATTAATTATATACATTAATATGATATCATATATGATCTTTTAACATTGATTTGTTAATAATATCTTAGTATTATCATCGTTTCGGGTGTTAACAGATTCATTTTTATTTATATTATTTGTTATGTGATCCATATTTTTTATGGATGGGATGTATATTTTTCATATCCAGAATGATATTATGTCTCTAAAAATTATTTTTAATCATCAAATGAAATTTTGTCTTGAATGGATACGTTGGGGAATGAATCTCATCGTGTTCTTGGAGATGGTAATCCGTACGTACGCACGAGCGAAAATATCATTATTTTGTTATTAAAATAATATATATTTGGATGGTATATAATATATACAGAATTATTATCATGTTATATTTATTATTTACATGAATTACACATCATTATTATACCCATCTAAATAATAATATATTGAATAATAATTACACCACGACGTGGAGATGGTAGGTCGTACGTACACACGTACGGTGACATGTCATTCAAGTGATGGATAAAATAATGAATTTGGTTGTACCATAATTAAAATAACATCACAGTATATAGAAGATACTGGAGTTATTATTTTAGAATGGGAAAAATAATGAAATAAGTTGTTGATGAAAAAAGGAACTTGAAAGAGGGTGGTGAAAACATTACCACTTCTCCGGGTTCTTCCTTTTGATTTGATAAAAAGGGCTCCATAGGTTGGCTTCATGATCAAACTAAGGCCACTAGGTTGAAGTGAGGTAAGTTGAGAGAATATTTGGGTAGGTTTTGGCCAAACTAAAAGTCTTTTAATGTGTGAATAATTGTTTAGAAGTTGTGTCCTTTTATAAGGGGGAGAAGGGGCTCTTTTGGAAGAACTTAAAGTATTATTTTATAATAAAATCATATTCAGTTTCTAACAGCTCCAAAGTGGATTATTCAAAGTCTAAGGTGGGGAAGGGTCTAAATCCTTTCAACCAATAGATTTTAAACAGGTTTGCGTCACTATATTATCTTTATCTTTTAGTTTTAACTCTTAGTTAATTAGTTTGACATTTACCATGTCACTTTGTATTTTTATATTATATAGATTATAAACTTACTATATATATTTTAGAGAGCCCCAAGTGGTCCATTAATGATACATATATCATGATATAATTCCTTTTGCTGAGACTTAGATTTTTAGGAACAAAATATCAAATAATAATATAATATTTGTTTTAAAAACTCATTTATGTCAATTTTGACACTATTCAATAATTTATTTTTGTTAAAGTCTTAACAACTTTATTAATTCGAATACAATTCATTTAAGAAATACTAAAATGTAATATTAACCAATACAATTCGTGGATGGCATCAAAAAATTAGAATTATATTTAATTTAACTTTTATAATACCAATTATTTGATTCTTTTATTTATAAGGAAAATACTGCATTATTATTGTGTCATAATTAAAATTAATTATTAAATGTATAAAAATTATAAATAAAATTACATTATGTATGAAATCTTTTTATATTTCTAATTAATATTTTTAGTCTAAAATATAACCTGCATAACCCTATGTAAAAATTGTTTTTCTAAAAGATATATGATTATGTCATTTTTGTATTTACTTTAACTTAATTAATATAAAGTGTCATTATCACCTAAAAGTGGCTCCATGGGGTCCCAAAATTGACCCAAAGATGAGCATGGTCAGACATGTACCAACCAATAAGGTTAGGACATGCTTTAGGGTAATTTATTATTATTATAATATTATTTTTTACCCTTATTTACCAGATTTCGCCTTTAACCATGGTAAATAAAATATTTACCAAAGTAATTATTCAAAATGTCTAAGAATAAAAGTTACCTATTTACACAATTTGTAAATCTTGATTCCAAATATGGAATCCATTTTTATAAACTAAAAACACATAAGTGGCAGAAAGTAATTTAAAATTAATTCTCGTTGTTAAAACAAAAAGCATGTTTTAAAGTGATAATAACTATCAAAAGATTAACACTTGTTTATGTCCGGTTTCATTGTGAAATTCTGTCCAATGACCAAAATTGTATTAAATGGTAAAAATATATTCTAAATATACTTTAAAACCACAAAAATTCATAATTTATCACTATTAATTATTTCAATTAAAAATGTTGTTTTTAATTAAAATTTAGTAATTTTCACTATTCATCAAAATATAAAAGTTATCCGAAAAGCACCAAAATTTCACCCTAGGCTAATTTGGATATTCCAAATCCAAAAATGAAGTCTATTTTGAGAGATAAAATTTATAAAATTTCAAAAAGTGGGTATTACTATTCATAACAACTATTTTGATTGGTCGCAGTGTGTTAGAATCTCGAAGTTGTGTACAACACAGGCTATTGTATTATTCAAAGAGAATTGTACTGAGGAAGATTGGGGTGTTACACATAGTAATGGGTATTATACTAATCTACTAACCACATGAACCATCAATATTATTTTCAAAATGAGGGAATTTATAATGCTAGACACTCTGAGATATTGTTTCAAGGCCTCAGCCAAGACGTCTAAAAATGATTAAGTCCTCAGCCAAAACCATATATTAAATTGGGAAAGGCCTTGAAGAATTTCACATATAATTGTATCATGAGACCTACCAATTCATTGAGGAGCTATAGCAGGCTCCACCCGTCACTTACTATGTCTAATACATTCCTCATATGAAAAGGTTGAAATATAACATAAACATGTATTAGAACTAGCATACGAAATGTCAATACTTTAACTATATACTATGAATGGTATAAAAATAAAACATCCATAGTAAAACATATCACAAAACATTCAATACAATATGGAATATTTTTATCATAATAAATAAACTTCAAACAAGTTTAAAATATACCAAGGGATGTTGACATAGATGAAAATGATTTGTATCACTCTTAGGGAGATAGATGTCCCTTTTCATTAAATCATCTAAAATTCACATAATTTATAAAGGATTTCATTTAAAAGATAGTTTTTAATCAAAGTTTCCCATAAAACTTTGAAAATTTTGAAAGGAATTATCATTTTAAAACATTCATGTCCATATATATAAATCCTTAAAACCATTTTGAAAACATGCACATTATAGAGAAAGGTTTAGAAGAATAAATATTTAAAACAATTAAAATGATGTTTTAGTAAAAAATAACTTTAAAAAAAATCCCTTTGAAACCACTTAAATGACTAATGGTCTTGGATAACAAATATTTCCCAGTAGATACTTACATAAAAACAACCCTAGATAATAAAGAGATTGTGAAATTAACCCTTACCTTGCACTTTCCTTTGGTTGATGGTACGTTTAACCTCTTGTATAATGACCATAGTATGTTATTAAATTATAACCGAACCATATTCATATTTATTATATCATAAATGATTCATTTATTACTTTATACTATCTATTTAATAATGATTTCCATGTTAAATTAACATTTTGGGTAATAATTGTTTTCATTATCGTACGAGTTTTAACTTTTATTCTTGATCTTATCACTTAGATCATGATTCAAATACATCTAGAATATAAAACATGATTTATATATATATATATATTTAATATAAATATGTATAATAGATAGATATATGAAATGGAAAACACCATTTTTGGAGACGGTATGCCATACTTACGCAAAAACGTTGTTTCCATTTTCACATCGTATTGAACGGAAGTAAGTTAATAAGATATATGTAAGTACACACAGATATATATATATATATATATCTTGTAGAATTATTATTTCATATATTACATACTTATTAATAATATATATTTTAATAATCATTGTGTAATGGTGAACGGGGAAATGAATCTCATCGCTTCGTGGAGACGGTAATTTGTACGTACGCACGAGCGACAATATCATTATATTAATGGTTCAATAGTATGTAATTGGATGATATATCATATATAAATTATCATAAACATGTTATATTTATTATTTAAATCAGTTATGCAAATTATAATACCCATCTAAATAATAAATTATTTGAGTAACAAACTACACCACAACGTGGAGAAGGTAAGTCGTACGTACGCACGTTTGGTGACTTTGTCATTTATAGGATGGATAGAATAACGAATATTGTAGTAAAATATTTATAATACCATCAAATTATGTAGGAGGTACTGTATTTATTATTTATTTTGGAAAAAACAAAGGAGGAAGTGGAAGAAGAAAAGAACTTGGAAGAGGGTGGTGACATTATTACCTTTTCTTCAGGTGTTTCCTTTTGAGTTGATCAAAAGGGATCCCTAGGTAGGATTTTGGATCACTGTAAGGACTCTAGGATGATGTGAGGGAAGTTGGGAGGATATTTGGGAAGGTTTTTTCCAAGACAAATGGCATTGGAGGTGTTATTTTGAGATAAGGGGAAGTGTCCTTTTATAAGAGAGGTGAGGGGAACCTTAAGAAAAGATTGAAATAATATTTTATAATAAAATAATTTTCAGTTTCTAAGGGATCAAAAATGATTTATTTCTAGGATAAGGAGGGTATGGTTCGAAAAAAATCTCAACCAATAGGTTTTAGACAGTTTTTTATAACCATATTAATCTTATCATTTAGATTTAACTCTTAGTTAATTAGTTTAACTTCTACATTATATTATTGTATAATTATAATAATTGGTTTATAAACATACAATCAAATGCCAAGAGAACCTCAAGTGGTTCATTAATGATATACCTATAATTATATAAGTAATGTGTTAGAAATTTATATTTTTAGGACTATTATATAATTTAATAATATAATATTTGTATTAAAACTCATTTTTGTCAATTTTGACACTATTTAGTATTTGGTTTTTGTGAAGTCGTCACAACATAATTAATTTGAAAAAAAATACATTAAATCAATAATCAAAATGTCATATTCACCTAGAAAATTCTTGGAAGTAATAAAAAAATTGAAATTATATTTATTTTAATATTTATAATACCATTTATTTTATTATTTCGTTGATATGGTAGTTACTGCATCATTATTATGTCATAAATAAATTTAATTATTTAAGGACTAAAAATTTAAAATAAAAGTTCATTATGTATGAAATAGTTTTATATTTCTAATTAATATTTAGAGTCAAAAGGATACTTTATATAACACCTTGTAAATATTATTTTACTAAAATATATATGTTTATGTCATTTTTGTCTTTGCTTTAAATTAATTAATATAAAGTGTTGTTATTGTTCTCAAGTGGCTTCAGATGGTGCCAAAATCGTCCCAAAGATTCCAATGGTCAGAAATGTATCAACAAATAGGAATAGTACACATTTTTAGGTAATTTAATATTATTCTAATAACATTTGTTTACCCTTATTTACTAGATTTACCTTTTAACCATGGTAAATAAAATATTTACTGAAGTAAATATTAATAATCTCTAAAAATAAAACTTACCTATTTACACAATTTGAACACCTGATTCCAAATATGGAATCCATTTTTCCAAATTCAAAATAGAGAAATGGAAGAAATTAATGTAAAATTAAATCCCATTGTCAAAATAAAAAACGTGTTTTTAAGAAATAGTAACTATCAAAATATTGACACATGTTTATATTCAATTTAAATGAAAACTTATATCCAATGACCCAAATTATATTTAATGATAAAAATATAATCTAATGATTCTTTAAAAACACTTTAATATATAACTTAACACTATAAATTATTTTGATATAAAAAGTTGTTTTTAATTAAAATTTAGTATTTTTCATTATTCATCAAAAATATGAAAGTTATGTGAAAAGTACCAAAAGTTTATCTGAACTAAATTTTTAGGTACATATTTTAAATAATAATTTAATTTCATTAAATTAAATACATAAGAGTGACAAATATTGGTTTTAAAAAAGGTTCTCCATTAAAAGGATGTAAAATTGCCTTTTTTAAATACTTCTTTTATTTGAAAATATGAATTTGTTCTTATATTATGTATAAAAAACACATAATATGGATTATAAAATTATATGGAGTATATAATTTTCAAAATTCAATTAATATTATTCATAACCACTTTTTGGATGGCTAGTTTGGTAAGTCATGGTGCGCTCGAACTCGGTGTTGCGTGTAGCGCATGTTATTTAATTTCTTTGAAGAGATAACGTACTATGAAATATTGGGGGGATACATTCTCGCCTCCTTAAATAAATTGCATCCTCACAATTTGAAATTTTTCTTTTAAGATTAATTGTTAAAAATATAAAAATACCTTTGTGGAAAACCCACATCAGAAATTGGGTTTATAAAATTTAATCTTAATAAGATTGAAAAGGGACATGAAAAAGTCACTAACAATTTATGATCTCGATTTGGAGAACATTGATGGAAATTAGAGACACATAATTGGAAGAAAAATTTAAATATTTATAGATAGTGATTGAGGTCATCAATCACAAAAAATGTAATATTGAGGGCCTCAAATCCATCAAACTTAGATGATGTAAAATATCATCGGTTCAACAAAACATATGGTATTATGATAACAAAATTTTGGATTTAAGATCCCTTCCCTAATGTTTAAGAAATAATTTATTCATAGAATAAGATTGAAATATATATATATATATATATATATATATATATATATTTGGAAAGTAGAATTTCATCCTTCAAAAAATTCCTACCACAAACTCATCTTTCACTCCAAAAGATAATAGAATTCGAAAATATTCTATTTATACAAATCGTATAGGGTTCCCAAAAATAATGAATTTATAATTCATTTTTCAGACTATTAAAAATAATACATAATACAAACCAGGACATCACATATGCTAGTGGTAGGTGATGCACCCTTGTCGCCCTTCGGTTCTAGTAGCCTTGTCAGACACGACAGGTTGTCGCCATACCCCCATGTTGTCCTTTTTATGAAAATCCAAAAATAAACCCCAGAAATCATTTAACCTTAACAATAGTATCCAATTCCAATCTTAATAGATTCCAACCTTTATACTTATCCAAAATACTTCTATCAAAACTCACTGTCCAAACTTTATAAGGAAGGTAAAAACAATGAAGATCCTTTTTTCCATGTAATAACATTTCAATATCTTCATCTTGTATTATTTTAAAACATGGCAACACAATGAATTACCATAAATCCATATTGATTACATTCATGATCCCGTATTCCTTATAGAATATTAGATATACTCTTTATATACAAAACTGTTGTAAACTCCAACAATGATGGAATAAACAAACCATCAATCAGTTCCAAGGATGTCAATAATATCCAATATAGTTTATCCAAATCAATCGGTATGGTGAATAATTTAAAACACATTCCATTACAAATAATATACATGGTAACTTTATGGTAGAAATATGAGATTAGTAAATAATGACATAATAAAACATAGTTAAGGGTATTATACTAGTCTAATAACCATAAGAACCATCAATATTATTTTCATAATGAGGGAATGTATAATGCCAGATGTTCTGAAAATTTTTTTCACAACCTCTGCCAAGATGTCTAAAAATGATTAAGGACTCGGCCAAAACCATATATCAAATTGGGAAAGGCCTTAGTCAATTCCATTTCAAATTGTCTCATGAAACCTACCAATGCATTGAGAAGATATAGCGGGCTCCACCCATCACTTACTATGTCCAATACATTCCTCATATGAAAAGTTTAAAATATAACATAAACATTCATATTAGAACTAGCATACAAAATGCCAATACATAAACCATAAAATATGTATGGTGTAAAAATAACACATCTATAGTCAAAGATATCACAAAACCATCAATCCAAAATGGAATATTTCTATAATAATAAAGAAACGTCAAATAAGTTTAAAATCCATTAAAGGATGTTGACATAGATGAAAATAATTTTTAAAACTCCTTGAGAGAGAGATATACCATTTTTATGAAATCATATAAAAGTCACTTAATTTATAAAGGATTTAATGTAAATGATAGTTTTAAATCAAAGTGTCACATAACAATTTGAATCTTTTTAATGGAAGTAACATTTTAAAACTTTTATGTCCATATAAATAAAAGCTTAAAACCATTTTTAAAACATAAATATTAATGAGAATGGTTTAGAATAATAAATCTTTAAAACATTTAATATGATGTTTTAGTAAAAAAGTTCCTTAACAATAATCCCTTCAAAAAATCTTTTATGAAACATGGACATGGATAATAAATATTTCCCAGTAGATACTTACATAAAAACAATTTTGGATAATAAAGAGATTGTGAAATTAACCATTGCCTTGGACTTTGCTTTAGTTAAGGGTACGTCTAAAATCATTCATAATGACCATAGTATGTTATTAAATTATACCAGAAAAATATTCATATTTATTATATCTTACATGGTTCATTTATTACTTTATACTACCCATTTAATAATTATTTCCTTGTTAAATTAATATTTTGGGTAATAATCGCTTTCTTTATCGTATGTGTTTTAACTTTTATTCATGATCATATCACTTTAATAATGATTTAAATACTTCCATAATATAAAACATGATTTATATTTCATATATATATATAATAAAAATGTGTATAATAGATAGATATATAAAATTGAAAACACATTTTATGGAGACAGTAGGCCGTACGTACGCATAAACGTTTTTTCCGTTTTTACAACGTATTGAACAGAAGTAATAGAATAAGATATTTGTTAGTATATAAAAATATATATCCAGTATAATTATTATGTCATATATTAGATACTTATTAATAATATATATCTTTATAATCATCGTTGAATGGTGAACGTGGAAATGAATATCATCCTGTCCTAAAGACGGTAATCCGTACGTACGCACGCGCCACAATATCATTATAATGATGGAGAATCATATGTAATTATATGGTATATCATATATAAAGCATCATAATCATGTTATATTTATTATTTACATTTTTTATAATCATTATTATATCTATCCAAATAATGAATTGTTTTAATAACTAACTACACCACAACGTGGAGACGGTAAGTCTTACGTACGCACATATAGTGACTTTGTCATTTCTAAGATGGATAGAATAAAAAAATGGTTGTTCTATTTTTATAATAACATCACATTTTATTGGAGGTACTGGATTCATTATTTTGGTATGGAAACAACAAAGAAATATGAAGTGGAAGAAGAAATGAACTTGAAAGAGGGTGGTGAAATTATTACCTCTTCTTCGGGTGTTTCCTTTTAAATTGATCAAAAGGGCTCCATTGGTTGGATTTATAATAAAATTAAGAACTCTATGATGATTTGAGGGAATTTTTCAGGATATTTTTCAGGTTTTTTTTGTGCCAAATGGGTTTGGAGGTGTGAGTATGAGAGAATGGAAAGTGCCTTTTTATAAGAGAGGTGAGGGTAACCTTAAGAAATGATTGAAATATTATTTAATAATAAAATCATTTTCGGTTTCTAATGGATCCAAAAGGATTTTTTTCAATTATAAGGTGGGGATGGGTCAAAAAACGCTCAAATAATAGGTTTTAGATAGTTTTGTGCCACCATATTAACGTTATCATTTAGATTTAACTCTTAGTTAAACAGTTTTACTCTTTCCATGTATTATTGTATTATTATAATAAATGGTTAATAAACTTACTATAAAATTCCAAGAGAACCTCATGTGGTTACTTAATGATATACCTATCATTATATAAGTTCTTTGGAGGATCATTATATTTTAGGAAAATTATATAATTTAATAATATAATATTTGTTTTAAAAACTCATTTTGTCAATTTTGACACTATTTAGTATTTGGTTTTTCTGAAAGTCATCACAACTTGATTACTTAAAAAAATAAATTTAATCAATAAAAACATGTCATATGCTCCTATAAAATTTTTGGATGTCATAAAAGTATTGAAATTGTATTTATTGTAATATTTATAATACCATTTATTTGATTCTATCATTAATAATATAATTACTACATCATCATTGTGTCATAAATAAATTTTATTATTTTATGTATAAAAAATATAAATAAAATACCATTATGTAGGAAATAATTTTATATTTCTAATTAATATTTATATTCCAAAATATAACTTATATAACACCTTGTAAAAAAATTTACTAAAAGATATATGTTTATGTCATTTTTGTCTTTTCTTTAAATTAATTAATATAAAGTGTCATTATCACACTAATGTGGCTCCAAGTGGTCCCAAAATCGACCCAGGGATTCCCATGGTCATAAATTTATCAACCAATAGGAATAGGAAAATTGTTATGGTAATTTAATATTATTATGAAAAATATTTGTTTACCCTTATTTACAAGATTCACCCTTTAACCATGGTAAATAAAATATTTACTGAAGTAAATATTCATAATGTATAAAAATAAAACATACCAATTTACACAATTTGTACCTCCTTATTCCAATTATGGAATCCATTTTTCCAAATTCAAAACCCAAAAGTGGACGAAATTAATTTAAAATTAATTCCCATTGTAAAAATAAAAAACATGTTTTTAAAAAATAATAACTATCAAAAGATTGACACTTGTTTATGTCCAGTTTAAATGTGAAATTACATCCAATGGAGTAACTTATATTTAATGATAAAAATATAATCAAATGATACTTTAAAACCACTAATATTTATAATTTAACACTATAAATTATTTTGATTAAAAAAATTGTTTTTAATTAAAATTCAGTATTTTTCACTATTCATAAAAAATTAATGTTATCTAAAAAGTACCAAGAATTTATCCAATCTAAATTTTTATGTGTAGATTCTAAATAATAATTTACGTTCATTAAATTGAATATATAAAAGTTTCAAATATTGGTTTTAAAAAAGTTACTCCATTAAAAGGCGGTAAAATTGCGTTTTTTTAAAAATACTTCTTTTATCTGATAAAAAAATGAATTTGTTCTTATATTATGTCAATGAAATACATAATATAGATTCCAAAATTATATGAAGTATATAAATTTCAAAATTTGGTTAATAATATTGATAACAGCTCTTTGAACGACTAGTTCGGTAAGTCGTGGTGCGCTCAAATTCAATGTCGCGTGTAGCGCAAGTTATTGATTTTCATTGAAGAGATAACATACTATGAAATCTTGGGGTGTTACACGTATTACCCTTTATATTAGTATAATATAATAAAGGACCATCAGTAAAAATAAGTCATTGATCTTTTTATGGTTTTCATCTCCATCAACATCACATAATTAATGAATTATAAGAATGTTATTTTGTGACACACAATCATATATAAAAATATTAATAATAAAAGAATTCATTATTCTAATATCACTAAAATCATTTACCTTGACATTATAATTGAGTTAAAAATTAATAGCACCGGAATAACATATACTATATAAAATGATGTTTGATAATTCGTTATTTATTTTCCTAGTGAATCCATTGTCCATGAAATACACATATTTCTATAGATTTCAAAGGAATATTTCTTGAAAAATCACATAGTAGAAGCCTTCGGTACCTATGTATGTGTTGGATTTAATATGATTAGTAATTATATTTTAGGTACATATATTGAGTTTAAGAATTAATTAATATAAATGATATAAGATAAAGGATTAACAGTACATTCTCAAGTGTGTCCCAAAGATTTTTTAAATGTCACTGACTATTCTATAGCATAATACCCCTTCATCCTAAAACTAAAATAAATCATATATAATATACTACCATTAATTATTTTTAAAAAGAAATTATTTCATGTATGTGGATGTATCCAATAATATCCAACACCATTTTTTCCGTCTTTATATCCATAGTTTTGTCACAACATTCTCTTACATGATCACAAGTTTAAATGAATTTCTTCAAACATTAAATTTCATTCCCCATATTTTCATTTAGATTTTGAACATCTAAAATTCTTTATAAATGTTTTTATTTGATCTAGATGTATTGATCATAAGAATCTAATTTTTTTTAGAATGAACTATTTTTTCATCACTATGTTTTTCATTTCTCTATTTGAGTTCCTTATATATAAAGGATATGTATTATTCAAATATTTTTTACATGTGATTCATATACTATATCCAATATTTTGGATTAGGGATATCATAAGGTCATGAAATTAGATTTTTTTCAATAGCTAAATTAGTAAAATTTTATGATTATAGGAATCATCATAGGCTAGTTGGCTGACAACAACATATGATACTTGGATATTTTATATTTTGTGACTAAATAAATCATAAGAAATGACATGAATTGAGATGTATATCCATTTCTATACTAATCACCCCTATTTCATATTATATATCTTAGTAATGTAGTAAAACATAAATGTTTTCTTCTAGAAAGTTTGTAGAGTGTTGTTTTCCCATGTCCTTAGATATACGCATACTATATATGATTGAATGAGTATCGAAAAGATAACTATTATTATTCAATGTACCCTATTATGAATTTTATCAACAAAAGGAACATTGAAAAATAAAAAACTAATTAGAATGATATTAATTCAACTACTTAATAAATATACATGAGTAATTTAATCATATGTAATTACACAAGAGTAAATAATGACACCCTAATGGGTGTCCTCAAGGACTTTAAAAGACAAATTTCATGTGAAAGAAATTTGTAAATGTGTTTACATGATGCTTGACTGATACTCTCTAGTTACGAATGACATATTTCCTCTTTTACCATTTCATTATTGTGTGTCTTCACACTATGATGTGGAGGTTAGTTTCTTCTGAATTAAATATAAATCCATATCCCAAGGATACACCACGGAAGAGGGTTGATTTTTCCCATATTGTACCCTTATCTAGAGTACAGTTTAAGATTGGTATTGTAGAGGCCCGTCATTACAAGGTATTCCATTATTATTCATTTCTAGATTATGTAGTTTTCATTAATCTAGTCATGAAGATAATGGTATTGTTATTTTTATCAGTACCATTAAATATATTAAATTACCATAGAACACCATGAATAATTTTATTAGAGATAGATAAAAAAAATTATATTAGAGTTATTATATCCCACAAAGAAATAAATAAATGAACATCATATTTAATATCTTATATTAATTAGTACAATATGACATTTTTATTTGTACTATAGGTTTTGTATTAATTTTTATGATATAAGATATCAAAATCAAAAATTGAAGATGATTTCATATTTCTCTTCTACCCATATCATATGAAACCAATATATCATAAATTATGATATGCATCGAATTTTTTCCAAAAAAAACTCTTCATAATAACTTCATTGATATATTGATGAAATCAGAAAATAAGATATATGATATCCTATGAGACAATTATGATATGAGTCAAAAAATATTCTAATAGTGCAGCCTATCTCCATAGAATAAATCTTCCCTGGATGATATACCAAAATTATAAGCTCATAAAATATCAGCATGTTAATACAATTATCAAGAGTAAAGGAAAAAAACATTAAAAAACCCACGTTTGACACCATATTATTATATACCCATATAATGTTTATCTCATACTCCTCTTTTCACGAATAACTCCCAAGGTCCCCCTACTAATAACAACTGATATACTATATGTGGTTCTTTCCCTTTTCTAGAATATGGAAAAATAATTCCTAAATACTCTCAAAGGAATAAGTAATATGGGATAAACCCAATCTGTAGGATCTCACTAAGAATTTCATAAGATTATCATCAAATAAAATAATTATTCATAATTAGAAAAATTCCACGATAATTATTTCACAATTTTTAATAAATTATGAATTTCAACTCATTTCAATAGAATGTCTAAAGTAGGAATAAGTAATAATTTCTATAAATAAATGTAGGAATAAACATCTCTATCAAAAAAAATTTATAAATTACACATGAATAAATCAACTCATAAATACTGAAATATATAGATAATTTTTAATCATTTTTAATTTGAGCACCATGGTTATAACAGCTAGGCGTAATTATGTTAAGGCTCAAGGATCATCACACATCACAGTGAGATGTGGCTTTTAGTGTGTACACATCCCTTGATCTCTAGTCTAGGGGGATTAGGAGTCCACCCCAATGAAGGAAATATCATCCCTCTACAAGATTAATATCATTATAATAATTAACAGGTGGCTATATAGAGCTAATAAATTACATGAATGCTTGACTTAGACTACCCACCTAACTACTTTGCCTCCTAAATGCTTAAATTAAATAAATTAAGGGTAAACTAATTCATCTATCATATGTTTCATTAATGATCATTTAAACCCCAAATAAATTTTTAATCATTCCATTCCATATTAATAATCTAATCATAATTCATTCAATCAAAACTCATTCTTTTTAAAATTATTAATTTTAATTCATTTTCATAAAAAAATTATGACATCATTTCTTAAGAATCATCATCATTGCATTTCGTATATTATTTATAAAAATTCAAAAACGTTTTCTAGAAATCAACACATTATTTGAAAATATTTAATTAAATAGGTTATATACATGCCATACCAATTAAAAATATTTATCAAGAATATTAATTTGTTCTTTTAGAATCAATTATAAATCCATTAAAATCAGTCAAGTAATGACAATTACAAATAATAACAATTTCATTTTGGAACCAAAAAATAATTATAGTTCATCAACCACCACACACGAGATCCAAATGTGGAGAGAGTTGAAGGGTTTTAAGAAACCATGAAGGGATCCCAAAGAAACGATTGAACATATAAAGAGATAGATCCATCAATGACATAAGGATGCACCACTCTTGATGAAGGAGAGTGGATATGAAACGAGATAACAAAAATATATATAGATTAAACTTACTGGAAGAGATTCAAGGATTTGATAGACACATATATTAAAGAAGATTCATGGTTGGAGTTTCAAAAATCTTATCTATCATGTCTTCAATGAAGAATGGTTCAAAAATATTTAAACTGACATAGGGAATAAAATTTTACATTATTAGATATTTCATCATTTTAGATGAAAATTACATACAAATCAACACGGTCCATTTGAGAAATGTAATGTTTTAGTGTCTTTAAAAGCCAAGATATATAAATAAATGGTAAAGATATATATCATTTCCAATTATGTTCTTCACAACTAGAATCGTTATCATACTTCTCTTACTTATAACCTTTCTTCATAACATAGGGAAAGGAAACATAAGAAGGGGTTACCTCATATTCCCAATAAAGGAAAAATATGATATATCCATTAATGATATTGAGTGATCATAAGTTAAGTATAACTGTATGATGAAATTATTATATATATATAATAATCATACCCAATCAGTTAAATATCATAAATCATAAATCATGGAATAAGTTTGTAAAACAATTGATATAAGTCATATGTTTGTAGAATAATCAATAACAAATAATATGCAATGGGAACATATCATAATTATAAGATATTGGATTTTGGAATAAATATATGTATAGAAAATCACTTCCTTTTTCAAGGTAAAATTTGAAGACTATCATAGTGGGAAATGTTCTGGAATAGAAATTCCTACTTTTTCATTTCTAATACTCTACTAAAAGTAATTTCTAACTATCTAACACTATCATTTTATAAAAATCCTCATCTATTTTTAGTGTTTCAGCTATATCATTATTACCCTATAAATTAGAGGGATATAACAGACCCACTGTTCATTAAAATCTATATCGGTCTCTCCCGTATCATAATCATTATAAACATATTTGAGTTCTAGAAGATCATAAAACATTTATCATTTCATCATAAAATAATATATGAAAATATATGTTTCCGAAATATTTCATAATCATTGTGATAAACCATAAATATAATGAATATATATGGTTACAATGGATCAAAACCCCAGTAAATCAAAAGAAACATCCATGGGTTTTCTGTATATGAAAAAATATTATAAGATCACTAGAACATTTCTTGAGTAAAATACCATTTTTATTTTGATATCATTTATTTAAAATCTGAAGAAATTAAAATATTATGTAAAAAACATCATTGATGTGAAAATTATAAATTTATTTTGGAAGCATAAAATTGAAGAGAATTAATTCAAGGTATAAAAGACATTCATGTGGTTTATGTAAAAACAATGATTCCTTGTACATTTTTTTTCTAAAAGGTTTAAAGAACCATGTTAGTAATATGAGAAGAATATTAATTTTAATGTTTTAAAAAAAATAAATTATGTAGAAAAAAAATTAAAAAAAATTACAATGTTAAAGAAGATCAGGAAAACAACTTAAGGAATTTTTAGACATTTAAAAAAAATATTCATGAACAAAGAGAAAATCAACACTAGTCTCCCATTAAAATATATATTCAGTATCATAAGTATTTAAAAGATGAAAATAGAAGGAAAACATTTAATCTATATAAATAATCAAATTAAAATAAAACATGAATGGTATGGGTGATATAGATCATATTCCATAAATAAAATATATTTAATAATGAACAATTTTGGTAAAATATTTGATATTAGTTTAAAAACATAACTGCATTGATAACATTTGAATCAAAATTTCTATGAAAGGAATAAAATAAAATTAATATTTTAATATCATGAATATAACTATTTTCATGGAAAAAAATATCAAATTGTAATTATATACTCCTAATAAAAGAAGATAGTTGTATAATACAACATATGTCCTAAAGAAGATAATTTGATAATGTAAACCCTTATCACTTTAACAACATCCCTATTAAATCACCATAGATGATCTAAATTGAATTGTAAAATTAAATTCCTATATCTATAATTAATCATGATATAACCATTCAATGGATCAATATATACACTTCATGAACATAAATAGGTGTATAATATCAAACAAATCAAAATGAATTAAAATGAGATAAATAACTCTTACCTTTTGTCCGTCTTGATTAATAAGTCGTCTAACCTATATTAAAATAAATTTTTATTTATTATAATTATCAACAAGTATAATATTCATATATATAATATTATTTATGGGAAAATTATATCATTTCAACACCTTTCTATTACAAATACTTTATTAATGTTGTAATTTGGGGTGTTAACTACTTCCTTTGTCAGGTATTTTTTGTTTTGGAAGTTCTAATACTTGTAATTTGATCATGGTTATATAATATATATATATATATATATATTTAATCATTTAGTAAATTTTATATTTAATCATTATGTAATTTTTGTAACCATTCTAATAATTTGTTTAAGAAAAATGAATTGCATCACTTTGTTTAGATTATAATCAATGTATACACAAGTGTGATGCTTCCACTTTGATATGGATGTAATGGATGAATAATAAAAATATAAATCAAATTTATGTAATCATTATAATATAATTAATATCATATATATCTATTAACTCTTTTCTTATTACCACCCATGTTAAGTACAAATGAAAATGGAATCCCATCACTTCATGTAGGTTAAATACCACCTGTATACATCAGGAAAACTATCTTTTTTCAATATATGAGATCCTATTAATTGTTACGAAATTTTAATATAATTAGAAAAATTAATTCATAAATTTAAAATATACTAAATCCATCATAATAACCATATATGTGGGTGGTTATTGAAAATAAATCATGTGTTTACTTGGAGGTGGTAGTCTGTATATACACATAAGTAATACTTTTTTTCCATTTGATAGAGAAGTGTTTGAAAATTGGTGTAAAAAATCATAATTACAACTTAATATATATTTTATATTTGATTCATCATGGTTTTATTGATTTAACAAGTATAGAGAATGTGTAAGATGATACACAAATTGAAATATGTGCAATCCTCAAAATATTTGTCTTAAGATAATACCAGAAGATCCAAGATAAAGGGAAGGAGTCTAGGAAGGATTTGGAAAATGGATTGTAAAAAATATAATGCTCAGATTCTATGAATAAGGGAGGTGGATAGATCCCTTTTTTTAGTAAGCTGATGTACCCATAATGAATTTATTAAAGGATTCCAATAATATAAGGTTACTATCTTGTGCAAATGGATTTAAATGGCCATGATATAGAAGGAAAGATAAGATAAGTTTGAAAAATCATCACCCAATAAAAAATAGACAAGTTTAGGTGGCATTCCCACCCTTATCAAACTGTGGAATTCCTAGTAAATATGTTTTAACCTTAATGGTGGTAACACAATATTATTGTTTGAATTATTCATTATTAACATATTTTAAGTTTATTATATTACATTATAATAATTATTAGGATTCAAAATATGGAATCAATTTTACTAAATTAATTTTAATTATTTTTAAAAAATTAATTTTAAATAATCATGGTGATCAAAATAAAATCCTTTTTTTCTAAAGACACATTTTTAAACCTAAAATAAAATTTACTTACATTACCTTCTTGGTAAAAATTTAAACTGAATGTACATTTTTTTTATTTAATTAATAATATAAAAATTTCATTCAAACCATTAATAAACATTTAATAATTTTATTTATTATGATAAAGGCTTATTTCATGCATAAAAACCGATTTTATAATAAATGTATTTTTAAGCACAAAAACAAACTTACAAAAACTTCTATTATAATGTTTATTAATATGTAATTAATTAGGTTATTTATAATTTAAGGATAATTTTGCTACATTTATATCAAATTTTACAAATAATTTGTCTTTTATAATGAAAATAAATTACATTTTTTAAAAAACTGTATTTTTCACTATTCCCATATAAATAAATATATTTAGAAAAATCCTAAATATTCACATTTAGATAATATTCTATTGATGATTTAAATGATAATGTTAATTAACTAAAATAAAAAATCCAATATACATAAAAGATAATTATAATTTCTATTCAAAAAATCAAATACAATCATTTTTGAAGGAAACATATATTTTAAACATAAATTGACTTTAATAAAAATTTAGTACTGATTTATTATGCATTAAGGAATGAATTTTAATTATTTTACACCTTTATAAATATTTTTTATAATGGGTTTATTAATATTCATACCTTCTAATTTAAGGGATTTCTTATAATGGTCACATGTAAACAATATAATTTTCATAGTCTATCTTTTTTCACTCAATGTGGATGGGGATGCAGGCATGATGGGAAGAAAGTGATGTAGGGATGACTAAAGAGGGGCGTTCAGGCCATCAAATGTTGGGCCTATAAACCATGTAATTCCTAAAAACAGGTAGGTGTGGTGGGTTATCCCTTGGGGGACAATGACATGCATTTTTGTCATGTGTGTGTGCGGTGTGTGTGTGTGTGTGTGTGTGTGTGTGTGTGTGTGTGTGTTTGATTGTAATTGAACACCGAGAACCTAAAAAATATATAATATATGGAGAATTATAGTATTTTAAACTAATATTTTTGGGTGCAACATTATCCCCTTAAATCAATATCCTCATAATATTTTTTATATTTTTAATAAATGGTTTAATATTTCAAAATACCATTTTTAAAAAACAAAACACACAAAGGGTCAATGAAAAATCCTTTTGAAATAATAAATTGGAATGTTAAAGGCTAAAAAATAACAAATATTTAGGATATGAGATAAGGATAACATAAAATAGAATTCAAGATAGGGACCTAAGAAGATAAATATAATGTCTAAAGAATACTATTAAGTGAAAGTGAACATGGTCATAAGAATACTATGAACAGAAAACTATATATTAGTGATGGGTGAAAATAACCTTGATAACCTAAGAAATAACTACAAAAAAGATAACATTTTCATTTTCAATGTCTTTTTTACAAGAGTTTATGAATTCCATTACCGTGGAATATGATAAAATATAATTGCATGATTTCATCAAATCCATATATGTGATTTCATCTTAATCTCATATCATTTTAAAAGAAATAAACATTCAATAAGAGATTTTCATGCTTTAAGAAATAAAATTAACTTTTTATAGATAATAAAGTAAATAAAATAATTAAAATTCATTCATCTTTTCTATAAGAATTTATGAAAAAAATGGTTAGAAAAATTATTCCAACAAGGATAAATATTTTTATACTGAAATTATAAATTAATCTCTAAATTATCAAAAATAAAAAAATATCAACATTAAACAATAAAATAAATAAGTAGCCTCATGAAATCTCAAAAATAAGTCTGTTAAAATTGGAAACACTAAAAATTTAGATAAAGGTCAGCAAATTTACAAAAAATATACATTTAACCCTAAACTAATTTAAATATTTTTTAATGTCACATACCAAACATGTGAATACCATAATCATATATTCTCTTAAAACATGATAATCCATTCCCAAAATAAGTCGAATAAACATGAAAACTTAACAAAAACATATATGATTTTTAAATTAACATAGTAATTATTCCTTCAATAAAATAATATATTATAAATTATATTTCATAAATCTTAAAATACAAGATCCTTTATCAATGAAAGAAACACTTCATTATTGTATCACTAATCAATTTTAAGGTCACCAATACTATCCAATTTACATGTCCGAATCTACCATCTATTTATTCAACCTAAAAAATATCATCCTATCTTGTGGAACATTTTAATGTTTATCTATCCTTCAATCATGAATTTTTCAAAAACTATCACCTTACTACTAAATCACTTGTATGTTTTCAGTATGATTCAACTTATTCTTAAAAATCATTAAATAAAAAATAATGAAGAACAATCCAAAGATGTTTCATTATTTTTATTACTAGAATATCATTGATAAAACATGTTTATAATATAATTCTTGAATAAAAATATGAAAATACATCAATCATTCAACTTGTAACTTAAACTATTGACCAAGATTCTTCATCTTATTCCTGAATACTTCTTTCATTTCATATATCATTTATGGTCTCTTCACCATCAAAAGTAAAATTATTACTCTTTCTCATCCAAATCACAAGGATTCCCCATAGGATATAGATGTTCATAATTACTGACAAATCTATATTTGAATCAACACACTTTCAATGATACCTTTTTATAACCATTATATACATCTATTTCGTTTAAAAAAATTCATTTTCCTTGTAAATTACTTTGTTTATGACTTTATTTTTCATATAATAAAACATCTTCTTGTTATTTTATGACATTTAACCTACTTATTTTATTAAAATTATTTACTTATAGGAGGTTGAATCAAATTTCTTCCAAAATATTAATGCAAATACAATTTTAACTTATTTGCAACATTAAGACACTTACCTATACTCATTTCTTTAATCATGTATTAATATATCCAGTTATACATTATCGCCAAATTTTTCATTCCATCACCCATTTAATTTCATTTATTATAATAATTATCAATTCATCGTCTGTCAAATTTAGTGTTAATATGATTCCTCCAGGTTTCATCCATTGACTAAAACCAAGAATCATAATGTGACAAATAATAATCTGGTTGATAAATAATATAATCATTAAAATCATTTGTTATATTCCTATATCATACCATGATATTTAAAATATCTAGGACACCTTAGGTTTATCATCGGTTATCTTTGTTCATTATCTATTCAAATCATCTATAATATTTTAAAAAGAAAATATAAAATAACCCAAGAAAACCACTTATGATTTCATAGAAAGGTGTGCAGTCTTATGCCTAATAATAATGCATCGTTGATGACTATGTTAGTACACAATCTTCCTGATTCACAGTTTTTACCCCTCATTGTAGTTATACCATGTCCTTATCTACTAGATGGTATCCAAATAAATTTTTATTTTCTAGGAAAACCAAATCCTTTATTTAAATTTTTTTTAGTTTTTCTCATATTCTTAGGCATATCATAAGGGTTATCACAGATGTTTTCTCATTAAAATTTCCAAAAATAACTAATACTTATGCTGATACAAACTATAATGACCTGAACATTACATATATAAATATCACATAATTTAATATGAATATTCATTACATATCAATATTATCTACACTAAAAGCATATATATTCAATTTTTTTGGAAGCATAGATACATAAACAACTAGTTCACAAAATATTTTCCTATTTTCCCATTACGTTATTCATAAATCATACCCATATTTGACTTATCATACATAAAATATTTATTTATAACATGGGAAAAGGATACATAATTAAGGGTGAGATCAGATTCTCAGAAAGGGTAAAAATAATATATATGAATCAATGATTATAACTGAGAATTAGATAAGAATAAAGGTATTATAACATGTTCATATCTTACAAAAATACTTCCAAATGATTCAAATTTTAAAAATAAAAAATATGGGTATTGATATTTTTCAGAAAAAAATACATAATTCATGAGTGCGTTGAATCATCAATAATAAATCTTGATCCTAGATAAACTTTAATAAGTATAATACATGTGTTTGTGGAATATACATAATCATATAAAATCACTTACTTAGTCAAGTGTAACTCCAAATAATGTAATTTTGGAAAAAATCCTTTAATGGATATGAATACCCTGTTATTTTCAACAATTTCTTAGGAGTAACATGAATATATTAAACTCTGTATTCATTTCATATTATATTAAATTTATCATCTCTTTGGATTTTCTCAACTCCTTAATCATTGAACAACTCCCTTGAGGGATATAATGGACCTTCTTTCCAACAAGAGTTATATCGATCTCACCCATGTGATAATCACTATTCACACATATGAGTTCCACAAGATTATAAAATATTCATCAATTTATCACAACATAACTCATTGGAATAAAAAGGGTTTCAAAAAAACATTATCATCATATTAATTAGCAAAAAAATGAAATAATAAATACGAAAGTATTTGATAATATCTATTAAATAATAATAAACATAGAAATATTTTGTTATAGATGTAAATACCTTTAATATATATTGGGATCATTTCTTAATGAAATATTACTATTCATTTTAAAATCACATATTTTTAATCTAAAATTTCCTAAAATACTATGTAAAAAATTTTATTTTTAAATAATCATGTAGATATGTAATGTTAGATTCAATTTAATAATAATTTATGATATATGGAATCTTCGTTCATATAGTGTATGTTAAAATAATGCACCTTTACTTTTTTAACAAAAAGTTAAAAGTAACTAATTTGGAAAACAATAAGAATATTTCATTAAAAAAAATTATATGAATTAAATAATGTATGAAAATGAATTCATAAAATCATTTAATAAAGGTAAAAATATTCTTGAAAAGATATTAACAAACTATATACATGAATGAAAAACAATCTCGACCAAAGAGAAAAACAAATTCAATTTCCCTTAAAAACAATCTTTTAGTCACATTAGTATTTAAAGAGTAGAAAATAATTGGATTAAATAAAATCACTATAAAAACCATAAGAATATAAAATAAATATAAAATTTTAGAGATAGATATTATTTTATCATCATTTAAAATTTAATCAAAAATAATCCCTACAAAAGGTGGGATTGTAAATTAAACCCCTTACTCTCTAATAAATATTTAAATGTAATTACTATGAATGTCATAAAAAAATGAATCATTAAATACCATGAAAATATAGATAATAATGATATGAAATATTAATGGGTAAAAATAAAACCACATAAAAGAAGACATGTTTATAACATAACATATATTCTATTGAATAAACTTTTAGATGGTAAACCTTTACCACATTGGTAACTTTAAAATTAAATAACCTTGAAAAAAAATTGAATTAAAAATTTATATAAAATAAATTAATATGGGTAAATGTTCTAAAATTTCAAATAATCTGTATATACACCTAAAAACATAAATAGGGTCATAACACCAAATATGTCACAATGTAATAAATCTGAGATGAATAACCCTTAACTTATCTCTATCTTGATTTTTTTCACTAACCTCTTTTATAATTAATTAAAGTTTATTATAATTAAAAACCCTAATAATATTCATACTTATAATATCCTATATGATTCAATTATATCATTTCAACAGCCATTAATTAACAACTCTATGTTCAATTCATTATTTCTGGTGTTAATAACTTTTTCTCTCACAATGGTCTAATTTTGGTAATTTTAGTAATTATAAATGGATCATGGTTTATTTATATAAAAAATTGAATTCATTTCATATTTATTATATTTAATCAATATAAAAAATTTTATAACCATTCATAAAATGTTGTGATGAGAAATGAATTTCATCATTTCGTGGTGATTAAAATTCGTATATATACATGAGCAAGGATTCCAATTTTTGATGGATGGAAAGGAATAAAGGTAAATAATAAATTCATAACATCAGAATCATTTTTAAATAATAAATTTTATAAATATAAATTAAATATATCCTTATTACCATCCTTCTAAATTCAAAATAAAAATGTTTCAAATCGCTTTATGGAGGTGATAGTCCACACGTACTCATATATGAAATTATCATTTTTCAATGGGTTTGATGGTAATAATTTTATAATATATTTTAATTCCAAATACATACTTATTTCGTAAATATCATATATGAACATTAAATCCATCATAATACCCAAAAATGAAGCGTGATGATAGAAATGATTCATATCACTATGTGGATGCGGTAGTGCACATATTTACACGATCAATACTTTCAGTTTCCATTTTATGGGTAATAAGTGGAAAATGGTTTTGAAATCATCATAATAACATATTTTTACACTTCTATATTAGATTAGTAATTTTTTAATTATAAAACTAGTTTATATAATTATGATGATGAAATAAAATTCAAATAGATTAATTAGGATTTATACCTATTTATTTTGAGACCTCTGTTTTCATACCCCGTGATATTTTAATAATTAGTATTAGGAGAAGAATATAAGGTTAAATATTAAGGGATGGAATGTATGATTATTTTTGAGAGGGTTAAGATCACATAGAATTCTCAAATTAAATGAAAAATGGAGTAAAAAGGTGCCATTACATAAGATTGGGGAGGGACACAGATAGAAATTGATAAAATATTTTAATAATATACGATTACCATTATGTAAAAGTGGCTAAAATATTCCATGTATTTGAAGTTAATATAAGGTAAATTTGAAATATATTCAATCAAAAATAATCAAAGAATAAAAAGTTTGATTCATATCATTATCTATTAGATTAACCACCTACAAACTCGTTTTAACCTAAACCATGGTAGAATTTTTTATTATATTTACTATTCATTATTTAAAATAATTAATTATAACCTATTAAATTATGAAAATAATAATGATTAAATAATATGGAGTCTATTTTACTATAATCAATTTCTATTAGTTATAGAATTAAATTTAATTAATTATTAAAACCCTAATGAAAACTCAATTTTAGAAAAACAAATACTTTTAAGAATAAAACTAAATTTACTTTTATAACCTTCCATGGGAAAATAATAAATTGAAGGGTGAAATATTTTATTGAATTTTTAATATATAAATTTCTATATAAATATTAATCAATAGAGTTTAATTTAATTTAAAACTATGAAAACACTTAGCGTGCATAGAAACAAGTTTTTTAGAGAAATGTGGTTCTTAATCCAAAAATGAATTTATGTCGAATTAAAATATAATATTTATTACGATGCAATTAATAATATTATTTATAATTAATGGATTCTTATGTTTTTTATTATATGGTTTTCTGACATGGTTTCTTATACTATGTGCTAACCATATACCCCTTTCTAGGATATTAGTGAAACTACATAGTTTTTATGCATTGTTTGAAAACCCATAAAACAACTATAAAACATGTCTATATTCTAGTCCCACGATATGAATGAAAATTATTCATAGTTTGGTATAACCATCTTCATAATCTGGATCCCTCTTATGGTACTCTAACATAAGGTGAATAGGTTCCTTTACATGCCTGGATATCTTTCCCTAACCATGTTCCAACCACACATATGCCTAAAAACCTAAAAAAATTACAAATTCCCCCAATAAAAACTAAGGAAAGGAAAAAAAATATTATAAAAAAGTGGTTGAAATAACCAGAGTTCAAGAGTGGGTATGTTACAATTTCCCCTTCATAATGTGTTCTTCCCCTAGAAATCCTTGTCAAGAACACTAGTATACAAATAGATTAGAACAATACTCCCACGCCATAGTATCATGATCCTATGAATCATGGGAGAAAACATGTTGTCATATAACCTGAACTAGAGAAAATGACTTATTCCACATTATATTCACATGAGATTCAACTATTCATAGCATTTTTTCTATCATTATCATAATAGTTTCCACATTGCGGGCCTTGAAATTCTAAAAATTAGATAGGCCACAATGATATTTATGGAGAAGTGACTTGTGAACTTCATCCTTGGTCGATGTCATCAAAGGTGGAAAGGTAAAATTGTAATATACAATGATAATCTTCTTAACAACCGAGAACTATCCCACGTAACTTAATGGTAAGTTCCCTTATTTTAAAAAAATTATTGACCCATATAAGGCGATAATATCATGAAAACATATTCACCAACCAAAAACTCAAAGGATGATCCATTGATGGGTATAATATATATACCTTATCTGCACTATTACCAGTATTTTTTGAATCATCTTGATCTTTATCATTGTCTCCTAAAAAAATATTGGCCCCATTGGGGAAGCTTCTCTAATATCTGAAACTCCTCTATAGTAAATGTCTGAAGCATAAATCATGCACTCCATATTCTGATAGCTCAGTTTGTCTAACCATATATCTAAGGATACTATTTCATGATAAAGTTTACTGAGAGTCTCATTTCCTACATGGGGACTCACCAAAACATTGATGTCAAATGGGAAGCCATATCAGAAATATTGAAATATTGAACTCAAGGAAATTAGAAAATCTCTAACACATACAGTTTTCTTAAATCCTTATATTTGGTTATATCATGAATAATTATAAAGTTAAATGATTTGGTTCATCAATCAATAAATACCATAAGAACATTGTTTTCCATAGGATTACATGACAACATAACCAAGAAAATACATTAATATATCAACCCACTTCCAATCTAGAATTGGATGGGTTAAAAACTAACATGAAGGATTCTAATGATAAAAAATCTAGTGATAGCTATAACAATGAGAAAAAATCGGAAATTTATAGTTCCATATTTGGATACCATAATCCACAAATTATATCATCAAATATATTTTTTTAACACTAGGTACACATCCCACATGGAATGATGAAAATTTCCAATAAAAACCTTTAACATATATAATGAAATTACACAACAATTCCTAATTAAAATAATATCATATGAAGATAGAGACAGTTCATTACTGGTATCCCCTCTATAAAAATATTTCCTAATTGCATGGAACACTTCATTAAAATGTTTCTCATAGAGGATCATCATAATAAGAGAGGGTTTTAATAGAAAAGTTTCCAAAACTAGCTCAATCTCTTCCTCATAAACTCCAAAATTCGTGGAATTATATAGGGTCATGATAATACACTCATATAAGAATTACTTTGTATAATTTAATGGTAGTTTCCAACAAAAATCATTAAAAACAGCATTACCCTAACAAGGTGTGTAAGAAATCTCATATTCATACTATTGGAGGAACTCAACTGATATCCTATAATGGAGAATCAAATCCTTCTATGATAAGATATAACTCAATATATAGATATTGGAGTAAATAGAATCTCTTTACCAATAAATATAATGCCTCCCACTATTAATAGAATGAATCTTATCTTTTAATCATAAATATTGTGTGGGATAGTTCTTCCTGTGTCGCTAAAGATAATGAAGATGATAATCCACCAAATGAGCCCCTTCATGATAATACATCCCAAACCAAAAATTAAAATCATTATAAAAGACCACACAACCCTAAATGACATAGGTAAGGGTAAACATTGGAGATGAAGTCAAATAGAACTTCATCTCATCCAAGGAATCCTGATACATATAATCATAAATGATATTCCCTCCCTTATAAGTGAGATAAGTAAGTAGAGAATCTAGAATTATGAAATCTTTCATGAACTAGTGATAATTCTATGATAATCCCAAGAAGCTACAAATCTCAATGAATTTTCACGATTTTACCCAAGACAAGACAATAAACATTCAAAGATCAAATGAGATACCATGTTCTAAGAACACATGACCCAAAAACTTCACATAAAAAATTAATAAATTAAACATTGATAGATTGTAATAAAATTAGTGATTCATCGAGATATCCAAAAATACTCTCAATAGAAACACATTATCCTCCACTATTTTTGGATGAACCATTGTTGTCATCCATGAATACCATAATGAAATATTCATGATATTAGTGGAATATCTGGTTCAACAATTCCCTAAACAAGGTATGATCATTGTTCATATGAAATGGAAAAAACACTCAGTGGCTAATCCTACTCTTGAAAGTGGAGTTTGGAATATCATATTCCTTGAACCTAAATTGGTGGTAACTAGAATGAATATCAATCTTGGATAACCACATTATAACTTTAAGATGGTGAAACATATCATCAATACGAGTACACAAATATCTATTATTTTGATGTAACATGATTTATATTGTGGTAATAAATACAATAGATATAGGATATATCAACCATCAGGTTGAGAATTACTGGTGTTACCCAACGTGACACAATGGGGAGAATGAAGACTTTAAATATACAATAATCAAACTGATTCTTTTGTTAGATTAATTTCACTTAATACATATGGTAAAATGGGTTAGATTATATATGAGAGCCCAACACCATGTCAACATAGTGTATTATCTTCCTCTCTAGTGGTAAGACATAAAATATTTATAGGAACACTTCTGGAGAACAACTTATGGAAGAAGTTCACTATAAAAGACATCCAAATCAACTTCAATAGAAAAATAGGTTATCATTCATGATATATCCAAATTTTTATGATTTACACGGTTACAATAGGGGTCCAATTATCCCTAAAAATACTAAAATTCATAATTTGGGGTAGTAGTTTACACTATCTAATCATAAAATCCATTCTGAGATTTTTAAGCCACCAATAAATGCATTCTGAGAATAACATATAAGGGATTCATATCAATAATTAAAACTTCTTCTATAAGATCAATTTATAATAATGATAATGTATAAGAGGGGAATAAGAGACCCTTCTCTATCTTTGTCTAGATAGGTGCAACCAATCCCATCACATAAGATATGTGATCCATAAGATGACCTAATAAGTCCATAGTGTGGGTTGAAAAGAAATTGTTATATGCACAGATACCTTATAAAGTTTTTAATAATGATAAATAAATTGAAATGGTAACTCTCTCTATTAGAGGGAAAACATTGGTTCCAATTATAGACTCGTCTAATGAATTAATTTTCTTCATTTCCATTTAATGTTAGTAGAACCACATTGTTTTCAAAATAATATAAATATGTTGTAGATATTCTCAGTACTTTAATTGAGGTAACACTACATGGGGTAGTTTAAACATGGAAAAATCACTAAGTGATATGATTGTCTGTATGAGTTATAAAATTTTTATCCCTCTATTAAATAATATTTTTAGTTACTAGGCTTGAAACATTGAAAAAAATAATTGTATCTATAGAATACACTATAGATGTTATTGAGAAATCCTTATTTTTATGGACAATAGTACAATTTCCCCCATGATGCTCATTATTCATAATAATTACAATAATGGTACAATTGAATCACCCCTAGTTGTTTGAGGAACTCACATAAACACTAAAATACCATCCATGTCAATATAAACCATCAAATCCCTGTCTATAAAATCAATATAAGATCAATGAATCAATATAAAGAACCTATATATGAAATATTTTAGAAGATTCATTAAAAAACATAAAATTTCCATCTTCTTGATCAAAACCAACTTAGGTGAAAATTGATAATTTTTTTTTAAAATTATTGGAATATTGAGTCACTGAACAAAAAACCTGGGGAAGATTGAAAAACCCTAAGTACAAATCCAACAAAATTTAATCTAGAAGGAACTATTCTTTATGAAAATTATTAATGTATTCCCACTTCAATACCTCATTTAACTTCACTAAAACTATATAATCCCACCAAATCCTATAAGGAACATAAATCATGAAGACTTCCCATTTAACAATGATGGAATTTCTCATATTAAAAATCAATAATAGAATCTCAATCATTCTCAATTATTCCTCTTCTCCTTAGGAACATGTTTCACAAGAAAGGTGGTGTTTGCTGATGAAGAAACATCTGGGATCTATATTAGATATAATTCATTTCATGTTCCTCTATTTGATACAGAATGGATAGTAAGTGTGGCCCATTGGCCCATATTTTATATCTCCCCAAATATTACCTCCATGAGGTTTAAATATACTAGAGGGTTAACTAGAAGTGATTCAGCTATAGCTATATTCTAAATTGTGATCAGACGTCTTATTGTGGCCATGGTTTCATATGAAATCCATAGATAAAGGAAAAATTAGTCATTAAAACTATGAATATTAAATTTATTAGTCATAAATCAACTTTTTTATAAAAATGAAATATCAAATATTGAAAAAACTATAGAATCAAATCAATATATTCCTTAAAGAAGTTTTTCCAAAACACCCATTATAACTTAAGACATTATAAAATGATAAATACCTATGATCTGATAATTAATTTACCCTTTAGGTGATAAAAATCATATATACTATCTACCGGGATATTAAAAAATGTATTTAGACATTCAAGAGTAAAATAAACCCAAGTTGATACTATTTTTTCCTGAACTATCCCAGATAAGCTATTAACTGATAAAATAATCGTTCCTAACATAGACTAAGGAGAATTACCATTCCCCACATGTTGGTGACTAGCACATGTAAATAATGAAATATCATTGGGGAAATAGTTCTTCACTAGAAAAAACAAATATGTTATAACGACAGATATGAAATAATAAACAATCAGTATTCCAATACATTCATCACAAGTAAAGTACTACATAACTTCACATAACCCATGGATAACATAATCTGAATATATATTCATAGAAAGTGGATCAAATACTCATCTAATTATTGAAAATTCCAAATTACCCACCATCATGAACATACACTACCTCAAGTTAGTTCCTTTCCTTTTCGTTGAACTAAAAAAACTAAATTATACAAACTCTAAAAAGAAAAACCTTGCGTGTGAGAAACACTATAAAAATAGGATCTCAGCAAGCATTCTATATGAATTCCATGCCACGTAAACTAATTTTTCTTAATTTTAAACAAAAGATGACAAGGTAAAATTTTCTAAATTCATAATAAAAAATTATTATCAAATAATTTCAAGGGAAAGACTAAATAATGTAAAAATTACATTTTTATCAAGACATTCATGATTAAAATTTTCAATCAATGGAATTTCAAAAATTAGGAATGAATAAATAATTTCATAAATACTATAGTGAATAAATAATTTTTAATCCTTTTAAAAATTAGATCAGTGTTTATAATCCTTGAGGTTTATTAGATCAATCCTCAAGGATCCCCACACATCTCAATAAAATATGTCTTCATAGGTATAAACATACCAAGATTTTAGGATATCAAATCGTGGATAGGTATTTCAAATAAATTCGTATAATGGTTCTCTTTGACCACCGACTGGACTACCAAGTCTCCCAAGTGATTCAAGTAAATATTTCAATGGGAAAAATATTCATAATAAATTAGATTCGTCAATAATATTTTAAGAATCTACCAATAAATTTTCATACCTGAAATTTAATTAAAAACCTAGAATATAATGGTTTCCATAAAAACTCATTCCTTTCAAAACATTTCATTTCATTGCCTTATTTTATTAATAATAATCATCAAATTACTTCATAAACCATTCATTTCAATTAAAATAAATTTCCTAAAATTAGCACTTTGTCTAAAAATCCATAATCAAATAGCTTCAACACAAACTATTATGATTGATTATTTTATCAAGAATCGTAATACATGACTTGGGAATCAATTTGATATACATTTCAAGTCATGATAATAACAAGGGTTTCAAAAGATAGTATTTTTGTTATAAAACCGCATACGTCAATCATTTTTTGTCAAAAAACCAACACATGTTCCACACATTGAGAGGGATTAAGGGATATAAACAACCAAGAATGAATCCTTGAAACACAATTATATAAATCAAGATTTTAATAGATCAATGACACAAGGATCTATCACTCATGAAAAATGTGACAGATGAGGAAAGGATAAAACACTATATGAACTAAGTTAAACTTACTCAAATAGATTCAATGCATTTAAAATTATGTCAATCCATTATTAATCAAGTAAAGAAGGAAAAAATTCTCATATAGAGAGCCTCTAAGGTCCAATGTTTTTATAGAGGTTTAAGGGAGAATATATTTGATTCAAATTAAGGTTTTCATGAATGAATATAGGAAAATCAAAAAAAAATTCTCTTTTCATGGTTTGGATACATGGTTTTTAAAACCATTCTATAACCATGAAACATGTCATGGGATATTTGAGAAGCTACAAAGTTAGGCATTGTGGTTTGGAAATCCATATTCCAAGCACTTTACATGCCTCTGGCCTAGTTTATACGATTTGAAGGAAAGTCCACACAGTTTGTACAAATCATGTGCCAAACTATCCTCCCTCCTCTTGGATTCCAAATCAAGGTTAATGATATCCTTATCATACTTAATAAAAAACCCAAAAATATGTGTTCATTTTTTACAAGACCATAAACCTATAAAAAATACCCAAAGTAACCGTAAACAAAAACAAGATAAGATCTAATAAAAATATGATCCAAACTAAGGGATATAAATACCTAATGGTAAGATTGGGTATATTACATTTTCACTTGTATATTTATAATTATAAATCATTTATATTACGAATATGTGTATACTTATGTTCAAATTAATTAAATTTATTCAATATCACAAAATAATCATTTTAGAGATTTGTGTTAGTAATGATTACATAAGATTTAGAATTTATCTACATTGAATATGGTTTTTAATTAATGTTATTATATTAAATTTATATTTCTAACATAGTTTAAACATATTTTTTGTTAGATTTGTGATGAATTAAATTTTCAATTGACTAATTTATCCCCAATTTGAGGGAATTTGAATCAGATATAACATTTTTTTCTTGGATGTGTAAATTTTCACACACCAACATGATTTAAACATATTGGTTTGGTGGATATAACAGTATTTAATAAATGAGTCACTTTATGTATGCATCTATAAATGGAATAACATGTGATAATAAGGTGACAGTAAATCCCCTATGAAATATTAAGGGATAGATTCCTTCCACTATTGCACTTGTTAAGACCCCAATCATTCATTACGAGTGAACCTAATGGTTAGGTTCCCTGGGATTATCTTGTGAATGAAAATAATGTAATTAGGTTATTGTATGGGACATAATTTTTAACCACTATCAATATAAAATTTAAACTACTACAGTAAAATAATAGTGAGGGTTTGAACTAAAGGGATTGTGGGTCAATGTAAAAGGGATTATTTAATTTAAAAAATATGAAACAGGGAGATGAAATGATGTAAAATTGGGTGTTTGGTTTTTGATGAAAGAAGTAATAAAATAAATGTAAGTGGTGTTAAAAAAATATATTTTAATGACTATAGAAATGAGATTTCAATTATTCAAGGGAAACATAACTATTTAACATAAAGAATAGTGATGTTTAAGAAGAATGATTATTCTCTACAAGTATTAAAATTTAATATGTGTCGCAATATCTCTCATGAATTAAAACTACTCACATGAAAAATAATTCCACTCCTAAAGAATTGAAATCAAGAGATTGAATTTTAGAAGAGGAACAATTCTCAAGAAAATAAATAGAAAAAATGAAGTATCAATTGAAATTCCCTCAAACTATTAAATCTTTCTCCTATTATTTTTTTTATTTTTATAAATCTACTCTGTGGGTTAGTGGGAACCGTACATAATAAAATCCAAATAAACCTTGACTGCCTCATCCAACCACAACAAAAAACAATAATCAGGAATCCAATTTCCAAATTTAAAAAATTGTACCCCAATCAACCCAAATCTGTGAATTCAAAATTAAAAAGTGAACCTCGTATTGGGCACCACAAACCGTCAAGAGTCGCAATCCATAACCATCTTCTATCTCAGTCACGTCAAGTAAACATTCCCCATATCGTTGTTCCCATCAAAATAAACCATTATCACTATCTCTTCACTGACAATGCATGCCATCGGCCTCATCAAATAACATAGGAAATCAGAAACTAGAAGGAATTCCATATACAGTGGTGAACAAGGAAAACCAATCACAGAATACACTTACTACAATCATCCAAATGAAAACAGCAACAACAATCGACCATCATCACCGAAAATTTAGGGAACAAATAAGTGCCACAACAGACATGAACAAAAAACCCAACGGGGATCCAAAATAGAGACAGATGGTAGATTCCTCCAGGAACATTGATGACTGATCGAACCAATATCCCAAGATACCATGAAAACCCACTACACAACTCTGATTGGGAGAAGAGAAGTGGAGTCCAGGAGGAAGAGTAGAGTAAAGAGTAGACGAAGGCCTCAACAGAAATCACTGACCATCCGCAAGACCACTGAAAATTAAAATGGATCCCTCAAGAAGAAAATATTAAATAAAGGGAAATAAACAGCATGTTGAATCAGAAATCCAAGAATCTATTTATCTCATCTTGGAGAAACCATTGAAAACTCTCACTGCCTGGAATCCAGAATCACAATCCAAATCCTAAAACAACTCCATCATATGATGTAGTCCACACAACTAGAAACCCAAAATCATGGTGAACCATTAAATCACAACATGTAAGAAAAAGAAAATGAAACATTACTGAAAATAATTTGTAAAAAAAGGATGAAACAATAAGGATTAAATAGTTTCTTCGCTCCCATAAAATTACATCCCTCCCCATATTAATCCTCCATATCTAAATTATTGAAACCTCTATCCTAGTATCCCTAGTCAGACAAATTTTTAATTTGAATATTTAGAAATATCCCCTAAGTGTTATCTTATTCTCCCCATTGTTAAGAACAAATACACTTTCCACTTGGGTGGTGGTACAATAATGAAGGTGAAGATCATACCAACACAGTTTTTTGGTAGGTTCGACATTATATTCTTGGGAGCCCACTCTTGGGTAAATTTATGCTTCCCCCAAGATCAAATCATTTTGCCAAGTGACCCAATTACTTAGTAGGTGGATGAAATGGAGTACGACCCACCCATTTTGATGGATTGTTGTGTCAAACCATCATCAGTAAAGTTTTCAAGTATGGGATTCTCTTCCATATCATATGGTAATGGATCATTCTGGTCTGGGGATCTCTTCGGAGTGATCTATTCATGGGAAGGGTGGGCACCCTTGTGTAGATTATTCAAAAAAGCAACACCTAAGGATTCCATTTTAATGGAAGAATAATAAAATAAACCAACATATCATCAAACTATTTCTCCTCATAGGACATGTTTAAATTTTCATAGTTCATAATCATCTACATGGTAATTAAGTAGACCCCCTTCAAAGAGAATTCCAAAAATTATTTTTTACTTCCTTTTGAAAGATATGAATGTAGACTATGACCTCGTTCATTCCAACATAAAAACCAACTTGATATTGGATCCCATAATGTCTCCCACTTTGGATATCTATAATTATTCAAATTAAATATACAAAAATTGAAATCAACTAGTTTTTGGGAACAGTTCCACGTGTAATATTCGAATAAAACCATTGTTAACGTTCTTAAAACATAGATCAACATTCATTCTTTTCAATGAAGTATATCATTATGTCATCATAGATCTAAGGTTCAGCTTCTCTAATAATGTTTCATGATCCATATATTTAAATATAAATTTTGTATTGGATGGATCCAATATCAACATCATTAACATATGGTTGAAAATTATTACACACTAAGAACACAAACCCTTATAATTTTCCAACCATCGTGTACTATTTTCTTCAATTAGTTTTTATATTTGATCAATCACAAGTAATTTGTGAAACATATTCCTTATAGAGATGAACATTATGATTCTGAGTCTATTTATTTAAAACCAAGACTTAATATATCGGCTTGAACATCATAATCATAAAACCCCATATTAGCATCTTCATCTTTCATCCAATATGAAATAGACTCAATCCAACACACAATCCATTGAATAAATTTTGATATGTATATTTGACATGTACATTGGTGTAATTAATTCCTTTGTTCCTATATTAAAAAAATTATGTGGAGAAACTATTCTATAAGAAGTCAATATCCACTATTCAATCATGTAAACCAACTCAATACATCCACTACTTTAACAAACTTGAATTTGATGAATCTTCATGTATTATAGGATATTCAAAGATAAAATAATCTAAAAAAGAGATAAAGTTCTTTATCTTTGTTTCTATATTGTTTCTCACATTAATTATTAAATCAATATTGACTTAGGTTAAAGGTTATCAATCGTTTACAAGAAACACGAGTTCACATTAAATATAAATTATGACTGAGTTTTTTTTTCAACTGATTTCAAGCCAGCAAAAATGGAAATAACTGACCGAGAAATGGTCGGTTGATATTCATGTGTTAAATAAAGAATAAACAATAATTTACTCTTTTAATTCCTTCTTGTGGTAGTTTAATCTATCATATAATAAAATAATACCACATTTGGTTGATCCACAAGCGACATCTTGTGATTTCAAGGTGTGTTAGGTTGCAAGTAGTTCCACACGATTGGATTATATTGTGTTGTGTACATGATATGTGAGTTTTTTCATGAAAACCCTGATAAATAATATTATTCGACAGTTAAATGAAATATTTAAGTCCCTATATTGTCTCTTAAGGAGGATGAAATTTTTGTTTCATGACAGTCACTTTTTTTTGTTTATTTTTGCACAAATAAAAATTTGGGGATTTGATTAATAGTTTGAAAAGAGATTATACATATAAACTAATGTGAAATAAAATTAAATGTAGAGATATAAAAATTTACAGAAAATAAATTAAGTATTAAATCAGAATCCAAACAGTACATGTGTACAAGCTTCAAACTCTCAGACACCCCCCCCCCTCTTTCTTATTTAAAATAAATATTTCTCAATTGTCTTTATGAATTCCCCCCAAAGGACCATTAGGTGGAAACTAAAATTTAAATATATTTTATATCATTACATCAAAATTACGTTTTCCCTCATATTTATATGATTCAATTACTTTAGGACCTCTAATTAATCAAACCAAATTGATTTCACTATACTCAACGACAAGACCTCACTGAAGAAATTTAAATAGTTTAATAGATTAATTTACTTCATTGAATGAATAAAAATACAAAATTTCTAAATGAAAATATATTAATTAAGGAAAAAACTAAATTCATTCAAAAAAATTTCTTCAAGATAATTCAGGAATAGATTACAATATAGGAATGAAACACAGAAGAGAGTCCCTGTTGGATGTCGTCATCGACAACCACTTGGTTCTTAGCCTCATATGACATGATTGACCTCCATATTTTCAATTATAGAATCAATTCATGAAATATTTTTCAAAATATCAATATTCTTCTTGACATTTCTCTCTCAAGCTATCCTCCTTGGAAAATGGCTAGTCTGGGGTGGAATGGAATCCCTTGAGAAGGAGGATCTCTCCTCCTTTTATAGACTAGAATATCTATATAAAGTTACCATGTGTTAGACACATTAAATGGATGATTCATACATGGAATCATTAATTAATTTTCTTTCTAATTGTTTTGTCATCTCCTCTAAAAATTGAATATTTATTGGCCACATGGTGAAGGAGTTACGTATGTTTTATTTTGAGACATTTAATTCTTCCATGTGACTCCTAAAATTAAAATTCATCAACTTTCTATGTCACAAGGACCTTTCAACCATAATATTCATGAATTACACCCCTAATAACAGTTTTTTTATATTTTCTTTATCATCCCTACATATAATTTTAGACATTTGGGAATCATGGTTCAGAAGATATGAATTAATTATGGAATGGAACCGTTTATGTCTAATTGTAATTACCTGACCCCAGTTACCCAGAGTCGGTGCATTATTACATAACATTTTCATGATCACAAAAGATCAAGTCTCGGAAGACCTGTTAGTTTAGTAGTCTTGTAAATACTATATATATTCATAAGTCTTACATTTCATCATAAACTAATAAAAAATACAACAAAATCTTTTTTTCATATCCCCTCACACTATCCCTACAGGTCATTCATAAATTACTTCTTCACATCCTGGGAAAAATAAAATATTTAAAGGGGTGAGCTCAGATGCTCAGTAAGGATAACAATATAGTAGAAACTTTCATAAATAAGCATAAACATTTAAGGTAATGTATAACTAAAACAAAATCCTTTTAAACTTGAAATTCATCATAATATGGCAAAGATAAAATGAAATAATCCCATTTTCTTATTCACATGGATATTCCACTAGTCAAATAACAACATGAAATATAAATAACCACTTTCCTAATGATGGAATGCATAATGCTAGACTATCACAACCACATAGTCAAGGCCTCTTTCCAAGACTACAAATATTATTTTTTCAAGGCCTTGTGCCAAGACACTAGTTTGTCTCATGAGACCTACCGATGCATCAAGAAGCTATAGCGGGCTCCACCCGTCACTTACTAAGTCCAATTCATTCCTTATATGAAACTTTTGAAACATAATATAAACATTTGTATTAAAACTGGCATATGAAATGTCAATGATTTATCCACAAACCATGAATGGTATAAAAATAGCACATCTACAGTCAAAAACAACTCATTCAACATAATAAGGAAGATTTTATTATAACATATTAACTTCAATCGATAATAATGAAGGATATTGACATAGATGAAAATAATCATCAAAACTATTTTAGAGAAATATGCCCCTTTTTCTTGAAAACATTTAAAAGTCACACTTTTTGTCAAGATTCCATTTCAATATAGATTTTTTAATCAAAGTGCCCCATACCACATTGAAACTTTTAAAAGGAGTTTTAATTTTTAAACTTTAATGTTCATATAAATATATCGTTAAAACAATTTATAAAACATGGACATTAATGAGAAAGATTTAGAATAATAAATCTTTAAATCATTTAAAATGATATTTTAGTTAGACTTCCTAAACAAAAGAGTGACACTTGAATAAAAATAATTGAGGTAATAAAAACATTGTAATATCACAAGAATAAAGGGATTTATGATATACTATGTCAAAGTACATTATATACACCATATAAAAGTGATTTGGTGTATAAAAACAAAGAAGTCTCAATGGAATGTAAATTGAGACTAAATCTCTTATAAAGACCATATCATTAGGTTAAGGATAAATCAAAGACATAATTATGTGTGATAAATAAAATACACTCAATATTATTGGATATTCACTACAAATCAATCAGAGTACATTCATACATATTCTTGTAAAGACAACACCAATGAATTGAATATTTAACTCAATAAATGGAGAATGACTTAAAAATTACTCTTATCAAGTTCATATCGCTGACTTAAGAATTTATAAATGGAGTGATTATGTGTATCAAAAGTATATCCACATAAAGTGGAGTGTAAATTATGACATAATCAACTGAAGAGTGATTCCACACATAATCTTGGAGTAAAATAATCATTGAGGTATGCGTAAAGCCGAATGAGTGGAAATTGAAATTTCAAATTCCCTTATCGATTTGGTAACTTATGAAACATACACCTATGAAAGAAGTATAATACAATGATGATGTAAATATCAAAGAATTAAAGTATATTACACAATGAATACAAACATGGGCAATACACCCACCACATGCAATAAATAAGTGGTGAACAATGGAAATATCACGGAATTAAAAGTGAGATTAGAAACCCCTTACTTTGTACTTTTTGCTTGGTTGAGTGTAGTTTATCCTCCTATATAATGGTAAAATAATTGTTATTGAATTATACAAGAATAATATACATTAATATGATATAATATATTATCTTTTAACATTGCTTCATTAATAATATCTTAGTATTATCATCGTTTCAGGTGTTAACTTACTCTTTTCTTTTATATGTTTTGTTAAATAAGTCAGGTTTTTTATGGATAGGTTGTATCTTATTCATATACAGAATGATATAAAGTTCTTAAACATTATTTTTAATCATAAAATGAGAATTATACTTGTATGGATATAATGGGGAATGAATCTCATCGCGTTTGTGGAGATGGTAGTCCGTACGTACGCACGAGTGATAATATCATTATTTTGATATTAAAATCATATATAATTGGATGTTATATCATACATAAAGAATAATTATCATGTTATAATTATTTTTTACATTAATTACAAATCATTATTATACCCATACTAATAATAATGTATTGAATAACAATTACACCACGACGTGGAGACTGTAGGGTGTACGTACGCACGTAAGGTGGCATGTCATTCAAATGATGGATAGAATACTGAATATGGTTATACCATATTTATAATAACATCATGGTATATAAAAGATACTGGAGTTATTATTTTAGAATGGAAATAAAAAATAATGAAGAAGTTGAAGAAGAAAGAAACTTGAAAGAGGGTGGTGAACACATTACCTCTTCTTTGGGTTCTTCCTTTTGATTTGATCAAAAGGGAACCTTAGGTTAGATTTATGATCAAACTAAGGCCTCTAGGTTAAATCGAGGGAAGTTTAGAGAGTATTTGGGTAGTTTTTGGATGATCCAAAAGGCTTTGAAGTTGTAAATTAGATAGAAGGGGGAGTACCCTTTTATAAGAGGGGTGAGGGCACCTTTGGAAAAGCAAGAAATACTATTTTATAATAAATTCATATTCGGTTTCTAATATCTCAAAAGTGTATTATTTAGAGATTAAAGTGGGTATGGGTCTAAATCATTTCAACCAATAGATTCTATATAGGTTTGGATCATTATATTAACCTTATCATTTATATTTAACTCTTAGTTAAATAGTTTGACACTTACCATGTCTCCTTGTATTTTTATATTATATTGTTAATAAACTTACTATATACCTCAAAGAGACCCCCAAGTGGACCATTAATGATACACCTATCATTATATAAGTCCTTTGGCCTAACCTTAGGTTTTAAAAAATAGAATATCAATTAATAATGTAATATTTGTTTTAAAAACTCTTTTATGTCAATTTTGACACTATTGGGTATTGTGTATTTGATAATTTCATAACATCATTATTACTTCAAAAACAATTTATATAACCAATCCTAATACTTCATATTAACCTATAAAATTATTGGAATTCATAAAAAGTCTCAAATTACATTTATTTTAATATTTATAATATTAATTATTTTAATATTCCATTAATAGGTAATTACTGCAGCACCATTGTGTCGTAAATAAATTAAATTATTTAATGTCTAAAAATTATAAATAAAAAACCATTATGTAGGAAAAAATTTTATCTTTATAATGAATATTTATAATAGAATTTATCTTATGTATACCTCTATAATAAAAATGTTTTAGTTATTAAACTTTGATTTTATCTCTTTTAACTCTTCTTTGAATTAAATAATAATAAATGTCCTAATCTAATCCAAGTGGACCTATATGGTAATATTTTATTCCTAAAGTTGTTTTTGGTCGAGATACACTTGTCCAATAGAATTAGGACATGTGTTAAGGTAATATTAATATCATTTTAACCCTTCTTTACCCTATTTACTTTTAACCGTGGTAAATAAAAGTAAAAAGTTACTATTCACCAAAAATTATTTTCATCACATTAAACCACATTTTATTCCTTGATATTAACCGTGTCTCTTGGATTTTTGAAATTCCACTCATATAAGCGGTAAAATTATGTTTTATGTGAATTTCCAAATTCTCCTAGGAGGTGGGTAAAAGACGGTGCAAAGTTCAGTAAAATTTTTATATATCTAAAATTATTCTAAACTAACTCCAATGAATTACATTGAACATATATTGGTATTATGTAGATATTTTGACCTTAATTAAATTTAAATAAAATAAATAATTATTTAAATAAAAATTCGGTTCTAAACTATAACTCAGTGTTTTTTCACTATTCATCAAAAATTGAATGTTTTCAGGAAAATACCAAAAAATCACCCTATGTTAATTTCGATATTCTAAATCCAAAAATGAAGTCCATTTTGAAAGATAAAATTTATAAAATTTTAAAAATTGGGTATTACTATTCATAATGGCTAGTTTGATTGGTTGTGATCTGTGTTAGAACTCGAAGTTGCGTACAACACACGCTACTGTAGTATTCAAAGAGAAGCGTACCATGGAAGCTTGGGGTGTTACATTATCCCCTCCTATAAATAATTTCGTCCTCAAAATTTATAAAATTGGGCTTGGGAATATAATGGAATGTCCCAAATCATAAAAAGAGTCAATAAAACTATCACCTTAATAGAAAGAAAGAGAAGTACAAAGGTCACCCAAGATAACTCATACTACGATTCCATGTCGGAAAACATGGATATGAAAGATAAAATAAGTGTCAATTTCTGATGGGGAGGGATAGAAAACATGATCAGGAGAAAGTTAACAACACAAAAGCCACAAACATATGATGGGACAAACATTCATTAGTTTCCCAGTAGGAAAAGTATAGAGACAACAATTTTTTTAAGTTACATTACATAAAGATGAGGAATTCATTAATGAGACTGACTAAGAAAATTAAGAGATATACATAATTTTTAAGTAGAGTTTCATTATTTAATAAATTTCCACCACTAACTCATTTTTTTAAACGATGATAATTCAAGAAGACTTGGTCACACTGGAAGAGCTAGAATAAACTTCTAAAGAATCACATGATCCACGATGGATAAAATATATATTTACCTTGTCTTTAGATATTAATCAAAACAAAAACGGTTAGTACAAGATTTGATGATCCCTCAAAAGGATATTCTCTTAGAGAAATAAATAGTAATATTAATTTCTAAAATGAAACCAACAATATCCCAAAGTTAAATAAATACCATTCAATAAACAATTTTCCTTAAAATCCTTCAATACAATCCTAACTATTATTGAAACCCAAAACTTAGAAGAATTTGGTTATGTAGTCTTCCACATTAAATTGTATCTCCAAATGATATCAACTACTTTTAAAGTCACATACTTAAAAGTAATTAACCTAATCACATATTCTCTATTATAGGTTAATCATTTCTATAAATAACCCAAAACAATATAAATCCACAATAAAAACGTAGATAAAAATATACCATTAATCCTCAAATGAAATCCCATAGTATTCTATTTTCCTTGGGAATATAGTGTTCCCAACAAAGCGAACATCTTCCAAAATAACATTTATCACTTAATCACCAAATAATTTTCCTATACTAAGGGTATTCATTTGATAAGACATAAGAACACAAATAAAATAATTATTGATCAATAAAATCATTTAACTAAAAATAATTAGTCTCACTAACCAGGGACATCACGTAGTCCAGTGGTAGGCAATAAATCCCAACCGCACTTTGGTTGTGGGTTTGATTCCAACAGCTTTGTCCGACATGATGGGTTGTGACAAGGTCTGTGTGTTGTCCTTTTTCAAAAACTATATTTTAAAACATTACCAAAATGAGATAAATTCCTCAAAATAACCATAAAAAAATTTTAACCAGAAATGTTATCTCATACCTTGCATTTTCATCACAAAATATAATAACTTGTAATTGCCTCAAACCCAATGATCATATAAAACCAAATGGGTATTTATAACTATATCCACAAGAGAAAATATAAGTCTTCCTCACATATCATTCTCACATGGTAAACTACGGGGTTAAAAATACAAGAGAAAATTATTCCAAAGTAATCCCATCAATAAGGAGAAATATTAATTTTAAACATTTATACAACCATTAATTTCCACATAGCTTCTTCTTTGACAAAAGAAAATATCCTATAGAATAGTCCTTTCACTTGGGTAATGGCCAGGTACCCTACATTTACATAAAATGACTGTAAATGGATTCTTGGGGCCATTTTTATTTTCTTCCATACTACTCTTCATTTTCCCTTAGCAATTATTCACTTTATGTCCTTCTTTCCTACATGTAAATCATTTCTTGGTTCCGTTGAGACATTTTCATGGGTGTCTACTTCCACATTTTCTACATGATGGAAATTTAGGATTCTTTTCTCCATGGCCTGTACTATTGGAGCTCTTATCATTCATCACCTTTCTCTTCTTTGTTGAGTCCAGGAGTTGGTTAATATATATGTTGTTGATCATATTTTTGGAAAATTGATTTGGCATGAACATGATATCTTTTACACCTATCAACATTCCATTTTTTTTCTCATTTACACCACCGTTCCCACCTTGTACATAATTCTCAAAGTTACTATGACTTCCTTTGACTCCAGCCATTGACTAAAACCAGAAGTAATTGTGTGAGTAACAGTAGTCATAAATTCATTTAGATAATATCATGACACCATATTCTGAATTTGAAACACCATAGGATTAACCAAGCTCAAATTATTCAAATTGGTTTGTAAAGAAAATGTAAATTATCCTAATCATATCCCCCGGGAGTTTTGTAACCAAGAGTGCAGCAAGGACTGTTGCTATGCACCAGTTCTTATTCGAGTCTAGCTCAAAGGGGTGTTTTCGGGTTTTACCCCTAGGTACATCTATTCCAGATCCACCTCTACCTACTCTTATCCAGATAGGGATTTATTTCTTGGAAAACTCACAAAATCTATACAATACCAAAATTCTAGGAAGTTATTATATACTAATACTCAAAGTCTATCATAGGGATATGTGCTCTAATCAAAGTTTATCTAAATATAGTTTCCAAGGTTTATACTAAACTTCCTCTGATACCAACTGTAACTCCCCGAACCCAATTACCCAGAGTCGGTGCATTATTACATAAAATTATCATGATCAAAAAAGATCAATTATTGAAAGACTGATTAGTTTAGTAGTCTTGGAAACACTAGATATATTCATAAGTCTTATATTGCATCAAAAAGTAAAAAAAACTACAACAACAACTTGTCTTCATATCCCCTCATACTATCCTTGCAGGTCATTTATAAATTACTTCTTCACATCCGGGGAAAAATAGAACATTTAAAGGGGTGAGCTCATATTCTCAGTAAGGATAACAATATAGTGGAAACTTTCATAAATAAGCATAAACATTTAAGGAAATGTATAACTAAAACAAAAGCCTTTTAAACTTGAAATTTAGCATAATATGGAAAAGATAAAATGAAATAATGATATTTACTTATTCACATGGATATTCTACTAGTCAAATAACCACATTAAATATCAATAACCACTTTCATAATGATTGAATGCATAATGACAGACTATCATAACCACATAGTCAAGGCCTCGTGCCAAGACTATAAATAATATTTTGTCAAGGCCTTGTGCTAATACACTAGTTTGTCTCATGAGACCTGCCAATGCATTGATGAGCTATATCGGGCACCACCCGTCACTTACTACGTCTAATGCATTCCTCATATGAAAATTTTGAAACATAACATAAACATTCATATTAAAACTAGCATACGAAATGACAATACTTTATCCAAAAACCATGAATGGTATAAAAATAGCACGTCCATAGTCAAACATAACTCATTCAATACAATAAGGAAGATTTTATTGTAACATATTAACATCAATAGATAATAATTAAGTATATTAATATAGATTAATATAATCATCAAAACTATTTTAGATAAATATCCCCTTTTTTTTTGGAAAACATTTAAAAGTCACACTTTTTGACAAGAAGCCATTTAAAAATAGATTTTTGAATCAAAGTGTCACATACCACTTTGAAACTTTTAAAATGAGTTTTAATTTTAAAACTTTAATGTCTATATAGATAAATATTTAAAACCATTCTTAAAACATGGACATTAATGAGAAATATTTAGAATAATAAATCTTAAAATAATTTATAATGATATTTTATTTAGAGTTTCTAACCAAAAGAGTGACACTTGAATACAAATAATTGAGGTAATTAAAACATTGTAATATCATGAGAATAAAGGGATTCATGATATACTATGTCAAAGTATAGTATATACACCTTATAAAAGTGATTTGGTGTACAACAACAAAGAAGTATCAATGGAATGTAAATTGAGATGAAATCTCTTATAAAGACCATATTCTTAGGTTAAGGATAAATCAATGACATAATTATGTGTGATAAATATAAATACACTCAATATGATTGGATATTCACTGTAAATCAATCAGAGGAAATTCACATATATTCTTATAAAGACAAAACCAATGAATTGGATATTTAACTCACCAAATAGAGAATGAGTTAAAAATTACTCTTATCAAGTTCATATCGATGACTTGAGAATTTATCAATGGATTGATTATGTGTATCAAAAGTATATCCACAGAAAGGTGAGTGGAAATTATGACCTAAGAAAATGAATAGTGATTCCACACATAATCTTGGAGTAAAATAATCAATGACGTATGTGTAAAGCCGAATGAATGGAAATTGAAATTTCAAATTCCCTTAACGATTTGGTAACTTACGAAACATAAACCCTTGAAATAAGGATAATACAATTATGATGTATATATCCATGAATTAAAGTATATTACACAATGAATACATACATGGGCAGTACACACACCACATGCAATAAATAATTGGTGAACAATGGAAATCTCACGGAATTAAAAGAGTGATAAGAAACCCCTTACATTGTACTTTTTCCTTGGTTGAGGGTAGGTTAGCCTCCTTTATAATGGTTAAATAATGATTATTGAATTATACAAGAATCATATACATTAATATGATATCATATATGATCTTTTAACGTTGCTTTGTTAATAATATCTTAGTATTATCATCATTTTGGGTGTTAACTTACTCGTTTTCTTTTATATGTTTTTTTACATAAGTCATGTTTTTTATGGATAGGTTGTATATTATTCATATACAGAATGATATAAAGTCCTTAAACATTATTTTTAATCATAAAATATGAATTAGACTTGTATGTATACGATGGGGAATGAATATCATCGCGTTCATGGAGAAGGTAGTCCATACGTACGCACGAGTGATAATATCATTCTTTTGATATTAAAATCATATATAATTGGATTTTATATCATATATAAATAATAATTATCATGTTATAAATATTATTTACATGAATTAGAAATAATTATTATACTCATCCAAATAATAATGTATTGAATAACAATTACACCACGACGTGGAGACGGTAGGCCATACATACGCACGTATGGTGACATGTCATTCAAAGGATGGATATAGTTATGAATATTTCTGTACCCTATTTATAATATCATTATAGTATATAAAATATACTGGAGATATTATTTTATAATGGAAATAACAAAGAAATAAGAAGTTGAAGAAGAAAGAAACTTGAAAGAGGGTGGTGAAAACATTACCTCTTCTTCGGGTTCTTCCTTTTGATTTGATCAAAAGGGATCCTTAGGATGGCTTTCTGATCAAACTAAGTCCTCTAGGTTGAATTTAGGTTAGTTGAGAGAATATTTGTGCAGGTTTTGGCCGATCCAAATGGCTTTTAAGGTGTAAATTAGAGAGAAGGGGGTGTACCCTTTTATAAGAGGGGTGAGGGGCACCTTTGGAAAAGCTAGAAATATTATTTTATAATAAATTCATATTCGGTTTCTAATAGCTCCATAGTGTATTATAAAAATCTTATGGTGGGGATGGGTCTAAATACATTCAAACAATATATTATAGATAGGTTTGGGTCATTATATTAACCTTATCATTTATATTTAACTCTTAGTTAAATAGTTTGACATTTACCATGTCTCTTTGTATTTTTATATTATATAGTTAATAAACTTACTATATACCTCCATGAGATCCAAAATTGGTCCTTTAATGATACACTTATCATTATATAAGTCAATTTTCCAAACCGTTTATTTTTTGGAATATAATATCAATTAATAATATAATATTTTTTTTAAAAACTCTTTTATGTCAATTTTGACACTATTGGGTATTTTGTTTTTGATAATTTCATAACAACATTATTACTTTGAAAAAAATTTATATAAACAAAACTAATATGTCATATTAACATAGAAAATTATTTTAATTCATAAAAAAGTATCAAATTACATTTATTTTGATATTTATAATATCAATTATTTTAATATTTCATTAATTAGGTAATTACTGATCACCATTGTGTCATAAATAAATTAAATTATTTAATGTCTAAAAATTATAAATAAAATACCATTATGTAAGAAATCATTTTATATTTATAATTAATATTTATAAAAAACTTTATCTTATGTATAGCCCTATATTAATAAAAAATTAGTTATTAAACATTGATTTTATCTCTTTTAACTCTTCTTTAAATTAAATAATAATAAATGTCCTAATCTAATCCAAGTGGACCTAAATGATAATATTTTATTCATCAGGTTGTTTTTGTTCAAGATAAACTTGTCCAATAGAATTAGTACATGTGTTAGGGTAATATTAATATCATTTTTACCCTTAGTTACCCTATTTACTTTTAACCATGGTAAATAAAAGTAAAACGTTACTATTCACCAAAAATTGTTTTCATCTCATTGAACCAAATTTTTCTCCTTGATATTAACGGTGTCTCTTGCTTTTTTGAAATTTCACTCACAGAAGTGGTAAAATTAAGTTTTATGTGGATTTTCAAATTCTCCTAGGGTTGGGTAAAAGACGGTGAAAAGTTCAATAAAATATTTATATATCTAAAATTTTTCTAAACTAACTCCAATGAATTACATTGAAATTATATATGTATTATGTATCTATTTTGACCTTAATTAAACTTAAATAAAATAAATAATTATTTAAATAAAAATTAGGTTTTAAACTATAACTCAGTGTTTTTAACTATTCATCAAAAATTTAATGTTTTCAGAAAAATACCAAAAATTCACCCTATGCTAATTTCGATATTCTGAATCCAAAAATGAAGTTCATTTTGAAAGATAAAATTTATAAAATTTTAAAAAGTGGGTATTAATATTCGTAATGGCTAGTTTGATTGGTTGTGATGTGTGTTAGAACTCAAAGTTGCGTACAACACACGCTACTGTATTATTCAAAGAGAAGCATATCGTGGAAGCTTGGGGTGTTACACTAATCATACCTTTCATATTCTACAGGTTTGAAACATAGAAATAATGGATTAATGGGATAATTATGACCTAAAACTCCTCAAGGATGTGGGATCATGAATCCTCATTCACATACAGCTGGAATAATTTCATTTGAAGACATTTATCTAGAGTTATGCCTCAATTATAAATGTGGTTCTACTTTAGTGGATAAAAACATCTTTCCACAAAGACTAATTTATTTGGGAATCTAGATATCTGAATCAAAACTTGTCTGAGTTGAATAATATGTATCCCATGAACATATGAACGTTAAAAAATGGAATAGTTTCTTTTTTTAATAATTAAAGAGATATGAATGAAATACACAAGTAATTAAAAACATTTAAAAACCGAAAATAAGTTGTTTTTGTATTTTTGCTCAAAATATCCCAATTATCAAAAATCAATAAATTCAACTCTAAATATTATATTTTTTGGGCTTAAATCACTTAATTATACAATAAAAATAGTTGAAATATTTTCTATATCAGGTCACTAATGCCTTTACATGAATTCATGGAAATGGAAGTCACACTCTCTTATGTGATAATGGATGATTTAAAAAACAATTTTTCCCTTAATGTGGTAACTTTATGCTGTCACTTGAGTTCTCACTTCCAAAAATTAGCTATATCAATATTGCTTCAAAATTTAACAAATTTCTATAGTTAATAAAGAAAACCATAAGAAAAATTAAAAGTTTAAAGTTTATTCAATTTCAAGTTCCATTTATTAAATATATACATAAACATAAAAAACAATGCTTAACTTACTAAAACCAAGATGAAAAAGATTCATTTTAAAATTAATATACAAAAGTAAAAATTACAAAAAATTTAAATTCCCTACATGAAATATTTAATAATTAACAATAAAAACACAATAGTAAATTGAAAATTCATAAATTAATAATTTAAATAGAAAATTTACCAGAATAAAATAATTTGTCATTTAAAAAAATAATTGAAAAATATAAAAATTATTACATATCAAAATTAATGTAGAAAGATACATGATATAAATACCTCATCAAATTATCCGACATGTAAAAAATTTATTTTCCTCATGAAAGAACTCTGTCAATTTAGGTGTAATAAAATAAATCATAAAATTTGAAGAAGTATAATGCCACTAAAAATTAGATTTGAGAATGGTTTCTATATATGAATCCTATTTGGAAAAAACTGTTCTTTCTGTATTAAAACAATATAGTTTCATTGAAAACTTTTATTACTATTACAAAAAATAATGGTTTTTGAATTTTTTGGAATTAAATTAAACAAACCACATTATTTATTTTACTAAAATATTCAAACATTTCATTACCATAAGTTGAGAAGATATACATATTTTATCCCAAAAAAAAATTCTACAAAATTGAATGAATGAGTATATATGATAATTATAGGAATTCATAAATAATTTATAAAATATTTTTATCTTAGTGAATAAAATAATAAATAAATAAATTTAAAGTGTATGAACATGGATTTGGAATTTCATTTCACAGCCTATTTAAATGCATATATTAGAAGATTGATTCAAATAAAAGTTTTTCAAATTAAATAAATTTTTTTTAAAATTCTATAAAAAGATTTCTTTAAACAATTGATTTAAATAGTTAAGGATACAAATAAACAAAATTAAACCCATAAGGTAACGGAATATAAATTCTTCAAAGTAGAATCTCAACAGTCAATATGTTAAAATAAACTACTCTGATAAATGGTGAAAACCGAACTTGAAAAAAAAAGAATTTCTAAAAATAATTAAATGTTTTTTAGGGGTTTACATTAAATCATTGTTTAATTTTTTAACAATGCCCCATCCACTAAACTAAAAGCTCAAAATGCTCCCCATATTGAATCTTATTAATGGAAGAAAAAACATTTCATTTGTCTCCAATGTAGTGCTATGTTTTTATTCATTAGTTGCACTCAACTAGAAATTAACTATAGTTACTATGTGAGTGTGGTTTTATACTAGGAACCACCACACTGCTTCTCCCATTTACTTTTAATGTAATACTAGTTATTGCATATCTCTAGAAACCTATAAAAAATTAATTTCCTTATTATTTGAATTTTTCCAGGAAAAACACAATCCATCTTTAATGGACAACTAAAAGGACTCTCCAAGTATACCATATTAATTATCATCCAATCCCACATCATTAGTGATTTAAAAACCTTCAACTTCCACTATTGAATTTTAAACCCCCTCAATCTCTTCCAAAAACCTCTTAATTTAATAATCCAAAAAAACATCACTACAATGACTTGGTGGTAATGCTACCCATTTTAAAAAATTATTGATATTTATCAAACCCATATTTTTCATGTAGGGAGAACAATATCATAGGTGTCCCAAGGTGTATAACATTATCCTAAGATATTTCTCTACTAAAATAATCATATTTTTTGAAAAAAGAGCCGAACGTGGATCAGTTTGGGAAAAATTTTCATGAATAGGATTTTGAATATTATCATGTGCATTTTTTTATTATCAATGGAAATTGATCGTCTTAAAAATTATTCTCCCCATCCATATCCCTATTTACCCATAACTAATTTGAGGAACACATTGAAAAATAAGTTAGAGTAATTTTTTTTATCCAACTCATATATCACCAAATTATGATTCCATTCCAAAATTTCCTTAGTTGAAAAAAACATAATAGCTAATTCTAAATAATCAACACTTCTATATCGATGAAATGTCTAATTAGCCTTTTAATCAAGTTAAATATCAATATGTTCAACCTACAATGAAAACATAAAAGAAAACATCATTTTTTAGGGGTAAGAATGTATAGTTCATTTCCATGAATAATATATATATGAAATAATATATTTAAACTATTTCCCCAAATTTGTTCAACATTGGTATTGATTTATTTAGGGAAATTATTTGAAAAAACTTTTGTGAAAGAACTCAGAAATAAAATATCATTAGAAAATATTTCATCAAAGTTCATACTTTCATCCTTTTCATCGTGAATAAATTCATGGATTATTATTTCAAAATTTTAATACAAGGAAGAACACATAAATCAAGAATTTTATAATTTCTAAACTACATTTTTTTGAATTTATTTTACTCTTATAAAAGTTCCATAATTCCATGTTTCAGTTCATTTTTATTGATTTTTGTAACGATAACTGAATAATTTTTAGGTTTTAAAGCAATATTTCCAAGACTTTTCTCAGCCTTACTATTTCATTCCCAAAACATTTATAACAATATGTATTTTTGATTATATTAATCACGTAAATAATGGTTCATTAATTTTCAATGAATTTTTCTGTTTCTAAAATTTCTCTAACTCATTTTCCTTTAATGACCCATTAAATTTATTTTATTTTTTACTTTAATTTATTTAGTTGGTAATTTTGTTCATTTTTTTCAGATTGTATTCAGATTCTATAAAAATAGTAGATTAGTCTTGAAAAATATCAACCACATTTTCCACTAAAAAATCACACTAAAAATATCCCATGGAATTTTCCTCTTCAATTGATTAAAATGTTTATTGATCATAAATACTTTTTTCTAACAATAAGAACATACTTTATAACTTTTATTGTTGATGATTTTTTTCTGGAATTTTTTTTATATTCCAATTTCATTATTTTCCTCCATCCAAGAATCTAATTTCATTAAAACCAATTTAATTATTTCAGGAAAATTTGGATCGGGCTTGACAAAATGCTTATTTTATTTTATTTTATTAATATATTGTGGTTGATTATAGAAACACTTCCTAGTAGTGTTTAATATTTTCACAAAAGACACAAAAATTCAACTACAGTGATTCTAAGCCTCAAGTTAATCCATTTTAAAATAGTAAAAAAAGTTTCTATTATCATGAATTGTATCACTAATCATGTTTTCAACAAGGATTTAATGATTAAGTAGACACACTATAGAATAAATATTTGAATTTCTCGATAATACGCTATGAAACAACACTTGTTTCTTTTTATTTTTATATTTTGTTTTTTACTTTACTTATTTTCTTTCAAACCCAATGAAATTTTGGGTTTCCTTCCCTGGAAAAAATAGAAAATTTGAACATTCTTGATCTCTTCACACCCATAAAAGTTTTTAACTCTTACAATAGTGTTAAAATGAATGGTTTAACCCAAGGTAGTGTTTATATGTTTCAAGTCATTTATATAAATTCTAAACTATGGATATAAAGAAATTAAATGATAGAAAATTGGGTTTTTGGTTTGGGAATATAAATTTAATAAAATAAATTATATTAGTGTTAAAACGTACTTTATCGAAGATAAAAGTCATTCCATTTAAATTATCAAAGGGAAAATTCACTAAAAATATTAAATAACCGAGTTGCTCAAGAAGAAAGATAATCCCCAAAATTAAATTAAAATTTAAAAAATTCTTAATGTTCCACATTAATTAGAGCTAATACCATGAAAAATCATTCACCTCATCAAAAAGCACAATCAAGAGATTTTTTTGTAGAATAATAGGAATTATCATGAACATGAAATGAAAATAATTATCATCAATTAAAATTTCCTAAAACCATTAAAAATTGTTGAAAATGAAAAAGAAGCACATACAATTTTTTTATGAAATAGATGATATAATAAATATGGAAAAATAGTATGCTTAAACACATCGAATTCTTTATATAAATTCCTTCATTCTAAATACCTTTCCTCTTAAAGCCTTTATTTGATTTTGGCATGTAATTACATTCTTCCATATCTTATAAATATTTACTTAGTATGAATGATGTATCTTCTATGTTAGTTTCAAGAGTCTCCCTAGTTGGAGAAATCATGAATCTTTTAATTAGGGAATATCCCCTTAGTGCTCTATTTTCTTCCCATTGAAAAGATAACAACTACTGACATATCCCTAAATAATTATTCTCAGAGACCAAATATAAATTTTCATTGAGATTAATCTCCTACACATAATTTAAGAATTCCCCTTTGGAAGACATTTAAAAAAAATAAATCGCACTCTATTTTTATAAAATTTGGATAGAGAATGTGGCCTGGTTCATTTGAATTTGACTCCCAACAAAATCATATCTCCTAGAATGTATCAGACATTGAATATCCTTACACATTAAAATTGTATAGGTATATTTTAAAATCAATGATTATTTAGGCTTTGTTACAATTTTTATTTTTGAATCAGTTTTTCATTATAGTTCATTAAACATTTCTTTACCCTTTTCTATTTCAATAGTGTTCAAAAATATTTCATCCTTCATCCATGTTTTAGTTTCTTTACATGTGGATCAAGATCCTCTAAATCAAATTTCATTTTCATAATTCCCAGATCCTCTATCGACTTCTTCAACATTGTTCACAAAGATCTACCACATCAACCACACCAATGCTTCATATTATTCAACCCAAAGCACTATCTTCTTCAACTACTACTCATCTTTGATTAATCTCAATTCAATTAGTATATAATATTTATTCCAAACAATAAAATATGAGCCTAAGTTTTATTCTTCCATAGTCTGACATAATTTTATTTCTTTATGTTGAGAATAATAAAAAGTCACATAAAAATATTATACCTTCATTAAATCTAAAATTCACTATATGAAAAATACCATGAATATATTTTATTTTATTATTTTAATTTTAGTTCTATGTCATTCTTCCTTCTACCTCGATTAGTTGATGTCGGCAATTTATTTTCTAGATTGTGCCACACCCACCCAATTTTTCATATAGGGTGGGTTAATGTTGGGGTGAGGTTGCTAGCCAACCTCACTAACAACCCGGTGGGATATGAGATAGGTAGGGTAGTATTTCCTATAAAAATGGATTTTCCCTAATGGTTTTATCATCTCATCATCTCCAACAGCTAGTATCTACTTCTCATCACCATCATATCCCATTAAAGTGGTATTTGTGAGGTAGTCCCCCCACCTTATTCAAATGAGATATTTATGAGAGGTTTGTCCTTGTAATAGTGAGATATTGAGTATCTACTTTTACCTATAGTAATCCTTTTATTTTCTCGTGTTTTTTACCCCTTTCAATTTGGGGGGTTTTCCACATTACATATGTTGTCCATTTATTTTTACATTTTTCACTTTACTTTATCTTGTGATTATACCTATATTAGGGAAAACATAATTTTTGGTCCCAACAAGTAGAATCAGAAGGTAGGTTTTAGCCTAGTGATGTTCTTTTTTTGGGTATTAATAATTCTCACAAACTTGAGTATGCTCTATGATTTCGACTTTGGTTGATGTTTTAGAATAGGGAAAAAAATTATTGTGGTTATTAAATATGCCATTGTTAAATAGATGATGTTATAGACTGATGGTGTATTTAAATAGAGGCTAAATTCAAGAATGATAAATTCAATGGGAATAATATTTTGATGTGGATAGTGAAGATATGGGAAGTTCTATTCAATAATAATTGCATACTAGAACATCTCTAAATACCAAAAGATATGGGGATGAAGTGTGGTTCTAGTTGTATTCGGAATCATGACATAGAAATATGTGTGTTGACTACTTCTATAATTGGAGATATATTAGTTATTGAATCAGTGATGACTGTTGGATGCAGTAAGCATGTCAATGATTCATATGTAATCAACTTAGGAGCCACCTGGCACATAAAGTCTTAACATGAATGGTTTGACCAGTATGAAACATTCCTAGGACATGTGTATATGGGGAAAAATAAAACCCTAAAGATTTTTTGAGTTGCTACCATCAAACTAAAGATGCATAATGGTATTGTTCAAACCATCCAAGGAGTACGCCATATGAAAGGCCAAAAGAAGAACATATTTTCATTGGGATAATTTTATGACACCCAATGAAATAATCACATTGAGTATGGAGTGATGAAAATTTTTAAGGGCACACTTGCGGTAATGAAGGAAGATATAATCTCAAATAATCTATATGTTCTTATTAGTGGAACATATAAGGATGAAAAGATAGTTGTAACATAAACTACCTCGATGGATGCATTAACGACATTGCAGCATCAGATACTGGTCCATATGTCAGAATGATGCCTGAAGATTCAAGCCGATCTGAAGCTAGTGGTTGGGCTTACAAAGGTATCTGTACAATTTTGTGAATATTTTTTTGAGAAAGAAATGCAGGTTAATGTTTATAAAGTCGCCAAGAAAATGAAAAGAGATCCTATAGTTGATCTATTATGTCATTTTTCATGAACCAGTTATATCCCTATGAGGATCGAGGTGCCTTTTTTTATTCACTAATGATTACTCCATGATATATTGGGTGTATCCATTCATGAAAAATGAGGACATTTATGAATTAATAAAAAAAATCAATGCATAAAAAGAGATTAAATATGGAAATAAGGAAAAGTGTCTGAGTACTAATAATGGTGAAGAATATACAAGTGAGGAGTTTGATTTTTTTTGTAAACCTGAAGGCATCAAGAGATAGTTCATAGTGGAATACCCTCCTCAATATAATGAATTGGAAGAGCTGATGAATAGAACCCTATTGGATAGAACAAGGTATATTTTTAATATTGTAAGGATTGCAAAAATAATTTGGGAATATGTAGTGAATAATGCATGTTTTGTGATTAAGATATCTCCTTAACTAGTGATTGTTCTAAAGACATCGATGGAGATGTGGACTAGTAAAATCACTGATTATTTTAGTTTTATACATTTATATTTCCAGTATATGCATTGTTTAATGGATAGGAAATTTCAAAGATATATTTGTGATCTGTGAAATGTATCTTCTTGGGGTATATTGATGTTGTGAAGGGGAATCATTTATAGGGCCCACTACCCATAAACTTATCATCAAAGGAGATGTAATTTTTGTATAAGACAAGGTTAAAATGAAAATGGATCAAGACATTGAGAAAGATAATTAAACAATACACAATTCAAATTAGAGTAAACATCCAATGATGAACTGGCTTCCTCAAAGGCATTACTAGTGCCCGATTATCAAGTACTCGTTGAGTCTGGACCACGATGGTCAACACGAGAGAAAATATCAATAATATATCACTCACACTATGTTATTGAGAGAAATATTTTGTACTAATTATTAACCAAAGATGGAGATCCATCTTTTTTTATATGTGGCCCATAGTCCATATGTTTCCTCGTGGATGGAAGTGATGAAGGATGAACTTGAATCCCTACAAAATATTCTGACTTGATATCTTGTTCCATTACCTCATGGAAGGAAAGATATAGAAAAGAAATGGTTCTTTAAGATCAAGAGGGATAAATATGACTTGGTGGATGGATACCATGAAATACTAGTGGTCAAATGATATTTTATGAAATAAGGTATAGATTTCAATGAAATATGTTCTCCTGTTATTTGACTGAGGACTGTTTGAATAGTTCTAGAGATGTGTGCTACATAGATTTTACATCTTGAGAAGCTATATGTGAAGAATCATTTTCTCCATAGTGATCATTATGAATATATATATATGCTCCAACTAGAATTTTTTTATAATAAGGAAAATAGAACTTGTTTTTCATGTTGAAAAAATCTTTGTGTAGTCTCAAGAAGGTGTTGAGGTGTTGGAACAAGATATTTGATTCATCTATCATGAGCCTTAGATATGGTTGATTTCATTAATATCCTTGTGTATATTTCAGGGGTTCAGATGGAAATTATTTTATCATTATTTTTTTATATGTGGATTGCATGTTTGTTGTAGGCCCCAACAATGTTCAGATCCAGGAGAAGAAGGCACATTTGCCTTGGGAATTGATATAACTGACTTGGGAATAGAAAAACAGATTCTTGGAATATAGATTTACCAAGACATAAATAATGGAAAGATTTGTTTATCATAAAATAATTACTTATGTAAAGTCTTGAAATTCTTCAACAAGCAAGGTTGTAAGATGATATCAACCCCACTTTTCATTAATTACATGTTATCCTCAATGATGAGTCCAAGAAAAGATACAGAGATGATAGAGATGTATCATGTACTATTTGTATTAGTAGTGGGGACTCTAATGTTCACTGTGGTTTGTACTAGATTGAACATTGTGCATGCAGTGGGAGAAGTTAGTCGGTACATAGAGAATCCAGTACGAGAGTATTGTAGAATAGTGAGTAGTATCCTGACATACTTCCAGGATAACTCAGAGGGTGAATTATGTTATGGAGGATAAAATTTCACTCTTAGAGGATTTATTGATTCATATTTTTCATGTTATTCTCACCAGAGAAAGTACACTACTTTGTGTTTACTCTTGTAGAATGAGTTGTGAGCTCGATTTCAAAGTTACAGTAAGTTTTGGAGTAATTATTGATGGATTTGGAGTACAAAGAATATACAGAAGATTACAAAGAGTCAATAAGTATGATAAGGTTGTTGGAGGAGCTCATAAAATGGAAGTATATTATGTTGTTTTGTGATAGTTAAAGTTCCATGAACATTGTGAGGAATCACTATTTTCATTCCAGGTTAAAGCACATAAGAGTACAATATCATTTTTCCAATATGTGGGGGAATAAAGAAGTGTGTCCTTGTAGAAAATTCACCGTGTATAAAATCTTGAAAATTTCTTGATGAAGGGGATAGACTCTAAAAAGTTTATATGGTTTAAATCCTTGATCGGACTTATAGAGACGAGAACAAAAGGTTTGGAAGATAGAAATTTTTATTGTAGATATGATTTTTTCTAAAGAAAATCTATAAGTTGGAGATGGATTGGTAGTTTATTCACACGACAATACCCCCCCCCACCATTTTGTCAAAGAGGGCAGGTTGAGGTTGGTGTGAGGTCGGTGTATAGCCTCACCAACTAGCTAGCGGGAGATTAGACAGTAATGAATGGATCTTTTATAAATAGTTTTTTCCCTAGTGGTTTCAGTATCTCATCATCTCCACCAACCAGAATTAGCTTCTCTTCACTTCTAGATCCCATATAAGCATTATTTCTATGGTAGTTTACCCACCATGTTCCAAAGGGATATTTATGGGGGTTCTCTCCTTGTAATAGTGAGGGAGTGTGTACCCGCTTTCACCTATAGTGATCATAGTATTTCTTATGGTTATTCGAATTTCATTTTAGGGATTTCCCACATTATATCTTGTGTCCATTTATTTTTTTCATTTTGTTCTTTATTCTATCTCTTAATTATCATTTCATCAATTGGATAGTCATTGCCATTCCAAAAGATGATTATAGAACTAGATTGATACAATGAATCTCGATGATCTCAATATCAACATTTCATTCATGAAAAACCAATCTTATCCCATCAACTGCTCTAACCAATTAAAATTCAATGAATATATAGGTGTTATTTCATTTTTGAAGATTAAATCATCTTTAGTATATCTCTGGATACCTCGATTTACTTATTAATTTTTTCTCCACATAATTTTTCCTTTGAGCTCGGTTTAGGTTAAAGGTAATCATTATTTTAATCTGAACCTGATATCCCCTTTTGTCTCTATAACATATGAGTCATACTCTTTAATTGATTATGATCAATTGAAAATGTAAATAACTAACCAAGGAATCGGAGGTTGATGTCCATGTTCTCTCTAAAGAAAAAAAGTAAAATCACTTCATATTCATTCCTATATTAGCTTAAGATACTATATGATGGAATAATACTGTAGTTAGATGACTCCCATTTGTTTACATGATATTTCTAGGTGCGGATTTTTCGTGATATCTCACATGGTAGGTTTATTTTTTGGAGGGGAAACTTAACAATTTTCATTGAATCATAGAAATTGAAGGAATAAGATATTTAGTGACTATGGCATCTTCTTAAAATAATTATGGTATTCATGTGGTAAATTCATGTATCCAATTGATTTTCTCTTCACACAATTAGCAGCAATAGTTCATATGCATAATTTAAAAAAATTAATAATTAAAAAATAAAACCGCTAAAAGAATTAAACACTAAAATTTATTCAAATTTCATAATTAAATATTGAAAAATAATAAAATATTAATATTTTAGGATAATAACTAGATAAATTAAAATAATAATAATACTATTTTAACATAATTGAAGTACTATTTATTAAATCATAATGTAAATATAAAAAAATGAAAAAAATTTAAAACACCAAGTTAAAATAGACACCATTGAAATTAATTTTCAAAAAAAATAGAAAAATTAATTCTAGGAATGAAAAAAATAACAATTTACATAAATAAAAAATTAAACTGAAAATTCATAAATTAACAATTATAAGAACTAATTCACCAAAATTCTATAATTATACTTTCAAAATAATAATTTAACAACAGAAAAACTATTATACGTCAATTTTTATTTGAAACAATTCTTGAAATATAGGTCACATCAGTAACCCTAATAGTTAGTTGCCTTGACTATAAGAAAATAAAATATTATTGGTCATTTTTTGGTGGTGGTTTAATATAACCACCTTTAGTCAAAGAAAATAACATACCAGACAATTTAATAGTGGTGGTAAAATTTAGAATTCCACTAATTATTTTTTAATAGTGATATTTTTATTAAACTACCACAAAATATATATTTCATGTTGGTTATTAAAAGAAATGCCACTAATAATTAACACTTAAACAACACACATCAAACTTTCCCCCTCCACTCTTATTTTATCCTGTATCTTGATTTTCCTATTCTTCATATAAAATGGGAATCCATTGGTGCCTTATAGCCTATGTGTTTTCTTCATAGATATCCTTTAATTCCTCCTTCATTGGACCATTTTTCATGTTAGGCCTCACCTTTTGTAGACGTTTTGACGATATATTCCACTCTTAAAGACAACATAATTTAGGTAGACTTCACTTGGAATACTAATTAGTTATTATAGAAATATGTTTCATTGTGTGTTGTTGGGTTCTAGGTTTTATTTTATTTTTTTATTTTACAATGGTATAAAAATGTATAGTAATACATTATGCCATCAAGTTTATTAATTCTAATTATAGTTTAGTGGGGCTAGCATATTGATTATTATATAATAACACACTATATAAGACAATTATGATGTGTTTAAGTAATTTTTATTAATATATGGGTATGGATAAATTATTTTAATATGGGTGTTTATTTTACATTAAGGATAGTATTTATGTAGAGTCACTACATAAATTTTTTGGGATATCATAGAAAAAGAAATGTCATTATCAATAAGAATTTAGATAGCACTTTTTACGAATTAAGAATAAAATTTGTCACCTCTTTAAATTCTTTGGGCACCCCATGACTTTTTATGTTGATATTATCTATTTCATGAACATTATAGGTATTCTGGATTCTTTCTAACAATTATGTGTATATATTATTTCTTATTCATGTAAATTCATAATTTGTTTTAACTCACCCTATTTTATTATTATATAGTGACAAAACATTTATCAATAGGCTCCAGAAATGGCATACCAAACATAGGAATTTGGACTATCAATTTATTTAATTTATTTTAATGGGAAATTTTTCATTCATATAAAATAAGAATGTATTCATGGATAATATTATTATAGTTTACATTTATATTTTTTTATATATGAAATTTTTTCTTTACCATTTCCAAAAAATATTACTACACCTATTTTCTTATTATGTTTCTATATATATTATTAAACTAATAATTTTTGTATATATATTTCTAATTTTTAATTATATTATTTTAATATTAACATATTATTTTTTTAGATTTTTTTTACTTTGATAGAATGTAAAATATGTTTTTAAGGATTATTAGAGTTTAAAATCATCAAATAATCTATGAAAATCTCATGGGAAAACAGTTTTTTTATATAACATCAATTTTTAAAATTTAAAAGTTCTTTTTTCAATCCATTTAATATAGATTATTTTTATTTTTTAAATTCCAATTTAGATTATTCATGAAGAATAATGATGTTATATGATACATATTTTGTAATGTTATGATTCACCTTAACATAGTAATAAATAATACATTTCCTGAGTTTAGATATTTGTTGTATATGTTTATTATTATTTTTATGATTTTTTATATTTTTGTTTTTTGGAATTCTTAATTTAATTTATTTAGTAATTAAAAATTAATTATTTATTATAATTCAATATATATATATATATATATTGTATCTTATGTATTAATTGTTACAGTTATATATATGTATACAATTTCACAAATTTTTTAATTTGAATAATACTCTCAACATTGATATATGTAGTTAAATTTTACATTATTTATGTATTATTTATATCATATATTATACTTTTGTCTATCTATGTTATCTTTTATGAACCCAGTGGTGTAAAACAAGTTGTACTGTATTTTTTAAATTTTTTATCATTCAAATGTTACGAATGATAATATTTTTTATATTAATATATTTTTTTCAGAATTTTTTTGTTGGATTTTCGACATCATTTTGTTACATAAATAAGTGTTTTGTTTTTTATACATATATTTAAAAATAGAATATAAATATACAAAAGTTTGATTGATTGACCCTGAAATAAACATCAATATATTATGAGGATGGGGGAATATTTAGATTTTGTACTTGTTAATCAATCTGTAGATGGAATAAAAAAATCACTTGTCCTTAATATAATTTTATAAAATGGTTTAAAATAAATTATGTTTATTGTCACTTGATGTGTAAAAAATATCTTACTATTTATATGAGATAGATTTGGAATGAATAATTATACATTGTTATAAGTTCCTTGGGTGACCATTGTCAAAATCAACATATTAATACCCAGATAGCATAAAATTAAATTCGCAACCTGATAAATGAGGTCTATTAAACATTTGAATATGATAAATATTGTAACATATCAATGAATTCCCTTTTATATTTCCTAGATATTAATACATGAGTGAGTTTCAATATGTAATCAAATGGTTTTTTGGAATTATTAGAAGATATAAATCCTGATTTTTTCGAATAATGTAAAAAATATAAAATTTTTCCTTTTTAATAATGTTGTAATATATCTAGTTGTTATATATAATTGTAGATAATGAAATTTAATTGATATTTTTTTTGTTAAATGATAGATTTTTTCATGCTAATATCACTAAATCATTTTAAGTGATGAATAATTTTGTTAAAAAACATAGACTCAATTATTAAAAGATACATGAATATCCCATTGAAATTAAATTGTATTAATGAAAGGATCTAGATAGAGAACAATTTAATAGATGATATACTTCTGGATGAAATGTATAGAATCATAATGAATATTTGATTGAGCATTACTACAATGAAAAATCTGAACAAATATAATGTGAATATTTTATATTGTAGTTAATTAATATAATTATTAAAAAGATTCTTATCTTTAATAAAAAAATATATTAAAGGGACATACAATGGAAGAAAAAAATTATGGGTTTATAAGATACCCCACATATCTAAAAGAAATTAAATCCATTGATTTTTTATTTCTAAATTTATCTTTTGATCTTGGAATGTGTGTTTGGGAATGGATACTAATGTATTTAATCCATTTAGGAGTCTATTATCCCTTCTAGACTTCTTCTAGGGATATGTGTATAACACATTTCTCTATATATTTAAATTATCACTATAGGAAATAAAATTCCTAGAAATTAAATTGATGTACAACCCCATCCTCTTATATAATAATTGCATTAGTTGTGTCATAGTGGTGTAGATACATATAATACATTGAAATCCAAAATGTTCAAAATGTGTGTTTCTTTAATGTAGATAATTAGTGATTTTTTTAGATTAACAAATTCTCTTATTAGAACACTCAATATTTTCAATCATATTCTCTGTATAACTATGGAATTGATTTGAGAATTCTACCATATACCTGAAAGTTTTGTTTCATGTTGAATAACCCATATTTAGTCATGTAATATTTTTGTTGTAATTTTTTCAATATAATTGTTTGATGAATACTCAATGTTACTATAGTTTACGTTTGTAGTTTCTATTATTGAATTAGTCTTGAAAAATATTCATAATTTTGAAAGGCTTTTTGATTAGTTTCTTCTAATTATGAAACATTACAATTGATAATTCTAAAACTAATTATAAGTTTAGAAAACCTATTCCTTTATTTATTTATAGTGACACATTGTTTATGACATTAAAATAAGTGAAATGAATTGTAATTAATGGTTTGATTTCCAAAGTAAATGAGAATTGTTGGTTCGAGGTTCTTTATATAGTCCATTTTGTATACTTGAAGAATATTTTTGTCAGATTTGGTTATGTGCAATGGATTTTTTGCAAAGGTGTTTTTTATATCAGAAAATATGGTGCCAACCAACAAATGAAGGGATTCAGGTGCTCCAATTCATAGGTGTGAATTATAATAAATCCTACCCAATCCATCCAATGAGCTTGATCCAAGGTATTTTAATAGGATCACATACTCATATGCGTAGAGGAGAGTTGGTGATCCACCATTCTAGGAAGCACGATAGGATTTGGGGGCATAGGCATGAGGTGGTGCAAGGGCATTGTGTGTGCATTTGGAAACCATTTCTAGTGGGGAAAGGAAGCGATTATATTACAAAGAATTTATTATCAGAGTAGTGTTTAGATTTGGTAAATTCTTCTTGAACTATTTTTCATTTTTAATAACATAGGAATAACTACATCCATTGATAAGATCTCTTTGTACCACCCAATCTAATCAACTTGAGTATTTTCATACGTTGAAGCTACATGTCACATCGTATGTATATCAATCCAAATAATCTAATCATCATTTTATCTTTCTATTGATTCAAATATGATCAAAATGTCATGAAACTCTATTTTCATGACTAAAAAAAGATAAAACCATTGAAAATAAAAATTGAGAAAAATATTTTTTTATCAATGATAGTGAATCATGTGAATCGTAATTTAATACAGTTCAGTGTATGAGATGAAAATATAATGGATGGATCTCTATTATTTTTGGAGTTAGACGTTGGTATGATTTTCCTATAAATACTTGAGACTATTTCATTTTTTTGTGAGTTTATCTCTCACCCGAGAGAATATGTGGGAGATTTTGATAGATATATACTTGTGGAAATCCTCTAATTTTAAAAGAATAAGGTTCCATGTGTATATTCATAGAATTTATATTTTTTATTGATTGATAATGTGATTTTACCTTATTATATTACACAGTTTAATTTGTTTATGTGAAGTAGAATGAAATCTTAAAGCCAACCAAAAAAATAATTCTTTTTCATGATGTAGAAGGTGATTCTACTAAACATTCTCATGGACTAATATTTTTGTGAAAAATTATTCCCAATAACTAAGCATGTTACACCAAGGATATAAGACACTCACTTTGAACCTAGTTTATGAAAATTAAACATGTTTTGTATTTTAATTAGGCAAAAATATTCTTTTTTCATGAATCATTATTTTTATGTTGTTGCATGAAGAATATAAATATACATGTAGTGATTTCCATGCATACTGGAAGCTATAGTTTGAGTGATACAATGCATGTATTTAATTCATTCAAAGAAGAAGATCTGCATGACACACGTGTGAAATTTTATTGACATTTAATTTTTTCTTGGTAGTAATATAGTGGGATCACTCTGGTTGTTTGAAGGAACAACAAAGTTGTATCACGAAATTATACAAAGAAAAGAAATTTGATTCTCATGCAGCATTTTTATGCATGAAGGATATACTGAAAGAATATAGTGAGATTAATGTATAAATAAGAAGATACATTCATACTTTGTTGACCATGAATGATATGTATGATTATATGTATACATGGAAAAAAGAAAAGTTTTATTGAAAGTTGTATAGGGTTTGTGCATTGTGGCTTTGTGAGAGTTTTTCAAAATAGAATATTTCACTCACACTTATTTGGTTCTGTGAAAAGGCATAAAAAATATTCTCACTATAAAGAAATACTATATATATAGTGTGTGCTTATAGTATAATTATGTACCTGTATAAAGATGATCAAAAGAATACATAGAATTTTGATTTTTTTCACTAAAAAGATTCAAAAATAGTGTGGAGAATTACATGAACTGAAGATTTACACATGATGTTGAGAACTAAATTTTGGAAGGGAACATGAAGTTGATGTGTTTAATAATTGAATCGGATGAACAAATATTTTTTGGTTAAGAAAATAAGAAGACAAATTTCAGTGTATTTAGGAATATAAAAATGTTTAATCTAATATTATTATGAGATGAAGTGGAAGTGATAACTTCTATTAATTCGGAAGATAATACTGATATGTTTTTCATGTAGTATTGTTGAATATTTTAGTAATAGTTGAAGAATTTTAGTTGAAGTGAGAAAGTGAAGAATCAGTTTATTCCTAGTGGATCAAAGAGGAAGATAAGTTTTTTGTTGAATACGGTAGCTTAAATTTCTTGTGATGGTTCTCATTATGTTAGTAATGTGTTTTTTTTTAAAAAAAATTGGGATTCTAGTATAAATAACACTGGTGGGATTCTAGTATGATTTGTTAAAAGGTTCACAACTACACACCACAGCTTCAGGGTGAAACCTGAACAACCCACTTGTAATATTTTGTTGATTTATAGTGCAGAATCTATGCCTCATATCATCCAAAAAATATTATAGGTGTAGTCACCCACATCGGGGTGAAAATTGTTAAAACAAATTGATTTGTGCTTCAATTTACTTTCTATATTAAATATAGTATAATTGTTATTGTAAACAAGTAAGTTCCATTAACTATAAAAAATTTAGAGGTTCATTCTATAGAATTAGAAAAAGTAGATACAATATAGTTGGTAAAACTTATGTACATTGATTCACCCTCATTCTCAGTGTACTTGCACGATCCACTAGGAAAATAATTTAGTATTAGAGAAAAGTTTTCACCTCTAATTTCATCTATCTGATTGTCCCAAATGTTTGTATCAGACATAAATGATTTTTATATTTTATTTAGAAGAATTGATAGAGTTTTATCATATGAAAAAATCAGTTCTAATCGTAGTCGATGTACAAGGATATTTCTACAAAATCCGTGAAGAGAAGAAAAAATAAATAAGCAATAAATCAAATAAAGAATTTGAAGGAGAAAAAGGATATATCATAAAAGGAATATACTAAGAGGGGTATTATATCAATAGTATTCGATAAATTTGAAGATAAATATCCCTTAGTTTATACTTCTTCAAGCGGTGATAAAGAATAATTTATATAATCAGTTTGTTTTTTATTCAAATATCATTAATTATCTGAATAATGTTTCAACTGAATTTTTCACCTATATATTTTCTATTATCAAAGGAATATATGATGAAAAATCATATATTAAAAATAAATATGAGGATACGGATCATGCCTTGTAAAATAATATACATAGTTATAAACTTTTCACACAATTTTATTGAATCAAATAATAAAACGTATCACATTGCAATGAACAATTATCCTCTTTTGAAGAATAATAACAACAAAAATTTTATGAGAAATAATCCACTCAGAAGGTGCTTATTGATATGATTTTCATACTTTAATAATCCCATAAATATATTATGAATATTAAGGATTCACAATAGGAAAGAAATTATAAGGATTAGACATTCACCCCATCTGAGAAATTAGAATAATAGTTTTTAATTCATTGCAATGATATATCCTATTTGATTAAAGATATGAAGCACTATTTTTGAGAAGGATGTGAAATTTATAGTTTGAAAAAAAGTGATCCATGCAATATAGATACTAAAAAAGACTTATATGAGTTTTTAAGAGGTTGGTCTAGAGGTTAATATAAAGGGAATTAAATTGTTGAATAACACACTACTAGAGGTAAATCAAATTCATGATGACTATGTTTAGAAAAGAGTCAATAGAAAGACAATTTGAAAGATATTGAATATGCGAAAACATTCATCAATATGAAGTTTTTTTAAATGAAATTTAGTTTGAAAAATATAAAGGAATCATAATTAAAGTCTTTAAATAATGAATGTGAAGATATCATGAAATCACTTGGGGGCCAAAAGAAGTGTCTAAATCTGAAATATTTGGAGTTGGAGGTCAAGTTCAAAAATCCAAAGAAAACCAGGTTGAGTATTAAACAATACTAGGATCATAAAGGCTATCAAGGAAATTTATAAAAATAGTTTAACTTATTATAATACTTATTCAAGTGGATATAAAAACATGAGATTATCTAAATATAAATATTTTTTTATATCACTAAAAGAAAAAACACTTGATCCAAAGGATTCGGTTTTTATAAATACTAATTTATCTATTAGTAACGGTTCAAAAAAATTATAGTCAACCATGGGGGAGAATTACTATTGATAAATCCACCATATCATCAAATATGGATAAGAATAAAATCATGAATTATTGTTCCCCAAAAAGAGATCGGATGAAAAATAATATTATCAAAAATAAAAAAGGTGTCCAAATTATAAAAATTTTCTCATAGGGGAATAAAGGATTATTTATTTTTTATTTATAGTGTTGTTGGAAATATTGGAATCATTCCATAGATTGTTGTAAAAATTTTCTTCTTCCTGATAATTTTATATAGCCATTATTAAGAAGGTGAAAATATAATCTGAATAAAAATCCAACAAAACTGAAGAATAATTCACGATTGAGGAAGAATTTGTTAATGAATAATAGATTTGAGTTTCTTGAAAACTTTTTTTGTTATTCAAAAAGAAGATATCATAGTTATTATGAGTTTTTGAATATACCAAATATGCATTATACATATATTGATCTGAAATAAGATAATAAAAATGTTTTTGAATAGAATAAATTATGAAAATTATTCTTTAGGGTATGATCATAAGATGGGTGTCAATAAAACTGTAAAAAAAGATAAACCAAAAAAATGATGATTTTTTCAAAACATGTAAAAGGTGCTTCTATTATAGATGAAGAGGACATAGAATAGACCACTACAAACAGGACACAAACACCAATTCTAGTTGAAGAAATCTAATGAAGAATAAGAAATTGTTCTAAAAATCAAATAAAATAATTTATTTGGTGTATGAAAATCAAAATAAAAAATTATAATATCATAAGAGGTTTTATAAAATGATAACCCTATGATTCTTATAGATTTTTTTGGAAGGTTCATAATGTAAGGGAATATTTCTGGAAAATTCATGACATCGTTTACAGTAAAAATAAAAGTAGTGAAGAATAAAGGAAAATAAAAAATGATTTATTATATTAAAAAATATATTATAAAGAAGGATTATACACAAAAGAATAACTCTGAGCATGTACCAAAATAATTCTTAGTTTTATGGCTTATGTAGTTAGAATTTGATAAAAAGACGAAGAAGGAACAAATTAATGAAAGTGAACAAGTTGTTAATGTGAATAAGCATATTCCATCTATGGTGAATGCTAAAGAAAAAAATAAGTACATGATTCCCTTAAATGATAAATATTGTATTGTCATTGAAGAATAATGTATGATAATTTTTCATAAATCTTTTGCATAATTGAAAATACTTTCAGGGTTGTGATATAAATCTCATCCCTATAGGTCTGAATGAAAATCATTAAAGAACCAGCTTATTTAAAACAACCCTAGTAATTATAGAATAATAAATTCTTATTTATATTAATAATTATGAATAAGATATTATTTTCAAGTTAATGTGAATGGTTTTTCAGATATCATAATCGATGTGCAACACCAGGAATCTCTAAAATATTACATTTCACACAACATTGAGTTATATTAAAAAATAATACAATATTATTATTATTATTTTAAATGGTAGTTAATAACTATCCGTTGTAATGGAAGAATTAATAGTCAACTGAATTTTGAAATATAGGTTACAAATGTTTAAATGATGATTCGTTTGTTACCAAATTTTTTAGAAATGGAAATAATAACCAATTGAATATAATGGATTTTTTTTATGATAACCTATTTAAAAGAGAATAATTATTTTTTCATATCACTATTTATGGATTATTATTTAATGAAAAATATATGATATATATTCAATGTAATATTTTAAATTCATATTATATGTTTTCTAGATATGATATAAGAATAACTTCCTTTTTTGGGACAAAAGAATTATTTTCCTAAAAATACATCTTTACCGCCTTTTGATGGAAAACCATTTTTAAATCTAGTTTGTTTCACATTAATATGATCCTTTTTATAAAATATAATATTTATTTAGAACTGTGACATTAAAATTTACTTTGCGTAAATTTATTGTATTTTTTTATAATGATAATTGTTTAATTAATAGTGAAAAATACTGCATTTTAAGTGAAAACTGTCTTTTTATCTGATTTATTTATATGGTTAGATTATCTTTTTAAGTTTTTATAAAGTGTAATTAGATTATTTTATTTACCATTTAATATATTTTTGTTCATTTGAAGTAATTTTTATATTTTAATTAGACATAAACACATTTCAATATTTTGATAGTTGTTATTTCTTAAAAACAGGCTTTTTTGTTTTGACAATGAGAATTAATTTCAATTTAATTCCTGCAACATCTTTGTATTAAATTTGGAAAAAAATAATTCCATATTTTTAATCAGGAGGTCCAAAATTTGTATTAGGTAACTTTTATTTATAGACATTATAAATAGTAACTTCAGTAATTATTTTATTTACATGGTTAAAGGATAAATCTGGTAAATAAGTATAAACAAATAATATTATAATAATATGAAATTACCCTAACATGTATCCTTATCCTATTGTAAGAGATATATCCAACTATGGTCATCCTTGGGTCTATTTTAGGACCCCCTGGAGCCACTTTTGTGTGAAAATGAAATTTTATTACTTTTAATATAAAGTTAAGGAAAATATAACCTAAAATTTTAACTTATACTAAAAAACTTTTATACGGGGTTATAAAATGGATCTCTTCGACAATAAAAAATAATTAGAAATATGATAATATTTACTAATTCATGGGGTTTTATTTATAATTTGTAGACATCAAATAAATAAATTTATCTATGACACAATAGTGATGTAGTGATTGCCTTATTAAGGAATTATTTAAATAAATGAGATTATAAATATTAAAATAAATTTATTTTGAATATTTTTATGTCATCCACAAATTTTATGGGTGATTATTACTTTTTATCTTTTAATTAAATAATTTTATTTCAAATTAATCATGTCTTTAGAGATTTTTAAAAAGTCATGATATGAATAGTATAAAAATTGACATAAATGAGTTTTTAAAACAATTAAGATTTTATTAAATTATGTAATTGTCATAAAAATATAGGTTTTATACAAATGACTTATATAAGGTTTAAAGTTTCATTAATGTCCCACTTGAGATTATATTGGCTTTTTATATTAATTATAATGACCATATAGTATGAATATACAGGAAGACATGGTAAAAGTTAAATACGTTAACTAAGGGTTAAAGAAAACAACGATAAGGTTAATTTTATGACCTAAACTAGTATAAAACCATTTTTATGAGAGGATTTAGATCCATCCTCATCTCATATTGTAAATATATCACTTTGAAATTATTATAATTAAAAAAATAAAAAAAAATAATACTTTTATACTTTTCTAAAGTTCCCCTCCTACCACTTATAAAAGGACACCACCCTAACCCTTTAATCACACCTCTAAATCCCCTTGGATCATCCAACCTATGATCCAATAATCTCACAACATTCCTCTCTTCCTAAAAGAATTATTACCTTAGTATTAAGGCAATTCGAGAAATCCTTTGGCTAAATTCAAAGGGATTTACTTGTTTTAAGAGGTAGCATCTTCTCTAAGGTGTCATTCCAATATTATACTTCATCACTCTCTATTGTATTATTATTATTTGATTACATAACGAAACTAGTGTCCTAAATACACTAAGATGAGTTTATCATAATGATTTAAACTATACTTACACACACCTATATCTAATGGATACGAACATATTATTTCTGTGTACGATGATCTACTACCTCACAAAATGATGATAGTCGGATTTTCCCCTACCATATATCTGGAGGCCATTACGAAGGTATAATATATATATATGATTTATATTATTTTTATATTTTATCTATTATTCTGTAATTTTTATTTACAAAATAACTTTAATCTTTCCAAGATTTGTAAACATGATAATTTCATTTGAGGAAGTGCAGACTACCACCCCCTCAAGGTGATATAAATCATTCCTACCATACATGGAACATAAAAATGATGGTGTTAATGAACATATGTAACATATATAAAACATTATATTATACCAGAATTTTAATATACCTATTTATCATTTTGTTTTCGTTTTATTAAATATTAAATAGAAATGAATGCATTGTTCATGTGTACGTACGACTTAGTGTCTCCATGAATGATGAAATTCATTTATTATCAAAACATTATATGGAATATTATAAAAACATATATACTAGATATATATGATATCAAAATCATGAATATAATTCTTGATATAATGGACTTTTTACCACAAGGAATATTTCTAATTAAGACAAGTTCTTTTTTACTCAAGTTCTGAAAATCGACAAAATGTCTGATATAAACTCAAATAATTACCTAATTGTTATAGTGAGGTAACAGGTGATGTAAAAGGAATAATAAACTATGAAATTTTTTTGAAGAAATTAGAAATTTTCTTATGTTTATTATTCAGGAAATTAAATAATTCATGAGTCAAGTCGGACATGAGGTAAGGGGAGTTCTTAACCCAATTTCTATTGTTTGGATTGTTCTTTTACTTCTCGATTATGACATTCTATGATTATGTTTGAAATGAATTTTGATGTCCCGTCTTCTATTTATACTTTCTTTATGTATAATTATATTGAATACAAATAATATATATCTTTTATTTACAAAATTAACTTTGTAAGAAAATTCATCTCAATCTCCTTTCATTGAGGCACATATTGACAATAAACACATCATTATTTTATATGGTGTATAATAAAACCCTTCAACTTTTAATTTCATTCGAAGGGAATCTTTTTTTTTTACAAATCATTTTACTAAATGAGAACGGAATGTTTTTAACATATGAATTGACAAATACCACTCTGTTTCCATAATCATTATTGGATATTTTGATTCCACTATAAGACGTAATGTTTTCAAAAGGAATATAATTCCCATATTCTCTTTTTTGGAGTTTTGGTATTGAAAATGGTTTTTTAAATGGATTGAGAATTTCAATATCTTGAAATGATTTCTTGTGACTTCAAATGAAATTTTATTGGTGAAATGTTGATATTTGCAATATTTTATGTGTTATGATTATATAATGGTACTTGGATATTTGAAAGTTGGTTATGTGATAAACCAAATTATGGGTGGTTCAAGATAAACCAATGATGGGTGTTTACGTTATAACCTCGAATTCATTGGGTATGGAAGTCGGTCGTATGGATATTAAATTTAGTGTTATGTGTGTAAGTAGGTCGTATAGTTATTCCATTTAAATATTTTTATGTCACAAGTAACCTTTATATTTTATACATCATTTTTTATGGGCTTTACAGTTTTATTTTGGTTACAAAAAGGGTAAGAAATGATATTATATTCAGTGAAGTGTTTTTACTGCTTATTTAAGGTGAAATGTATTACTTTATGATAAATTATTAATGGTTTACATGTTGTTTTGAAAAACTAATAGTTTTCATTATTTTTGTATCCCTTGATGAGATTTTTATAGTTATAACAAGTTTTAAAATGTTTTTCATAGGACATAAAGATGAATTGGTTCAAGTATAGGATCAAGGAAAAGTCATGCTATCTGAAACCTGGAACTAGACAAGTTTCTTTCCATAAGTGTTTTTGTTTTATGAAAAAAATTGATAGTGAGTAGAAGTTTCTACTTGTAATATTAAATTTCTTATGTATAAATTTGACCTAATTCTCTAAAGCTCTAAACATGAAAAGATCCTCAGTGGGAATTATTAACATAATTCAAGATTATATAATGTTTATGGATGGGGCCTTACAATTGGATTCAGAGTTCAGTTTAGATAACTTTATAGGTTAGGGTGTTATTTAAGTATAAGTGACATAACTATAATGGTTATCATATTAGAAAGATTCATAGTTATTTTTGATAAATTGAATGAGTTTAAGATTATATGAATAGATATATCGTAGTATTTACACTCCTCATAAGATATTATATGATGATTTTACTAATATACTCACACTAACCATTTTTTGCTTTTAGTAAATGGATAGATCTAACAGGAACCAAAGTAATAATGGAGTTAAAGGAAACTGTGGTATTTTTATGAATAAGAAACCAAATAAAATGGGAGCTACAATGAGAACTCTTGTGGTTATTCTTAAACAACTATATGAAGTCATGATTGAAAACATGAACATTGGTGATTTTTATAAGGCATCGTATATTAGAGAAAAAAATACCTAGAGAAGTTTAGGTAATAATCATAAAGGTATATGTATTAAAAAAACCTATGTTTCATTGGTGAGGAAATAAACACCTAGTAAAATGCTTCAAAGGATGGGAAAATTCTATAGATGTGGTAATAAAGGCCATAAAGAAAGAACCTACCATGGAAAAACTAAGTGTCTTATTGACTCTAGAAAAGGGAAAGTGGTTCTTTCCAAGGGATCAATTGAATATTTTAAATGTGGTATTCATGGTCATTAAAAAAATAGATTTCACATGAAGAAGGTTCAAGAATGGGATCAACAGGTCCCTAAAAATATATGTTTACCAATACCTAATGTCATTCCAATTGAATATGCGGAAACTAAAAATGACCAATGAATGGTATATAATATTTCTTAGCTGGTGTTTCGACATTATTGAATCATAGGATATGATTATTGATTTTGTTTGTAGGAATGAATTATTGTGGAATAAGTTGGAAAATAATGGTTAATGGATCATGAATAATGTTAAGCGAGTAAGAAGTCTACATATAAGGTATTCAAGAGTTATGGTAGATTTTAGGATGATGAAATGCTTAAAAATATTAAGGCTCTTTCGATGATGGGATTACATGAAGACTTTTTCTAGTATGTGTAACCCAAAAGTTTGATATGTGAAAATTTTATTCAAGAAATAATTATCTCTTCTTATGTGGATATAATGGATAACCTTAGGGGTACATATGATTTTTTTAAGTGATAAATGGTTATTGTATTTTGGGATTCAAAATGAAAGGTATTAGATAAATTTTGAAAATAAAATAGGTTATGGTTATTTTGGATAAAATTTTATTATTTTTAAAAATGTTATAAGAATGATATAGTTTTGAAAAATGGCAACACGCAGACCATGGGAATTGAACCCACAAGTGATGGGAGACAAGGGTGCTTGGCTGACCACTGGCCTACATGAAGTCCATAGTTAGTATGACTAATTATTATATTTAAATGATTTTATGGATCAAGAATATGTTTATTTGTGATCTTATGTTTTATCTAATGGATATCCTTATTATAGAAAAATCATTTGGTGATTATGTGATAAAGTTAATTTTGGAAGATTTTTTCTCTTTTGGGAACACTATATGCCTAAGGAAAATAGGATACTTTGGGATTTCAATTGAGGAGTAATGGTGGAATTTTATTTTGGAAGAATATATGTTTTTATTGTTGTCATTTAGTGATTTGGGATATTTATGGAAATAATTAGACTATCATATAAAATATGTGGTTAGGTTAATTAATTTTTAGTATGAGACTTTTATAGTAGCATGTGTTATTTGGAGATATATGTTAATATTTTCATAGAAAAATATTTGATAAAATACTTATGGATATTGGGTTTCAAACATATATTGAATTATTTTGATTAATTTTAAGGATAATTGTGTATTGAATGGTCTTTGTTGAGCTTTGGGTATTGTTTGTTCAATTTTGGAGAATAAGTGATGTATTTATTTTTATAAAATATTATCCTTTTCAGTATTATCTAATCTTGTACAAACCATTTTGGTTTTGGATAATGTCTAAAGATAGGTGAAATATATGGTTAATATTTTGTAGATAATGTTATTCTCTATATGTTTATTCTAGTGCTTTAGGTGTGACCAAGTCATCCTGAATACTCATTTTTTGGGGGAAAGATATGTTTTTGGTATAAACATATTAATGGATGAAAATCTACTTCAAAAGTATGCATATTTACTTATTTTCTTAGTCAGTATCATAAATAAGTTTCTCTAACTTTATGATAGGGAACTTAAAACAAAAATTGGTGTCTGTTTACATTTCCTTCTGTGGAATAAAATATCGTTTAACCTACCACAAGATTATGGTTTTCTGGTAGTTAGCTTTCTCCTGATCATGTTTTCTATCACTCTCTATCAGAACATGATTGTTTGTTTTCTCTTCTATATCTATATTTTCCTACATGGAGTACTAGTGTGGTTAACATTGGGTGAACTATTTAATTATATTTTTTCTTTTAAATTGATGGTTTTATTGACTCTTTTTTCTATGTGGTACTTTCAATGATGGTTTCGATCCCAATATTAAAATTACGAGGATACAATTTCTAAAACGGGAGAAGGATGTAATGACCTAGATATTTATAGAATAATATTTTTTATTTCTATTAAAACATATGAATACGATATTAATTTTTTTTAAAGGGGCGGTTTTTCTTATAACATACTCGATACGCAACAAAGGGCTTCATCGAAATCTTACATTGCACATGATATTGAGTTACACTAAAAAATAATAAAATAATATTGTTATTATTTAAAATTGTAGGTCATTCTTATATGTTTGAATGGTGGGAATAAATAGTATGAACAAAATTTTGAAATATGGTTTACACATTTTTAAATGATTATTCATTGGTTTCAAAAGTTATTAGAAATGGAAATATAAACAAATATAATATAATAGATGTGTTTATATGAAAACCTATTTAAAAGAGAATAATTATGTTTTAATATCAATATTTATGGATTTTATTTAATTAAAAATATGTGATATATATTATATGTAGTTTTTTTATATTTATCTTATATATTTTCTAGATATGATATAAGAATAAATTCGTTTTTTTCGGATAAAAGAAGTATTTTTCTAAAAATGCAGTTTTGTAGCCTTTTGATAGAGAAACCTTTTTAAATATAGTTTTTTTTAACTTTTATATATTCAATTTGACAAAATAAAATTCTAATTTATTATTGGGACATCAAAATTTACTTTGGGTAAATTTTTGGTATTTTTCTGATAAAGTTCATTTTTTAATGAATAGTGAAAAATACTACATGTTAAGTGAAAATAGTCTTTTCATTGGATTTATTTTTATGGTTATATTATCTTTTTAATTAGTTTTAAATTTTAATTTGATTATTATTTTACCATTTAATCCAATATTTTCTATTTTATGTAATATAACTTTTTAATTAGACCTAAACACATGTCACTATTTCTATAGTTATTATTTTTTTTAAACACACTTTTTTGTTTTGACAACATAAATTAATGTTAAACTAATTTATGAATCTTCTGTGTTTTGAATATGGAATAATGGATTCCATATTTTTAATTAGGAGGTCAAAATTTTTTAATACATAACTTTTATATTTAGACATTATGAATTGTAACGTCAGTAGATATTTTATTTACCATGGTTAAAGGGTAAATCTGGAAAATAAGGGTAAGCAATTATATTATAATAATATTAAATTACCGTAAACATGTCCATATCCTATTTTATGAGATATATATGATAATGGGAATCCTTGGGTCTATTTTAGGACCCCATGTGGCCACTTTTTTGTGAAATGAAAATTTAATTACTTCAAATTAAAATTTAAGGGAAATATAACTAAAACATGTATCTTTTACTAAAAAACTTTTATATGGGGTTATGTAAGTGATCTCTTAGACTATAAATAATCATTTGAAATCTAAAAATATTTCTTAAATCATGGTATTTTATTTATAATTTTTATACATCAAATAAATAAATTTATATATGACACAATTGTGATGTAGTGATTTCATTATTAATTAATAATTAAAATAAATTATATTATAAAAATTAAAATGATTTTTTTGAAACTTTTTGTGTCAAAAAATAAATTTATGGATTATTATTACTGGTTATATTTTAATTAATGAAGTTTTTTCGAATTAATAATGTTGTTATGGATTTTTAAATAGTCAGGATATGAATAGTACAAAAATTGACATAAATGAGTTTCTAAATCAAGTAATATTTTATTAAATGATATAATTGTCCTAAAAATATATGATTTATCAAAATTAATTATATAAGGTTGAAAATTTCATTAATGAACCACTTTAGTTTTTATTTTCATTTTATAGTAATTATAATAACCATATAGTATAAATATACAAGAAGACATGGTAATAGTTAATTAAGTTTACTAAGGGTTAAAGAAAAAATTATAATGTTACTTTTATGACATAAACTTGTATAAAACCCACTGGATTATATTATTTAGACCCATCCTCATATTATATTATAAATATATCACTTTTATGTTATTATAATTCTAAAATCAATTAATAATAAAATAATGCATTCACTCATTCCTAAAGTGCCCCTCCTCCCTCTTATAAAAGAATACAAACTTTAACCCCTTAATCACACCTCTAAATCCCATTGGATCATCCAAAAACTACAATCATAATATTCAAAAATCCATATCCTCCTCCTATAATCCTTACCTTATGCTTACAGAAATTCAAGAAAGCATTTTGGCTCAAATCAAAGGATGTTACCCATTTTAAGAGGTAGTGTCTTCTCTAAAGTTCCTTTCCAATATTCTAGTTCTTCAATTATTATTCTAATATTATTATTTGATTACATAACAACAATAGTAACATAAATATACTAGGATGTATTTATGATAAGTATTAAAAAAACACTGACACACACCTCTATCTAATGAATATGAACATATTGTTTCTGTGTTTAACAATCTACAGTCTCACGAAACGATGATTGTTCGGTTTTCCCCTACCACTTATCATGGTTGCTATTATGATGTAACTCTATTTATATAATATTTATATTATGTTTATATTGTCTCTATTCTTATTTTTTTTTTATTTAAAACATAAATTTATTCTTTCTATGATGTGTAAACAAGATAATTCCATTTGAGGAAGTGCAGACTATCGCCCCCTCAAAGTGATATGACTCGTTCTTACCATACATGGAATGTATAAAGGATATCATTAATGAACATATGTAAAATATATGAAATATTATAGTACTATAATTATAATATACATATGTATCTTTTTGTTTTCATTCCATTAAATATGAAATATAAATTAAAGTAGGGTTCATGTGAACGTACGACTTACTATCTCTGTGAACGGTACATTTAATTTCTTATCTCAAAATGCTATGGATTGTTATAAATACATATATATTGGATATATATGATATATATAATATATAAATCATTAATATCTTTTTGGAGATAATGGAATTTGGAAAACAAAGACAATTTTTAATTATCACAAGTTCATTTTTGACTCATGTATTGAACATCGAGAACATGTCGGATATGAACTCAAATAATTAAATAATTTTTATTGGAAGGTAATAAGTGATATAAAAGGAATAATAAACTTGAAAAAAGGTTATGAATCAATCAGAAATTAACTTAAGTTTATTATTCAAAAAATTTAATAATGAACGAGTCAAGTCAGACACGGGGTTTGGGAACTTCTAAACCCAATTTCCATTCTTTGGGTTGATCTTCTACTACTCGATTATGTCAATATATGAATTTTTTAAAAATAGATTTTGATTTACTATGTTTTATTTATACTTTCTTTATGTGTACTTATTTTGAATACACAAAATCGATCTCTTTTATTTAAAAAATGATCTATGTAAGGGACTTGGTCTCAATATCTTTTCATTGAGGCATATATTGATAATATACACCTCATTATTTTATATAGTGTATAATAAAAAAATCACATTTAATTTCATTCAAAGGGAATATTTTTTATACAAATAATTTTACTAAATGTCAAAAGAAATGTTTTTAACATACATGGCGACAATGACCTCTCTTCCACCGTAATCGTTATTTATTATATGGCTTCCTTTATAATCCATAATGTTTCCAAAAGGAAAATAAAGCACTTATTCCATTATTGGGTGTTTGGGTATTGAAAATGGTTTTTTAAATGAGTTGAGTATTTCAATATCTTTAAAATATTTCTTGTGATTGAAAATGAAATGTTATTAGTGAATTGTTGATATTTTCAATATTTTATGTGTTATGAATATATAATGGTACTTGGACATTTGACGGGTGGTTACGTGATAAACCGAATGACTGGTGGTTTCGTGATAAACCAAGGACATGTGGTTACATTATAAACTCTAATGCATTGTGTATGGATGTTATCATATGACTATTATATTTTTTGATATGTTTAGAAGTCGATCGTATTATTATTCCATTTATGTATGTTTATGTCCTAAGTTACCTTTATATGATATATGCTGTTTTCTATGGGATTTATGGTAATCTATTGGTTAAAAAATGGTAATCAACGAGCTTATATTCAATGAAGTGTTTTTTCTACTTATTTAAGGTGAAAAGTATTGATTTATGATAAATTATTCATGTTTTACATGTTATTTTTAAGAAATAATAGTTTTCCTTCTTTATGTATCCTTTATTGAGATTTTTATGTTCATCCCATGTTTTGGATTGTTTTTCACAAGACTTAAAGATGAATAGGTGAAAGGATGGGATCAAGGAAAAGTCATTTTGTCTAAAAAATGGAACTATACATATTTATTTTTTTAAGATTTTTTTTATGAAAAAAATAGATAGTGAGTAGAAGTGTCTACTTATAATATTAAATTTGTTATGTATAAGTTATGACCTAATTCTCTAAAGCTCTAAACATGAAATGATCCTCAATGTGAATTGTTATTTTAATTCAATATTATGTAATGTTTAAGGATGGGTCCTTGCATTATTCTCATGTATATTTTGTGTTGGTTTCTTATATGGGGTGAATTAAAGGTGGGGAATATATTCAGGGGGGGTCCTCAATATATGAGTGATGTGGAAATATTAAACATTATTTGGGAGTCTATCCATCACGGAGTTCTTAATTTAAATTTGTATTAAATTTTTTCATATAATTTATTCTTCAATAAAGTCAATAAATAAGAAGAATATAGTTGATGTTCTCCCCTTAAGGGGAAGAAAGTATTGAAAACTACTAGGGTTGAATATATCAACTAGTATCAATAAATATTTTAAGTTATCATAAACGATTTATTTGAAATTTTCAAATTCTAGAAATTGAAGCATGTCATTAAAGAGGTATGTTCTCATATCTATTTATGAATTAAAATTAAAAAACATAATGGGAGAAAAAAAATAATTTAATAAATATAGTAAAACATATTTCTAAAGTGGAAGTACATTATTTCTATTTAATTTTTCTAATTTGTTTTCCAAAAAATAATAAATGATATTAGTTTAATAGATTTTGAAACACCCCTAAAAAGGTTTTAATATTGGCATCATATTCATAAACATTTATTAATAGATTTGTTCTCTTAATTGATCACTATGTTTTCTATACTGAGTTATCCCACGAAGATATGGAGATGATTAATTAACAACTCATTTCATTATAAAATGTAGTGTTTTTCTTCTCTCAAGTAGGATAATTTAAATTTATGATAATTTCCATCTCTTATTAATTGAGGAGATTAAAAAAGAGAAGAATAATAGTTTAGTTGATACAGAATGAGATGAGTTTAATTATTTATCACACAAATATCTTCAGTTATATTATCAAGTAAGGGAGAGACGAAAACAATGACTTTGAATGTTAAATGGGTATTGACAAAAAATCTAAATGGGGTGGTTGAATAACCCAATTTTATTAATGTAATAATTTTATTTTACTTTTTTTTAATAAACTTTTTTAATGAGAATTTAATGTTTCTATGATTGATTCATGGTTTTTTTGTCATCAAATCAGTCATGAGAACTTTTCATAAGTTGGAAAGGATTATTTTCTTGGGTGAGTTTTTTATAATGAAGAAAATTTAAATGTGATGATTGTAGAACTAATCAGTAGTTCTAAAAACATGTTTCATTTGTTTTTTTTTGGTAAAAAATTATTTACAACATTAAAATAAGTGAAAATCATTGGAATTGATTGTTGGATTCCAAATGGGAATGAAAATTTTGGATATGATATTCTTAATATGGTGTCTTTGGTATACTTGTATGATATTTTTTCTAGATTTGTATATATGGAATGAATGTTTTTCAATGGAGTGTTTGTATATCAAAAAATATTGTTCAAACCAACTAACTAGTGAATTCATGTGGGCCACTGCTTCGGTGGGAACTAGAATCAACCCTAGACAAGACGAACCACTAGGACAAGCTGAGGAACATTAATAGGAGTACCCACTCAGACACGCATAAGAGTGGCATTGAGCGGTTGTGTGGGGTGGCACAGAAATGGTCGAGGGTGTAGGAATGAGGTTATTCTAGTTCATTATGTTCACATTCAGAATCATATATCATGGGGTAACAAAGAGACATGTATTATAAGTAAGTTCTCATCATATTGGAGTTTCAATATGGGAATCACTATTTTGACTATTTCTCCATTTAAAAAACCAAAAAACATAACTATATCCACGGATCAAATCTCTTTAGAGCATATATTTTAATCAATGACCTTATATTCAAACTCAGTCTCACTCGAGTCTTTTCCATGCATTGAAGATTCATGCCACATAATTTGGGGATCGATCCAAAGAATCCAATCTTTTTTTAATCGTTATATTTATTATAATATTATATAAATCCTATTAAACTTCATTTTCATGATAAAACAATGATAAACCCATTGAAAATTAGAAATGACCAAAATATTGTATATATTTGATAGTGATATGAGGAGAACCATAACACTATACAGTGCAGTGTATATGATGATGATATAATGGATGGATCTATATGATTTTCAGAGTCCTACATTGGTATGATTTTCATATAAATACATTATCTTGGCTCATTTTTTCATGTGAGTTAATTTATCATCTGAGAGAATTTGAGAGAGATTTTGAGAGAAACTAATCAATGGAAATGCTCTAGTTTGTGAAGGATAAGTCTCCATGAGTATGTGCATAGCATACATATTTTTACCCCCTGATGATGTGAGTTTTCATGATTTTATTATGTAGTTTAACTTGGTAATGTGAAGGATAAGGGAATACTCTTGGAAATCCTATAAAGAAGTATCTTTCATGAAAGAGAATTTGATTCCACAAAACATTCTTAGGAAATAATAGTTTCATAAACTATCATTCTCTTGATCTAAGCCTGTTATATAAGGATATAAAACTCTCACCTTGAATTTGGTTAATTCAAAGTAATCATGCGATATATTTTAATTATGCATATAATACTGTATTTTTCATGACTCGTACTTCTTAAAATGTTACGCGAAAAATATAATGTATGCTTGTAATGATATCCAAGCATGCTGGAAGCTAGTTTTGAGTGATATAGTTCATGTGTTTGAGTTTATTGAAGAAGAATATTTGATTGACACACTTGTTACTCATTTGAACTCCCAGGGAGTCAGGTCTGGTAGTGAATCTTTTGAACTAAAAGTGATTCAGGTCTGGTGATGAATCAGTTTGGCAGTATCTCGACTCTTGCTATCTGATATTCTAAAAATGTGACATTTTGAACAAATAGTTACTCATGATGGGGGTCATTCATGTCTGGAAGTGATTCATTTTGAAATAAGGATGATGCATACCAACACTTATGAAAGTTTAAATAAAATTTACATAAAAATTAAAATTCTATCATAAAATAGTAATCAGATTAGAAAAAAAATATGGTTTTTCAATATTAAAATAAAGAGGTTCCAACAAAAAAATATTACATTATATATGTTTTGGAAACTGTATGTTTTAAACATGAGGTGTTGTCAAATTAAATTATATTATTCTGATATTTTTTTGATTAGTGGTAGTTTAAACCACCGATAATGAAAAAAACCATCAATAAATATTTCATGATGGTTAAAAATGTTGTTAGAAAGTGAATAGAAGTTGATATATACTGCTTTAACACCACTTATTCTTCAAGGGATGTTAAAACCATTTAGAAATATGGTAAAAAATAATTCAATAAATAAGATAACTATTCTATTAGAGATGGTCTTATCAACTATTTTTTAAATAATATATTCAACAAATCCATAATTATATATTTTAAAGTGGGCATAACCACCTCTATGTTTAATAAATTTTTTTTAAAAATATCCCATGTTAGATTAAAAGGTTGATTTAGAATCATCTCTATTTACTGACCTACAATGGTTTTACTAAACTGAAAATTCTTTTAGTACAACTACCTCCAATTAATTAGAGAAATTGGAAAAGGTATATGTTATTAATACTTATATGTTTTAGTAGGTAGTGGTTAAAACCCCAGCTTATTTACAAAAAAACACCATGAACATGTTTCTATGTGTTAGTTCTTATTCTGAGTATTTTTTAGTCAAAACATTACTAGGAAACCCTAATAGGTAATATACTATAGGAATCAATATGTGCATATCCATAATATTAATTTGGATAAAAATATATCCACTAATGTATCCAAAAATCATACATGACATGAATGAAAATTTTTTCTTCCAAATATAATCATGGATTATTTACTTTATCAAACAAGTGTTTGTTCTAAGGAAATATAGATCCCAGCTCACTAATATTTCTGACATGTGTGTGATCCTTTTTTTATTTAATGTTGAAAATAAAAGGGGGTAATTTTAATTTAACAATTAATGTGATAAAATAAGATAAAGAGTTGAAATTTATTAAAAAAATAAATTATAAACTTGATTTATATATTCAAGAAGTTAACATCTATGTAAAATAAACATTTAATCTGAGGGGAAAGAATAAAAATGAAATATATGAAATTTTGTTGTATTGATATTAGAATGATGAAATATTGTTATTTAAAAAGAGAGAAAACACATTTTTTAAGGAGTTCAGAAAAAACACATGAATCAGAGCTATATATCCACCACTTAATTAGAGAGATATGACTTATTAGTAATTAAATTGGCTTTAATATAAAACTAATAACAAAATTCCCTTGGTTTTGATGGTAATTAGAGAACCTACATCCCTTATTTTTAGTAAAAACTCATGAACCAAAATACCTTTCCATTTCATAGTTGTGTCAATAATGTCTTCCCTCACATTATCATGTGTGAGAACAAATCCACTACATGTGGTTTTCATCATCATTGAGAATATTATGAGAGAATTGATATATTATATTATAGTAAATACTTTTGAAATATTATTATCTATCTATATATAATGATGCAAAAAATTTTATTGATAGATAAATAGAGATAACCAATACAACCTTTGGATATTTGGAAATGAATTATTCCTATTTGAGAGAAGGGATTGTAAAATGATATAAATTTATTATCTTGGTTCATGTGTGGAGTTGTTGGATGACATGATTTTTAGAATTGTTGAAGATCCAAATCACCCTTATCCTTTTTTATGGACTTCTTGGGTTCTAATGTACTCTAAGGTAAATCCAATTCAATAATCACTGAGAAGGACCATTTTTTATTATCACACATTCATTAAAGATAATTCTTTAATGATGCCAATAACAAGGTACCTAATTCCACCTGCTAGCTAGTAGTCTTTCTGAAGATTCTTAGGGATTTCCTACCTCCACTAAAAAGTTGGTTTTCCTCCATCGACTTGCTTATGGTCAAATATAAATCAGTAATTCTTTCTCTATGACACTAGATATCTATTGACACTGAATTAGCTAGATATTGTTTCTTTCTGGGTCCTCTATCATGTAGATGCACAACCACTTATTTTCATAACCTTCTATTAGACTTCCAAATTCATTTGATGGCACCAAAATTTAATTGATACTTCAATTTGAACTTCAAATCCTCTTTCAATACATCAAATTATTTATCAATGATATATCAAAGTATTATAAAATAAAAACAAAAATATCATAAATTAAATCATTAGATACATAAGAGAGTATTTTTCATCATGAAAAGGTTATGAGAGAGTGAGGTAAAATAATATCCACCTTTTATATGATCATAACATAAAAATATAACTAAAGTGAAAATCAATAAAAAAATATATATATAAATGAAAACAACAATTTTAGAATTTTTAGATAAAAAATATTCTTAAGATAATAACCTAAATATATTCAACATGATCTAGAGTTAAACTAACTTCTCCAAAAAAACAAGGAACATCTCTCCATTTGAAATAAAATAAATTACCTCACATTATAAAAAAATACAAATAAAAATAAAACAAAAATATATATCCCCTATATGATTATCAAAAATAAATAAGGAAGGAAATTATAAGGTATTTTCCTCAAAAATAATAAGATCATGTAATTATATTTAAATTTAGAAACTATTTTTAAAAAAAATTCTAAAAATATATCATTATTTGTAAAATATAAAATACTAAATAAAATTAATCTATAAGGAATATAGATCATTAAAACAACACAAATATAAAAAATATATAAAATAACATTGAGGTTCTAATTCAAAAAATAATAATTAAATTCGAGAAAAAGAAAATGATGAATCTCAATGATTTTGGAATATATTGAAATATTTTTAGAAAAGATATTGAAAAAGAAAAATAAAATATTTTTTAAATATATTAAAATTATTTCATATGAAACTAATTTGTACAAAAAGTAAGAAAAGAAAAAAATAGAAAGGATAAAACAATTTCATCTCTTTCAATAAGAAATCATAAATGAGAGAGGGAGAGAGAGATGAGTGATATTGAAATTATTTTTAAGATAAAAATAAAACAAAAGAGATAAAAAATCATTTTCCAATAAATATCATCCCAAGAACATTACCTAAAAATGAAAAATAAGCTCCACCTCAAATGGGGAATTTAATAATTAGCTCAAGAGGTTAACTAATATATGAATATCTTCAAGTAGTGAAGATGCATTTTAATTGGTAATACACCTTATGATATATAAATTAATGTTAGTGGAATAAGACTATAAAAATATTAAAAATCAAGTGTATTTGAGTTCCCATTAGTGTATTATTTTATTATCAAATAATCATTAATATGGTGAAATAATCATTGGTCACCAATGATTTTATAATATGGAATTAAGAACACAATCTTATTTAGAATTATATTTTCACTTAAAAAATAAAACATAACTATTAATGTATTCGGGCCTCTAATATCTATAATTTTTAAAATCAAATTCATATATAAGATACCAAAAATATTTATTATATTTTCCAAACATATTTTATGAAACACCTTTCAAAAGTGTTTTATTTTTGGAAGAGATTTAAATTTTTGAGGAAAATACAACCTTGGTTATTTATTTTAACACACATAGAACCAAGTATAATCTTATGATTTTCTTCACATTTTTAAATTTTATAATTTTTTTGTAGGAACTTTGATTTCATATTTTAAAACCTAAACATTTAGAATTTTTTTAATTTTAAAACCAAATCATATTTTTCTTTTGAAATAAGATCATTTTCATTTAAAACATGATTTTTCTCATTAAGAAGCTGTTTATATTTATACAAAATATCATAATAATTTGAAATTATTTATCTATAAAAAAATTATAATTTTATTTTCTTGATAAGAAAAGGGAGAAGTATAAGAGGATTAATAAGATGAAGAAGATGATTAAGAAGAATATATAAAATATACCACTTTATCCTCCTCCAGATTAGTGATGATGAATTTATGAATTTATTCAATTGATTCAAATACTTAAATTAAATCCTTACTATAACTCTATGATTAATATTTTAAAGCCTTCTTTCCTTTTATCTTTTCATAATAATTTTTTCATCGGACAATACATCTTGATGTGACCATTCTTTTTAGAACTAATGAAAATGTTTTCTAAACATCGTTTTTGTTTTGATTTTTGGATCATTGGATGGATTTCTTCATAATTTTTGACTTTTTCAGTCATTAAATCAATAATTATTTTTAAATTTCATTATTTAATTCATACTCGTAAGAATTATCATCTTTTACATCTTTTATTTAATTTTTTTTATCTTTGGTTTTCCTTTTAATCTTTATCAGCTGGTCAATTTGACATTATTTTTTATGGAATATGTGATTCAGTGAGCCCCTCAAGTTGTATATTTTTTTATTTATCTTATTTTATATAAATTACCTTTGCAGCCTATACTCTTGGAAATACCCAAAATATTTTCTTAATAAGCATCTTTATTGGTCAATCATCACCTAGACACTTTATTCCCTTGAAAATGACATTATAAAACTCATAAAAATATTGAAAATATATTCATTTAAATGGGTAAAGAAACATTCAATATTCTTTTTACACTAATCTATTCTAGTGTGTTTTTCTTTATTTGTCCCATTTTGTGGGACATATAATAGATTCTATAATTCATGATCCATTTTCATATAAGTTTTATGATTAAATATATTTTTAACAATCCCATAAAAGAGAGAGTTAATGTATTTTCCATTAACATTAATATAATAAATAACTTGGGGCGTCTATTTATCCTTAGATTTAGTTGTTGGAGTATAACCATACATCACTATTTTCCAAACATTATAAAATATGCCACTAATAATTGTATTCCTGCATCATTTTTAATAAGAATAATGATATCCATTGTACAAATGAGTTCTTTCGAAGTAAATTATTTTGAAATAATTTCCAAATAATATGTCGTTTTAAATAATATTGAACATTGATGTTTTTTGGAACATAGAAAAAGTAAATCAGAAAACTATGATTTTTGAAAAAAAAGACTTCTTTTGACTCAAATTGTTTTTCAGAGAGTAAATGAAATGAGTGGGGTGGGGGAGGTGTTTGTTTTTACATCCTGATATTTTAAAAAATATTTTTTTCAAATAAATTCCATTTCTTCAATATCTTTTGTTAAACGTGACACTTAGTTTTAATTAACCATAATATAGTATACCACTATAACCTAGCCATTAAAACTATTGATATAAATAGGAACAAAAAATTGTATAATTTAAATAATTTTTTTATTGGATAAAACTTTTTGATAAATAATTACTCAATTTTCAATAATTCCTATTTTCTTCAAAAATGAATTTTTCCTAATTTTTTTTAGGAAATAGTAATAAAATTAAATTTTATACTTATAGAAATATATTTGAAAAAAAAATTAAATTATTTATCTGGAATAAAATTTTAAAAATTTTATTACTGTTAAATTCTTATTAGTTTTTGAAATGATTTTATTTTTCAATGAATATAGAAAAATACAGATTTATATTAAAGATTACATTTTTTTGTTTAAATAATTTAAAATTTTTATTTTTTTTATATGAATTTAAAAGTAAAATCAGTTATATTAAATTATTTTTAATCCAATTTAGGTCATTGGGATAACTTTAATGAATATTTTGTATAGAAATGGTTTTAATACCTTTCAAAATATTTTATTAAGAAATCTTTTTTATCATCGCATCTATGGGTTTGATTTTAGATTAATTTCCCAGAGATAGACAAATTAAATTTTATAAAACATATTCTCTATTTTTAATCAACATAATTAATTTATTATAATATTTTCATTATATATTTTCATAATTAGTAGTAAAAACCGAAAAAGTTTACAACGATAATTAAGGTTAAATTAGTGTTATAGGGGGTTAAAATAAAAATAAAATAGTTGAAATGACCAAAAAACTGGTATAATTTATTATAGATTCCTATATATTGAAATAAAATGATATAATTTTTTATAATGGTATATTTTTGATCCATTTGTAAGGTGTAAAATTTGGGAATATTTTATTTTTTCAGAAATTCTTAGCATGTCCTCTCCCCATCTTATAAAAGGGTACCCACACTCCTCTCTTATTCACACATCCAAATCCTTTTATTCCATCCATAAACTTTCCCAATCCCTTGGTTATATACATAATAGTGACATAGATCCCATTTTAGATCAAAAATCGATCATAGGGAGTCTTTATGTGTAAACCTACTAAAATTCCTCGAAGAAGATGCATCGTTTTAATAGTGCCTTATAACCATCAATGTTAAAATAAAATGAATGTTTTTTAACATTAGGGAAGGAAATACATTTAGCACCATCATAGAATCTCAATTATTTAAATATTCCTTTGCATGTTTTTATGTATATTTTTAATGATTTTTTCCCTAATATTTGGGAAATGTTTATATTTTGATTAATTGATTTCAAGGAGAAAATGGTATTTTCATCAGGAATTATTTCATGAGATATGTTAAAATTGCTTTCCTTTTAGGATGAAAACATTTTATATTTACTAATATTTATTGGGAATATGATCCAATTATACAATAATTGTTTTCTTAATATGGATGGTATATTATTATGATGAGAATATTTTTATAAAAATTATTACTTTTTCCATGGGAATTGATGAATTGTTGTAATGATTTTGAAACTCATTTCTTTTTCACTGGTGATTCCATGATGGGATATTTATGAAACCCATTTCCTTTCAAGAGTTATGATATGATTACTTTTTTATTATATTTTGTAACACATCTAAATTATTTTCATTATGATAGGGGTTGTCCTAGATTTATATATCCCACTAATGCATTGGGTAATGATTCATTTCTCATTAGACAAACTGGAATCGAATGGGGGGTGAACCCGGTTTAGTAAGGTAATTTTTATAAAATGATAGACATGGGAATGAACCCTGACTAAAAATATTGTTTGTATAGTAAAAACATTCCAATGGGATAATTTTAGAAATAATACTTTTCTACTGAGGAAATAATTTTTGGTACTTGGGTGTATGCCACAATTTAAGGTCATATGTCACTTTTATGTATTCATGCCTCTTGATCTCTAATTCCTTTATAATTACTGTCTTGTGAACAACAATGATTAATATCATGAATCAATTTTATGATATATGATATGTATGGTATGTATTTTAAATGTTAGACACATTTTATCATAAAATTGTGTTGATGTTATGTTGATATCTCCCTTGTCTACCCTTACTGAGCAACTGATCTCACCCTTTCTTAGGATTCCTCTTCTCATTTTTTAAAGAATGTTATTATATATAATATGTCAAATAAGGGTTACAATTATTAAGAACTTATTGAGAGAGGATTTAGTTCATTTATGGACTAGTTATTTATGTATCCAATCCTCTAAATACACTAAACCTTTATTGTCCTTAGATTATTATTTGTGAAATGTATTGATTATTTATCTACAAATATGAAATATCTATCTATGAAATTTTTGGGTATCTATAGTTGGTAACATAGGATATTTTTAGTTATCCTTTGAAACTAATATGAGTAAAATTCAATGATAACCCAAAGGATAAGTCAATTTATAGGAAAATGTCTAGGAAGTTTGGTGAAGTATAAAGCCAGTGGTTTCTAAGAAATGATATCATAGTTATTATAATATTGTTGTATGTGGACCAAGCATCATTTTACATAGGGGTTATAACTTTTAAAAGGGATAATTTTGAATTTTACTCAATTATAACCTAGTACACGACAACAAGCCATATTGCACACCTAGTTTGACACTCCTAGGTGATATATATCTTAATGAACTATAGAAGATAGATTTGAATAGATAATGAACATAAATGACCTGGGTTGAACCTAATGGGTCATTGATTGAAAATAGGGATTCATAATTCAAGAAACCTATAAATTATTTATCCCTATGCTGAAATATTCTTGAAGGTTATGATGATAATTTTGGTATTACTAAGGGATTGAAGATAGAATAATGAATTTGAGGTTGCAAAAGGTATGCTAAAATATTAAAGTATCTTATTTTATCTTAGTTATAAAAATTTCATTATATAGTTAAGATTACTTAGAAATGATAATTCTTATCCTGAAAAATTATAATTTTAATTAGTAGTGAAAGCCCCTAATGGTATGATGGTCACATCCCATGTGAATGATTCATCTCTAGTTGGAGATTATTGGAATGAGTTCTTAGCAAGTCTCATTATTCTTTTACTGAATAAAATTGATGTTATCTTAGATAGGGGTTGGATTTTTCAACATTAATACCATATGAATTATTTTGGGAGGGATGTTATGTTTGATATTCCAAACCAACTAATTATAATCTATTAGTGTGATGATAAATAAGATATTCTGATGGAAATCACATCCATTATATGAGCCTTGATTCTGATTAAAAAAATATTTTTATCTTATATGGTTGGGTATAAACTAAAAATAAATGATATGACTATATGAAGATATTTTCTTAATATATTTTGGGAATATTTTACTAGTTATCAACAAAATTATTAAGTTGAGTTCTCAATAGAACTCATACCTTCTGTTGTTCCCATTTTAATTAATCCTTATAGAATGGCCACAACTGAGTTAAATGAATTAAAAAGGATACTCCATGAGATTCTAAAAAAGCAATTAATTTGTCCTAGTGTGTCTAATTGAGGTGAACCTTTTATTTTTTGAGAATTAATATGGATCAATACAAATCTACATTTATTATTGGGAACTAAACATGATAACATTCTATATTAGGCATCTCTAACCCTATATTGTTAAACTTTTGGGTAACTAAATGTAATTCATTACATTTTCAAGATTAAACATTATTCTATATATAATAAATTTTGGGTCAAAAAATATTTCATACATAAGACATCAATATGTAAAAAGTATGTAAAATATGAATATATAGTGATTCCATTTTTACTAGTTCCTTGCTACATTAATAGATTTAATGAATAACTTCTTTATATAAAACCTTCATCTGTTTTTGGTAGTATTTATAGATAATATTATGATCCGTTTTATAGAAAAAAAAAGATAATTATGGTTACCTGAGTATTGTTTTGAAGACCCTATGAATGTATAAGTGGTGATCCAGATTTACCACGTGTTATATTTGGATACAAAAAAAATTCATTTTGGAAACATATAATATGAAGAGAGGGTACATATATTTATCCATCAAATATTTGTGTTATTTAACATTGAGAAAGACCATCCACTGAGACTGAGATCTGATGTTTTCTTGGGTTTTCTATATATTATTGAAACATTATTGACAATTTATCATGAAAATTATTATTCAATCACTACTTTAGATTATAATGGATCCTTGCTCTTTTGGATAGATGAATTTGAAGATAATTTCAAGGAACTAAAGGGATGGATGGTCTGTGAACCTCTCAATACATTACCCAATTGTAGATAATGGTTTTTAATATATAGTGATTCATTGAAGAAAGGTATATTATGTGTTCTCGTGATGAATGACTTCATTATATCTTATCCCTGATGACAATTGAAATTCCCTGAGAAAAATTACCAACTTATTGATTTGGGTTTAGATATGGTAATTTTTTAATTAAATATACAGAATAATTATCTTTATGGATAATGGTGTAATATTTATACTATTCCTTAAACTTGAAAGTATATTTTAATATATAAATAGTTAAAAATACACCAGAGAATATGGTTAGATCTATTTAACGACTACAACTACTCATTCCATTACAACCCTAGGAATTCGAACAAGGTGAATGATGGTTTGAGTAAAATTGGTCATGATATATTTTCTATGATGATGATCAAAAAAGATATAATATTTATGGATCTGTAGAGGATAGATCTCAAAATTTTAAATTAAGGGGAAAATCATGTCCATCACAAATAAGTATTCAACTAACTATCTAAGGGAATATTAAATCAGGTTTAGTGGAAGAACCAACCAATAAGCTATTGTACCTAGGGTGTGTCTGGGAAGCCTCTGAGCGGTGTCGCCTTCCCTTTCATGGCGTCTTGGGTTTCCTCCATTCCCACAATCCTTCCCTCTCTAGCCTTCTCCTCCTGAGTCCCATTTCGGAGAATTTATCGGCTCGGTGTTTCATTTGTCTCGGTCGGCAAGCGGTCGAGGTTTGTTTCCATTGAAGGTTGACGACGGATTTGGAGCAGCTTGGGGAGGGGAGGCCTTGATTCCTTTTCTTTACGTTGTTTTTTCAGTGGTAAAGGCTTTCTTTTGGGGGGGTAATAATTCGTGTTTGAAGGGATTTATATGATAGGGTTCATCCTGTTGTCGTCCCCTCCCTGTGGTTGGCTTCTTCGATGCCTCTGGTGCCTTTTTGGTGGTTGTGCGGCTCCTCCAGTGGTGATGCGCTACGAGCTTCTGCGGCGCTGCTGGTCGGATCTAGGGTGTAAGACCATTCCAATAGCATACTCTCCGGATTTTTCTTGGTTATTCTCGGTAGAATGTCGTTGTCCTGTGGTGAGTCTCCCGGGGGTTGCCTTCTGCGTTGGGTGTGTTCCTGAGGTTTAGTTTTGGCCTTCATTGGTGGTAGGCGTGGAAAAAATGGATGTCTACCGGGTTGATTTCTTATTTTCTGCTTAAATATCTTTGCGTTTTGCTGTATTATTCCCATTTTTCTGCTGGATTTATTTGTGCTGCTGGATGATTTTGGCCTGGTTGTTTGCAGACCATGGTGGAGTTCAAGCTTCGAAGTCGAAGACGGCGGATGGCTCCGCTGGAATCCTCCTATGAAAGGTGGCATGTGGATGGTTGGTTGGTGGGTCAAAGGTCACTAGTGATGCTCACCGGCGAGTTTGTGTGATGTTGATTGGTATGGTCGGTCCGGTGAGTCACGCCAGTGGCGTGATTTGTGGTGAGGTGGGTTTCGCGGTTCGAGGTGGTGTGCGGCTCGAGGCTAGTGACGCTTGTTGATGGGTGCGCGACTCGAGATGGGACACATGATTATGGGAGCGACTCGGTGGAGCATGTTTCGTTTGAATTTTTAATCTTGAATTTCGATGAATTCTGTATGAGATGGGATGTTTTGTAAGGTTTCCGGTTTTCCTTAAACCGGTTAGGGGTACCAGTTCCCTTAAACCGGCTTCAGAAAATGGAACAAAATGATTTGCGGAAGGGAATATTAAAGAGGTAGATAATAAAGATGTATAGGTATAGAAGAAGGTGCTGAATGTTCCTGATTTTGACATTTACTATTATGTAATGTAATAGTTTTGGAACCAAGTATGTGTTTCATCCATACTAAATTCAAAGGAGCTATTAAGGGAGGCACATAGTTCTTCATTCTCTATTCATCTCAAGAGTACAAATATGTATATATTTTTTAATATGTATATTATATGGGATAGCATAATGAGGTATATTTCGTATTATGAATCTAAATTCTTTGAATTTCATCAGGTTAAGGATAAGAGAAAAAATTTAGAGTGTATGTTAGAACCATTACCCATAACAAAATGTGAAAGTTAAAATCACTATGGAACCTATCATTGGACTCCCTAACCCATTAAAAGTGAATAGTGTCATATGGGTCATATTTTATTTCCTTAGGAATCAAACACAATTCATAACTACTAGATAATATTTCTCCCTAGATCATCATTCCATGATATTGATTAATAAATTTTTAATGTTTCATGGAGTACCATAGTATATTATATTTTATCAGTATATGTGGTTTACATCAAATTTCTAGAGAAATATTCCTCTGAATAAAAAGTTGAGTATCAGCACTACATATCATCCTCAAAAAATGGTCAATCTAAGAGAACCATGGAAACCCTGGAGTATATATTAAAATCTTGTTCTAAGGATATCAAATTTGGGTAGGATCAATAACTTCCTCAAGTCGAGTATTTGTAAAAATATATCTTTCAATCAAGAATTTTGATGGGTCCTTATGAAGGCCTACATGGAAATAAGTGTAGAAATAAAAATTTCATGGATGATTTTGGAGAAACAAAGATATTGGGACCATATCTAGCTGATGAAATGGCATATAATGTTATAATTATTCAGCAGAACATCAAGATAGCTCAGAGTCAACCTAAAAGTGATGCTGACAATCATCAGTATGATTTGGAGTTTGAAGTTATTGAGAATTTTTCTCTATGGATTGTTTTATAGAATAATCTGATGATATTTTAGAATAAAAGAAAGAATATCAATAGGTATTTTTCTCTATCAATATCATTGATCGAGTTGGGAAGATATCTTATCTTTTGTAGCTTCCTCTAAACCTATTTGATGTCAATGATGTGTTTTGGGTATCTTTGTGGAGGAATTACAAACCTAATCCAAGACATGTACTGAAATAAGTGGTCTTACCACCATATCATTGTCCTCCCCAAGAAGAAAAACTTATGTAGATTCCATATCATATACGTAAACTATTATGAAACAAGACCACTCACCCAGTCAATGTTTTGTGGTGGAACCATCAATTTGAGGAAGCTAAATGGGAACCTAATGACATAGTGAGGAAGAATTATATTCATGTTTTTATAGGTGTAATCTAATTTCAAGGGTGAAATTATTTTTCAGGGTATTATAATTTAGCACCCTGAGATTTTTTTGAAATATATTTTCATAAACAAGTTTAATTTCATTGATACCTTGCAATACATAAAACACCATGTTTTAATGATCAGAAATATCTTATACCATTATAACCTAGGAATTAAACATAGTGGTATAATTAGGAATACATTTATTTGAAAATTTATTACTGTGGTTTCAGATAATTACAATATATTGAGAAATGAATATCATTTTTTTGAAAGGTCTTTTTACGCTTGAAAAATGCATTTTTCTGAAAAAATTGATTTTTCCACTCTTTGTGAAAAATAAAAAAATTATAATTTTACTATTTTATAAAATTTATATGATAAAATGACCTTAATTTTTCTCATTACCATTTCAAAATTATCTTAGATTTTTTTTTTGAGAAATTTTCTAAAAGGTATATTTTTTTTAAATAGTAAAAATAGTGATTTTCATTAAAAACTAACTTTTCATTTAACGAATATACAAGTTCTATTTTGTTTGAATATTATTTCAAAAGTAATATTAGTTATATTATATTTTCTCTCACAACTTTTTTATTTAAATAAATTTACTATTTAATATTTATATAAAAACATTTTATATTTACGAAAACCTTTTCTTTGGAAAAAAACTTTTTCATACCATATGTGGGTTTGATTTTAACATTAATTATTCCAATTATTTTAATTGAATTTGGTAATATGGATTCAAAATTTATAATGACAATTATTACTATTATATAATAATTTTAACTCAAATTTTCATCCTAATGAATTGTAAAAATAATAAAAATTAATTGGCACGGTTAACGTAAAAAATGGTTTACCAGGGGTTAAAATAAAATGATAATGGTTAAAATTACATTGAAATCACTAATTTATATTTAATGTAAATATTTTACTCTTATCCTATATAATTTTAGGTAATGGTATATTTTGGATCCAATTAGAATGTGTACAATTTGGTTATATTTTATTACATTAAAAATTTCCAAGTGTTTCCTCTCCCCCACTAATAAAAGGGAACACCCTCTTCTTTTCACTTCATACTTGAAAATAATTTTGGATCATACAATTCATACCCAAATTTAATCCATAATTAACTTCCCACCACATATAACACATGTATTTTTCATAAAACCAATTTAAGAAATATTTAGGTGTAAACATACAAATATTTTTTGAATAATATGTATCGTTCTATACCAATAATTTTTATGTTACTTATTATTCCATATGAGTCAGATATTCTTAAAATATGATGAAATAATTAAAAAATACTACATATAAATATATTTTATTATGTTAATATATTATTCTATATCCTTCTCATATAACATAAAATGGGAAATGAAATTGTGCATCATATGTGGGGAGGACTACCACCTCACAAATTGATGTAATTCATTTTCTAACACCACCTCTCTTGTATGGATAATAATGTTGTATTTAAAGTATAAAAATTTTATTTTTTAAAAAATATTCTTATTTAATTATAATATCACATCTACACTCTTACCTTACAATCTCTTGGAAAAATGATAATGTTTCTCTCACATACGTGTGGACTACATAATCTACCGAGCGATGTGACACAATTTTTATTTTATTTTTACATAGAAAGTAATACATATTTATTTAATTATTTTATATGATATGTAATACATAACAACTATTCTATATATATTAAATATTATATACCATTATTTTGTTCCATCAGATGAAAAAATGGGAACAACGTTCATGCGTACGTGGGACCTAGAGTCTCCATGAATAGTGTAGTTAATTTTTCTTTATTTAAATTTGATAGATAAAAATAAACATGTACTTGTTGAATAAATTTTATATCTATATAATAATAATAATTATGGATATTATTTAACCATAATCACAGTACATTGACCAAAACCAGTGAACGGTATCTAACCTGAAAAATGAAGCACTTATCACCCATAACAATGATTTTAATAAAGAATTATTAAAAATGGATGATAAATGGTTATAATTAAATAATATATGCTATGATATATGTGATAATGGTTATATTATATAATTATATTAAACTTATATTTATTATAAAATATGTTCAGATGATTAAAAATGATTTTTGTACCTTAGGTAAGTGATTTTTGTTACATTTTTATTTTTATGGGACACATACCTTATCCTCCACATATTTATTTTGTGTGGTGTATATACTACCCATGAATGTATTTTATGAATCTTATCATGAAAATTATTAGATATAAATATATATATATAAGTTTCTTTATTTCATTGGTATTATGATTCAAAATTTAGCAAAAGGGTAAGGCTAACAAGATTACAATCTCGTCATTTATCGAGATTGTTTTGATTAAGTTTATGATGATGAAATAATATAATATGCATATTAATAACTTTATAAATATGAATATCCCTTATTTATTTATCTATAATAGATGTTTTACATTCATTTTCATACCATTAAGAACTATAGAGGCGCAAATAATGTTTTAAATGAAAAATGAGTTTATTTATCACATCATTCAAAACATCCATTCTCTTTCATCTCCATGTTTTCTAAAAATGTTTTGAAGAATGTTTTAATTATTATAAAGTTATTTTTTAATGAAATTTTTACAATGATATTTTGACTTTTTTAACAAAACAATTAAATTAATCTTCTTTTATTGGATTTAATCATGGTAATTTTGACTTTTTGTAAATAAATGTGAAAGGAATCATTGTTTTAACATGTACATCACAAACAATATTTTCCACTATCTTTAACACCCAATTACATAATGCATACAATACATATATTTATAGTTATTTTCAAAAAAAAATCTCATATCATTTGGAATATTTTTATATTTTAAATAAGTGAATTTTAATAGAAAAGGGTATTTTCATTAGGAAATGTTTCAAGTGATCTATTAAAATCATTTTCCATATAAGATGGAATTATTTGGTGTTTCTTAATATTTATCTGGGATATTATCCAACGATGCATTAATTGTTATTTATATTGATTGGTTATTATTTTTATAGAAATATGTTTATAAAACCCGTTCCTTTTTCCATGGTTTATAATGTAATTTTTTAATGATTATGAAACACGTTTTTCTTCCATAGGGTATTACATGATGAAATATTTATGAAACATGTTACATTTTTAGGTTTTATGATATGGATATTTATTTATGATCTTTTGATAAACATCTGTATAATTTTTTATTACATTACAGGTGGTCCTGGAATTATATGTACCACTAATGTATTCGGTGAGGATTGATATCTATTTGGATAGATTGGAATCGAATGGGAATTAAACATAGTTCACTAAGGTACATTATCTTCTATGATAGTATTGGTAGTGAACCTTGACTACTATAATATTTTTGGTACTGAACCCATTCATCTTTGGTAGGCCTGTAAGTGATCCTTAAATAATAAGGAAGGGATTTTCTATACTTATGTATATGCCTCAATTCCATGTCTAATACTAATTTTATTCTTCCATGGATCGTGTTCTTTGATTTATGTATTATAAAATTCCTTGATTTATTCCATGACTTTTTCTTATAATCAATGACTTTTAGGTTCTTATTTTCACCTATTAATCTCTTATTCTCATACCATTATTCTCATGTTGTATTGATCGCTCCCTTCTCCCCTTATGGATCATCTGAGATCACACATTGTTTGTTTCCCTTTCCACTGGTTATGAGGAAAGGTATAATGAATGATATGTATAATAAGGTTTGTAGTTATGAAGAACAGAGTGAGAGATAATGTAGTTCACTTATAGACTAATTTTTTACGTATACATGTTTATAAAGAAATAAAACCATTTCTTTCCTCAAATGAGTATTTTTAAAATATACTGAATATTCTTCTAAGAATGGGTATTATATATGTATAAAAAAAATTTAGTCATATAGTTAGGGTAAAGTTTAATTTAATAATTAATGATATAAAATAAAATGATGATATTAATTAAAAAATTCTGAATTGAATATGTAATTTAATGTTTTAAAATATTAATGATAAATTTGATTAATAATATAAATAATTTAATGTCAATGATAAATAAGTGTTTAGATATAGTGGAAAAGGATAAATCAAACTAATTTAATTTATGAATACATAGATAATAATGATTTAAGGTCCAAATGTAAAAAGATAGTTGACACACTTTTATAAGATGTTTAGAAATTACACACGAGTTTCCCCAACATCTATATCCCTCAATTATAGATAAATGACTTATTGAAACATTCCATGGTCTTATTAAAAACCCAAATAACCTATTACCATTGATTTTAATGGAAACTGAAGAACCAACATCCATTAGTTTCAATGAAATCTAAATAATAAACTTTCATTTCAATTTCACGATTATGATAAGAAATCCATCCCTCCCTTTTGTTGACATGGGAACACATCCATCCCTTGTGGTTTTGAGAACAATTGAGAATATAAGATGATAATATATAGAGTTTCATAGAAAAATCCATTATATATCTAATTTTCTTTCTCCCTAAAATATAAACACTATTTGAGAGAGAGATAGAGACATAGAGAAAGGATAGATACTTTTTTGATTTAGAAGTGAAGAATGGATCATCGAGAGGAGGGGTGGAGAAATCTAGATATTCATCATTTTGATTAAACTGAGGTGATGTTGCATAATATATTTTTTAGAACATATAATGATTTTGACCTCTATTTTCCTTTATTTATAGAATTTTTTGGTGTTTTGGTAGACTAAGGTTGAGTGAAATCATTAATAGCTGATAATGAACTTTATTGACAATCATAAATGATACCTGTGAGATTATGGAATGCTACCATTGGCTAGCTTCCTAATTCCACTGGCTAAATAATTCCCTTGTTGAGGTTGCTTTTGAACTTTATTCCTTCATCAGCTAATTATTTCTCCTCCACTAAATATGTAGTGGTCCCCAAGAGAAGAGTAACTCTCTATCGATGACACAGTCTATCGGGTGGAACTACACTAGCTCATCGGTGCTTCTGGTTAGTTCCTACTATAGGTAGATGCACTACCACATAATTTCAGGACCTTTTATCATAATTTCAATATCATTTTACGGATTTAGCAATATTATTGACACATAAATGAGAACATCGAAGCCTATTTTAAGACATTCAATGATTTCTCAAATATTCCTCAAATTATTATTCAATAGAAACTAATAGAACTAAAATATAATCCTTATATATATAACAGATTATTTTGATCATGAATGAATCATGAGAGATAGAGTGATACAATAATATCCCCATTTTCTTATGATCAGAAACACATAATAGAAAATTATAATTCATGTTTAAATCAAGATTAAAAAGGCATATCAATGAAATTCAAGTTTTATAATTTTATTGTAATTAATTTTTATTATATATTAAAATAATGATATTAAATGTGGTCGAGAATTAAATATTATTCTCTATGAAAATGAGGAAACATCACCAATTTTGAAGTAAAAAAGTTCTTCCGCCTTTTACCCAAATGTAACAATAAAAAACCAAAAAACCTCTCCCCATTTTTGATTATCAAAATGAAATAAAGAATGTATATTAGAATATAGTTTTCTATAAAATTTAAAGATAATTGAATGATATAGACATTTAAGAAATATTTTTAACAAAATATTCTCATGATAACACATGATTAGTGTCACAACCCGACCTGATGAGGTCTAACTCGTGCTACCCCAAGATGGCCTCCAATAGACCAGGGGTTGGTGACCAGTGCAGAGTATGTATATCCAAAAAATGGGAGGCATTACCCTAATTTACATATAAAAATTCACACATCTCTAATCCCACAAAATTTTGAAAAGTAAAAAAACTAAAATAATTCAGGAATACATATAAAATCCCTCAACAAAGTACAATAGTGAAAGTACTGTATACAAAAAAGGGTACAAAAAAATCCCAACCAAAACTGTAAAGAGTAAAAAATGATCCAATGGTGAGGAATAGGTAATAATTACACTCTCTGTAAACACCTTGGTCTATCAAGTCCTAGCTACGCTCATCCCACTCCATGTCCTCCTAGGAAAACATCAAAAAGGGTTGTCATCTGCACATGACACAACACTTGTAGGAACAGCCCGTGCAAAGGTGAGTATAAAAATACTCAACAGGACACCCCAAAATACTAAACATGAAGCACCAAGTGTAGTCATCTCAATACAAGATATAGAAATCGATGTATAACAGAAAGAAAAATAACCTACCTATACTCAGGAAAGACACCATGCCACTAGGAGCTTATAACCACCTGTCAGCCAAATGATTCTGCTCGAAGAAAAACAAATTCCATGAAAAACCATTATGTGAGCCATGATACCCTTAGAGATTCTCTATGAAGATATTTGGGTTATTGACCCCTCCCAAATAAGCTCATGGGTCTACAGGGACCATGATTCATAGATAGGCGTCGTTCCCATAACCACTGGGGGACACCATAACCTAGTCTTGATCAACCCGCTACATTGGGTATTGTATTCCAATGATTCCACAAACCCCACTAATATGGAATTGTAGATGGAGGAACAACACCCTTCTAAGGTAAGTCATGTTGGTTCCACATACTATGACTATGAATGATAAAGGATCACAATCTAGTTTCACTTATGGACATCACGAGTCTATCAAAGACTCGGCCCCCATAGGGGGTCACAATCCATTGATTTAGATATAATCTTGCACATTACTCTTGGGGAAAAGGAACAAATGAACAAAATCAAAATATACTATCCTAATCTCAGAAAATGAAGAGACAAAATCACTACTGAAGGGGGTACATGGCCTGTTGAGCTATGCCATTTCCTTCCCATGTGAAAGAGACTCACATCACATGAAGTCTCTATATACAGGGTGTGTAGAAATATGTACATGGAATTTAGAGACACACAGTATCCTACCTGTGTCACATGGTCGTGTATGCGTATCAAAGCTATGTCCGTGTATAGATCCATGTATGTTAAGCCATATCAGAGTGGGATTACATAGTGTGTTCGTGCCTGTGTACTCTTACCCATGTCTGTGTGCTTCCAAAGTACATGCTGAGTCATCAAGATAGGTTCAAACACCTTGTGATCATTATCTTCCTCCTGGAACACTATCCACTACTAAAGGGACCCACACACTGTGTGTTATAGATTTTCTAGAATCCCAGATCTGCTATCATGCACCTCCACCACCACTCCAGCCTTCTATTTCCAAACTCAACTCATCGAAAAAGATGATATCTGAGGTCTTCCAAGCCTTTCTATCACTAGAAAACACATTTCTTCATTGGGTTCAATAGAAAATAGGATCAAATGTCATTATTTTTTTCACGCCGAGGAACGCAATTTCAGGAATCATTCATCATTTGATTCTCCGATTTAACCACCATCGTGCCTCCTTCATTTCATTCTGATCCCATATCTATGATATTGTATTGTTTATTTAAGAAAATAGTGTGCAATGATCAATTTTTTGGGAATTTTCAAACCCCAAGACAATGATGAGAACATGTTATGAAATGAAGAATTGTGGGAGAAAATCACAATTAATCTATAGGAATGAACCTTAGTCGATGTTCATATAGATCTTGGTTCATTTTCATTAGAATGATAAAATAATACATCATAAAATTAATCTACAGAACTTCTCTAAATAAAATCCCCAAACAATAAATCTCGTCCCAAAATTCACACAATATATGAAACCATCAGTTCTTCAATTGATTTATGTTGTTTGTAGAAATTAAGAACGAAGAAAATCAAATCAAAATCACATGTAGTACCTCAATTAGGATCGGTATCTATTGAATTAAAAAACTACATTGCATTATTTGGAAATATCCTTCCAAATCATTATCTATCGATCGTCAATCATCGATATGTCATCATTTGTCTGAAAGGATTCCCACATCTCTCTCTACAATGATCTTCCATAAGTTCCAGGGTTATAATGATAACCCTAAAATTATGATATAATGATAAATTTAAATAAAAACAATTTCTTTCTTTAAACCAACAAATTATTATAATTTATTTAAATTTTTTTATCCATTTTATTCCTTTAATAGTATTTTCAAAAATGACATGCACTGACCATTGTTATGCCACAAAAAGGGAAAAAACTTTCATTCTAAGCTTAATGGTGCCCTCATATTTCTAATCTGGGTACCTTTTTAAAAGTTATCCCACCTTTTTAGAAAATCTGAATGTTCGTCCTATTAAATATATTTAATATATTTGAAACATTTATTTTTGGTACAAATAGTGACGGAATCACGTGTCATCTCACCACATGACCTAAAAAATAGTCCATATAATATAGAAAAATAACACATGGAAAATACAACATGTTAAAATTAATAAATATTAAAATATTAAATACATTATTAGATAAGGATTATTGATAATTAAAAAACACCACCACCCATGGAAAACAAATTGATGAAATAACATTGAGGTTCACATTGTTTCAAAAATAAATGGAATTAAATTCATGAAAAATAATAAGAGAAATCATAATGTTGTTTGAAAATATATAAAGGATATTAAAAAATTATTTTATAAACAAATGAAAAATGATTCTGAAATATATTAAACACGTTTATTTTGAAAATAATTTTTAGATAAAGTAAGAAAATATGAAAACAGAAAATATTAAATCAATTACATCTCCTACCATCTGAAATAATAAAAGAGATATGTAGAGAGAGATTATATTTAAGATAAAAAAAAATCCAAAGATATTGAAAACCCTTTTTTCACATATATATCATCCCGAAAAATTCATCAAAAAAATAAAAATACAAGTTTCACCTCAATTGGAGATTTTAATAATAAGCTCAAGATGCTAACTGGTTGATCAATCTCATAAAGGATTGAATTTTCATTTTTATGAGTGAATACATCTTATGATAGAAAAACAATTCTTGGTGGAATATGTAGAGACTCAATTTCTTCCTTATAATACATTGAAATATATTAAGAAATAATTTTTAGAGTCAGGTGCGAAAAAAACACCAGATTTTGAGGCCTAGTGAACTTAAAAATAATTTTGTAAAAATATTAAATATATTTAAATAAAGTGAATATAGTTTTTCCAAAATAAGGAAATATATCATGAGCTAAATACTGAATCAAAAACTTAATACAATTGTTGAATTTGAGGAATGGGATTTACCCTCGGCATGACCTATTGTTGATCAACATCGGATTTCCTATTGAAGCATCCCTTGGTGGGTATGTTTAATTAAAATGAATAATTAAATCATATATTTGTTTTATTAAAAAAATTAAATCCTCTATAGATACCCTCAAATAAAGATTTTTCATGGGTTATTGACATAACCCTTTCTAGGTCATGGTAGAGGATTAGAGAATTCTTTGTGAGTAGGTCATCATCGAATAATGAATGACAATTGAATTGAGGTGGATTGACAGACAACAGACAAAATAGATCAACCTCATCACGGTAAAATGAATTATTCCCCAATGATTGATCGATAATCATGTTAGGGCTCCTCAATGTTTGTTTAAACCCTTTCTTAATTAATTTGGAATGTATTTTATTAATATTTCATTAATTTAGTATTTATTTTAAATTTGAATGAGCTCAATTATGGTAAATTAAATTATTGATTTAATTTTATCTTCTACGCTCTGAAATCACCCATTCAAAATACCCAGTTTTGTGATCATTGGAAAATCACTCTATTCCAATGATGTCATCAAATTTCTTCCTATGACTTTCCCCCACCCGTTCATTGAGTTCTTTATAGTTGGATCACAAGGTTCGGATTCGACTATTTCTAGCTAGATTTGAGCATGATAAAACCCATTGAATCATCATGGAAGTATTCCCAAGTATCATATTAGAGTTTTATAGATGAATTGTGGAATATTTCAGGTATATTTGGTTGATTTATAGATCCTAGGTCCAATGTGATAATGGAAGCAGTACGAGGTCCAAGAGGGACATTCAACAGACCATCGTGAGTGATTGGGATTCAAATTCCATCCAACCGAGGGTCAAAATAAATGTTCAGAGGAAACCTCCACATGTTTTTGGTGGTCAAGTAGTGAGAATTGAAGTGGTGGCCCTAGAATTGGAATCTTCATCAAAGATATAACTTTTTTTGAAAATATCGACTTCACAAAGTGTAGTGTCATGCACTCAAACTACGTAGTCACCTGATTACAGAGGATAGGGTTTTGGAAAAAAAATGAGGATCACATGCTAGGTGGCTAGGCCTAAAGCCATGTTCCATAAACACACATTTAGGACCCCATGCAGGAGGACATTCCATGTACTATAGGAGAACAAGAGAATGTTTTGATACACATGAATGACAAGATACATGACCTGACCTAATGGTCACATGCACATCCATGATAACATGGGAAGGTTTTGGTGGTTAAGAAATAGAATGTTGTACCCATAAACACTATTTATGGTGAAATGGTCACTCATCTATATCCATATGAGAACATTTTCAAGCAGTGAAGCGGGACCACATTCCATGCGAACCCCATACACACCGTGTAAACCATTTTTGAAAAATTTATACCACCTGTGTCTCCTTCATTTTGATTATTATTTTGGACCATAACAAGTCTATACAGATCTTTTTTACACATAAAACATGAGTGTTTCATTTTTAGTTGATCTTGAGAGAAGATTTGGGATGTTTCAAGCATGATGCTTCTTTAGGTGATGATTGAGGAAGGAATTGATCCGGAAGAATAATTAGAGATTTCATATAGAGATGGCACTCCTATGTGACACAATGGGAAAGGTAATCTATCAAGGAATGTGGTACTTATTGAACTAGGGTGTGGGTCCTCTTTACATGTTTTTCAGATAGAGATTTTAGTCCCCGATCACACCAGGTTGTAGGTCCTCTATACCAAGAGGCAATACTCACCATCCACACTAGGGAATGAGTCCTATATACCCATTATTTATATAGAGATGTTAATCCCACAATTTAATGGTTTTACGGGTCCTCTATACATAGATATTGTACTCTATAATCACACTAGAGTGTGGTTCCTCTGTAAACATTGTTCATCTTGAGATGGAACTCCACAATTCATGGTGAAGGTCATCTCTCTATGACAACGGTACTCCCATGTCATACCAAGGAATAGGTCCCCAATACTCATTATTATTGGTAGATATGGTACTCCCAAATACAGTTATGAGTCCTCTATCTATGGATAAAATACTCCATTTTTACAACAGGGCATGGGTTCCCCATATGTACATAGATATAGATATGGTACTTCTCTTCTTGGTTCTGATCCCTCTATCTTTTGGATATTTCACACCCTTAGGGATGTGAAGAAGTGGTGTGGTGTAGGTCTTTCTCATGACTTCTTCAAATAGACAAGACAGATTGTGGGTATCAATGGTGGAGGTTTGATGTTGTAGATATACTCATCTTCGAGGGATGGTCCATGAGATGGATATCCCATTTCTCTCTCCTTCAGGTTTATTATATGAGTATATATCTATGTTGTTGGGTTTTATATCCCTATTGATTTAGGTTTATATTACTATTTCTATCATGTCTCTACTTCTCCATATTCAATTTTTGAGGTTTCATACAAGGTATGTATATACTCACCCCTATTGTTTCATGTATTATAAAAATGACATATAGGATGGCAGTGGCATTGGCAGATCATAGGGATACACAGGTGCATTTGATTGTATATGATGGTCAGGGCTTATAGATCAGGATCAAGTCTCTCTCAGATTTCATACATTCAATTTTTTATCAGGTTGGGACATCATTTATAGTTGGGTATGTATTTTTTCATTTTCTTTTCAGATTACATAGTTGTACTCTTTTGTATTTCCTAAAGGTTTATTGAATACATGGTTTCATATATAGTGGTTACTATCTTTTATTAAAACTCATATGCACTTTTGTATGTATATGGTTGGATACATCCATACATGTACATTAGGAAATGGGATTCTCATTAATTTATTCTCTCTCAACACTTGTCACCAGCCCCTAGCCTATTGTGGCAGTCTTAAGGTTGTGGTAGCCCTATCCTCCACCGGGAAAAAGTCCTCAGTGGTTTGGTTCATTATAGAGTGGTATCAGAGGTTGTTAGACCTCGATATAGTGTTTCGAGTTTTTTTACCATTATGAGGTTTTTTTTGTGAATTTAGGGAAATAGTGTCAACGTTTTTATGTGTGGATTTTAGGTTAGGGAACCCATTATTTTCATGGAGACTGACGTATCCTTACACTAGGACTCTTAGTACCTACTTTTCAGCTTTGAAATAAAAGACATTTTTTGTACCGAATATTGGGACAAGCATCATATAGAATTAAATCCATTGATTGTTCATCTTGAGTAATCTCACCATATATATATTCTCATCTATGTGTGGTACATCTTGATTACTATAAAATGCATCTACAAGGACATCTATCTTGGTTAGAGATCAAGATCATGATGAAATTATAATGAGTGATGATGCATCCGTTCTGGGACCATCACATGAGATCTTTCCTCTAGGTGGGTAGGTAAAATCCCCCTACCATTTGAGAAGTAGATTGTACACAAAAAGTAGGATGAGTATGCATGTATTCTTATCTCACTCTGTGAGTTCTAGAACTATAGACCACTTAGGCTATGTTGTGGTCATTATCCCACTGAATTGGAGGATTTTATTAGGTTAATTGTATTAATTTTTTACTTTTATAGTTCATAATTGATCATATGGTTTTGATGGAAAGTAGTTTTTTCTATGGAGCTACTAAGTGATATTAGAGTCTCTTCACACAGATTCATGATGAGTCAACGCTATCATGGTCCGACTTCTAGAATCTATTTCATGAGGAGTACTAACCCTCATGCTTGTGCTTATTTTTTATTCAAAAATTATAGACATTTAGTGGGGATATATGATAATTGATGATTATTCTATGGGGTTCATTGGCCTTACATGGTACTCCCTCAACATGAATTGGGATGGGTACTTATGTTTGTGGAATTTTGAGTAGTGTCTCTATAAATTCATTCATTATATCATGGTACCCCAATTCATTCCCAAATATGATAGAGCACTAGAGAATGTGCTGGTGATGGAGAGATTCAAATTCTAAAGATATCATGCAGCTAGTGTTGTTATTAGGAATTTCCTGGCTAAGTCATATTAGTGGCTGAGAGATAATAGGTGTATAAACATACAAGGTTTACTCATGCTCAGACATAGGCATGTGGTCATGAGGCTAATGGAAAATAAATAAAACTAGGGTAGCGTAGAGAAGGTTGATTTTATGCATGTGATAGGAAAGTTCACATGGAATGTGATTTCCCAACTAGGCCTACTGAGGAGGGAATATAGTGAAAAGATAGACCACCATGGTGGAGGTAATTTCATGATCATGTATCTCCTAGGTGAGGCCATGGTATCCCCCAGGGAGGTGGTGCTGGAAGTGGAGAAGGCATATATCTAGAGATGAGTTTTTGGTGGTTGTTGACATTATGATCTACTTCTACCACCACCAGGTGGTCTATCTTAGGCTTAGGGAGTTATAGGACATGTCCATGAGTAGCCACATTCCATGGAGTCTTATGAACCAACATCTCATTATATTATTAGAGGTATTATCTAGGTTTATTCTCAAAATTATTCAGTATTAGTATATATATTTGAGATTTTATTCTTAAACTCCTTACTCCCGGTATGATAGCTGGAGCTCCCAGTTGAGACTTAAGCTCAGCAGTTTTGACCTGAGGTTAACATACGGGCCCAACTTTGATATATCTTTTCTATTAGGAGTGTGAGTTATCTCTATGTGGAGATATTTTCTCATAGGACATCCTGGTCATCACAATAAATCCATATGATTTAATCTTGAATATGGATGAGTTTCCGTAGTTTTTTCCTAGATTGACCATCACCATAGAGAAGTTAGGTGACATCAAAATGATGAGAAAATGTTCTCTTTTGTGGGTGAAAGAGATCTCATGTAATAATGAGTGGTTTTGTGAGCGGGAAGTTGTAATCCATCATCCATCTATTAGGGATTTTATACCTTAGTTTTTTTGTCTCTTCAAGAAACTGCATTACTTTATTCAAGGATAATTATATGGAAATCTTCCCCAAGGACATTCCAAGACTACCACCATGGTGGGAGTTGGGGTTTTTCATCGACCCCCCCCTGATACTTCTCATATATATTCTGTGGAAAATTAGATGGCCTTAACATGATTCAAGAGGTAAAGTTGTAGTTGGAGGACTATCAAGAGATGGGTTTTATGAGACCAACTGTGTATTCCTAGTTATCTGTTGTTTTGATCATGAAAAAGGAGGATAAGAGGATAAAAATTAATATATATTATCATCGCATGAATTAAGAAATGATAAAGAAAACATATCCCTTACTAAGGATTGAATACATTCTTAATTAGTTTTTAGGCACTAGATGATTCTCGAATATCGAAATCAAGTCTGGCTACCACCATTTGAGTGTTAAGGGGATAATATTCCCAATATGGACTTCTGATGTTTCTATGAAAATAATGAGTTATTGGTGGTTCATTTCATTGTGAAAAGTTCCCCAAATGTTTAAATGGTCTTGATTAATTAAATGCTCGATCCATACATGGATTATATTTTGGATGTCTTCATTGATGACATACGCATATACTCTGTGTCATAGGAGGACTATGAAGAGTACTTGAGGATGGTCATAGACGTTCTAAAAGAGCCTCAACTATTTGGTAAGATCTTGATGTTCCATTTATTTTGTGATCATTGATTATATATGGACCCAAGGAACGTTTAATATGTTCCTTATTAGGATCCACCCAAGAGTGTGTTAGAGGTGTGGAGTTTTCTTTATTTATATTGGTGTTACATGAAGTTAAAGGAATAATTATCAAGGAATAAATTCCCTTTGAACACCCTAATGTGAAAAGGGAATCTTCTTAAAGAGACTGATTAGTTTTATAGATTTATTGAGAAGTTGAGGCAGAGGTTAACCAGTGATCTTATTTTGAGACTATCGAAATAGGATGTGGAGTACATAGTTTATTGCAATGCTTATAGTGTCGGGCTCAACTACATGTTGATGTAAAGGTACACAGTGACCAAATAGGGGTTGATAAAGTTGATACCCCACAAGTAGAACAACCCACATCATGATTAAGAGATTCAAAATTAGTCTTTTCTAGGAGGATGAAGAGGAGCAATCTTTTAGGAGAGTTCTTTTTTGATTAACCAGACAATCAGAATCTCTGGTATGTATTCAAATTGATTGATATGAAATATAGATATATGACTTTGATGTATTTATAACATGATAATGACTTTTAGATAACATATAATATTTTGAAAGGTAATTTGGTTGAAAATTCCCTTAGGTGTAAGTATCGTTCTCATCTGATGGAGGAGGAATCTATGTTACTGAGTTCTTTAAAGCTCAAACAAGTAGGGGATAGGGGTGTAGATTATCTTTAGTTGATGGAGTTGACTAATTAATTTCTCTAATGTGTGAAGGATTATCTATTTTAATACATCAACTCTAAGTTCATATGTGAGAAGATATTCCTAAGAGATTCCATGTATGGAATCTTTGAATTAGTGAATTGCATTATCCATTTCCAAGGAAGGATGGTCATTCTAGAAACTTTGTGAGAGTATGTGATGATAATTTTAAAATTATCCTTTGGATGTATATTCTGATGTAGGAAATATGTATAGAATCCTTTAACATCAGTTTGGGAGGCTTGGATGGAGGTGGAACATAGATTATTTCATCTCTCAGGGTATTACATGCTAGTTGATAAAGGTTGACCACTAGGTTTCAGTGGAATTTCTATGGCCTCTTATGATCCTAGAGAATAAATGTGATGGAATATCCATAGACATTGTGATAGGGATTAAATAGACATAATGTGTCCAAAAATCAATATATGTGATATTTGAATGTCTTACTATGTTGGCGTTGTTCATTGAAATTGGGGATCAGAGTTCGGTGGAGAGTTTTAGGCAGCTATATGTTAAGGAGATCATTCACCATCACGGGGTCCCCTAAATGATTATCTCTAAAAGGTATTTTTGGTTCATATTTGGGTTTTATATAGAACTAAACTAGTCATTCAAGACCTTGTAGAATATTAGTACAACTTTTCACCCCCAAACAAATGGTCAAACCTAGCACACTATCTATGAGTTAGAGGATATATTTACAGATTTCATATTAGAATGTGGCCAAAGATTAGATATTCATTTATCTCTTGTAAATTAACTTGTAATAATTTATATCACTCTACTGTTAGCATGGAAACATACAAGGCCCTGTACAGGAGACCCCACAGGTCACCCTTATGTTAGAATGATATTGGTGATATATATCTTGCAGGGCTATAGATGGTGAGAGAGATGAATGAGAATGACCAGGTAATCTGTGAGTGGATGAGAACAGCACAGAGTTAATAGAAATATTTTAACTGTCATCATTATAGGTGCTTGGAGTCCATGTAGGGAGACCACATCTTACATAGAGTTCCCCGTGAGGAAATTTTTTGATTCATCCATGGTTTAAAGTTATCCCTAATGTTTATTAGTCTATTTGATATCCTGTAAATAGATATCAAGGTATCCAACCACCTATAACTACTCCCATAGTTGGATTGGGTTCATAACCTCTCTCATGTGTCATAGATGGGGAGATACATCCATGACCTTTCGCACATTATTAATTGGGGTGAGCTTCACATCAAGGATGGATCCACCTGCCTAGAGTTATCAGTGATGTTGTAGGATTATTAAGATAGGATCTTTTAATGATGGACTATTACATTATTTTGTGTGATGTGGTTGTATGGGATCCTGAAATTGTGCTCCAAGGTGTATTAGAACCATATTTAAGGGTAATATCCCCATCATTTTTAGTTTTTACTTTTAAAGGATGAAAATATAGAAAGGTTTGAATAATATAGAGACACTAGTTTCCTTGTGAGACTATGAAATATATTAAGAAACATATTCAAAGTTAGGTGATGGGATGACATGAGATTCCAAGGCCCGGTGAGCCCAGAATTAATTTTATTAAACTATTAAAAAAATTTATATCATAGAAGATTTTTTTCATAAAAAAAGTAATATATCCTAAATAGAGGTTCAAATCAAAAAAATGTGACCACAGTAGAAACTAGGGTTTGGGTTTTTTCTTAGGTGAAACCTGAGGTTGGATGGCGTTGGATGTCTGGTTGAGGCATCCATTGATGAGTAAATTTGACTAAAATAAGTAAATAAATTATCTATTTGTTTTATTAGTCAAAATAATTAAATCCTCTATTAATGAAAATTTTACAATGGGGGACCCACACCCCTGTACAATAGGGGTGTAACATACCAATAGAAAGAAAAAATGTTCCCTCAAAATGGGAGGATCATCTCAATCTAAAAATTTTGTATAGAGGACATATGTACTAATTCAACTAAGGATTATTATCTTTATGGATAGAGAACATATGTCCTGGTGTGACATGGGAGTACCCCCTCTATCTGAACAATAAGTAGAAAGGACTCATGCTCAGGCGCGATAGGGGAGTAATTTCTCCATGGATAAGGGACTCACCCCAAGTCCACCAAGGGAGTATTATTTCAATTTGAACAATGAATATAGAGGATTCTCACTCTGGTGAGATAGGGTAGTACTATATCCCTAGATAGAGGGCCCTCAATTTGGTTTAATAGGGGAGTACCATCTCTATATAAACTCTTTGAGGATCATTCCTGATCATTTCCATTGAAAATAATCACCTAAAGAAGTATCAAACTCAAAAAATCTTGCATCATATCATATAATCCACTATGAAGGAAAACATCACATTCTATGTGATAAAACACATTGGATGGTCTACCCATGGGCTAATGTATGATCAAAAATAGAGATTATAGAGGTAGAAGTTTCTAAAAAATGTTGTACAAATTGTGTGGGGGTTCTATATGTCTTGTGTCACCTCTCTGCTACCTGGTCGTGTTCTTCTATGGACACGGCTCAATAGCCATGTAACAATACATAGTGTGTACATGGCTTACATTGCATGTCTCTACCATGTGGGGCCTACCCATGTTCTCATAATCATGCCCATTTCTATCATTCCAAGTCATGTATCAATCCATATCTATGTACATGCACATGCATGTGTACACTAAGAGTATATTGTGTGTGGTCCTTCCACATGGTGTGTGATCCTTATCTTTTTCCCAAATCCCTAGCTATCATTGTAGGGTGACTACAAGACGTGTGTTAATCCCAATACATGTCATATAGTCCAAAATTTTATATAATGTTAGACATTTCAAATAGATTTCATATGAATAGTTTCCATCATGGTTATGTCCATTTGACCACACAAAACTGGTGGGGTTTTCCACCGACCATGATTATGTCCCTCCATTGGCCAGAAATCAAGTCTCGATCACCCCTGATGTTCAATTTTTAATTATACACACCTCCATTGTTTCTTCAATCACTTCTTCAAATCCCAAATCCATTAATACATAACTAATACCCACAATCATCTCTGATTCATCTAAAAAAACTAATGTAGTCATTGGTCACACAACTACCACAAATCTGGGGGTGAGATCACGGTTGAGTCCACCTAAAAATAGTCGAATCATGACCCTGTTGTCTAATGATGAAGAACACAGTGAACAAGTGGGGTAAACACACAAGAAGAAAGGTGATATCATCATTATTTGTGTCTTCATGGCCAAAAATCAAATAAGTAGGGATTTTATGGAATATTTCTAAGTATATAAGATGAAATTATGTCAATAATTTAATTTACTATAATTTGGATCATGAGAAGTGTAGATAAATCATATTTAAAAATAAGATTAATAAAATATGTGATCAACCATTTAATCAAGGGAATAACCCACAATTTATGAGCCACACAAATATTATGCATCAATCATTGGTGAAGAATGAGTATTCATGTTATGTGGATGATCTGTTGCGTCTGATGTATGTCAATCCACCTCAATTTGATCATAGTTCATTGTTCTATGTGGATATAACATTGAATATTACTCTCCTCCTATCATATCAATAAATGGTTATGTGGATACCCATTGGAAAATTGTCATCTTTTTCATTTTGGAATAATATATTTTTCATTTAAAAACAAAATTTTTCTCATTAAAAACTTTAATATATTTATTTTACAGTGTAACACCATAATTTTTTATGAATAAATTATTATGTTTTCCAAATTAATTATATTTCATTAGTATATTTCATTAAACAAAAAAGAGTTGATATTTTATTACACAAAAAAACATGTTAAGTTTGTGCTACAGGAAAAACGAGGTTATCTTTTATTACACATGACACTAATTTTTATCCAATCCATAATATAATATTAAGATTATTATTTGAACATGACCATTATAACCTAGAACTTAAAATTGAAGAGATTAATATTAAAAAATAATTGTTAAATATTAATTATATTGGATTTACATAAACGAAAAATATTGATAAAAAATGTATTTAACATTAGGTAAAGCCTTTATATGTTTTGAAAATACAATTTTCTCAAAAAATATTATTTATTTATTTTTCTGAAAATTAAAAAATTTAATGTTTCACACTTTTATAAAATTAATATTATAAAACAAAATAAATTTTTTAAATAATAATTTTAAAATTAGTATAGGGTTAAGTTTTTATATTTTTCTGAAAAGATTAATTATTTCATGAATAATAGAAACTACTATATTTTAATTGTTAAATGCCTATTCATTTATTTAATATAAAAAGATAAATATTATTTTAAATTTTATTTAATGTAACTATAGTTTAATTATACATTTATTAATCCCTTTCATGTCATCATAATTAATTTCATTTTGAATTTTTATATAAAAACTTTTTATACCTTTAAACATTTTCACATTAAAACCTCGCTAATATATCACATTTATTGGATTATTTTTAAAATAAATATTTACACTATAGTGAATGAAATTTGTAAACATTGATTCCATATATATGATTATTTGAATTAATATTATCAAATTGGGTCAAATTAGTTTTTGACTAAAATGAATAGTAAAAATTAATAACCATAGTTAAGGTAAAAATGGGATTACTGATGGGATAAACTTATAAGATAAGGGTTAAAATTAATATAACACATTTAAAATTCCTATTTTCAAGATATATTTAAATATTATACTTATCAAGATAAAATATATGGTCATTTGGATGATTTTTTCTCAGTAGTGGCATTTTTTGTATTAATTTGGTAAATTTCCAAGTAGTTTCCAAGTGGGTTGATTTCCCCCACTTATAAAATGCCACCACAACCCTCCAATTATTCACACATATCAAGACAAATATGTCCTCCAAAACCTTAAAAATCCATCCCAAAAATCCTTATACATGTTCTATATATGATTTTCCTCCCAAAAAACCAACACTAGGGACCTTAATTTGAGATTCAAGGGAGATGCTTCAAAGAGAAGGTAATTATCTTCACTAAGATCTATATTTTTCTTTCTTCTTTTTAAAATTTTAATTACGTATTAAAAATTATAATATAAAAAATCAAGAATATCATATATAATTATATGTTATTACGAAAATTTAATAACCTGAAACCATTTCTATTTCCATCAAATGGGTTATGAGATCATCATTTGTGTATACGATAGACTATAGCGTCGCGAATCGATATCATTCCTTCTTCCATTATCCCCACTCAAGGATGAAATTAATGATGTATTTTTTATTTTATTTTATATAAATATATTAAATTATTATAATTATGTAATTATTATATCACGCATTCCTTCATACTCTCAATTTTATGGAAATATGATAACATTGCTCGTGCGTACGGAGGACTACTACCTCGTGAAGCAATGTGATTCATTCAGAGATTACATAGACTGTAATAAGGATGTGTTTAAGGAACATATGTGATATATATGACATAAAAATGATTCTTTAATGATAATATATCATTTAATGTTATTTAGTTGAACCCAACAAGACCATGGAAACATCATTCAAGCGTATGTACGACCTACCGTCTATCTGAACGGTGTATTTCATTTTCTATAACAAAATATTTAGATTACTCTTAATAAATATATATTGAATATATATGATATTTAAATCAAAGTTAAAATTTTTATTATGATTAAATATGGATCAAATTTAGAGGATCAAAATAAAAAAATCATATCATCTATGAAAAACAAAGCTATTATTGCCTAGAACATAACTTTAATATAGAATTATTAATAAACGGGTAATAAAATGTCATAAGAGAAGTATATATATTATTCTATATAAAAATATAGATATGTGACATATCTATAATAAAAAATATATATTATAAAAAATTAATGGTGTATGACATAATTTAAGACTTATTGTAAGGGATTTCCATCTCTCCTTTTACTTATATGAGACACATGCCATATTCACCACCTATTTATTATATATGGTGTATATATTCATCATGGATTTATTTTATTATTATTATCCTTAAAATTATTCAAATTTACAAATTCATTTTAGTATATTACTTTCCTAGGGTTTATAATTAAAAAATCTACCAAGGCGGTAAGGTATTTTTGTCTCAATTTACCTTCTATAAGACGTATGTTATGTTATGTGCCTATTATTCGTTACAATATTAATATATATCCCATTTTACATGTAATATAATTATTTTATTTATCCTCATGATTTTTTATATTTAACTTTATATTTTTAATTCATCGGGATTTTTTTTCAAAGTTTCCAAAGTGGTAAATATATTATGTTACAATCTCACCATTTATTAGGATTGTTTATGACTATGTGTCTGAAGATAAAATATTGTGATCCATCTCTCAAAAAATGAATTAATTTTATTCTCCTATAGTAATTCATGATATTTAATCTAATATTACCATTTTCAATATTTTTTTCATAAAATAGTCGAGAAAATATTTTTAAGAAAATACGGCTTTATTTCTATCTTTGACCAGAAATCTATTTTCATTCGAACTCATGTTTTCAAAAGATGTTTTAAAAAATATTTTATATTCTATAATGAATTTTTAAAATATTTTGTTACCAATTTTTTACATTTTTAAAAAAATTTAATGAATCTTTATTTAATTTTCAAAAATAATGTTGATTTGGATTTTACCGAAAATGTGAAAATAATATTTGTAGTTAACATATAAGACTTGAAGATTAATGTCTACTATCATGACTAAAGTAATATTTCAAGATTCCCTTGTATTATTCCAATTTTATTTTCAAAAAAAAATAATTTTTAAAATGGATTATATTTTAAAAAATATTTTTCTAAAATGTAAAGGATATTTTCCTCAAGAAATGGTTTATATGATTTTTAAAGTATCCTTTATATGCTTTTGTTGTTTATTTTAATAAAAAATGAATTAAAAAATATTTTATCAGTTTTCAGTTTTAAAAAGTAATTTTCTAAGAAAATTTATATTCCTAATGAAACATTCCATGTGATTTATATTTCAAAATCATTCTCCATCTATGATGACATTATTTTATGTAACTTATTCTTTACTGATGATATGAACCAAGGATACCATTTTTATTCTTTCTCTGAATGATTTATGATGAAAAGATGTTTTTGAGACCCATTTCACTTCCATGTGTTATACATGAAAAAATTATTATGTAACATGATTATTTTTCCCACATGTTTGGAAATAAGGAAATTGTGATATGATTATGAAACATGTAACTTTTCTATAAATTATGATATTAAGAAATGTTAATGAAACCCACTTAATTTTATAGGTTATAACATTTATGGAACACATATATATAATTTCCATTATATGATGGGTGAAACCTATATTACCTCCTAATGAATTATTTAAATATGGATAACTCATAAGTAAATATGTTGTGGATTACCCTACTTACATGTTAAAAATGTTATGCGTGAACCAGATTACATGTTAAAAACATTACGCATAGACAAGATTACTTGATAAAAAAATTATATGTAAACATAATTATATAATCACATTTTTATGATTGTATATTTATTTCAGGTCTATAATTTTATGTGTGGTCCTACTCTCATGTACATATGTTTATTAGAGGGAATAATTTCATGTCCATAACATATTTAATGTAAATTTATCTATTTATACATGTTCACTATGTTATAAGATGTTGTGTTTTCCACAATTCAAGTCTTGTACCTATGTTATGATTAAATGGCTCATGGTCTTTCATTCCATTAGGATTCATGTCTTATAAAAATCAAATATTTATGAAATTAGTCAAAATTTTGATCTATGATATGAAGGGTATGGTTTTAATATGTAATTATCATGTCACGACCCGCCCTCGGGGCCCGTGCCGTGACTACCCCAAGCCCGCCTTCCATAGGCCAGGGGCTGGCGACTAGCACCAAGGCGTAAAATCCCAGTAAAAAGGGAAGGCATTGCCTTAATAAAGTAAACAAGCACCTCAGAGTAACAAGCGGAAGTAAAGCAGTACACAAAACTAGAACAACTGTGCTGAAGTAAAGAGGCCGGAAATACAAGCCCAACTGTAAAGTAAAGTACAACTCGAAAGGGAAAACAGCAACTGAATGTACAAGCGGCTCCTGGGACGTCCTCCTCGATTCCTACCTGAAGGGTAGGTACAGATGGCTCAGCTCCTGGATCGTCCACCACGGATCCTACCTGAGGGGTAGGTACAGATAGCTCCACAACTCCTCGGGTCCATCCGTCCGCTCCGAGCACATCCCGCTCAGTGGTCCTCCTCCGGGTACCGACCTACTCCATAAGCCTCAACCACAGTCAGCGTTGTCCGTCTTCTGCAACCAACACAACGAAGTGCGGGCATAGCCCGTGTAGGGGTGAGTATAAGATACTCAGTAGGGACCCCGAGACCCTCGAAGGTCTCCCGAAATCCACAAAGGATAAACCATATGAAGGATACAATCACGAAGTAACATCCAATGTTGATTAGGTATATGCCCATACATATACCTATGTCACCAATTTCCGTTCGACTCCAACACCGAGCCCAAGAACAACCCAATCCACAAAGAAGTGTAAACAGTAAATCCACACAGGATAACAGTACAAGTCCACATAGTTTATAACAAGTTTATGAAATCAACGGATAACGATTACCCAGGTATATGCCCATACATATACCTAAGTTATCAAGCGACCCATCTCAATCATGAGGAAACACAAAGATCATTGACTCAGCTCAAACCAGGATTTTCATTATCGAAACCGTAACTGCTGAAGAGATTCGTCTCTGGAGTGTACAGTGGTCCTGTCACGACTCCGAGGTACTGCTCACTAACCTAAGACTGCTGAGGTACTCCTCCTGTCGAGTACTGCGGGTTTGCGGCCAACTACCGGGCGCTCCGTCCGCTGAGGGTCTGTCGCCAAATACCGGGCGCTCACCCAAATAGCCTACAGAGGTACTCCTCCAGTCGAGTACCGCGGGTTTGCTGCCAACTACTAGGCGCTCCGTCCGTCGTGGGTCTGCCGCCAAATACCGGGCGCTCCGTCCACTGGGCTAGTCGACTCACTCCAAGTCGAGTCGGTCAAGCAGTCGTCAGGTCTCAGCCGGCTATACGGTCTCCGTACTCCGCACGCTCGTCTCCGGGAGGGTCCGCTCCACGAGCTACTGTTCGATACTCCAAGTATCACAAAGTCCCACAAAGAAGTGTCACAATCGTCCACCTCGTCACTGGGGTCTCATCAAGAGGTAATCAACGAAACAGATGGCGCGTCGATCGGGCTCACACAGAACCAGTAGATAGCAAAGGACCCACACAGGATCGGGCTCACATAGAACCTGTAGCACTGATCCTCGTAGGATCGCTGAGTGCAATAGTCGTCGCAGTTCACTGAGGATCTCTGCACAGTCGTCGTCGGCACAGCCAGCACTAGGGTTTCTGCACACAGCAAGCTCGTTTTGGAGGATTCGCTCCACGAGCCGAGAGGCTGATACATCAATTGTCACGTAGTCCGAAGTTTATTTATCCAAAAGTTCCGTATCGTCAACAGGAACTCAACGTCGCAGACGGCGCGTCAATCGGATGCCCGGTCTGTGAGTTATTGGCTTTTTCGTTCCAGGGGTCCGGTTGGTTCTGTGTACGAACCAACCCGACCGTACTCCGTCGGCATCCAAACCTCGAGCGCAGTAAGCCAAAAGATCCGTTCCACTTAGAGGATCTCATCAAAGTCGACGGCACGTCAATCGGACGTCCGGAGCTCAAGATATGAGCGTTTCCGCTCCGAGGGCCCGGTTGGTTTCGTGAACGAACCAACCCGGCCGTACTCCGTCGGCACCCAAACCTCGGGCGGAGTATATCAAAAGATTCGTCTCACTAAGAGGAACTTATTAGAACTAACGGCACGCCATTCGGACGTCCGTAGCTCAAGATACGAGCGTTTCCGCTCCGAGGGCCCGGTTGGTTTCGTGTACGAACCAACCCGGCCGAACTCAAAGTAATCCGAAACATTGAGTGCGATAAACCGAAACGACCGTCTCGATCCAAGGATCGCGTAGCCGTAGACGGTTCGTCAATCGGAGGTCTACAGCTCAAGTTATGAGCTTTTGACTGAAAAGGTCCGAAAACGGGGGGTCTGGGCCCGGCCCGGCTCGGCCCAGTACCCCCCTGAACCGGTCCGATCCGGGTCGGCCCGAACCAGGTCCGGGTCCGTCCCGGTTCAGCGTGGCCCGGCCCGGTTGGCTCGGCCCGGCCCGGATCGGACCGGTTCAGGGGGGTACTGGGCCGGGCCGGGCCGGGCCCAGACCCCCCGTTTTCGGACCTTTTCAGTCAAAAGCTCATAACATGAGCTGTAGACCTCCGATTGACGAACCGTCTACGGCTACGCGATCCTTGGATCGAGACGGTCGTTTCGGTTTATCGCACTCAAAGTTTCGGATTACTTTGAGTTCGTCCGGGTTGGTTCGTACACGAAACCAACCGGGCCCTCGGAGCGGAAACGCTCGTATCTTGAGCTACGGACGTCTGAATGGCGTGCCGTTAGTTCTGATAAGTTCCTCTTAGTGAGACGAATCTTTTGATATACTCCGCCCGAGGTTTGGGTGCCGACGGAGTATGGCTGGGTTGGTTCGTTCACGAAACCAACCGGGCCCTCGGAGCGGAAACACTCATATCTTGAGCTCCGGACGTCCGATTGACGTGCCGTCGACTTTGATGAGATCCTCTAAGTGGAACGGATCTTTTGGCTTACTCCGCTCGAGGTTTGGATGCCGACGGAGTACGGTCGGGTTGGTTCGTACACGGAACCAACCGGACCCCTGGAACGAAAAAGCCAATAACTCACAGACCGGGCGTCCGATTGACGCGCCGTCTGCGACGTTGAGTTCCTGTTGACGATACAGAACTTTTGGATACATAAACTTCGGACTACGTGACAGTTGATGTATCAGCCTCTCGGCTCGTGGAGCGGATCCTCCAAAACGAGCTTGCTGTGTGCACAAACCCTAGTGCTGGCTGTGCCGACGACGACTGTGCAGAGATCCTCAGTGAACTGCGACGACTATTGCACTCAGCGATCCTACGAGGATCAGTGCTACATGTTCTATGTGAGCCCGATCCTATGTGGGTCCTTTGCTATCTACTGGTTCTGTGTGAGCCCGATCGACGCGCCATCTGTTTCGTTGATTACCTCTTGATGAGACCCCAGTGACGAGGTGGACGATTGTGACACTTCTTTGTGGGACTTTGTGATACTTGGAGTATCGAACAGTAGCTCGTGGAGCGGACCCTCCCGGAGACGAGCGTGCGGAGTACGGAGACCGTGTAGCCGGCTGAGACCTGACGACTGCTTGACCGACTCGACTTGGAGTGAGTCGACTAGCCCAGTGGACGGAGCGCCCGGTATTTGGCGGCAGACCCACGGCGGACGGAGCGCCTGGTAGTTGGCAGCAAACCCGCGGTACTCGACTGGAGGAGTACCTCTGTAGGCTATTTGGGTGAGCGCCCGGTATTTGGCGACAGACCCTCAGCGGACGGAGCGCCCGGTAGTTGGCCGCAAACCCGCAGTACTCGACAGGAGGAGTACCTCAGCAGTCTTAGGTTAGTGAGCAGTACCTCGGAGTCGTGACAGGACCCCTGTACACTCCAGAGACGAATCTCTTCAGCAGTTACGGTTTCGATAATGAAAATCCTGGTTTGAGCTGAGTCAATGATCTTTGTGTTTCCTCATGATTGAGATGGGTCGCTTGATAACTTAGGTATATGTATGGGCATATACCTGGGTAATGGTTATCCGTTGATTTCATAAACTTGTTATAAACTATGTGGACTTGTACTGTTATCCTGTGTGGATTTACTGTTTACACTTCTTTGTGGATTGGGTTGTTCTTGGGCTCAGTGTTGGAGCCGAACGGAAATTGGTGACATAGGTATATGTATGGGCATATACCTAATCAACATTGGATGTTACTTCGTGATTGTATCCTTCATATGGTTTATCCTTTGTGGATTTCGGGAGTCCTTCGAGGGTCTCGGGGTCCCTACTGAGTATCTTATACTCACCCCTACACGGGCTATGCCCGCACTTCGTTGTGTTGGTTGCAGACGACGGACAGCACTGACTGCGGTTGAGGCTTACGGAGTAGGTCGGTACCCGGAGGAGGACCACTGAGCGGGACGTGCTCGGAGCGGACAGATGGACCCGAGGAGTTGTGGAGCTATCTGTACCTACCCCTCAGGTAGGATCCGTGGTGGACGATCCAGGAGCTGAGCCATCTGTACCTACCCTTCAGGTAGGAATCGAGGAGGACGTCCCAGGAGCCGCTTGTACTTTCAGTAGTTGTTTTCCCTTTCGAGTTGTACTTTACTTTACAGTTGGGCTTGTATTTCCGGCCTCTTTACTTCAGCACAATTGTTCTAGTTTTGTGTACTGCTTTACTTCCCCTTGTTACTCTGAGGTGCTTGTTTACTTTATTAAGGCAATGCCTTCCCTTTTTACTGGGATTTTACGCCTTGGTGCTAGTCGCCAGCCCCTGGCCTATGGAAGGCGGGCTTGGGGTAGTCACGGCACGGGCCCCGAGGGCGGGTCGTGACAAAATGGTATCAGAGCCAATACCCAGCCGGATGTGCTTAGGCACTGCCTGGGTTTGAGGCTTGGGGTCCACAACGAGGGCGTTGTGCTTTAAAGGGGTGGATATTGTAACACCCCTAAAAAAGTGAGACTTAAAAGGCTAAATGTTACTACACATGTCAACAAGGTGCACCTTCCTTTTCAGGAGCCTGTCTGATAAGAACTCCACAGTTAAGCGTGCTTGGCCTGGAGTAGTGATCATGATGGGTGACCTTCTGGGAAGTTTACAGGATGTGTGTGAGTGAGGACAAATCACACTGTAAAGGACATGTGTTGGCCTGTGGGGACAGTCATTAGTCTGATAAGCGACCCTAGTGAGTAATAGCCTATGGTGTGCTAAGAAGGCAACCAAGGTATTACAAGTGACCCATGGGGTCAGATGATAAGGTTCAGGGCCCGGGAGGCGGGTCATGACATATCATGTTCTCATATCTTATATACATGTTATTCTTATGTATTTTCCTTGTTTACCCTTACTTAGAATCCGACATCACCCTTTCTTATGTATATTCTCCCTAGGTTATAAATATATTTTTATGTGGGATATGGTTGTGAAGTGTACTAAAGGGGATGACAATTGTGGGATATATTGAATATCTTTCACCAAATTAGAATATTATGTACGTAGTCTCCAAATATATTAAATTATTATAGTCCTCAAGTGTATTTTTTTGTAATATATTGAAAATTCATCAAAAAATGTAATATCTATGTATGATAATACTAGGTCACAATAATTGGTATCAAAGATAGGTTTATTTAAACTTTTGAAACTAGGATTAGAAAATTCTTGGGAGATCCCTATGGAACTTTATAAGGATATAATTAAGTATATTTTTGGGAATAATTATAAGGATGAGTCCAAGTATAAGAAGATTTCCTATGATCATGTTAAATGATATAGAAAGTGATTTGTATGAAATTATAGGCATTATGGATACTACAACTAGATGTCGATCTATCACGGAGGTACTTAGTGGTAATAATTTTAAAAAGTGTGCATTGAGCTGGACTTGATCATCACCTGGTGCATGACAATGGGCCTAACTACACACCTAGTCTTATACTCTTAGGAGGATAGGATTTCTAATTTCATGTTATCTTTATAAACCATCAAGAAGGGTTTGAATAAATGATGAATATAAATGACCAAGTATAAACCTAAGGTTACATATATTAAAAAGAAAGTGATAGGATTTAGATACCATAAAATTGATTTTTCAACCGTATGATTGTTGTTTCTTAGACTATTTTTTTGGTTTTAGTCAATGGATGGAACCAAAAGAACTATGATAATGTTGAATTTAATGTAAAATGAAATGTTTCTCATCTTAAGTGATTAAATATTATGGTAGTATAAATACAAAACTGATTGATATTCTCACACATCATTATTAGGATATGACTTGTGTTGAACTTACAAACCAGAAAATGAGGGAATGACATTATTTTTAGTCCTTCATGAGGAAACTATTGAAACAAAGACTCTTCATTTCTTGAAATGGAGTATGGTTTGTGCTTGATTTCAATCCTTTAATGGATGATCAAGGAGATTTCAAGGAAAGGGATAATACAATTCATGCTGTAAGCAGTATTGAAGATCTCATGATAATATTGAAAATGCATGGGTCTTGTAAACATGGGCTTCAAAAAGTGCATTTTTCTTAGACATGATGATTTTGACAGTGTGATCTGTGATTATGAGAATATGAGCTTTGAAAAAGGTATTATTTTGGAATAAAAATTTCCCAAATATGGAAAATTCATGGATTTCACAAGGATTGGATTGAGGATTTGGAAGAAATGAAGCATTGTGATTTGAGATGGTGTTACTTCAAGATTGCAAGAATTTGAGTATTGTGGCAGGAGAAAGGTTTAACAGAACTCTTTGTGAGTGGAGACTTGTGGTCGCATGAATAGATTTGGTGGAGAGATATGTAATTAAAATGATCATTGTGAATTGGGAATATTCATGGAGCTTCGTGAAGGGAGACACACCGCGAATACATTTTTAACCAATCTGGAAATTACTCCAGAAGAAGAAAAGCTCCATGTTTGAAAACTCCTATAAATTAGAGTCCATACCTCTCAATAATTCATTAAAACAATAGAGAAAATATAGAGTCTCTTATATTTTTTAAAAAATGGGTTCTCCACAGAGCTGGTTGTCTATGAAAGCTTGTGCTTTGCAAAAATACTACTTTGGTCTTGAACAAAGTCAATGTTTCAAATTATTTAGTGCTTTGTGAAGGTGGGAAATTTTATGTTGACTAAGGAAGATTTTTTAAATGAGGCGTTATTTGAAGGAAGTGTGCTTCATAACAACAATGGGTTCCATTGAGGCAGATAATCTTTACCAAGGTGTTTTCTCTGCAAAGGCCTGAGCTCTGTGAAGGGTAAAGATCTGTGAAGAAGTGATCTCTAAGAAGCAGTGTGCTCTGTGATGGTGTGTTCTCTATAAAGGGTAGTTCTCTTTGAATGGTTGATCTTTGTGAAGGTGGTTCACAAAGGACATTATTTAATATCAGGTTTAAGTGGTCAGGGCTTTCAGTGTGCATCAACTTAGGTTATTGAAGAAATCAGTGTCTCATGCTAAATAGAGACAAAGACTTCAATTAAAATCTATTAAAGTGACCTTCAAGTCAATATATTGAGTAAGACTTCTCCAAATTTAGTAATCTAGGGGGAGTCAATAGAAGTGTTCCATGGGAAGCAGTGAGATATCCCAAAACCATAGTAATGGGAGTGATCCTGGAACAGAGTGACTATGACTGAACGTTTTAATCCACATCTAGTGAAGATTAGTGGTTTCTAGTATAAACAACACACCATCAGAGTATGATTCTTGGATGTCTAAATTTGTGTTAAACCAAATAAAATTCTTGTTACCTATATTTTCATGCATTTTTATGACATGTTTAACAGGTTCCTACCAACTTGGGAACAAGATATATCATTTTAAAAGAAACATTTGACACCCTGATTCACCCCTCCCCACTCAGGGTGCTCCGGGGGGATTCTGAAACACCCACCTTTTATTAGTGGTTCTGCATATCCACTACTTTCTTAACAATGTATCAGTACCACATCATAGATATTTTCCATTCTTCCATGTTTGTATCAATAAATAGTCATTTTGGTTTTTGACTATTTTGAATGTGAAGTAGATCAATGGAGTAATATTTAAAAGAATATGAAGAAATGAAATAAATTGACTCTATGAAATGGGATGAGTTTAAAAGATTAATTTTGAAAAAATAAGTTCCTCATATTCTTCATAAAAAATGGTGAAGGAATTACTTTACCTTAATAAAAGATAATGAATCTATTTGTACCTATAAATAAATCTTTACAATGATTATGAGTTATTCTTTGGGTATTATCCTTCATCATGAAAGTGTGGTTTACAGATTCATTAGGGGAATAAAACCAAATCTCTAAAGGCAATTATCCATAAGGGGATTTAGATGCTATGAAAGAATTTTTTTGATGTGCACAAAAAGTGGAAATTGATGTTGGAAACCCACTTGTTTCTAGTGATAGGAAAATGAATTTGAGTTTTCATGGAAATTCCAATGATATGTAACATATATGAAATAAAATGTTTCAAACTACTACTTTACAAAAAGGAGGTAAGGAGAAATTAGGTGAGTGCATGAAATGAAAAAGAAGGTGTTTTGAGTGTGGGAAGTCTGGCCATCAGAAATAAGAATTTAGAAGTTTTCTGAAGAAGATAGTGAATGAATTAAATTTAGAGATAGCTCAATAGAATGCACCAATCACACTCCAATGTTTTAAGTGAAAGGTGCTTGGGAATTATGTGAACCTATTTAGCAATCCAAGGGCTAATTTGGATGATCATACAAAATAACCGCTAAAGTCAAACGATTTAGGGAAAACATATTCAATCATAATGGATTAAGTGAATCATGATATTTAGGGTACACATATCCTCTACTAAATAGATGGGAATTTACTTTTTGATTTTTCATTAATTAACCCTATGAAAGTTATATTGTTCATCCATTAGTAAAATTTCATGTGATTATGTCCCTACACCTAGATTCTAGAATAATTAAATTACATTTGATATTATATTAGAACAATGATGAAGACAATATTCCAATGAAAGGGGGTTTATGTAAGATAATATATTAATGAATAAATAAAGGGTGAATTAACATTTGGAAGTGTATATGTCTCCATGTAAGACTAACAGAAGAGTTATGAATACCATCAATGGATATGAGTTTAAGGTTTATGGTAAGTTCAAAGTCACCGAAGCCTATTTTTAGGTTTTATATAGTTTTATTTTATGAATATTAAAGATATTTTAAGAGACATCTATTGTAATACAACACAATTTTTTTATTTATATTTTAGTGACAATGTCATATGAGGAGGAATGCCTTTACACTTTTTGGACATATGATTAATGGTCTTGGTAACCTCTATGGTTTATCATATCTTAGATTTTGAAGTAATTATGTGTTGTAGTTTATCACCTTATGTAGTCAGAACAATTCATTGTTACAAGATAGGATCTCTCTCTATACCCTCTTTCTCGAGCATACTTTAATATATTGGCCAGGTCACAAGGGGTTCCACATTTAATTTTATCAAATCAGGAAACAATATTTACCTTTATGTTTTGGTGAAGTCTCTAGTAGGATCTTGATGTAGATTTGAGTTTCTTCTCTCCATATCATCCTTAGAAAGATGGTCAATCTTCAGGAGAAATTCAAACCCTAGAGGATGTTGAAGGGGTGGTTAGAGCTATTCGGTAGAATGTAAGAGAAAAGTTCCCAAAAAATTTATATAGATAATAATCGACATGATCATGAATTTTAATTTACTAGAATTTTTTTTTCATAAATTTCTCAGTGGAAGAAAGAAAGGAAAACAATACCCTATGTATATCAGTTTCTTTGAAATTCTTGATCATATAGAGACCGTAGCTTATCACCTGGAAGTTCCATCAAAACACTATGGGGTTCATGATGTATTATATGTATATCTACTAATAATTTATTTACACAACACTTAATATGTACAAATCTCAGAATTCATACTGCTAAAGAGAGAGATTTCTTATGAGGAACAACTAGTTGAGATTTTGGATCATACAAAGAGAGTTATAGGAAACATGATCACCCACATGGTATATTTTTTAGTGAAAACCTTTGTCTATGTTATTTGTGTGAGAACCTAAGGAAATGAAGAGGTAAATCTACCCTCATTTGTGTGTGTCAAAGTAACAAATTTAGAGGGATTCATTCATTTTAATGGTGGTAGAATTTGTCACCCATAGTTTATAGGAATTTGTTATTATTATTTTCAAATAAATAAATTTTATTTAATACCCTGTGTTACAAAAAACACTATATTAATCTTGTGTTACACATAGAAACTTATTAATATTTAATCGCATGGAAAAATTGGTCAGATTGTGTAACAGACGACACTAAGTTATAACAAAACCATGAAGTACACTTAATATTATTCTTCAAACATGATAGGTATAACAACGTTGTTAAGATTAGTGGTATGAATATTAATAAATAAGTATTAAATATTACTTATAATGGATTTATATAAAGGAATCATATTTATAAAAAGGTCTACTTTTTGTAAATATATTATATATTCTGAAAATACTATTTTCTCAAAAAATGCCGCTTATTTTTTTTGTGAATATTAATAAAAATATTTTTTTATACTTTAAAAAATTATTTGATAAAATAAACTTAATTTTTTAAATAATCAGGTCAAAACTGGATTATGGTTATTTTTTGGGATTTTTCTAAAAAGTTTCATTTTAATAAATCGTTAAAAATACTGAATTTCAATTGAAAACTCCCATTACATATAATATATTTATAAAGTTAAATTATATTATATTTTTTTAAAAAGTGATATTAGTTAAAAAATACCTCCATTAATCCAATTTAGGTCTATCAAATCAATTTCATATTGTATTTAGATATAAACACTTTGTAAACATTAGAACAATCTCTTATTAAAAACTCCCTTTCTCGTCGCGTCTGTGGTGTCTTTTTTAAAATTACAGTTTTCTACTACAATCAATGGAATTTCTAATATTTGATTGAGTATTTTAAATAATCATAAAATATTTTATCTAATTTTTTTAACCTATTTTTTACCAAAATTAATAGTTAAAATTGTAAAAAATAATTACTGGGGTTAACGTAAAATGGGTTTATTGAGGGTTAAACTAAGTAGATAAGTGTTATAATAAATGTAAAACTTGAAAAATTCCTATTTTATTGGCATATTTTAATTTTATACTTATAAAATTCTAAATTATTTTTATTATAAGGCTCTTTTTTTGAAATTTCTTCTTTATCTTGGATTCTTCTGGGAAATTTCAAAGTAATATCCAAGTGGGTTCTTTTCCCTCAATTATAAAAGGACACCACCACCTAAACATTTTACCACAAATAAAACCATATATTTCATCCAAACCCAACAAAAATCCATCCCAAACATCATTATACAAGTTCTACAGCTTCTATTCCTCCCAAAAGACCAAGACTATGGTTCTTAATAAGAGATCCAAAGGTGGTTCTTCTAAGAGAAGATAATTGTATTAACTAAGATAAATATTTTTCTTTCTTATTTTTCAGTATTTAAAATTTTATGTAATATTTTATTATAATAACCCAATTATATCTTATATTATTATATGTTATTATGTCAAATTAATAACCAAAAAACATTTCCACTTTTATCAAATGTATTGTAAAATCATCGTTCGTCTGTATGCTAAAGTATTTCCACTCCTACCGATGTAATTTCATTTCTAATACCACCTCTCTATACTGAACATAATGATAGATTTATAATTGTTATATTTTTTTATAAAATTATTATAATTATGGAGTAATTATATCAGACATACCTTCATACTATCTGTTTTTTGGGAATACATTAATGTCACTCATGTGTACAGTGGACTTCTACCTCACGATACAAGGTCATTTATTAACTCTTTACATTGAAGGTAATAATGATAGTTTTAATGAACATATTTTATATATATATGACATAATAATTATTCTATAATTATAATATAACTAGTTCCCTTCTTTTTTTAAATCTACCATGAAAATGGAAACAACATTCATGTCTACGTATGACCTACCATCTCTATAAACAGTGAATTTCATTTTCTATCACTAAATATTATGTATTAATATAAATACATATATAATAAATATATCTGATATTTATTTAATATTTGAAATTATTCATATGATGAAATCATGGTCAATAAAAGGGTACTATAATTAACAAATCTAATTATATATGAAAAAAATTGGTTATTACTAGAAACACAACATTAACATGTAATTGTTAATAAAAGTGTAATAAAAATTCACTAGAAATTCATATATGGTATGATATATATATATATAAACTTATATTTATTATAAAGGAGGCTTGAATATGTTTGATGGAATTCAAGAGTTACGGTAAGGGATTTATTTCTCACGTTTTACTTCTGTGTGATATATTCCATATCCACCACCTATTTATTTCATTTTATTTATGTACATACTAAAAGTATATTTTATAATTATTATCCTTAATATGATAGGAATTTACATATACATTTTATGATATCTATTTAATGGGGTTTAATGTTAAAAAGTTACCAAAGCGCTAAGAGATTTGTTTTCTCAATTTTTCTTCTTTGAGACATATGTTATGTTATGCAACTATCTTACTTTACATAGTGTATATATATCCCCATTTAAATGTAATAATATAATTAATTTACTTATTTTCATTATATTTTGTGTCTCATTTTATTTTATTCCTTCTTGGGGCTATCCATTCAATGTTTCCAAAGTGGTAAATATTTATGTAACAATCTCATCAAATATTGGAATTATTTATGATTATGTTTCTAATGATAAAATACTATGATCCATATCACAAATAAACTCATAAAAGTTATTATTCTCTGGTTATTCATGATATGTTCTTGTAATATTATCATTTTACCACTCATTGGTGCTTAAAATAATTAATAAAATATTTTTAATAAAATCCAAAATTATTTCTCTCTTAGGTTAGAAATATATTTTCATTGAAAAAAATGTTTTATAAAAATTATTTTATGTTTTTTAAAAATTATCTAGGAAATTTGATAAGACCATTTTACCCATTTTTTCTTTTCAATAAATTTTTTTCTGATATGAATATTCAATTCATTTTTAAAAACAATTTTGTTTGTCTCTTACTCAAAATGTGAAAAGAATTTTTGTATTTAACATGACTGATAAGAAATGTTTTTCCTTAAGTCATGACCAATCAAATATTTCAAGATTTACTTACAATTTTTCATTTATTTTTTCAAATAAATGTTTTTTTAAAACTATATTTCAATGTAGTAAAGGATATTTTCCACAAGAAGTATTTTAAATTACATTTAATCTTCTTTTTTAATTTGTTTCATGTTTATTTTGAATGAAAATGATTTATAAAAGATTTTATAATTTTTTTAAAAAATAATTTTCAAATAAAAGTTATCATCCTTAGGGAATATTCCAAGTGATTTATCTTTCAATATAATTTTTCATTAAGATGAAATCCTTTAATGTAACTAATTATTTAATTTGGATATAGACCAAGGATACCATTATTATTCATTCTCTAATTTTTTATGATAAAAGGCTGTTTATGATACCCATTTCTCTTCCATGGGTTATACCATGAGAAACATATTATAAAACCCACTTCATTATTAAATGGTTTATAAAATAATGAAATGATTAAATTATTATTAAACCTATCTCTTTTCTAAAAATTCTGGACTGAATAAATGTTTATAATACCCATTTCGTTACATAGGTTATGATATGAGGAATTCTTTTCAAAATTATGAAACACATAAATAGGATTTTTCTTATGTGATGAGTGGGACATGTATCTTTATCCAATGTATTGGATAAATATGAATAAATCGTGTGTCAATTCTGAAAAATAAATCTATACCCAAAGATATATACCAACTATTTAGAGAAATTTTGGTTATAGAGTGTCTACCCAAAGATATACCCATGGGTTTTTAAAAATTGTGGGAATAGCTCCATAATAGGAAAGCCTCTCTTGGGCTCCTCCTTCCCCTACTCATTTAAACCCTACCTCCCATATCCCATGAGGCCTTCAGTGTCCCCCATCCCATTTTCCAGTGACCTTAAGCATCCCCCTCCCCTCTTCATGTGACCTTCAGTGTCCCCCATCCACTATTCTAATTTCCTTCCTGCCCAAGAGAGTTGCGACTCTCACTTACCCTCTTCTATTTAGATAATTTTTTAATAGATTGAAAAGTATTTCTTATTTTGTTTATATTATATTTAATACCATTCAATTTTATTCAATTTCATTTAGTATAGATTAGTTTGGTTAGGTTTTGTTCACTTTGGTCCATTCTAGTTTGGTACGAGTTATTTTGATTAATTAATTGTCAGTTTGGGTCTATGTTGTTAGGTACTGAGATAGGAAGCGGAAGCCGATGGGTCTCGAAATAAAAAAATTTGCATCACGAGAGTGATATATCAACATCGAATCCAGTGATCTTCTCCCGGTACGATCTAAGTACCACGTGTGGATTTGACAGATCACAAAATACAATTCAAACATATACCACGTTCAGATCTGATGTGCACAAGTATCTAAGAAGATGTTGGGTACCACTACTCAATGAAGCTAACAACTTATCCCTCCATATCTTCTACACACACCTCTAAATCAGGTTGTGCATCATTCGTCAGAATCTGGGTGCTGGCGTGGTACACCAATGACCACTTTGACGCGGTGATGATCAACGCAAGAAAGCGTCTTCGATCCAAGAAGAATGAACTTAGCTATCTTTCTTACTTGATAGAATATATCTCTAGAATTTAGGAGGAGAGAGAGGCTATCAATTGAAACAGATGAATAGTTCCATGGAAAAATACTCTCTCTTACTTATATTGGGAATATCTAAAATACATGGTATGGGTTCCAAACCTCCATGTAATAGATATTCTCTATATAAGTATTATAAATATTTATTTATGAAAAATTTAATTATGCCAAAAATAATAATTATAGTTTTATCACTAACTGAAACATATATATTAAAGATATTTTGCGTGATAAACATGAGTCTTTAACTCAACTCTTGTCTCCTAAAAATATAAAACAAACCGAGGATATTTAAATCTTTTGAATAATATTTTATCCATTTATTTACTTAATCACTAGTAAATACATGTTATAAATAAATTCAACGAATTATTTCAAGCTTGAATAATTGATGAACATATTTTTTACTTGGTGATTTATATAACATCGATAATACTCGGACCACATGGTGGGTCCCACCAAGTTCTATATTCTTATTCCACAGAATATAGAAGATTATCAAAGAACTGTATTGTGTGACCCTCTAGGCCCTTATCTCAATAGCAGTTAATAATATTCATCAGCCAAGAGAAGGGTCTAGAAACCCATTGAGGCCCCTATATAGATATGGTAAAGTCAATGCAACAACTACCTTCCTACGAACATGGTCTGTGTAATATAATCTCTTCGTCATTATTATCTCAATAAAGCCGAATACACACTAGTGCTATCATCATTTATCTTGCATTATTTTATTTGTTTATTTTTCTGTATAGACGTTCCTTTGACTACCATGGACATGGATTTAATGAAGGTGCTACCATTCTAATCATCAGAGCCCAAGATATGTCTTCCTCAACTCGGATGTGACAAATCCAATCTTGATCATTCAATTAATTTCATGTCACCAATGATGTACCCAACACAAACATCCTTTCCACACCATTATTGTCATGGTTATCACTTTTCCTCAAAGTACACAATTAAATAACAAACATTGACAATGATCTCAAGGCTAGAGACCATTACACATGTCTGTAGATATGAATGATCAATGACACTTGAAACATGTGGTGTTACTTTTTTGAAAGTTAGTCCTCATGATCTCAATAACTAAAGATCATCAAGTGTGAAATTCATGAGAAGATGTCTCTATTCTTATGATCCCCCATCACTTGATAGTCACACATCATATGTGTCCTTTCAAAAAAATTTCACTAGACCATAAGAAATTATTTAATATTACTATAATGGAATCTCAAAGTTCTCATTTTAGCATGGGATCTACTATAACCCTTTGATTCAACATGTAATATAAGGAAATTTCAGGGGTTGGAAATTTTTCCTAGAATAGAAGTTTCTCACCTTTTCCGGTCCCTTTCCAATCATGCCCTGCTGCTAGTGGAGGTCAAGAGAGGTCATGTGTTTAATCAAGCCATTTTTTTACTCAAATACCTGGCATCAAGAGTATTCCTTCTTTCAGTTGTTGAAGGAGTCATGGGGTCAGAGGGACGACGGGAGATCCCAGAGTGATCTTGCGAACCGCCTCTCATGTCTCAAACAAGATCTTAAGACCTGGCTTGTGATCAGATCCAAGGTGGTTTCTGAGGGTGATCATATTCAGAAGGAGGTGGATCAGTTGGAAGAAGTTCATCAAATCATATCGGATGAAAACTCTTTCATTTCTCTCTATGATAAGCAAACTGCTCTTGCCGAAAAACTTCTAGAGATCAATAGAGATTATAGACAACACTCTTGGGTGAGATGGATAAGATAAGTTGATAGTAATATCTCCTTCTTTCATGCATACATGAAGGAGAAAATGAGCATGAAGGTTAATTTTCACATTGGAAATGTAACCTACACCTCTGATAGGGATGTTACAGGAAGAATGGCGTTGGAAAACTTTGAGGGTCTCTTATCGGGAGAGCCCTCTTCTTTCTATGATCAGGATGATTCAGATGGCGAGGGCTTCTTGAGATGCATCCCCATGCTCGTGAATGATTCTGATAATTCTCTTCTTAATTAACTTCATACGGAGAATGAGATTAGAGAGGCTGTCTAGATAATGCCTCAAGAAAGTGTGCCCGGGCCGAATGGATTTCCGGTGTCTTTTTATGTGGCATCTTGGGATGTGGTCGGTTCTCAGGTGGTAGAAGAAATTAAAGAATTATTTATCGGTGGCGTTTTGAATAGAATCTTCTACTTTTCGAGGGTGATCCTCATTCCAAAGGATAGCAATCCAACTCTCATCCCCCATTACCACCCTATCTGCCTCTGCAATTATTCCTATAAGATTTTGGCCACCGTTATTGCTGGAAGACTTAGTGGGTTTATACTCGAGTTGGTTTCAAGAGAACAACACAGTTTCATTTAGGTCAGGAACATTCAAGGAGTGGTCGGTATCACCATTGAGCTTGTGAATGACCTCCATAGGAGTTCGGTGGGCTCCAACATCATTTTCCAAGTTGATATGAACAATTCTTATGATACTATTGAATGGATCTTCATTATCCATGTTATGAGGAAATTCGGGATCCAAGAGTGGTTTTTCGATATATGTATAACATGTAACTCCTATCCTTGGATATCCATTTCTATGATGTGGAATGGATTTGGTTATTTCAAGTCAGTTCAGGGTGTCCTCTAGGGTGATCTTCTATCCCTAAGTATTTTCATATTGGCTCAAGATGCGTTGTCTCTCAATCTGAATAGGAGTTTGGAGAATGATAGAACGAAACTATATTATTGTCGCCAATCCACTATGTATATTTCTCATTTGATGTTTGCTGATGATATTTTGATTTTCACGAATGGAAGGTGCAGGTCCTTGTACAACCTCATGGAGATATTGTACATTTATGGTCACACGAGTGGACACAATACTAATTCCTCTAAGAGTCATGTGTTTATATCAAATAAGTGCTTGGGTAGGCACTGTAAAGTGGTTCAAGGTATTATCGACTGTATTCAAAGGAAAATATTGATCCTCTACCTTGGTGTCCCGGTCTCATGTGGCCACATCAAGAAGAAAAATTTTCATGATATTTAGAATCGCATTCTACGTAGGATTTTTAACTATAAAAATAAGCTACTGTCTTTTGGAGGATGGGTTACATTGATCAACAATGTGCTCTCCTCTATTCCGATGCATATTTCTCTATTATCAATCCACTGAAAGGTGTTGTGGAGAAGATAGAGGGAATGATCAATTCATTTTTGTCGAAATCTAATCAAATGGGGTGCTACCACTGGGATTCATTCCATCACATGGAAAAACTACTCTCGGAATGGGGTGTTGGTCTCCGGGATATTAAGGAAGCCATCTTGGGCATGCATGGTTGGTTAGTGTGGGGGATTCTGGTTGGGGACTCTCTATGGGAGAAATTCTTCAGTGCTCTTTTTTGGTCGAGATCTAGGTGACCACGGTTCTCATTCCTTGGACCTGGTGCGCTACATGTTTTCTCAATAAAAGCATCTTGGAAATAACACGTGATGGATCATTAGTAAAGGGGATATAAAATTCTAGGATTTAAATTGGTCAGGCGAGAGGTTGTTCTTTCCAGGCTTCCTCGCTCTGAACTTTACCTTCAATGAAGCTACGAAACACTATGGCCTCATCCAAACGATTCTAAACCCTACTCAAATGGAGGTCTTTGAAAGTGTTGTGATGAACAATACCATCGCTAAATGCTATTTTAGTAGGTCGATTTTGGGGAGGTTTAACTTGCAAGATTTTAGGGGACTTCTCCATGACGAGGCTGCTTCGGATGAGGGGCCTCTGGTGGTCTGGTGTACTGAGATACCTACTAGTATCAATTTCCTGATTTGGAGAATAAAAAACAAGGAAATTCCGACTGATGATAATATCCAAAGGAAGGTAATTTCAATGGCATCTCGATGCTTTTGCTGTGAGAGTCCGAAGGTGGAGACAATGCTTCACTTATTTTTTCAGTGCTCTAGGGATGTGCATCTTTGGACATTATTCTCCCCTTACCCATGCATGGATGGAGACCCTTTCTCCTTACAAGGTTTCTTGTCATCTTGGTTTCAAGGATCTGAAAGCAGAATCATGGAGCACAAGGTGCATTTCATTATCTTATCCTCAATATTCTGGATTATATGGGAGGCCCACAACCATGTTCGTCTCGGCTCCAGTCACTCGTTATTATTCATGAAGATGCGGTCTCAGTCCCTCGTTGTAGAGTTGGTTTTGATTCTGAAGGGGGGGAAGACTTATATCACGATGGTAAATCTCATTAGCGCTCCTCACACTCAGAATAGGGTATGCAGACAGTGGGTTAAATGGGATCCTCCCACCAATGGTCTCAAACTCGATGTGGATGGTTCCTACTCAGAAGGAATCATAAGGGGCGGCAGAGTTCTGAGGGACTTCAGGGGTTCTGTTTTACTGGAATTTAGTGCCTTTTATGGTACTAGAAACTCGCTCGGTGCGGATTTTCATGCACTTGTTTCAGGATTGAGGGTTTGTATAAGGATGTGATTCTAGTTGACAGAGATTGAATCGGATTCTGAAGTTCTTGTAAAGGCTATTCAAGGGCAACATTTGATTCCCTGGGAGTTAACCTACCTTATTTGCAGATGCATTGTAGAAACCAATCAAGGGCAGATGATACATCATAGATGGAGGGAGACAAACTTTGTTGTGGATGCGCTGGATCGCATGGGTAGACCGGAAGAGGATCTAGAGGTTTACAATAATCTGGACTCACTCCCTATTGAGTGTAAGAGTATTGTCCAAGGGGATTCCATTGGCCTTCTTCATTTTTGACCTCCTTAAGGGTAGTAGGGTTCTTGTTCTATTTTTGTCTTCTTAATCCATTGAAAAACATCCTTCTATATATATATATATGAAAAACTACATAAATCTAGTGGTAATAATTGTTCAACACAAGTTGGGTCTAGGGATCCCCTATTCAAAACTCCCACTTGCACTAGATCAAGCTGATAACAAGTCTCAATCCACTATCTCTCACATGAGAATCATGATTCTCATGGGAAATTTATTTAGTCTGGGGGTCTACAAAATTTTCCTTTGTGGATACTCTTCTAGCTATGGCTTCACCTCTTTGAGTAAAATCCCTCAAGAGATGAAAATTCCTAAGAATATGGTTTTTTTCTTCTTATGAGACCTACGCTCCTTAGAAAGCACCACTATAGAAATATTATCGAAATATACTAAAACATGGTCTATACTACTAGGCACAACACCAATGTTTGAAATAAATCTGTGTATCCACACTGTTTCTTTACTGCTTTATAAGATACTATATATTCAGACTCTACTGTGGAATTGGAAACCATATATTTCTTCAAGCTTCTCCTGTTCACAACTACACCATTCAGGTAGAATATGTATCCTAACCAGGATTTCATATCATAATTATCTGTTTGGAAACTAGAATCATTGTATCCTATCAGTAATAATTACTCATCTCCTCTATACACAGGGACCATATCCATTTTATGCCTCAATTACTTTAGAATAGTTCTAACATCTTCTAGTGCATCACTCCTAGATTTTCTTGATATATAACCACCATGAGTAAAGAAATGGAGACATAAAACCTCTAAAAGGGCATGTTATAAATAATAGAACCCACTGCTAATCCATAAGGTATTTTACTCATTCTATCAATCTCCTCCTGCGTTTGTGGACACATTCTCTTAGAGAGATTAATACCATGTGACATAGGAAACAACCACCTCTGGGATTGTTCCATATTATACCTTTTGAATACCTTGTCAATATATGTATATAGACTTATCCCAAGCATCCTCAGAGATCTATCTCAATATATCATTATCCCTAGAAATTAGGTTGTTTCAACTAATTCATTCATGGAGAACCAATCATTTAACTATGTATTAACTGACTGTAAGACATGCACCTCTTTCCCAATATTTAATATGTCATCAATATATAACACTAGGAAAATGACGGAATTTCTCTTCAAACCTTTTATAGAAACAATGATCAATTTCGTATTTGAAAAAAAAAATTCTCTGATGGGCTCATCAAAATGAACATTTCATGACCATGATGTCTACTTCAACCCATAAATAGTTCTCTAAATATTGCGTACTTTATTGGCATTCATTGACTTAATGAACCCTTTGAGTTGAGTCATATAGGTGTCTTAGACCAATATCCTATTTAGAAAAGAGGTTTTGACATCCATTTTCTAAATTTCATAATCATGAAAGGATGTTATTGCAAGTAATATTCTGATAGATATTATCATTACAACTGGTGAGAAGGTTTCTCATATTCAATGCCTCGACATTGTCTGAAACCCTTTGCAAACAGTCTTTCTTTAATGGTATTAACCTTACCATCTATGTCCAGCCTCTTTCTAAATACCCATTTTCTTCCAATGGGATTTACATCTACCAATGTAACACCCCAAGTTTCCACGGTATGCTTCTCTTGGAATAATATAGTAGAGTGTGTTATACACAACTTCGAGTTCTAACACACACTACAACCAATCAAACTAGCCGTTATGAATAGTAATACCCACTTTTCAAAATTTTATAAATTTATCTTTCAAAATGGACTTCATTTTTGGATTCGGAATATCGAAATTAGCTTAGGGTGAATTTTTGGTATTTTTCTGAAAACATTAAATTTTTGATGAATAGTGAAAAAACATCGAGTTATAGTTTAAAACCGAATTTTTATTTAATTAATTATTTATTTTATTTTATTTTAATTAATGTAAAAATAGATACATAATACCTATATAAGTTCAATGTAATTCATTGGAGTTATTTTAGAATAATTTTATATATATATAAATTTTATTGAACTATTCACCGTCTTTTACCCACCTCCTAGGAGAATTTGGAAATTTACATAAAACTTAATTTTACCGCTTAAGTGAGTGGAATTTTGAAAATTCTAGAGACACAGTTAATTTCAAGGAGTAAAATGTGATTCAATGAGATGAAAATAATTTTTGGTGAATAGTAACTTTTTACTTTTATTTACCACGGTTAAAAGTAAATAGGGTACTTAAGGGTAAAAATGATATTAATATTAACCTAACACATGTCCTAATTCTATTGGACAAGTGTATATCGACCAGAAACAACCTTAGGAATAAAATATTATCATTTAGGTCCACTTGGATTAGATTAGGACATTTATTATTATTTAATTCAAAGAAGAGTTAAAAGAGATAAAATCATAGTTTAATAACTGAAACATTTTTAATATAGGGTTATACATAAGATAAATTCGATTATAAATATTAATTATAAATATAAAAAGATTTCATACATAATGGTATTTTATTTATTATTTTTATACATTAAATAATTTTATTTATTTATGACACAATGGTGATGCAGTAATTAACTAATTAATGAAATATAAAAATAATTGACATTATAAATATAAAAATAAATATAATTTGAGACTTTTTCTGAATTACAATAATTTTATAGGTTAATATGACATATTAGGATTGGTTATATAAATTGTTTTCGAAGTAAAAATGCGGTTATAAAATTATCAAAAACAAAATATCCAAAAGTGTCAAAATTGACATAAAAGAGTTTTTTAAAAAAATATTATATTATTAATTGATATTCTATTTTTTAAAATCTAAGGTTAGACAAAAGAACTTATATAATGATAGTTGTATCATTAAGGGGTCACTTCGGGGGTCTCCTAGAGGTATATAGTAAGTTTATTAACTATATAATATAAAAATACAAAGAGACATGGTAAATGTCAAACTATTTAACTAAGAGATAAATATAAATGATAAGGTTAATATAATGGCCCAAACCTGTCTAAAATATATTGGTTTAAAGGATTTCGACCCATACCCACCTTAACCTTTAAATAATCCACTTTGGAGGCATTAGAAACCGAATATGAATTTATTATAAAATAATATTTCTAACTTTTCCAAATGTACCCCTCACCCCTCTTATAAAAGGGTACTCCCCCTTCTCTCTAATTTAGACCTTCAATGTCACGACCCAACCCTACCCGGGCTCGAGCCACAACTACCCCAAGCTCGCCTCCATAGTCCAGGGGCTGGCGACCAGCGCCGAAGGAAAAACAACTCAGGGAGGCCTTTGCCTAAGCACCTGTACACACACACGCAACACACTCAATGCAAAAGTGCAGAGTAAAAAGGAAAGTAAAAGGGAAACTGCTGTAAATAAACCACCAGAGTGCATCAACCTCTAAACAGTACAGGGTAAAAACTGAAAAGAAAAGGGGAAAAACATGTGCCCAACCAAAAAGTGCCACAACCCAGCAACAGGTAAACAAAAAGAAACAGCTGACGGGTCTCCCACCTGGAACCCGGCCATGACCACCGCACGTGGTCCAAGGTCCCAAGCTCCAACGCTCCACTGAAGTCACGCTCCACCTGTCTATCGTCTGCAAGGGCACACCATGTGCGGTGAAATCCCAAGCAGGGGTGAGTATAAAAATACTCAGTAGAATACCCCGAAGGCTTGAGGGAGCAACAAAGGAGGTACTGAAGGGTGAGCAGTAGAGCGAACAGGGAGTAGAACAGAAGTACAACAGAGAGTGCAGTAAAGAGTCCAGCTCAACCCAACAAAATGAAAGAAGATAGACTCATCCAGACATAAGGATATGGAAACGGTGAGAAGTTGAACTTCTCGTCGAGTCTTAGCTACCTATAGCAGGAGAGTAGACTCATCCAACCATGAGAAGCTAGACACGGAAAGCACGTGGCATACCCAGCGCGTCTTCGCCTCTCCTGGAAGGAGAGTAGCCAAAACCCAAGGAGTGGGTACTCAAACAAGGTATATACATATATGTATGCTCTACAGCAAGCCCGAACAAGCTCTTAAGGGGATATCCGTCCCGTATCTCAGCCCAAGAAAAGAGTAGCCAACAGTCCTAGGAGTAAACACCATCGATGCCCAGCATCCCGCACGTCTGCCCCGAACCGCAAGCCAAGGGGCTCAATCACCGCACTTCGACACTATCCGCTTTGGGCGGCACTGACTCACCCGTACGGTTTTAGATCGCGTCACAAGAACGCGTATCAGTGGGGGAAAGCGCTCCTCGTACTTGAGAGTTCTGAGGGAACGTCAACCACAACTTTTCACTGCACCGCAGTCGAGTGGTCTGCTCAAAGTCAAGGTCGTCACAACACTGACCCATAACTAGGGGTCCCGCTCCGGTAGTCATAGAGAAAATCCCCAAGCTAGCCTAGTAGAAAGTACTGAGCCTGGAATGCCAACTGGTGTACCACTACCCAGCCCTGCTGGAGAGTAATTCATAACCAGATATCGGGTGACCCACTACCCAGCCCCGCTGGAGGGTAAACCCTAAAACATAATCAGGCGACCCACTGCCCTGCCCCGCTGGAGGGTAGACCAAGAATAATTCGACAGGCGACCCACTGCCCAGCCGTGCTGGAGGGTAGACCTGGAACTAGACGACGGGTGACCCACTGCCCAGCCCTGCTGGAGGGTAGACCTGAAACTAGACGACGGGTGACCCACTGCCCAGCCCTGCTGGAGGGTAGACCCTAAGAGGTCGTCAGGTGACCCACTACCCAGTCTCTGCTGGAGGGTAGACCCTAATACATCATCAGGCGACCCACTGCCCAGCCCCGCTAGAGGGTAGACCTGGAATAAGTCGACAGACGACCCACTGCCCAGCCGTGTTGGAGGGTAGACCAGGAACTAGACGACGGGCGACCCACTGCCCAACCCCGCTGGAGGGTAGACCTGAAACTAGACGACGGGTGACCCACTGCCCAGCCCTGCTGGAGGGTAGACCCTAAGAGGTCGTCGGGTGACCCACTGCCTAGTCTCTGCTGAAGGGTAGACCCTAATAGTGTCGTGTGACCCACTGCCCAGTCTCTGCTGGAGGGTAAACCCTAGAAGTCAATGAGCAACCCACTGCCCAGCCCTGCTGGAGGGTAAGCCCAAAAAGTCGATGAGTAACCCACTACCCATCCCCCGCTTGAGGGTAAAATTCAGAAGTGCTCTGGCCATCTCTACAGGAGGGTACAACACTGTCCAACTGAACACAGAGTGGGTGTCGTGCAACCACCCAACTCCATAAAAACTCTCCCAAAAGAGGTTCAGTGCCTGTTCCATCACCGGGTGTCTCTAGCCCCGTTACCTGCCAATCCATCAAGAACGAAACCAGGGGGAGACCACTCAACCCTGCTGATCAAACAAACAAGTACAGATCCATGGGAAAAACTCCACCCTTTTGGTCAAACAAACACACAGAGGGACCCTCTACGTCGCGAGAGGTCAAAGTATGCAAAGCAGAACCCGGCACGCACGTGGGGCCCACACAACATGTGGTCCCATCTCAACCCCAACTGAACGCAAAAACATTCTCAGGTACGAAAAAATACATGAACCTCCTAGCATTTCTGTATACTCCCAGAGTATACCACAGTCTCAGCCCAAGGGCCATCGTGCACACAACACCCAACGTCAACACGAAGGCGTGACGTAACATCTCTAACTCAAAGGCCCAGGCACGGCCAACCACATCTTGTGAACCATTTATATCACTCTCCCAAGAGTGCGCGATCACATGCCAAGGGTCCGCTACAATCATGGTAGGACGAACCGCCACCGGAGCACCTTTCATGCTTCCACATTTAACAAGATCGCGTATAATGCTCCGTACAACCAAAATGACCACACTGTTGTAATCCTCATGGAAAAACACACGAGATTGACTACTTACTTGCCTCCAATGGATATCCAATGGAAAAGTCACCAACACCGCCTCACGCCCGAACGGCGCCCCGTGATCCCGAGCCTCGGCCCCGAAAACAGTCGGGCACATCGCACCATTGTGATCGCCTCGGGAAAACACGTCAAAAGAACTACTCACTTGAGTGCCACGGATATCCGGAGAAAAAGATGCATCCCAGCGCACCGCACACGAGCGGTGCCACATGGGACCCGCATCCCAGTCCCGAAACTCAACGAACGGATCACATCGTTACGATCCTCTCGAAAAAGTACACGAAATGGACTATTCACTTGTCCAAAAAGGTCGCCTAGTGATAAAGCCGGAAATCACCGTCAACTCCTGAAACGGCCCTCGTGGGGCCCGCACCATCATGTGGAATTACAGCGGGCAGACTGCGCCAACGTGATGCCCTCGGAAAAACACCCAACATCGACTGCTCGCACGCCCCGAACGGACGACTGAGGAAAAAGTCGCTAAAAGTTACACGTAGCTCAAAAGACGGGTCATGGGGCCCGCACCTCAACTTCGACCTCAACGCCCGGAACCACACTTCAAAGCTTCGCCCCGGCGCCAGAGTCCCAATGCCGCTGACGGCGCTCAAAATGGACGTCGAACGCGTCCGCGCCGTTCAAAACAAAATCCCCCGGAAAACGTCAAATTTACTTAAAGACGCGCCGTGCCTCCGAGGCCCCTCGTTTCGGGAATTAAAAATTCCTGAAACTATCTCAAAAATTCCGTCTCGTCTATACGGATCTACTGCCGCAGACGGCGCGTCAAACAGACGTTCCGTTTGGATGTTGTGGCATTTTTAAACGTCATCGGACGTAAGAGGGGGTGGTCCGGACCGGTCCGGTCGGTCCACACCCCCGGGACCGGCTCAAACCGGCCGGCCCGCGGCCCAGCCGGTTGAGCCGCTACGGTCCGTGGATCACCCGCGCGGACTGCGTTCCACCTAACCGGACCGGCCCGAAGGCCGGTCTCTCTTCCACGCACAGACCCGAAAAAGCAAGTCCACTGTCTGCCGGCTGGGGTCAGCGACCTCGGTCTTCCGCCGCCTGGAGCTGGAGCCTCCTCCACCGCCTGGACGAGAAGCCGCCGCCACCAAGGGGAACCACCGACGCCCTTCGCTCACACCACCACGCCTCGGACCGCCGGAGCACCCTAACCGGCCGGGACAACCCAAAATCCCCGCAATCTTTGCCAGGCCGCTGCAGCCTCCTTGCAACTCAGATTTACGAACCGAAACAAGTGACAGAAAGAGGAAAAACTCAGCTACGCATTCATGTGGTTCATTTGAAAATACAACAGCAATTCGACAGTATCAAACATGCTCAAAGTAGGTGAGGGAAGAAAAAAACACAACAGGACCCTACCTCGTGGGCGTTGCCCGGAGCTTCACCGCGATCTGCCACCTTGCCAGAGCTGCTTCGCCGGAGCTGGAGGAGGAGAGGGAGGAGTTACTCCTTGCTGCTGTCTAGGTGGTGAAGAAGAAGAGGGAGTGGGTGAGTTAAGCGTTTAAATAGAAAACGTTTAACCGCCCGCTCGTCGGCCCGAACCCGAACCCTCAGCAGGGTCGAGGTTAAGCCTCCCCTAGGGTAAAAACCACCTCCCGAGCACAACGGAGGTCTCAAAATTTTAATCCGAGACCCCATTCAGAAGTTAAAAAACATAGCACCCAAGGCTTCCAAATTACGAAAATGCCCCTGGAGCCATTTTTTCACAAACGGCCCGCGCCCGTGAAAATGATACCCCTCCTAGGGTAAACAGGATGCTCCGAACACAACAGTGCCCTCAGTTTCCCAATACAAGCCACCGTCTAAGAGATACCTGTGTTTCAATATCAAACGAATTTATTAATTTATTTAATTCGTTTAACGTTCCAGAAGCGGGTGAGGGGTCCAAACGTCCCGCGCCGACAGGTTTTATGTCGTTCCTAGGGTCAACACCCCATTCTAGACCCATCCGTACACTAGGATCTATGATCCGGATCACCATTTAGTATTTATCACATTTATTTAGCATTTCCAGTGTGAATGCACTGAAAATTTAATTCCGGCCACTCCGGGGCTCGGAATCGCACGCCGTTTGAAGGAACTGCTCTGGAATATTATCAAGAATATTCCAAAGTCTTTCTCAGTAAAAAAAGGTTCTTACATCATTCCCTCCTTCAATATTTGCATCCCCGAAAAGAAAAACTAGGGAGAAACACAGTGTACTAAGCCCACACATGGCTTTCCCATACCCAGAAGAACCCACGCACAGCTCTGCATCACCGCACACGAACCAAAGGATTGATCTATTCATGCGAGGTCGGCCCATGCCAATGTCGTGCACCCACTACAGACTTTGGGGTTAGGGAAAGGTGATAGGGTACCTCGTCATCCCTTTTCACGGTCTCAAATGGCCCGAAGGCCCTCGGGGGTAGCTCACCTACCCGGTCAAACCTCTACATTGCACGTCGTGACTGGAATCAATGCCCGCACCTAGAACAAGGCCCGGTGATTCCCTCCTTCAGAATATCCATATGGTGAAACACCCAAGGATATCTGGTCATGCTAGGTTCCACAGTCGATGCTCTCTTACACGTTCAAAAGGCGAAGGATTCAACACCATCGACTAAAGGAAAAGGTCTCACGACTTTTCCCTTACCAACACAGGGTTACACCTGATGCCCTACGTCACCCTGGTAACTCCTCAAACAAAGAGCAGGGAGAAAATAATTTCACACGCAAAGCCTAAAAACTATACTGCAAGAAGTAGAAGAGTCACAAGGGGTACCTCTCACCATCCCATGCTCTGCAGGATCGTAGACATCCAAAGCTCGCGGCTGTCCGTGGTCCCAACCATCATCTCCCGGAGCCTGACGTGGACCACCTAGTTATGATGGGAAGACCTCATAACATCGTCCCACACCTCCAGCTCCTCCTGCTCCTCTGCTAGCACCACATCTCTGGGTACTACTCCGATCATGGCGCTGCCTCTGCCGCGGTGGTGCGCCTACTGCCTGCCCGAAGCTCCCAGTAACTCGGGTCGGGCAGTCTCGTGCCAAGTGACCTCACCCATCACAAGCATAGCACCGACTCTCTCTGGGCTGCATTGGTGCCCTCCGGCTCCACTGTGGTGTACGACCACACCCCTGAGTCCGGTTGTCAGTAGGCCACCTGCGTCAAGGTTCTTCTTGCCGAAGCCCACTAGCTGTGGCAGACGTCTCAACTCCAACGTGCCTGCTGCCACCACCAACACTAGAACGCGACAGGAAGCCCTCTGTCACAAACGCCTGCTCTAGCACCCCAGCATTTGTGGAAATTCTCAAGGGTACTACGACAGCACGAATCTCTTGGTGGAGACACTACTCAAACTTCCGCGCTCGGAGGTTGTCGTCAGGGACCAAGTCCGGTTAAAAGCGTGCACGGTCTGCAAAACTAGTCGCGTACTCAGCCACTGTCATCCCTCCCTGCTGAGACTGCAAGAGCTCCTGAATCTGAAAGAAGCGCAAGGAGGAGGCCAAAACTCCACACGAAACAAAAACTGAAAGTCGTCCAACGAAAGCGACGACTCGTCAAGAAACTGAGTCACCTGACTCCACCAACGCCGAGATTCTCCACGAAAAAGGGTGGCTGACAAAGCCACTCTCTGATCTATCGGCGTCTGTAGAAGCCTGAAAAGGAAACCCACTGTCTCGAGCCAACCAATGCTGCCTGAGGGTCTGGCTAACCACTAAACCTCAGTGGTCTCTGCCGCTGGAACTCACGGAGCGCGCTCAACCTGCGCTCAAACTCAGCCTGCTCTGCTGAAACTATCTACTGCTCAACAGGTGGGGGTGCTGCTACCGGCCCACCTGGAGAAAGGGCTCGCATGATGGGTCCTGTACTATGGCCTCGTAGCTCACAAGGTCGTCGTCACGCACCCAAGCTGGTATCTTGGCTGGATATCTTCATGGATACATCCGGAATATTATCAAGGAGTGTCGCGGTCAGATGAGCATACATGTGTATACCAATATCAACGATGGGGAGATGACTCAAGAAGGACAGTAAAAGACTCAATCCTATGTGATGCACAAACAAAGTTTCCTTGCAATAAGTGTCTCAGTATGCCAAGTCGACAAGCGGGTTATCAAGGTCCTAGTGAATAGATACGTCGGCCGCCGCACCATCACTGGACTCCCTGGACTGAGAGCCGCTCTCGAGACACGTGAACACTATTACCCTAAATCCCAACCAATTCCTCTTTTAGGGATGTCCACACAATGTCCCAAGGAACAAACCAGACTTTGATAACACTTTGTCACGACCCGACCCTACTCGGGCTCGAGCCGCAACTACCCCAAGCCTGCCTCCATAGGCCAGGGGCTGGCGACCAACGCCGAAGGCACAACAACTCGGGGAGGCCTTTGCCTAAGCACCTGTGCACACAAACGCAGCACACTCAATGAAAAAGTTCAGAGTAAAAAGGAAAGTAAAAGGGAAACTGCTATAAATAAACCACCAGAGTGCATCGACCTCTAAATAGTACAGGGTACAAACTGAAAAGAAAAGGGGAAAAACACACGCCCAACCAAAAAGTGCCACAACCCGGCAACAGGTAAACAAAAAGAAACAGCTGACGGGTCTCCCACCTAGAACCCGGCCATGACCACTACATGCGGTCCAAGCTCCCAAGATCCTACGCTCCGCTGAAGTCACGCTTTACATGTCCATCGTCTGCAAGGGCACACCAAGTGCGGGCAAAGCCCAAGCAGGGGTGAGTATAAAAATACTCAGTAGGATACCCCGAAGGCTCGAGGGAGAAACAAAGGAGGTACCAAAGGGTGATCAGTAGAGCGAAAAGGGAGTAGAACAGAAGTACAACAAACAGTGCAGTAAAGAGTCCAGCTCAACCCAACAAAAGGAATGAAGGTAGACTCATCCAGACACAAGGAGCTGGAAACGGTGAGAAGATGAACACCTTGTTGAGTCTTCACTACCTATAGCAGGAGAGTAGACTCATCCAACCACGAAAAGCTAGACACGGAAAGAAGGTGGCATACCCCGCGTGTCTTCACCTCTCTTGGAAGGAGAGTAGCCAAAACCCAAGGAGTGGGTACTCGAACAAGGTATATACATATATGTATGCCCTACAAGAAGCCCGAACAAGCTTGTAAGGGGATCTCAGTCCCATATCTCAGCCCAAGAAAAGAGTAGTCAACAGTCCCAGGAGTAAACACCATTGATACCCAGCATCCTGCACATCTGCCCCGAACTGAAAGCCAAGGGGCTCAATCACCGCACTTTGACACTATCCGCTTTGGGCGGCACTAACTCGCCTGCACGGTTTTAGATCATGTCACAAGAACACGTCTCAGTGGGGGAAAGCACTCATCATACTTGAGAGTTCTAGGGGAACGTCAACCATAACTCGTCACTGCCCCGCAATAGAGTGGTCTGCTCAAAGTAAAGGTCGTCACAACACTGACCCGTAACCAGGGGTCCCACTCTAGTAGTCATGGAGGAAAGCCACAGGCTAGCCTAGTAGAAAGGACTGAGCCTAGAATGCCAACCGGTGTCCCACTGCCCAGCCCTGTTGGAGGGTAATTCATAACCAGATATCGGGTGACCCACTGCCCAGCCCCGCTAAAGGGTAAACCCTAATACATCATCAGGCGACCCACTGCCCAGCCCCACTGGAGGGTAGACCTGGAATAAGTCGACAGGAGACCCACTGCCCAGCCGTGCTGGAGGGTAGACCTGGAACTAGACGATGGGTGACCCACTGCCTAGCCCCATTGGAGGGTAGACCTGAAACTAGACGACCGGTGACCCACTGCCCAGCCTTGCTGGAGGGTAGACCCTATGAGGTCGTCGGGTGACCCACTGCCCAGTCTCTGTTGGAGGGTAGACCCTAATACATCATCAGGCGACCCACTACCCAGCCCCGCTGGAGGGTAGACCAGGAATAAGTAGATAGGCAACCCACTGCCCAGCCGTGCTGGAGGGTAGACCTAGAACTAGACGACGGGCGACCCACTACCCAGCCCCGCAAGAGGGTAGACTTGAAACTATATGACGGGTGACCCACTGCCCAGCCCTACTGGAGGGTAGACCATAAGAGGTCGTCGGGTGACCCACTTCCCAGTCTCTGCTGGAGGGTAGACCCTAATAGCGTCGGGTGACCCACTGCCCAATCTCTGCTGGAGGGTAAACCCTAGAAGTTAGTGAGCAACCCACTGCCCAGCCCTGCTGGAGGGTAAGCCCGAGGAAGTCGATGAGTAACCCACTGCCCAGCCCCGCTGGAGGGTTAAACTCAGAACTTCTCTGGCTGTCTCTACAGGAGGGTACAACACTGGCCAACCGAACACAGAGTGGGTGTCGCGCAACCAAGCAACTCCAGAACAACTCTCCCAAAAGAGGTTCAGTGCATGTTCCATCACCAAGTGTCTCTATCCCCACTACCGGCCAATCCATAAAGAATGAAACTAGGGGGAGACCACTCAACCCTGCTGATCAAACAAACGAGTACAGAGCCAGGGGAAAAACTCCACCCTACTGGTCAAACAAACACACAGAGAGACCCTCTACATCGTGAGAGGTCAAAGTACGCAATAAAGAACCCGACACGCACGTGGGGCCCACACAACGTGTGGTCCCATATCAACCCCAACTGAACGCACCAACGTTCTCAGGTACGAACGACCACATGCACCTCCATGCATTTTCATATACTCCCAGAATATACCACTGTCCCAGCCCAAGGGCCATCGTGCACACAGCACCCAACGTCAACGCGAAGGTGTGACGTAACATCACCAACTCAAAGGCCCAGGCATGGCCAACCACATCTTTTGAACCATTTATATCACTCTCCCAAGAGTGCACGATCACCCGCCAAGGGTCCTCTACAAACATGGTAGGACGAACCTCCATCGGAGAACCTTTCATGCTTCCACATTTAACAAGATCGCGTATAAGGATCCTTACAACTAAAATGATCACACCGCTGTAATCCTCATGGAAAAACACGCAAGATCGACTAATTACTCGCCTTCAACGGATATCTGATGGAAAAGTCACCAACACCGCCTCACGCCCGAATGGCGCCCCGTGATCCTGAGCCTCGGCCCCGAAAACAGTCGTACGCATCGTACTATTGTGATCCCCTCGGGAAAACACATCAAAAGAAGTAATCACTTGAGATCCATGGATATCCGGAGAAAAAGATGCATCCTGGCGCACCGCACACGAGTGGTGCCACGTGGGACCCACATCCCGGTCCCAAAACTCAATGAACAGATCACACCGTTGCGACCCTCTCAAAAAACTACACGAAATGGACTATTCACTTGTCCAAAACGGCCGCCTGGTGATAAAGTTGGAAATCACAGTCAACTCCCGAAACGGCCCTCGTGGGGCCCGCACCTTCGTGCGGAATTACAGCGGGCAGACTGCGCCAACGTGATGCCCTAGGAAAAACACCCAACATTGACAGCTCGCATGCCCTGAACAGATGACCGAGGAAAAAGTCGTTAAAAGCTGCACGCAGCTCAAAAGACGGGTCGTGGGGCCCATGCCTCAACTTCGGCCTCAATGCCCAGAACCACCCTGGAAAGCTCCACCCCGGCGCTAGAGTCCAAACGCCGCTGACGGCGCTCAAAACGGACGTCGAACGCGTCTGCGCCGTCCAAAACAAAATCCCCCGGAAGACGTCAAATTTACTTAAAGACGCGTCACGCCTCTGAGGCCCCTCGTTTCGGGAATTAAAAATTCCCAAAACTATCTCAAAAAGTCCATCTCATCGATATGGATCTACTACCGCCAACGGAAAATCAAACGGATGCGCCGTTTGGATGTTGCGGCATTTTTAAACGTCACCGGACGTAAGAGGGGGGTGGTCCGGACCGGTCCGGCCGGTCCACACCCCCTGGACCGGCTCAAACCGGCCGGCCCGCGGCCCAGCCGGCTGAGCCGCTATGGTCTGCGGATCACCCGCGCGAACCGCGTTCCACCTAACCAGACCGGCCCGAAGGCTGATCTCTCTTCCACGCGCAGACCCGCAAAAAGCGGGTCCGCTGTCTACCGGCCGGGGTCAGCGACCCCGGTCTTCCGCGGCCTCGCGCCCGCTCCCCACCGGTGCTCGCCCCCTGCTCGAAGCGCTGCGCCGCCGCCCGCATGCCGCGCCGCCGCCTAGAGCCGGAGCCTCCTCCACCGCCTAGACGAGAAGCCGTAGCCGCCAAGGGGAACTTCTGCCGCCCTTCGCCCGCGCCGCCGCGCCTCGGACCGCCGGAGCACCCTAACCGGCCGGGACAACCCAAAATTCCCGCAATCTTCGCCAGGCCGTTGCAGCCTCCTCGCAACTCAGATTTACGAATTGAAATAAGTGACAGAAATAGGAAAAACTCAACTATGCATTCATGTGGTTCGTTCGAAAATCCAACAGCAATTTGACAGAATCAAACATGCTCAATGTAGGTATGGGAAGAACAAAAAACGCAACAAGACCCTACCTCGTGGGCATTGCCCGGAGCTTCGCCGCGATCCGCCGCTTTGCCGAATCTGCTTCGCCGGAGCTGGAGGAGGAGAGGGAGGAGTTCCTCCTTGCTGTTGTCCAGGTGGTGAAGAAGAAGAGGGAGGGGTGAGTTAAGCGTTTAAATAGAAAACGCTTAACCGACCGCCCGTCGGCCCGAACCCGAACCCTCAGCAGGGTCAAGGTTAAGCCTCCCCTAGGGTAAAAACCACCTCCCGGGCACAACGGAGGTCTCTGAATTTTAATCTGAGACCCCGTTCAAAAGTTATAAAACTTAGCGCTCGAGGCCGCCAAATTATGAAAACGCCCCTGGAGCCATTTTTCTAAGAAACAGCCCGCGCCCGCGAAACTTATACCCCTCCTAGGGTAAAAGGAACGCTCCGAACTCAATGGTTCCCTCAGTTTCCCAATCCGAGCCACCATTTAAGAGATACCTACGTTTCAATATCAAACGAATTAATTAATTTATTTAATTATTTTAACGTTCCAGAAGCGGGCGAGGGGTCCAAACGTCCTGCGCCGAAAAGTTTTATGTCGTTCCTAGGGTGAACACCCCATTCCGGACCCATCCGTACACTCAGATCTCTGATCCGGATCACCGTTTAGGAGTTATCACATTTATTTAGCATTTCCAGTGTGAACGCACTGAAAATTTAATTCCGGCCACTCCGGGGCTCGGAATTGCACGCCGTCTGAAGGTACGGCTCTGGAATATTATCAAGAATATTCCAAAGTCTTTCTCAGAAAAAACCAGGTTCTTATATTCAAAGACTTTTGTCTAGGACAAACCCTACCCAAATATTCTCTCAACACCCCTCAATTCAACCTGGAGGACTTAGTTTGATCAGAAAGCCAACTTAAGGATCCCTTTTGATCAAATCAAAAGGAACAACTAGAAGAAGAGGTAATGTTTTCACCAGCCTCTTTCAAGTTCCTTTCTTCTTCTACTTCTTCTTTCTTTGATATTTTTATTCTAAAATAATAACTCTAGTATCTATTATATAATTTGATGTTATTATAAATATTTTAAAACCATATTCAATGTTCTCTCCATCCTTTGAATGACATGTCACCATACGTGCGTACGTACGACCTACCGTCTCCACGTCGTGGTGTAATTGTTATTCAATACATTATTATTTGGATGGGTATAATAATGATTTGTAATTCATGTAAATAATAAGTATAACATGAAAATGATTCTATATATATGATATGACATCCAATTATAAATGATTTTAATATCAAAATAATGATATTGCCGCTCGTGCGTACGTACGGACAACCGTCTCCACGAACGCGATGAGATTCATTCCCCATTGTATATATACAAGTCTAATTATCATTTTATGATTAAAAATAATGTTTAAGGACTTTATATAATTATGTATATGAATAAGATACAACCAATCCATAACAAACATTTCTTATGTAACAAAAAATATAAAAGAAAACGAGTAAGTTAAAACCCAAAACGACGATAATACTAAGATACTATTAACAAAGAAATGTTAAAAGATCATATATGATATCATATTAATATATATGATTCTTTTATAATTCAATAACAATTATTTCACCATTATATAGTAGTCTAACCTACCATCGACGAAGGAAAAAGTACAAAGTAAGGGGTTTTTTATCTAAATTTTAATTCCGGGAGATTTCCATTATTCACCACTTATTAATTGTATGTTGTGTATGTAATTCCCATGATTGTATTAATTGTGTAATATACTTTGATTCATGGATATTTACATCATCATTGTATGAACCTTCTTTCATGGGTGTATGTTTCGTATGTTACCAAATTGATAAGGGAATCTGAAATTTCAATTTCCACTCATTAGGCTTTATGCATACATCATTGATTATTTTACTTCAAGATTATGTGTGGAATCAATATTCATTTTCTTATATAATAATTTCCACTCCCCTTTCTATGGATATAATTTTGATACACATAATCACTCCATTGATAAATTCTCAATTCATCGATACGAACTTGATAAGAGTATTTTTTAACTCATTCTCCATTTGTTGTCTTAAATATCCAATTCACTGGGGTTGTATTTACAAGATTATGTGTGAATGTCCTCTGATTGATTTACAGTGAATATCCAATCATATTGAGTGTATTTAAATTTATCACACATAATTATTTCGTTGATTTATCCATAACCTATGGATATGGTCTTTATAAGGGATTTTATCTCAACTTACATTCCATTGATACTTCTTTGTTGTTATACACCAAATCACTTTTATATGGTGTATATAATGTACTTTGACATAATATATCATGAATCCCTTTATTCTAATGATATTACAATTTTTTTAATACCTCAATTATTTTTATTCAAGTGTCTCTCTTTTGGTTAGGAACTCTAACTAAAATATCATTTTAAAATGTTTTAAAGATTTATTATTCTAAATCTTTCTCATTAATGTCCATGTTTTAAAAATGGTTTTAAGGATTTATTTATATGGACATTAAAGTTTTCAAATCAAAATTCTTTTTAAAAGTTTCAAAGTTTTATGGGACACTTTGATTCAAAAATCTATTTTAAATGGATTCTTGACAAATAATGTGACTTTTAAATGTTTTCAAGGAAAAGGGGGATACTTCTCTCAATAGTTTGATGATTATTTTAATCTTTTTCAATATCCTTCATTATTCTCGATTAAGGTTAATCTGATATAATGCAATCTTCCATATTGTATCAAATTAGTTATGTTTGACTGTGGATATGCAATTTTTATACCATTCATGGTTTGTGTTTAATGTATTGACATTTTGTATGCTAGATTTAATATGAATGCTTATGTTATGTTTCAATCATTTCATATGAGGAATGCATTGGAATTTGTAAGTGACGGGTGGAGCCCGCTATAGCTCCTCGATGCATCAGTAGGTCTCATGAGACAAACTAGTGTCTTGGAACGAGGCCTTGACTATGTGGTTATGTTCGTCTGGCATTATGCATTCCATCATTATGAAAGTGGTTATTGATATTGCATGTGGTTATTCGACTAGTAGAATATCCATTTGAATAAGTAAATGAAATTATTTCATTTTATCTTTTCCATATTATGATGAAGTTCATGTTTAAAAGGATTTTTTTAGTTATACATTGCCTTAAATTTTTATGCTTATTTATGGAAGTTTCTTCTATATTGTTATCCTTACTGAGCATCTGATCTCACCCCTTTCAATGATTTATTTTTTCTAGGATGTGAAGAAGTAATTTATGAATGACTTGAAGGGATATTATGAGGGGATATGAAGACAAGATGTTGTTGTAGTTTTTTTTACTTTATGATGTAATGTAATACTTATGAATATATCTAGTGTTTCTAAGAATACTAAATTAATCAGTCTTTCGAGAATTGATCTTTTGTGATCATTCCAATGTTATATAATAATGCACCAACTCTGGGTAAATGGGGTGGGGGTGTTACATTTGGTATCAGAGTAAGTTTAGTAAAAACCTTGGAAAATAGATTTAGATAAACTCTGATTAGAGGACATATCCCTAAGATAGACATTGATAATTAGTATAGAAGAACATCCTAGAATTTTGGTATTGTATAGATTTGGTGAGTTTTCCAAGAAATACATCCATGTCTAGATACGTGCAGGTAGAGGTGGCTCTGGCACTGATGTACCTTGGGGTAAAACCCGAAAACATCGCTTTGAGATAGAATCGAACGGGAATTGGTGCACGACAACATGCCTTGCTGCACTCTTGGTTACAACACTCTCTTGGGATATTCTTAGGATAATTTACATTTCTTTACAAACCAATTTTACATATTTTACCTTGGTTAATCCTATGGTGTTTCAAATTGAGAATATGGTGTCAAGATATTCTCTAAATTATATTATGACTACTATTACTCAAATAATGCTTTCTGGCCATTACCCAACTGAATGCCCTATTCTATAGGATATTTTCTTGGTCAAAGAAGAATCTATGGGGAAATAAATGGTTGTAGAAATGTTTAAAAGTATTAGTGATCCTTGTTGATGGGATTACTTCAGAATACTTTTATCTTGTATTTTTAACCCTACAGTTTTCCATGTGTGAATGATATTTGAGGAAGACTTATCTTTTCCCTTGTGGATATAGTTATAAATAACCATTTGGTTTTATTTGATCATTGGGTTTGAGGAAATTACAATATTATATTTTGGGATGAAAATGCAAGGTATGATATAACATTTCTGGTTAAAATTATGTTATGGTTATTTTGAATAATTTATCTCATTTTGGTAATGTTATAAAATATAGTTTTTGAAAAAGGACAACAAGCAGACCGTGTGAAAACCCGTCGCGTCGGACAAAGCTGTAGGAATCAAACCCACAACCAATGTGTGATTGGGATTTAGCGCCTACCATTGGACTACGTGAAGTCCCTGGTTAGGGTGACTAATTATTTTTAATTAAACGATTTTATTGATCAATAATAAGTTGATTTCGGTTCTTATGTCTTATCAAATGAATACCCTTAGTGTAGGAAAATGATTTGGTGATTAAGTGATAAATGTTATTTTGGAAGATGTTCACTTTTTTGGGAATACTATATGCCCATGGAAAATAGAATACTATGGGATTTCATTTGAGGAGTAATGGTGGATTTTTATCTACGTTTTTATTGAGGATTTATAGTGATTTGGGTTATTTATGGAAATGAATAACCTATAACAGAGAATATTTGATTAGGTTAATTACTTTTAAGTATGTGACTTTAAGAGTAGTTGATGTCATTTGGAGATACAATTTAACATGGAAGACTACATAACCAAATTTTTCTATGTTTTGGGTTTCAATATTAGTTTGGGTTAAATTGAAGGATTTTAAGGGAAATTTTTTATTGAATGGTATTTATTTAACTTTGTGGTATTGTTGGTTTAATTTTAGAAATTAAGATTAGTGTTTCTTTCTCTAAAGGAATATCTTTTTGGGGGATCATCAGATCATGTACTAACCATTTTGGTTTTGATTAATCTCTAAAGAAAAGGTAAATATATAGCTTATCCTTCATAGATCATGAGATTCTATAGAAGTTTATTCTATCTTTTCCAGTGTGACCAAGTCTTCTGGAATACTCATCGTTTAAAAAAATGAGTTAGTGGTGGAAATTATTAAAGAATGAAACTCTACATAAAAATTAAGTATATCTCTTTATTTTCTTAGTCAATCCCATAAATTAATTCCTCATCTTTATATAATGTAACTTAAAAAAATGTTGTCTGTATACTTTTCCTACTGGGAAACTAAGGACTGTTTGTCCTATCACAAGTTTTTGGCTTTCTTGTTGTTAACATTCTCCTGATCATGTTTTCTATCCCTCTCCATCAGAACCGGACACTTAGTTTATCTTCAATATCCATGTTTTCCTACATGGAATCCTAGTATGAGTTATCTTGGGTGACCTTTGTACTTCTCTTTCTTCCTTTTAAGGTGATAGTTTTATTGACTCTTTTTTCGATGTGGGACTTTCCATTATATTCCGAAGCCCAATTTTAAAAATTTTGAGGTTGAAATTATTTGAAGGATGGTATAATGTAACACCCCAAGCTTCCACAGTATGCATCTCTTTGAATAATGCAGTAGTGTGTGTCGTACGCAACTGCGAGTTCTAACACACACCACAACCAATCAAACTAGCCGTTATGAATAGTAATAACCACTTTTTAAAATTTTATAAATTTTATCTTTCAAAATTGACTTCATTTTTGGATTTGGAATATTGAAATTAACTTAGGGTGAATTTTTGGTATTTTTCTGAAAACATTCAAATTTGATGAATAGTGAAAAAACACTGAGTTATAGTTTAAAACCAAATTTCTATTTAAATAATTATTTATTTTATTTAAATATAATTAAGGTAAAAATAGATACATAATACCTACATAAGTTCAATGTAATTTATTAGAGTTAGTTTAGAATAATTTTAGATATATAAAAATTTTAATGAACTATTCACCGTCTTTTACCCACCTCCTAGGAGAATTTGGAAATTTACATAAAACGTAATTTTACCACTTTTGTGAGTGGAATTTTGAAAACCCGAGATACATGGTTAATATTAATGAGTAAAATGAGGTTCAATGAGATGAAAATAATTTTTGGTGAATAGTAACATTTTACTTTTATTTACCACGGTTAAAAGTAAATATTGTAATTAAGGGTAAAAATGATATTTATATCACCATAACACATGTCCTATTTCTATTGGACAAGTTTATATCAAACAAAAAACAACCTTAGGAATAAAATATTTCCATTTAGTTCTACTTGGATTAGATTAGGAAATTTATTATTATTTAATTCAAAGAAGAGTTAAACGAGAAAAAATCAAAGTTTAATAACTAAAACATTTTTAATATAGGGTTATATATAAGATAAATTGGAATATAAATATTCATTAGAAAGATAAAAATATTTCCTACATAATGGTATTTTATTTATACATTTTAGACATTAAAAAATTTAATTTATTTATGACACAATGGTCATGCATCAATTACCTAATTAATGAAATATTAAAATAATTGATATTATAAATATCACAATAAATGTAATTTTAGACATTTTATGAATTCCAATAATTTTATAGTTTAACATGAAAAATTAGGATTGCTTATATAATTTTTATTCGAAGTAATAATGTTGTTATGAAATTATCAAAAACAAAATACCCAATACTGTCAAAATTGACATAAAAGAGTTTTAAAACAAATATAATATTATTAATTGATATTCTATTCCTAAATATCTATGGTTCGTCCAAAGGACTTATATAATGATAGGTGTATCATTAATGGACAACTTGGGGGTCACTTGGAGGTATATAGTAAGTTTATTAACTATATAATATAAAAATACAAAGAGACTTGGTAAATGTCAAATTATTTAACTAAGAGTTAAATATAAATGATAAGGTTAATATAATGACCCAAACCTGTATAAAATCTATTGGTTGAAAGGATTTCGACCCATACCCACCTTAACCTATAAATTATCCACTTTGGAGCCATTATAAACAGAATATGAATTTATTATAAAATAATATTTCTAGCTTTTCCAAAGGTGCCCCTCACCCCTCTTATAAAAGGGTACTACCCCTTCTCTCTAATTTACACATTCAAAGCCTTTTGGCTCTGCCAAAACCTGACCAAATATTCTCTCAAATTTCCTCAATTCAACCTAGAGGCCTTAGTTTGATCAGAAAGCCAACCTAATGATCCCTTTTGATCAAATCAAAAGGAAGAACCCGAAGAAGATGTAATGTTTTCACCACCCTTTTTCAAGTTCCTTTCTTATTCAACATCTTCTTTCTTTGTTATTTCCATTCTAAAATAAAAAATACAATATCTTTTATATATTTTGATTTTATTATAAATATGGTACAACCATATTTAGTATTCTATCCATCCTTTGAATGACATGTCACCATATGTGTGTACGTACGGCCTACCATCTCCATGCCGTGGTGTAATTGTTATTCAATACATTATTATTTGGATGGGTATAATAATGATGTGTAATTCATGTAAATAATAAGTATAACATGATAATGATTCTTTATATATGATATTCCATCCAATTATATATGACTTTAATATCAAAATAATGATATTATCGCTCGTGCGTACGGACAGACTACCGTCTCCACGAACACGATGAGATTCATTCCCCATCGTATCCATACAAGTCTAATTATAATTTTATGATTAAAAAAAATGTTTAAGGACTTGATATAATTCTGTATAGGAATAAGATACAACCTATCCATAACAAACATGACTTATGTAACAAAACATATAAAAGAAAACGAGTAAGTTAACACCCGAATCGACGATAATACTAAGATATTATTAACAAAGCAATGTTAAAAGATCATATATGATATTATATTAATGTATATGATTATTTTATAATTCAAAAATAGTTATTTAACAATTATACATGAGGCTAACCTACCATCTTCCAAGGAAAAAGTACAATGTAAGGGGTTTCTTATCTCACTTTTAATTCTGTGAGATTTCAATTGTTCACCACTTATTTATTGCATGTCGTGTATGTATTTCCCATGATTGTATTCATTGTCTAATATAATTTAATTCATGGATATTTACATCATAATTGTATGATCCTTCTTTCATGGGTGTATGTTTCATAAGTTACCAAATCGATTAGGGAATTTGAAATTTCAATTTCCACTCATTCGGCTTTATGCATACATCATTGATTATTTTACTCCAAGATTATGTGTGGAATCAATATTAATTTTATTATATAATAATTTCTACTCCCCTTTCTATGGATATACTTTTGATACACATAATCACACCATTTAAAAATTCTCAAGTCATCGATATGAACTTGATAAGAGTAATTTTTAACTCATTCTCAATTTGTTGAGTTAAATATCCAATTCATTGGTGTTGTCTTTACAAGAATATGTGTGAATGTACTCTTATTGAGTTAAAGTAAATATCCAATCATATTGAGTGTATTTATATTTATCAAACATAATTATGTCATTGATTTATCCTTAACCTAAGGATATGGTCTTTATAAGAGATTTCATCTCAACTTACATTCCATTGATACTTCTTTGTTGTTATACACCAAATCAGATTTATATGGTGTATATAATGTACTTTGACATAGTATGTCATAAATCAATTTATTCTCATGATATTGAAAAGTTTTTATTACCTCAATTATTTGTATTCAAGTGTCTCTCTTTTGGTTAGGAACTCTAACTAAAATATCATTTTAAATTTTTTTAAAGATTTATTATCCTAAATATTTCTCATTAATGTCCATTTTTGAAAAATGGTTTTAAGGATTTTTTTATATGAACATTAAAGTTTTCAAATCAAAATTCCTTTTAAATGTTTCAATGTGGTATGCGACACTTTGATTCAAAAATCTATTTTAAATGGCTTCTTGAAAAATAGTGTGACTTTTAAATGTTTTCAAGAAAAAGGGGGATATGTCTCTCAATAGTTTGATGATTATTTTAATATATGTCAACATCCTTCATTATTCTCGATTGAGGTTAATATGATATAATACAATCTTCCATATTGTATCGAATGAGTTATGTTTGATAGTGGATGTGCTATTTTTATACCATTCATGGTTTGTGGTTAAAGTATTGACATTTCGTATGCTAGTTTTAATATGAATGTTTATGTTATGTTTCAAACTTTTCATATGAGGAATGAATTAGACCTATAAAGTGATGGGTGGATCCTACTATATCCCCTCGACGCATCGGTAGGTCTCATGAGACAAACTAGTGTCTTGGAACAAGGCCTTCACAAATCTTATTTGTAGTTTTGGAACGAGGCCTTGACTATGTGGTTATGATAGTATAGAATTATGAATTCCATCATTATGAAAGTGGTTATTGATATTGCATGTGGTTATTAGACTAGTATAATATCCATGTGAACAAGTAAATGGCATTATTTCATTTAATCTTTTCTATATTATCCTGATGTTCAAGTTTAAAAGGATTTTGTTTTAGTTATACATTGCCTTAAATGTTTGTGATTATTTTTGGAAGGTTTCACTATATTGTTATCCTTACTGGGCATATGAGCTCACCCCTTTCAATGTTTTATTTTTCCAAGGATGTGAACAAGTGATTTATAAATGACCTGCAGGGATAATATGATGGGATATGAAGACAAGATGTTGTTGTAGTTTTTTTACTTTATGATGTAATGTAATACTTATAAATATATCTAGTGTTTTCAAGACTACTAAACTAATCAGTCTTTCAAGACTTGATCTTTTGTGGTCATGCCAATGTTATGTAATAAGGCACCGACTCTGGGTAACCGGGGTCGGGGCGTTACAGCCAAAGGGCCTACCAAATTCCAAAGTTGATTTTGGTAGATGGACTCTATCTCAGAATGCATAGATTCATTCCTTTTCGAAGCTACATGGCCTTCTACAGCTTCATTTTAACATAGAGGTTCATCATCCTCAAGGACAAATATGTCGCCTAACTCGGTGAAAAGTATACCATAACACTATGGTTCTATAACCTCTCGCATAAACCTATATAGTATTTGTGTATCAGGAATAACTTCTTCTTCCATATATTATTGTTGAGACTATTCCATTATAATATCTTGTGCATCTAGAGCATTAACTTCATCGAAGTCAATATTTATCCCACTACTTCCATTAGAAATGTGTTCCCTTTTGGGAAATGTGTTTTTTCTTTCCACAATTATTTTTCTATATAATGGGTTATGTAGGTAATATCCTTTGGTCTCCTTAGTAAAACCTTTAAAGATGCACTTTGTGATTCTGGGTTCTAATTTTTTAATTGGTAATGTCTTAAAGAATGCCTCACACCCCCATTAGCATATTTTTCTCATATTGGGTTTTGGTACATACCAAAAATCATATGGAATCCCATTTTCAACTTTAGTTGGTACTCAGTTAAGGGTATATGATGTTGTCTATAAAGTGTATCCCAAAAAGGATAATGGAAGAGTTGCATGACTCGTCATTGATCTGACCATGTCAAGAAAGGTAATATTCTTCCATTTACTAACACTATTCCATTATGGGGTATAAGGAGGAGTGAGTTGGGATACTATCCTACTCTCATTCAATTGATCAATGAAAGATTTATTATGTTATTATCTGCATCAGTCTGAGAGGAGTGATTTTATCTTCTTACCAAGTTGGTTTTGTCTTTCATTTTGGTATTCCTTAAATATCTGATTGGAATCAGACTCATGCTTCAATAAGTAGATATATCTATACTGACTATAGTCGTCGATAAAATTATGTAATTATGAAAAACCACCTCTTACCTCTACTAGAAATGGACCACTTACATTATTATGAATTAATTCAAGTACTATATTTTCTATTTCTTTCTTCCCTAAGAAAGGTGTTTTGGTTATTTTTCTTCATAAAAAACTAGACATACGTCAAAGGGTTATAACTATACTATGTTTAAATACACTTCTTGATGTAATATTCATAATCGCTTCTCGTTTATATAACCTAAAATGAAGTTACATAGGCAAGTGATATATGAGTAATGTTGGCTGGTATTTTCATTGATTTCTATTATAGTGTTCTCGAGTTCAAGAATATATAAACCACTGTTAAGATGTTCCATACCATAATAGATTTTATCCCTAGAGAAGAGAAATAATTTACAACCAAACATAAAATAAAATACTATTGTGTCTAAACTCGACACAAATATCATGTTCCAAGTTACATTAGGTACATAATAACAATTATTTGAAACTAGAACCAAACCCATTGGCAATGTTAATTGATAGTCTCCCCTATTCAATGCTACCAGACTTGCACTATTTTTAGCTCCGAGATCCACTTCACCTTTTCCAATATTCATGAACAAACTTGGATCTTGTATATGAGTACAAGTGTGTGATCCACAAGTCATATCCAAAACCCATATTTTAGATAAGGATATATTTCATTCAATGAAAAAAATACCTAAAGTAGAAGAATCAGTTTTCTTCTTTTTACCAGCCCTTTTATTCTTCTACAAGAGGCCTTTCTTGCCACATCCAAAGCAGAAAGCCCCTTTTTCATTACTTGGCCTTTAAATATTTGTATTCTTTACAGAATGATGCATTGGTGTCTTCGGCCTTGACAAGGTCTGAGGCTCCTTTTCCTTTACCTTGTTTCTTTTGTTCACCATTAAGACAGATAAATTGTTATTTTCATATCCCTGTCATCTTAGTGAACTAAATACAAAAGGTCTGAGAGTGACTTTTTCATATCATTCATGTAATAATTGATGATGAATGTCAAGAATCATGGTGGTAAAGAGGAAATAAAAAGATCCATTTCAACTTTTTGGTTCAATTATAACCTAAGGGCTTTAAGCCTCTCAATATTCGGAATCATCTTGAGTACATGAGGACCATATTTGTTCCCTTATGCTAGAATGTTCATATATAGGGAACTTGAGATCTCATACCATTATTACATGGCCATCTGCTGATATAATTCTTGGAGATGTGAAAGCATCTTGTAGGCATCTGCATCCTCATGCATTTTTTTGCAATTGGATGGACATGGATGACCACATGATGCATGGATCATCAATTCCATCCTCTACATATTTTTTCCATTTATATTTTTCCACCATACTTTCTCCCTATGGATTCTCAGCAAGCACTAAGGATTCTAGCACATATAACTTCTTTTTATGGTGTAGTACTATGTGCAAGCGCATGTACCAATCCTATATGTTATTTCTGATCAGGATATTTTCGTCATCCAGAATTTATCGTAGTGATATTGTACTTGTGGTGGTTTTGATTTCGATTTTAAATATACATCAGATAAACACTTGAAGCTAGTAATTTATCTTGATTACCTTTTTAAAATTTGTGATTAATTATTTATTATATCATTTTAATGTCTCCCACTATTTTAGCAAACCTCAATATCCCTCACTATTTGATTTGGAATACGTTGTCTCTTGAGTACTCTAGTGGCAGGGATCCTCAAAACCTCCCTCATAGTCTACAAGCTATGGGTATGATGGTACTCAGAGGGTTTCAAGGTAGGAACTAGGGAGGGCAACCACTTGACTTGTTGTTCCTTTTACTTGTTGATTAAAGACCTGGGTTTTAGAATTCCAAACTAATTCCCTCCATATCTTGACTCTAATGGGATAGAGAGTTAGCTATGGCTAACCCTTGACAACTCAAATTAGTTAAGTCTACCCAATTCTCTCATTAAAATTCTCGGGTAGTAAGATTCACTCTCAACTATGGCTGACGGGCTCCCTAAAGATCCAGTTTTTTTCAAATGAGAGTAATGGAAGGCATTTAATACTTAGTATATCTTTGAGGGATTTTGATATTTATTTATGAATATAATTCTTTTTCAATTTAAATGTTCAATCTAGATAGTCGCGTTCATAACCGAACAGTCAATAGAAATATATTTTCTACATATTTATGCATTTTTATCTGGTTTTCTATTATATGTGATCAAGAAACAATCATGCACTCATATAAAAAAAATAAACAATGAATAATGGTAAACCATGAAATCTGACTGGTATTGTAACACCCCAGGTAAATAAAGAATATAAAATTTTCATATTTATCCATATTTGTTAATAAAATATTAATATGACTTTAAAGGGGACGCTATGCTCGATGGAGTACCCAACACACAACAACGAGTTTCTTGGGAATCTTACGTTGCACTCTAATAATAAAATAATATTATTTTAAATAGTAGTTAACATGTATCCGTTGTATTGGCGGGAATGGATAGAAATAACTAAAATATCATTATATATGTTTTTAAATGTTTTTACATTTATCCAATAAAATATAAAGGCTTAAAATACGGAAAGAATTCAATTTTAGGCGTATATGCCCTAGTTTTCACTAAAGGTTCACTTATCGCCTTTGGATGGAGAACCGTCATTAAATATAGTTTTTTTCACTCTTATACATTCTATTGAACCAAATAAAACTCTTCTTAAGAATTGGGACATCAAAATTTACTTTGTGTAAATTTTTGGTATCTTTCCGATAAAGTTCATTTATTTAATGAATAGTGTAAAATGATGTATTTTAATTCAAAACCTATTTTTAATCTAATTTATTTATATGATTAGATTATATTTTGAATTGGTTTTAAAGTGAAATTAGAATATATTTTTACCATTAAATCCAATAGTGGTCATTGGAATTAATTTCACTTTGAAATCAGACTTAAACTAGTGTCAATCTTTTGATACTTATTGTTTCATAAAAACACGCTATTTTCTCTGACAGCGGGAATTAATTATTAAATTAATTAATTTGACTTATATGTTTTGAATTTTGTAAAATAGACTTAATTTTTGAATTCGGAATATCAAATATAGCTTAGGGTGAATTTTTGGGATTTTTCTGAAAAACTTCAATTTTTGATGAATAGTGAAACCACTAAGTGGTACTTATAAAAACTGATTTTTCCGTTTAAATGAAAATTTTCCATCTTTGTGTTTTGAATTTATAAAATCCAACATACATGGTTGTTATTAAGAAGTAAAATGTGGTTCAATGGGATAAAAATAATTTTTTGGTGAATAGTAACTTATTAAGTTTTTAATCGCGATTAGAGGTAATTAGTGTAGTTTATGGTAAAAATAATGTTTTAATAAAATGAAATGACCTAGACACATGTCCTACCCTCATTGGATGTTTCATGGCCGACCCAGATAATCCATGGGTAATCTTGGGGACCCCATGGAGCCAGTTTGGTTGGAAAATGACATAAATATCTTTTTATTTAATGTTAAAGTAAAAATGACACAAACATGAGATGTTTTAATAAAACAATTTTTACATATGGTTATACAAGTCATATTTTTGACTATAAATATTAATTTGAAATCTAAAAAGATTTCATACATCATAGTATTTTTTTATAATTTTTAGACATTAAATAAATTAAATTATTTATGACATCATGATGATGCAGCGATGAACTCATTATTTAACGATTTAAATAAAATGGAAAGATAATGTAATATCTAAGACCTAAACATGTCCAAAACCTATTGTATGAATGAATTTAGAACCCTTATCACTGTATCCTCGAAATACATCAATGTGGGACCTTTAAAATCCAAAAATCTTTTGAAAATAAAGTAACATTTTGTAACTTTACAAGAGTGCCCCTCCTCTCCTCTTATAAAAGGCCCCCACCTCTACCTCCTTACCCACACTCCCAAAGCCTTTGTCTAGGACAAACACTACCCATTTTGTCTCTTCACTTCCCTCTCTTACTCCTTGAAGCCTCACTTTGGGCAGAAGTCTTCCCAAGGAAGCCTTTGAGCTGAAACCAAAGGGAGTTACCCGATTTTAAGGTAATGTCTTCACTTGTGTCCTTTTGTTTTATTTTGCTTCTCCAACCCCCTAAACTCTTTTTATTAATTTATTTTGTAACAAATACAGTATCTTCAATATACTAGGATGTTGTTATAAGAAGGATTCGAGCTACACTTACACACACCTACATATAATGGTTAAATAACATACTGTTTCCGTGGATGGCGAATTTATGCCTCCCAAAACGATGATTGTTCAACATTCTTCTAACACCTTCAAAGGTGGCCATTAAGATGACACTATATTTATATATGATATCTAACAAGTTTATTTTTTACTTAAGCTTCTGTATTTTTCATTTATGGCGTACCTTTATGGTTTCCATTATGGGTAAACGCGATATCTTCATTTAAGGAAGTGTGGACTACCGCCCCCTCAAAGTGATTTGATTTGTTAATACCACATGTGGTACGTATAAAGGATATATTTAATGATATTATATATGATACCATACTAGAATTAAAATACTATTATGTATCATTATGTTTTAATTCCATTAAATATGAAATAGAAATGGAAGTAGCGTTCATGCGTACGTACGGCTTACCATCTCCATGAACGGTACATTTCATTTCTTATCTCAAAATGTTATGTAATATTATAAGTACATATATATAATGGATATATATGTAATATATTACATCTAAATTATGGATATAATTCTGGAATTATAACATATATATATCTCTCTCATTTTGTTTTAATTCCATTAATATGACAAAAAATGAAAGTATCGTTCATGCGTACGTACGGCCTACCGTCTCCATGAACGGTGCTTTTCATTTTTTATCCCCAAATGATATGGAATAGTATAAAATGAATATTTACTGGATATATATATGATATTTTAATCATTAATACTATTCTGTAAATTATTTACTTATAACTACATGGGCAATCATTTTTCAAACACGTTCATTTTTTACTCATGTACCAAATATCAGCAAAAACATCTGATATGAACTAACATTATTAAAAAATTATTATAAAATTATAATATGTCATATGAACTGAATAATAATCTCTAAATGAGGTAATTAGGAAATTATTAATTGACCAAAGTTTATTATTCAGGAATATAAAGAAACGAACAAGACAAGTTGGACTTGAGGTAAGGGATCCTACTCCACTCTTTCTTTTTAAGTACATTCTTTTATGTCATTCCTTTTAAAGATCATCTTTCATATTATTGGGATATTATTTTATATTACTCTTACTTTAATTTTTATGTTCATGTGATGAGAGACCCTATTCTCTCTCATCAATCCATTTTGGAAGTTTTGAGTGGCGCCGTTAGGCTGCCGAATTTTCGTAAGAGATCTAACCTCTCTCTTTCTTTTTATGTACTCTCCTTTATGTCACTTCTTTTAAGCTCCTATTTGTTATGTTGGGGGATGTTCTTTTATATTCATCTTTCTATAAACTTTATGTTAATATGATGAGATACCCTATTTGATCACATCAATCCATTTTTGTAAGTTCTATGTGGCGTCGTTAGGCTGCCGAGTTTTCGTAAGGGATTTTTCATCTCACTTTTATTCTCGTGAGATTTATGCTACATTTTCCACAATTTCCATTGAGTGGTGTATGTACTGCCCATTATTCTACTCTTTGTGTAATATACTTTCGTTTATGAGTATTTACATCAATGATGTATTGTCCTTCTTTCATGGGGTGTATGTTTTGAAAGATACCGAAGTCGGTAAGGGAACCTTTCACCCTCCTCTTTTTAAAAGACTTCTTTTGTTGGGTCTTTTAATTTACATATTGTTATGTTGGTATATGTTCTCATATATCCTTATTGATGTAAATTTTATGTCCAAGTGATGAGATACACTTTTTATCTCTCATCAACTCATTTTGATGTGACGCTGTTAGGCTGTTAAGGGAACTTCTTAACCAAATTTCGATTTTTTTGGGTTCAACATGTAGTTATTGAATATTTCATCCTTTGAATATGTGTGAATGACCTTTTATTATCTTACACTTAATATCCACTTATATTTGGTTTATTTGTTTGTCACACATAATTATGTAATTGATTTTTCCTTAAACCAAGGATATCGTCTTTGTATGGGACTTCGTCTCAATCTCCTTTCATTGAGGCATATTTTGTTTTATACAGAACTTTATTTTATACGGTGTATAAACCCCTTTGACTTTTACATTTATCCAAAAGGAATCTTTTTTATACGAAGCGTTTTACTAAAAGACAAAAGGGAATGCTTTGTCGTACGTATGCGGCGACAACGACTTCTCCGCCGCCATGACCATTATTTGAGTTTTGGCTTCCTCTACAAGCCATACCTTCTTTTTAAAAGAAAAATAAATACCATGTTTTACTTTTCTTTTATTTTGGTATTGAAAATTGTTTTCATAATGTTTTTATATCAATTTTTGTATTGATATCTTGTTATTGAAAGATGAAAATGTTATGTTTCCTTTATGAATGTTTTATGTGATACGATTATGTTGAGGTTCTTGAGCATTATTATGAAGATGGGTGGTTCCGTGATAAACTATGGGCAGGTGAACCCGATATAACTCTCCAATGCATTGGGTAACGCGAAGGAGTGAAACATTAAGGTTTCTCCGAAGATATTTAGTGAATATACTGTGGTGGGTATTCCAAACGTAACCAAGAGGGTTACTCCATACGTAAGAATGTTATGAATGCCTCAAGTTACCTTTTATGTCTTATGAATTATATGATTTATTCATGATTTGAAGAGGTACGTTAAAGTACTTATGTTTTATTGGTAAATTATGATTTCATTCTTATTTATATATGAACTCATGTTTCCTTTCCATATTTTTAATAAGCCTTACTGAGCTTTTTATGCTCATCCCAAGTTTTTGAAATGTTTTTCATAGGTCAAGGGAAAGGTACATGATGTGATGATAGTGTCAAGTATGGGTCAAGAAAGAATCCGTGTTTTATTTTAAATATGTTTCCGTTGATGGGAAGAATGAATACTGTCTTTTATGTAACCACTTTGTTTAAATGTGGAATGTAATGAAAGTTTCATGATCTAATTCTCTAAAACTCTAAACCTGAAAAGATCCTCAATGTTTAATCTTGTATTAACTCAAGATTAAGTAAGGTTTAAGGCTGGGGCCTTATAGTTGGTATCAGAGGTCGGTTTAGATAACATTAGAGGTTAGGGTATTCTTTAAGAATAAGTGACATTACCATAATGGTTAGGATTTCAGAAAGAGTCCTAGTTTTAGATAAAGTGAATGAGTAAGTGTATCTTTGTGTTTACCTTCCTCATTAGTAAATGATGGTTTTGTTGATATACACACACTGACAATTCTGTTTTTAGTGAATGGATGGATCTAGCAGGCACCAAAGAGACAACAGGTTTGAAGGAAACTGTGGTGGTTCTATGATTATGATACTAGATAAAATGGGGGATTCAATGAGGAAACTCGTGGTTGTTCTAAACCAACTATCAAGGAGTCATGATCAACCACTTGAACCTTGGTATGTTCTGTAATGCATCATGTACGAGATGACCAATCGATGTGGAAGTTCAGGTAATACTTATAAAGATAACCATTTGAGTTTATATGATCCTTACTTTTGAGGTAATTATGGGTTATTATATGATATTCTGGAAAATGAAAGGCATTAGATGAACATGAGGTTAAAATATGTTATGTTCATTTTTGCAGATGTTATCTCGTTTTGGGAAATGTTTTAAGAATTATATAGTTTTGGAAAAAGGACAACACGCAGACCGTGTGACAACCCGTCGCGTCGGACAAAGCTGTGGAAATCGAACCCACAACCAAAGTGTAACTGGTATTTATCGCCTACCACTGAACTACGTGAAGTCCCTGGTTAGTTTGACTGATTCTTTTTAGTTAGATTTTTTATGAATTAAGAGTAAGTTTATTTTGGGTTATCTATGGAAATTTATTAACCTATCATGGAGGATATGGGATTAGGTTAATTACTTTTCAATACGAGACTTTAGGAGTGACTGATGTTGTTTGGAGATAAATGCTATGATTTAACTTGGAAGACTATGTGACTAAATCTTTCAAATATTTGGGTTTCAATCTTAGTTTGGTTTACTTTGAAGAATTTTATGGACAAATTGATTATAGAATGGTCCTTGTTGAACTTTGGGTTTTGTTGGACAAATTTTGGAGATTAAGCATAGATTTTCTTTTTAAAGGGTTATCCTTTTCTGGATTATCTGACCTTATACTAACCTTTTTGGTTTTGGTTTTGGTTAAGGTCTAAAGATATGGGAAGTATATAGTTCTCTTTGGTGGATTAGGTGATTCTATATAAGTTTATTATAGTACTCTTAATGCGAACAAGTCTCCCTAAATACTCGTCTTTTGGAAAAAATATGAGTTTGATTAAGGAATCTAGTAAAAGTTGAAAGTCAACAAGATAAGTGATTATGTTTCCTTATTAATAAATTCTTCAATAAAAAGTAACTTCAAACAAAAATGTTGTCTATTAACTTTTCCTACTGGGGAATCGAATACCGTTTAACCCATCCCAAGTTTGTGATTTTCTTATGGTTAACTTTCTCCTAGACATGTTTACTATCACTCTCCCTCAAGAACATGACCCTTTGCCTTTTCTTTCATGTCCATGTTTTTCTACATGGAGTCCTAGTATGGGTTAACTCGGGTGACCTCTGTACTTATCTTCCTTTATTTTAAAGTGATTGTTTTACCGACTCTTGTTCCGATGTGGGACTTTCAAGGATATTTCCAAGCTCAATTTTAAAAATTGCGAGGACGCAATTCCCAAAAGGGGGGAAGGATGTAACACCCCAGGTAAATAAAGAATATGACATTTTCATATTTATCCATATTTTTGAATAAAATATTAATAGGACTTTAATGGTGACGCTATGCTCGATGGCGTACCCAACACGCAACAACGAGTTTTTTGGGAATCTTACGTTGCACTCTAATAATAAAATAATATTATTTTAAATGGTAGTTAACATGTAGCCGTTGTATTGGCAGGAATGGATAGAAATAACTAAAATATGATTATATATGTTTTTAAGTGTTTTTACATTTATCCAATAAAAGATAAAGGCTTAAAATACGGAAAGAATTCAATTTTAGGCGTATATGCCCTAGTTTTCACTAAAGGTTCACTTATCGGCTTTTGATGGCAAACCGTCATTAAATATAGTTTTTTTCACTCTTATACATTCTATTGGACCAAATAAAACTCTTCTTAAGAATTGGGACATCAAAATTTACTTTGTGTAAATTTTTGGTATCTTTCCGATAAAGTTCATTTTTTTAATGAATAGTGTAAAATGTTGTATTTTAATTCAAAACCTCTTTTTAATCTAATTTATTTATAGGATTAGATTATCTTTTGAATTGGTTATAAAGTGAAATTAGAATATATTTTTACCATTAAATCCAATAGATGTCGTTGGAATTAATTTCACTTTGAAATCAGACTTAAACTAGTGTCAATCTTTTGATACTTATTGTTTCATAAAAACACATTATTTGCTCTGACAGCGGGAATTAATTATTAAATTAATTAATGTGACTTATATGTTTTGAATTTTGTAAAATATACTTCATTTTTGAATTCGGAATATCAAATATAGCTTAGGGTGAATTTTTGGGATTTTTCTGAAAAACTTCAATTTTTGATGAATAGTGAAACCACTAAGTGGTACTTATAAAAACTGATTTTTTCGTTTAAATGAAAATTTTCCATCTTTGTGTTTTTAATTTAAAAAATACAGCATACATGGTTGTAATTAAGAAGTAAAATTTGGTTCAATGGGATAAAAATAATTTTTTGGTGAATAGTAACTTATTAAGTTTTTAATCGCGATTAGAGGTAATTAGTGCAGTTTATGGTAAGAATAATGTTTTAATAAAATGAAATGACCTATAAACATGTCCTACCCTCATTGGATGTGTCATGGCAGACCAAAACAATTCATGGGTCAACTTGGGGACCCCATGGAGCCACTTTGGTTGGAAAATGACATAAATATCTTTTTATTTAATGTTAAAGTAAAAATTACACAAACATGAGATGTTTTACTAAAACAATTTTTACATGGGGTTATAAAAGTCATATTTCTTACTATAAATAGTAATTGTAAAGCTAAAAAGATTTCCTACATCATAGTATTTTTCTATAATTTTTAGACATTAAATAAATTAAATTATTTATGACAACATGATGATGCAGCGATGACCTCATTATTTAACGATTTAAATAAAATGGAAGGATAATGTAATATCTAAGCCCTAAACATGTCCAAAACCTATTGGATGAGTGGATTTAGAACCCTTATCACCTTATCCTAGAAATACATCAATGCGGGACCTTTAAAATCCGAAACTCTTTTGAAAATAAAGTAACATTTTGTAACTTTACAAGAGTGCTCCTCCTCTCCTCTTATAAAAGGCCCCCACCTCTACCTCCTTACCCACACTCCCAAAGCCTTTGTCTCGGCCTACCCCTGCCCATTTTATCTCTCCACTTCCCTATCTTACTCCTTGAAGCCTCACATTGGGCCTAAGTCTTCTCAAGGAAGCCTTTGAGCTCAAAACAAAGGGAGTTACCTGATTTTAAGGTAATGTTTTCACTTGTGTCCTTTTGTTTTATTTTGCTTCTCCAATCCCCTAAACTCTTTTTATTCATTTATTTTGTAACAAATCCAGTATCTTCAATATACTAGGATGTTTTTATAAGAATGATTTTAGCTACACTTACACACACCTACATCTAATGGTTAAAGAACATACTGTTTCTATGGATGGCAAATTTCTGCCTCCCGAAACAATGATTGTTCAACATTCTTCTAACACCTTCAAAGGTGTCCATTAATATGACACTATATTTATATATGATATCTAATATGTTTATTTTTTACTTAAGCTTCTGTATTTTTCATTTATGGCGTACCTTTATGGTTGCCATTATGGGTAAACGTGATATCTTCATTTAAGGATGTGCGGACTACCGCCCCCTCAAAGTGATTTGATTCGTTAAGACCATATGTGGTACGTATAAAGGATATATTTAATGTTATTATATATGATAACATACTGGAATTAAAATACTATTATGTATCATTATGTTTTAATTCCATTAAATATGAAATAGAAATGGAAGTAGCGTTCATGCGTACGTACGGCTTACCGTCTCCATGAACTGTACATTTCATTTCTTATCTCAAAATGTTATGTAATATTATAAGTACATATATATAATGGATATATATGTAATATATTACATCTAAATTATGGATATAATTCTGGAATTATAACATATATATATATATATCTCATTTTGTTTTAATTCCATTAATATGACAAAAACTGAAAGTAGCGTTCATGCGTACGTACGGCCTACCGTCTCCATGAACGATGCTTTTCATTTTTTATATCCAAATGATATGGAATAGAATAAAATGAATATTTACTGGATATATATGATATTTTAATCATTAATACTATTCTGGAAATTCTTTACTCATAACTACATGGGAAATCTTTTTTCAAACAAGTTCATTTTTGACTCATGTACCAAACATCGGCAAAAATGTCTGATATGAACTAACATTATTAAACAATTATTATAAAATTATAACATGTGATATGAACTAAATAATAATCTCTAATGGAGGTACTTAGGCAATTATTAATTGACCAAAGTTTATTATTTAGGAATATAAAGAAACGAACAAGGGAAGTTGGACTTAAGGTAAGGGATCCTACTCCACTCTTTCTTTTTAAGTACACTCTTTTATGTCATTACTTTTAAAGCTCATCTTTCTTGCTATTGGGATATTATTTTATATTACTCTTACTTTAATTTTTATGTTCATGTGATGAGAGACCCTATTCTCTCTCATCAATCCATTTTGGAAGTTTTAAGTGGCGCCGTTAGGCTGCCGAATTTTCGTAAGAGATCTAACCTCTCTTTTTCTTTTTAAGTACTCTCCTTTATGTAACTTCTTTTAAGCTCCTCTTTGTTATGTTGGGGGATGTCCTTTTATATTCCTCTTTCTATAAACTTTATGTTAATATGATGAGATACCCTATTTGATCTCATCAATCCATTTTTGTAAGTTTTATGTGGCAACGTTAGGCTGCCGAGTTTTCGTAAGGGATTTTTCATCTCACTTTTATTCCCGTGAGATTTATGCTACATTTTCCACAATTTCCTTTGAGTGGTGTATGTACTGCCCATTATTCTACTCTTTGTGTAATATAATTTCGTTTATGAGTATTTACATCAATGATGTATTGTCCTTCTTTCATGAGGTGTATGTTTTGAAAGATACCCAAGTCGGTAAGGGAACCTTTCACCCTCCTCTTTTTAAAAGACTTCTTTTGTTGGGTCTTTTAATTTACATATTTTTATGTTGGGATATGTTCTCATATATCCTTATTGATGTAAATTTTATGTCCAAGTGATGAGATACACTTTTTATCTCTCATCAACTCATTTTGATGTGACGCCGTTAGGCTGTCACGGGAACTTCTTAACCCAATTTTGATTTCTTTGGATTCAACATGTAGTTATTGGATATGTCATCCTTTGAATATGTGTGATTGACCTTTGATTATCTTACACTTAATATCCACTTATATTTTGTGTATTTTTTTGTCACACATAATTATGTAATTGATTTTCCCTTAAACCAAGGATACCGTCTTTATATGGGACTTCGTCTCAATCTCCTTTCATTGAGGCATATTTTGTTTTATACACAACATTCTTTTATACGGTGTATAAACCCCTTTGACTTTTACGTTTATCCAAAAAGGAATCTTTTTTATACGAAGCATTTTACTAAACAACAAAAGGGAATGTTTTGTCGTGCGTATGCAGCGACAACGACTTCTCCGCCGCCGTGACCATTATTTGAGTTTCGGCTTCCTCTACAAGCCATACCTTATTTTTAAAAGAAAAATAGATACCATGTTTTACTTTTCTTTTATTTTGGTATTGAAAATGGTTTTCATAATGTTTTTATATCAATGTGTTGTATTGATATCTTGTGATTGAAAGATGAAAATGTTATGTTTCCTTTATGCATGTTTTATGTGATACGATTATGTTGAGGTTCTTGAGCATTATTATGAAGACGGGTGGTTCCGTGATAAACTAAGGGCGGGTGAGCCCGATATAGCTCTCTAATGAATTGGGTAACGCGAATGAGTGAAACGTTAAGGTTTCTCCGAAGAGATTTAGGGAATATACTGTGGTGGGTATTCCAAACGTAACCAAGAGGGTTACTCCCTACGTAAGAATGTTATGAATGCCTCAAGTTACCTTTTATGTCTTATGATTTCTATGATTTATTCATGATTTGATGAGGTACGTTAAAGTACTTATGTTTTATGGGTAAAGAATGATTTCATTCTTATGTATATATGAACTCATGTTTCCTTTTCATATTTTTTATAACCCTTACTGAGATTTTTATGCTCATCCCAAGTTTTTGAAATGTTTTTCACAGGTCAAGGGAAAGGTACATGATGTGATGATAGTGTCAAGGATGGGTCAAGAAAGAATCCGTGTTTTATTTTAAATATGTTTCCGTTGATGGGAAGAATGAATACTGTCTTTTTTGTAACCACTTTGTTTAAATGTGGAATGTAATGCAAGTTTCATGATCTAATTCTCTAAAACTCTAAACCTGAAAAGATCCTCAATGTTTAATCTTGTATTAACTCAAGATTAAGTAAGGTTTAAGGCTGGGGCCTTATAGGTATTGAGCATTAAAATATGATTAATCCATAAAAGATCAATCATGACCTAGGGTCTTTCATACCTGAGTCGAAACGTAACTCGTATCGTAGCTTTCCCTTTAGTGAAAATTGGTGGGCTCCCATCTGGATTTCCACCTCACCATGTTAGCATCGAGGTTTTGTAATGTGATCATATATTTTAACAAATATACCTGCACGCAGGTGAGGGGTATAGGTGTACAAAATACAACTGGCACATTGGAAGTGTGGGTTCTAATACATACTTTAATTAAAATCTGATTTTAAGACCATTATTTATCTAATTAATTATCACAATTATCGCACACATTGAATAAACAATTAAATAAATAAAACCAGACATTCACGGGTCAGTCACTAGCTCAAGACCAACCGGTATATATAGAGCTCAATTAAAATTAAACTGAAATAAATTTAAAAACTACGAGAGAGATCTAATAAATTAAATGAATTTAAATAAATTCAATAAATATATAATTATAATAATAAATATAATAATTTTATAATTGTGTAATAATAAATATAATAATTATATAATTATATAATTATTATATTTATAATTCTATATTGAGTATAATTATATATTTATTATTATTATTATATTTGTAATTATATATTTATTATAAATATAAAATTATTATCATTGTATATTTATTATAATTTTATATTTATTCTAATTATATATTTATTATAATAATTATTATATAATTATTATAGTTATATATTTATGGTAATTGTATATTTATTATAATTATATATTTATTATAATTATATAATTGTTGTCATTATATATTTATTATGTTTGAAATTACATAACTATTGTATTTATAATAGTATATTTGCTATAATTATATAATTATTTAATTATATATTGATTATAATTATATATTTATTAATATTTTTATATTTATATATTTCGTATAAATATACAATTATTATAATTTTATGTTTATTATATTTATAATTATATAATTATTGTAATTCTATATTTATGGAATTTATATAATTATAATACATATAATAAACATAATTATAATTTTATTATATATTTTTTTGGGATTATATTTATTATAAATATATTTATTATAATTATATTTATATAAATATAAATATATATAAGATATATATATGTGGGGAGGTTGGGGAGGGGTGGTATGGGTATTTAGAAAAATAATAATTGTTGAGTGCCAATTCAATTGGCGCTCAACAAACCCATTTAACCAAATAAAAAAATTCAAACCCTTTAAATTAAAATAAGAAATAAAAAACCCTCTGAACCAAATTTTCCCCCGATGTGGCCTTCCATCCTCCCTTTATTTAAATGTTTTATCTATTGACAAAACACCCCCACCCTTTTTATTTAATATAAATGTTTATTGAAAGAAATATACATAAAAATAAATTGTTTTTTTAATTGAGAAAAATAAAATAAGGTTATACAATACTATATTTTATTTAACTCCTAAAAACAAGTCCACTAAAATAATTCTAGTGACTAAATTCTATCCAAAACATGGGAATATTCTAGTACATTGTATTACACATAAATAAATTAAAACTACATTCTTAAAAATAATAATCCAAAGAACATAAATCTGATGGCATCAATCCAATTAGAAATTTTCAAAAGAACGTTACATGGACATTAAAAAGTGGAACGACGTGTGGTTGGATCTGATGGAACTGTTATGACACGCTATACTTAAATTTAACAAAATTTAATTTTTTTGACTCAGAAAATCCACACGTCCATATAATACCATTATTAGGTACCAAGAGAGGCAGCGACATCTAATGGGCTAGGAAATTAAATATTTTGTGTCACCGGAGTGACGTAACAAATTTTACTCCAGTGATCTTTCACGGTATGGTCGAAGGACCACGCATGGATTTAACATAGCACAAAATAAAATTTGAATATATACCTTGTTCAGATCTAACATGTTCAAGTTCATCACAAGATGTCGGTTACCGTTTCTCGAAGACCCAAATGTTGAAGCCCGCTAGATCATCCACACACGCCTCTAAATCAGCTCGGGCATCATTTGTCATAATATGGGTGCAATCGTAGTACACCAACGACCACTTCAATGCAGCAATGATCACCGCAAGAAAGCGTCTTCGATCCAATAGGAAGGAACTTGAAGATCTTTCTTGCTTGAGATAATCTCTCTCTATAATTTAGGGGGATAGATATGATCTCAATTCCAACACATGAATAGTTCCATGGGAAGAGCCTCTCTCACTACTAGAAATCCAGCATTTCCCAACAGTATAGAACCGTTGGGAAAGGCTGCAGAACCGTTGGTATATGTTATACCAACAGTTCTGCAAACCGTGGGGAAGTAATCCGTTGAGAAAGGCTTTTCCCAACAGTTTACACAGAACTGTTGGGATAGGTCAGAAAAAATCAACCTATCCCAACGGTTCTGCCAAACCGTTGGGAAAGGTTTTTACCAATGGTTCATAGAACCGTTGGTAAAAACAACCATGCAACAGGGTATCCCAACGGTTTGAAACCGTTGGGATAGGGTGTTTTTACCAACGGTTCCTTGAACCGTTGGTAAAAATAGCTACATAGAGCCTATGCCAATGGTTTGGAAACCGTTGGAATAGGCTTTGCTGTGCAAATTGCACAGCAGCCTGCAATTTGCACAGCAGGTCTGGTTTTTGGGCATTCACCCTCGGTTTCAATTCAATTTTCAATCCAATTATGCCCTCGTTTTCAATTCATTTTTCAATCCAATTATTGTACCTGTAACACATATAATGCATACATATAGAGAACAAACCAACACATACAAATAATGAAAACCAACCAACCAACACATATAATGCATCCTAAAAATATACACATCCATAATTAAAGTAGAATTCATAACATAATTATAAACATACATAATTAATTTAGAATTCATTTTAAAATTTAGATGACAATTATATGTGGAATCCGAAATTCAATTCATAATTTGATCGGTTTTTTCTATACCATATATTTTTACCTCAAATGATGTCCATTTAAAAGAAAATACATACACCTGAAGTGATACCGGCCACACCGCACCTCAGATTGAGGAGGGGTTGACTCGTACACATCACATTTGACCCATGGATCGTTGTGCTAAAGTATCGACACAATCCGAATATGTTTGGTCGGTTTTCCGTATGCCAGTTGATGTTTTTCACTTAAAATGACGTCCTTTTGAAACAAAAGACGGACACTATGAGTGGTTCCAACCACACCACGTCTCCAATTTAGGCGGGGTTGATTCGTACACGTCACATATGACCCATGGATCGTTCTCCTAAAGTTTAAATGGAAACCGAATGCGTTTGGTCGGTTTTCCGTATGTACTTAAAATGTTGTCCATTTTAAACAAAAGAGTGACACTTAGACTAATCCTGACCACACCGCGACTCAGATTCATCCCGGGTTGGATCGTACATGTCACATATGACCCATGGATCGTTGTGATAAATTCTCAAAAGATTACCAATGCGTTTGGTCAGTTTTGCGTATGCCAGTTTTTCTTTTCATTTATAATCATGTCCATTTTAAACAAAAGAGACAGAGTTAGAGCGGTGTCGGCCACACCGCGTCTCGGATTAAGACGGGGTTGACTTTTACACGTCACATATGACTCATGGATCGTTGTTCTAAAGTATCGATAGAATCCGAATGCGTTTGGTCGTTCTTCCGTATGTCAGTTGATGCCTTTCACTTAAAATAACGTCCTTTTGAAACAAAAGACGGACACTTTGAGTGGTGTCAGCCGCACCGCATGTCGGATTTAAGCGGGGATGATTCGTACACCTCACATATGACCCATGGATCATTCTCCTAAAGTTTCAACGGAAACAGAATCCGTTTGGTCGTTTTTCCGTATGTACTTAAAATGGTATCCATTTTAAACAAAAGAGAGTCACTTAGACTTATCCTGGCCACACCGCGACTCAGATTCATCCTGGGTTGGCTCGTGCACATCACATATGACCCGTGGATTGTTGGGATAAATTATCAATAGATTCGGAATGCGTTTGGTCAGTTTTCCGTATGTCAGTTGATGCTTTTCACTTAAAATGACGTCCTTTTGAAACAAAATACGGACACTTTGAGTGGTGCCGGCCACACCACGTCTCCGGATTGAGCTGAAACCATCGTGAAACATTCTAATTATTATTCGTGACATGTACGCGCAGAGGTCACGTCAATCGGACGTGCGGTTTGCGCGGTACAACTCAATATTCGTGTTTTAAATGATGCGCGCGCTTCGTAAACGCGCGTGAGGGGGGTCCAAACGGGCCGAACGAAGTTGGAATGGCCTGAAATCAGACGAAAAATACGGGAGATTGATTTATGAAGTGGTCGAGCAGACGACACGTCAATCGGACGTGCCGTGTGCCCGCGGTGACCGACAACGCAGTTCTGGTGTCATAAACGGCCAAAACGGGCGTCCAACGGTCAAATTCATAGCGGAAGACCTCAGATTGAGCTGAAACCACCGTGCAACATTCTAATTATTATTCGTGACGTGTATGCGCATACGGAACATATCGGACGTGCGGTTTGCGCGGTACGGCTCAATATTCGTATTTTAAGTGATGCGCGCTCTTCGTAAACGCGCGTGAGGGGGGTCCAAATGGGCCAAACGAAGTCGGAATGGCCTGAAATCAGACGAAAAATACGGGTGAGTGATTTATGAAGTGTTCGAGCAGACGGCACGTCAATTGGACGTGCCATGTGCCCGCGGTGACCGACAACGCAGTTCTGGTGTCACAAACGGCCAAAACGGGCATCAAATGGTCAAATTCATATCGGACGACCTCGGATTGAGATGAAACCACCGTGAAAAATTATCATTATTATTCGTGACGTGTACGCACAGACGGCACGTCAATCGGACGTGCGGTTTGCGCGGTACGGCTCAATATTCGTGTTTTAAGTGATGCGCGTGCTTCGTAAACGCGTGTGAGGGTGGTCCAAACGGGCCGAATGATTTCGGAATGGCCTGAAATCAGACGACAAATACGGGTGAGTAATTTATGAAGTGGTCGAGCAGACGGCACGTCAATCGGACGTGCCGTGTGCCCGCGGTGACCAACAACGCAGTTCTGGTGTCAAAAATGACCAAAACGGGCGTCAAACGGTCAAATTCATAGCGAACGACTTTGGATTGAACTGAAAACACCGTGAAACATTCTAATTATTATTCGTGACATGTACGCGCAGACGGCACGTCAATCGGACGTGCGGTTTGCGCGGTACGACTCAATATTCGTGTTTTAAGTGATGCGCGCGCTTCGTAAACGCGCGTGAGGGTGGTCCAAACGGGCCGAACGATTTCGGAATGGCCTGAAATCAGACTAAAAATACGGGTGAGTGATTTATGAAGTGGTCGAGCAGACAGCACGTCAATCAGACGTGCCGTGTGCCCGCGGTGACCGACAATGCAGTTCTCGTGTCATAAACGGCCAAAACAGGCGTCAAACGGTCAAATTCATAGCGGACAGCCTCGGATTGACATGAAAACACCGTGCAACATTCTAATTATTATTCGTGACGTGTAAGCACAGATGGAACGCCAATCGGACGTGCGGTTTGCGCGGTACGGCTCAATATTCGTGTTTTAAGTGATGCGCGCGCTTCGTAAACGCGCGTGAGGGGGGTCCAAACGGGCCGAACGAAGTCGGAATGGCCTGAAATCAGACGAAAAATACGGGTGAGTGATTTATGAAGTGGTCGAGCAGACAGAACGTCAATTGGACGTGCCGTGTGCCCGTGGTGACCGACAACGCAGTTCTGGTGTCATAAACGGCCAAAACGGGCGTCCAATGGTCAAATTCATAGCGGACGAACTCAGATTGAGATGAAACCACCGTGAAACATTCTAATTATTATTCGTGACGTGTACGCGCAGACGGCACGTCAATCGGACGTGCGGTTTGCGCGGTATGGCTCAATATTCGTGTTTTAAGTGATGCGCGCGCTTCGTAAACGCGCGTGATGGGGGTCCAAACGGGCAGAACGAAGTCGGAATGGCCTGAAATCAGACGACAAATACGGGTGAGTGATTTATGAAGTGGTCGAGCAGACGGCACGTCAATCGGATGTGCCGTTGGCCCGCGGTGACCGACAACGCAGTTCTGGAGTCATAAACGGCCAAAACGGGCGTCCAACGGTCAAATTCATAGCGGACGACCTCAAGTTGAGATGAAACCACCGTGAAACATTCTAATTATTATTCTTGACGTGTACACATAGACAGCACGTCAATCGGACGTGCGGTTTGCGCGGTACGGCTCAATATTCGTGTTTTAAGTGATGCGCGCGCTTCGTAAACGCGCGTGAGGGTGGTCCAAACGGTCCGAACGAAGTCGGAATGGCCTGAAATCAGACAAAAAATACGGGATAGTGATTTCTGAAGTGGTCAAGCAGACGGTACGTCAATCGTACGTGTCGTGTGCCCGCGGTGACCGACAACGCAGTTCTGGTGTCATAAACGGCCAAAACGGGCGTCCAACGGTCAAATTCATAGAGGACGACCTCATATTGAGCTGAAACCACCGCGCAACATTCTAATTATTATTTGTAACGTGTACGCGCAGACGGAATGTCAATCAGACGTGCGGTTTGCGCGGTACGGCTCAATATTCGTGTTTTAAGTGATGTGCGCGCTTCGTAAACGCGCGTGAGGGAGGTCCAAACGGGCCGAACGAAGTCGGAATGACCTGAAATCAGACGAAAAATACGGGTGAGTGATTTATGAAGTGGTTGAGTAGACGGCACGTCAATCGGACGTGCCGTGTGCCCGCGGTGACCGACAATGCAGTTCTGGTGTCATAAACGGCCAAAACGGGCGCCCAACGGTCAAATTCATAGCGGACGACCCCATATTGAGCTGAAACCACCGTGAAACATTCTACTTATTATTCGTGATGTTTACGCGCAGACGGCACGTCAATCGGACGTGCGGTTTGCGCGGTATGGCTCAATATTCGTGTTTTAAGTGATGCGCGCGCTTCATAAACGCGCGTGAGGGGGGTCCAAACGGGCCGAATGAAGTCGGAATGGCCTGAAATCAGATGAAAAATATGAGTGAGTGATTTATGAAGTGGTTGAGCAGACGGCACATCAATTGGACGTGTCGTGTGCCCACGGTGACCGACAACACAGTTCTGGTGTCATAAACGGCCAAAACGGGCGTCTAACGGTCAAATTCATAGCGACCGACCTCGGATTGACCTGAAAACACCGTGCAACATTCTAATTATTATTCGTGACGTGTACGCGCAGACGGCACGTCAATCGGACGTGTGGTTTGCGCGGTACGGCTCAATATTCATGTTTTAAGTGATGCACGCGCTTCGTAAACGCGCGTGAGGGTGGTCCAAACGGGCCGAACGATTTCAGAATTTCCTGAAATCAGACGACAAGTACGGGTGAGTGATTTATGAAGTGGTCGAGCAGACGGCACATCAATTGGACGTGCCGTGTGCCCGCGGTGACCGACAAAGCAGTTCTGGTGTCATAAACGGCCAAAACGGGCGTCAAACGGTCAAATTCATAGCGGACGACCTCAGATTGACCTGAAAACACTGTTCAACATTCTAATTATTATTCGTGACGTGTACGCGTAGACGGCACGTCAATCGGATGTGCGGTTTGCGCGGTACGGCTCAATTTTCGTGTTTTAAGTGATGCGCGCGCTTCGTAAACGCGTGTGAGGGGGGTCCAAATGGGCCGAACGAAGTCGGAATGGACTGAAATCAGACGAAAAATACGGGACAGTGATTTCTGAAGTGGTCGAGCAGACGGCACGTCAATCGGACGTGTCGTGTGCCCGCGGTGACCGACAACGCAGTTCTGGTGTCATAAACGGCCAAAACGGGCGTCAAACGGTCAAATTCATAGCAGACGATCTCAGATTGAGCTGAAACCACCGCACAACATTCTAATTATTATTCGTGACGTGTACGCATAGACTGCACGTCAATCGGACGTGCGGTTTGCGCGGTATGGCTCAATATTCGTGTTTTAAGTGATGCGCGCGCCTCGTAAACGCGCGTGAGGGTGGTCCACACCGCGCCTCGGATTGAGGTGGCGTTGACTCGTACACATCACATATGACTCATGGATCGTTCTCCTAAAGTTTCAACAAAAACCGAATGCGTTTGGTCGGTTTTCCGTTTTTCATTTTTTGTTTTCACTAAAAATGAAGTCCATTTTAAACAAAATAGAGAACTTTGAGTGGTGTTGGCTACACCGCGCCTCGGATTGAGGTGGTGTTGACTCGTAAACGTCACATATGACCCATGGATCATTCTCCTAAAGTTTCAACAATAACCGAATGCGTTTGGTTGGTTTTCCGTATGTCATTTTTTGTTTTCACTAAAAATGAAGTCCATTTTAAACAAAATAGAGACACTTTGAGTGGTGTCGGCCACACCGCGCCTCGGATTGAGGTGGCGTTGACTCGTACACATCACATATGACCCATGGATCGTTCTCCTAAAGTTTCAACAGAAACCAAATGTGTTTGGTTGGTTTTCCGTATGTACTTAAAATACTGTCCATTTTAAACAAAAGAAAGTCACTTAGAGTGGTCCCGACCACACCGCATCTCGGATTTAGGCGGGGTTGACTCATACACTTCTCAAATGACCCATGGATCGTTATCTTAAAGTATCAACACAATCCGAATGCATTTGGCCGGTTTTTCGTATGCCAGTTGATGTTTTTCACTTAAAATGATGTCCTTTTGAAACAAAAGACATACACTTTGAGATGTTCCGACCGCACCGCGCCTCGGATTGAGGCGGGGTTGATTCGTACACGTCACATATGACCCATGGATCGTTGTCCTAAAACATCAACACATTTCGAATGCGTTTGGTCAGTTTTTCGTATTTCACTTTTTGTTTTCACTTAAAATCTTATGGAAATTCATATAGAATATTTTTATATAATATTTAATATGGATTAGATTTTAGTTGATTGTGCTATGAAACATTTCAGAGCTAATGAAATTAAGGAAGGTGGAGGGGCTGTCCGGGGGGCTGTCCGGGGGGGCTGTTCGGTGGGTGTCCGGGGGGCTGTCCGGGGACCAAGGAGAAGGGTGGGGGGCTGTGCGGGGTCTGTCTGGGGGGTGTTTGGGGGTTGTTCAGGGGGTTGTCCGGGGTTGTTCAGGGGGCTGTCCGGGGGTTGTTCAGGGGGTTGTTCAGGGGTTGTTCATGGGTTGTTCAGGGGTTGTTCAGGGGTTGTTCAGGGGGTTGTCCGGGGTTGTTCAGGGGGCTGTACGGGGGGTGTTTGGGGGGTTGTCCGGGGTCCAAGGGGGAGGGTGGGGGGGTTGTCCGGGGGGCTATCCGGGGTCCAGGGTGGAGGGTTGGGGGCTGTACGGGGGGCTGTCCGCGGGGGCTGTCCGGGGGGGGGGGGATGTTCGGTGGGTGTCCGGGGGGCTGTCCGGGGACCAAGGAGGAGAGTGGGGGGGCTGTGCGGGGTCTGTCCGGGGGGTGTTTGGGGGTTCTTCAGGGGGTTGTCTGGGGTTGTTCAGGGGGCTGTCCGGGGGTTGTTCGGGGGGTTGTTCAGGGGTTGTTCAGGGGTTGTTCAGGGGGGTTGTTCGGGGTTGTTCAGGGGGCTGTCCGGGGGGTGTTTGGGGGGTTGTTCGGGGTCCAAGGGGGAGGGTGGGGGGGTTGTCCGAGGGGCTATCCGGGGTCCAGGGTGGAGGGTTGGGGGCTGTACGGGGGGCTGTCCGGGGGGGATGTCCGCGGGGCTGTCTGGGGGGTGTTTGGGGGGTGTTCGGGGTCTAAGGGGGGAGGGGGGTGGGGGGTTGTCCAGGGTCCAAGAATGAGGGGGGTTGTCCAGGGAGTTCACAAACACACAACCACTAAAAGACAACAACATATATAAAAACAGACAATATATAAAAATAACTCAACTCGTACCTCAGGCAGGCGAATACCTCATCGGGGCTATCCTAGGTCGGCAGCGTACTCTGCCAGAATGGTCCTCTCCCAACACCTGATGTAAGTGATCAGATGGTCCAAAATTGTCTGCTTCTTGGGCATCGAGGGCCTCTAAAGTATCCTGTTACAAATATAAATATATTATTAAGTTATGAAATAGATATTAAAATATAAAATCAACAGATTAAAACTTACAATCTGCTGCTGAGTCGCTTCGTTGACAGCACTTCCATCCTTTTTTCGTCTACTCGAGCAAAACAGTTTTGCTCGATGCACACGTCCTTCAATATTTTGTACTTGCCTCTACAATGACATTGAAAACAAAAGTTATATAAAAACTTTAGCAAATGATTAAATAATTAAGGAAACAAAAGAAAATGTAAGTCGTAAAGAAAACTTATAAACAATTGTCATACCTGCTGCCTCTCATGATCCGGCATCGTCGTGCGTCCTAGTGTATGGAGGTATTTTTTTGCATCAATGTTTTTTTTATTTTTTCCAGGTGATTCCTAAATAAAATTCGATAATGCAAAGGATAATATTAATGAAAAACTTGAATGTTATTATTTAAATACCTCAAATGTAATTCATACCTTAAACTAGGTACTCGTCCAATGAGTAATCATCTGACGATACTGCTCTATAGGACAATCATCCACGACTGGTACCCCCTCTAACTCAATGCCAACTCTAGCACGCCAGCCAATATACAGCTCATGCTTGTAGGCTCTCCAAAGCTCGCCTAAATCCTTTAGACGTTCCAGTCATGCACCCTCACCATCAGGAAAATTAAATCAAAGCTGAAATCAAAATATTAATTCATATAAATACAAAAATAATTCATGGAATTAAATACAACAGATTTTTTTACCCATATCTCTGCCCAAGCTCTATCTTTGACCTCATGTGGCAAATGTCTCCAGGACAGCGGGCTGACGGGAATGATGTCGGAGTATTTGGAAAGCGTCGCCAGAAAACTCCGACATTGCTGCCCTGTTTTCTCAACCATCTGATTGTCTTCATTATATTCCACCATAACCTGTGTGCGACGGTTCCACACCGAACGCATGCGTGTACGGCCCCGCCCCCGCCTCCTGTCAGTAGATGTATCTGTCATGAAAGAAAAAAAATATTTTATCAAAACATGTTATAATGAAAATAAATATTTCTATAAAAATTTGTTAGGGTTTTATAAATATACCTGCGCTAGTCTGATCAATGAGTGGCGCCGGATCCACAGAACCTAATAGAACACCCTCTGGTGGAGCAGGAGTCGAAGACGATGGAATATAAAAGCTCGGAGAGACAGAAGTAGAAGGAAAAGAATATGGAACAGCTGTATGACCTGATGCTGACTGGGAAGTGGGAATCATCATGGGATGTGAAAATGATGGGGCAGAAGATGCAGAAGGTAGAAAAAACATGGGAGGCCTAAATACCCCGTGTGTCCCTAATGACACACCGGGATCAGAATGTGGGAAGGCTGAAATGTCAATGGGAGGGGCAGGGTCTAGTCGGGCACGCGCAGCTCTACGTCCACCTCTGGTACGAACCCTCCTCGTACCACCGGCCTGAGTACTAGGACCAGTACTAGGCTCCTCGTCGAATAACTGTCGACGTAATGGTGGATCCTACAAAAAAGTTTACAAAAAAAATTAATCACATGACATTATATATTCTGTAAATATATATATATATATATATATATATATATGAAATAAAGTACTCATTGTAGGAACTAATGGTGGAATGCCCATCTCCTCCATCTGACGATTGTTCTCCGCCAATTTTTTTCTTCGTCTCTCTTCAATTGGCTGCATTTCCTGCATTTGAAAACAAATATGTAATTAATTAGAAAAAGAAAATTAATGTGTAAACCAAAAAACTAAATATATGCGGGAATGAGGGGATTCATTGGTAATTTAGCTATCAATTGTTTTAGAAGAGCTTGAATGAATTTAATAAAACATACAAGTTGTAATGTTCACCAAGTTAGAAATATTGTTTGATTTGGTTTGAATACAGTTCAATTCCAAATTAGAAAATGCAATTCAAATAAAACAACAACCAATAAACATTGAAAATTCACATAACGGTCAAGTCAGCTAAAACATATTTGTGATCAATACTAAATAAATATGAATATTACCAACCTTAACAACCCAACTCGAGGAAAACAAAAAGAATTGAGAACATGGATGAATGATTCTATATATTTCCAACCACAACATCAGGTTCACAATCAACTCTGACAATTGAGCTATTGGAGTCATCAAAAGAAATAAATGGATTGGTTCCAATGGAAATAGGGACAGTTTCAATTCCATCATCAGCATCATCAAAAATATGTCTTGGAATTACTTCAACTATGACACCAAATTCATGTTGAAGTTGATCTTTGACATAAAAAATTTGTTTAGCCATTGATTCCAACACATATGGTTCTTCGGTTGCAAGAGTGCGGGTCATATTAATTACTCGAAATCCACAATCATCAATAAATGTGCCATGCCTCGTCATCGAATCAAACCAATGACATTTCATCATTGTGACTCGTCCATGAGAGATGAGAGTAATAATCCAATATTATTATTTTCTCAACGACTCCATAATAACCCACATTTTCAAGTAGCGGTCTACTATCTGATGCACTGACATAACAATCTGTTGTGGCAGTAACCATAATACCATCATGTTGTGTTCTCATGTTTTTGGCTCGTTCAGTGACAATAAATCTGTACCCATTGATAACAATTGATTTACAGTCACGAACCACGGTATTAGGACCAAAAGCCAAAGCTCTTATTTCCTCAGAGACAGAGTCAACAGAAAAACTCAATACCTTCAATATAAATGACAGTTAAACTTAATTAAATATTGAAATAATTAATTTAAACAGTAATATTTTTACCTTCAATTTTAACCAAGCAGAAAACTCTTTGCTATGCAAAGTCTCTCTCCTTCTCAAAGATAAAGAACGATGCTTCCTATTTATCATTGTTTTATGTTCCCTGTAGATAAAAAATATGAATAGTTTAACAGATATATATGTAAGATATACATATTCAATTTTGTTACCTGATATAGTCATCAAACAAATCACAGTTGAACAAAACTGTGCGATGTGCCATCTCCCGCTCTTCAAGGATTAATGTCTTCAATGTATATGATCCAGGAATTCCTCTTGTTTGAGGAAGTGATGGAAAACTGGGTTCAATTTTCTCATATTGTTCTTCTTCATTTCTCATTGGTCTGTTCATTCTTGTAGTAAGATCAGACAAATACATTGAACAGAAATCCATACATTCTTGAGCTAAGTAACCGTTCATGATAGAACCTTCGGGATGATTCTTGTTTCGAACATAAGACATTAATGTGAACATATTTCTTTCAGTTGGATACATCCAACGAAAAGAAACAGGTCCTCCGAGAAGTATTTCAGTTGGAATATGGACAGTCAGATGCAGCATGCATGTGAAAAATGATGGGGGAAATATTTTCTCCAACTCACACAAAATTAATGGGGCATCTGTCAACATTTTTTGCAATAAAGACTTGGACAACTTCTTAGCACAAAGATCTCTAAACAAATGGCACAACCGAATAACACCCACCCTTACATTATTGGACAAAAGATGACGGATTGCTATTGGAAGCAACTCATGCAGTAGAACGTGATAATCATGAGTCTTCAAAGATTTTAGCTTCAACTCTCTTTTGTTGACCTGTTTAGATATGTTTCTTGAATATCCATCAGGAACTCTAATAGTCTCTAATACTTCCAAAAATTGTTTTTTTTTAGTAGGTGTCATCACATAAGAAGCACATGGAAGTTTCCATTTATTTTCACCGATACACACAGGATGCAATTCTGGTCTGATTCCCCAATCCACCAAGTCACGTCGAGATCGTAAATCATCTTTTTTCTTCCCCTTGAAATTTAGAAGAACTGAAAGCAACATTTCACATATATTCCTTTCAATATGCATTACGTCTAATCAATGACGTAGCAAATTTGTTTGACCAATAAGGCAAATCAAAAAAGATACTCCTCTTCCTCCAATTATAACTGGTTTCGGTGGAAACATTCTTTCTCTTTCTAGATTTCATTTGACCATTCCCGAATGAAAAACTGAAATCTTTCAATTCATTAAGCACATTAGTTCCATACATACGCTGAGGTGGATCATCGGACTCTATAGTATTATCAAATCTTCGACGATTCATTCTATATGGATGATCCTTTGGAAAAAATCATCGATGTCCCATAAAACTGAAACTACAACGATGTTTCAGTCTTCTGGATCGTGTATTATTCATACAAACTGAACATGACAGTTTTCCCTTCGTGCTCCATCCAGACATCATTGCATAAGCTGGAAAATCATTGATCGTCCACATAAGCGCAGCACGCATCTGAAATATGTCTTTCGAACATGCATCGTATGTGCGCACACCCACATCCCAAAGAAGTTTCAACTCTTTTATTAAAGGTTTCATGTATACATCAATATCAATGTCGGGATCAGAAGGACCAGATATGAGTATACTCTTGAAAGTGAAAGATTTTTTCATACACAACCATGGGGGAAGATTATAAATGTGTATAAAAACTGGCCATGTGCTGTACGAAGTAAGCATCTGCCCAAACGGATTAAAACCGTCGCATGAAATACCCAGCCTCACATTACGCACGTCAGCTGCAAAATCAGGATGTCGAGCATCAAATCTCTGCCATGAAAATCCATCTGCAGGATGAACCAACTCATCATTAGTCTTCTTTCTCTCGGTATCATGCCATATCATTTTTATTGATATGTCATCAGACATAAAAAGATTCTGGAGTCTGGGGATCAATGGAAAGTGCCACATTACTTTCTGTGGAACGCGGGATGGTGTTCCATCAGATTTTGACTTCTAGCGGGATGTGCCACATTTTATACATTCATTTCATTCAGCAGTTTCTTCCCAGAATAAACTGCAATCTTTCGGGCAAGCATGAATTTTGTTTCTGTAAAATCCAAGTTCTTCAACTAACTTCCATGCCATATAGTGGTTTGAGGGAATATCTGCATCATCTGGAAGTAAATCCTTCAAGAGGGTAAGAATGTAATCGATTTATGTATTATAAATCCCATACATAGTTTTTCCATGAAACAATCGGATTAAAAATTCCAGCTTTTTCATTTTATCACATTGTCGATATACTGGAGTCGTGGCAGCATCATTCAATTTTTTCACCCTATCAATATCATCATTTTCACTAGATGCATCAGTTGTCCTCATATCGACGTCTTCTTGAGTTGAAATCCTTTGTTTTTCATGATGATGAATAAACAGAAACCGATCATCTAACAGATTTTCCATTCCAGTCCTTTCATTTCGATCATCACCAATTTGAGATTTCATTTTCTCCCCATTGTGATACCACACAATGTAGTCTGCTTGAAAACCATTTTTGTTTATGTGGTAGATGACTTCTTCACGACTCAACCAAGGTCTACCAACACAATTGGAACATGGGCAGTGTATGCGACCACTATCTGAAGCATTGTGAAATGAAAAATCTATAAAGCTCTCCAAATTGTTTTGAAAATCGCTTGAGATACGATTGGTTTCATACATCCAAATTCTGTCTATTCTGTAAAAAAATTCATATAAGTCATTTTGTCATAAACAATTCCATAGGATTGAACTTTAATAGAAAATACATTTAAGTAAACGATAAAGGAATAAAATAATCATGGTATCAACTACACATGTGAAAAAAACATATTAATGTGTTATTGAAAAAATGTAAAACCAACAAGAACTTAATGTGTTATCACATCAGAGCATGCCTCATCCCATAACCATATTAGTAGGGTACCCTCGTGGACAGCCCCGCCCACCCCCGTGGACAACCCACCCACCCCCGTGGACACCCCCTACCCCCTAGACAGCCCAACCACCCCCGTGGACAGCCCACCCACCCCCCTCGACACCCCTTCTCCCTATGGACAGCCCCCCACCCCCTTGGATAGCCCACCCACCCCCCTGGACACCCCTACCCCATGTGGCCAGCCCACCCACCCCCCCTGGACAGCCCGCCCACCCCTCCTTGACAGCCCGGCCACCCACGTGGACAGCCCGTCCACCCTTGTGGATAGCCCGCCCACCCCCGTACCCCCCTGGACACCCCGTACCCCCCCGGGATAGCCCCGCCCACCCTCCCAAACTGCCCACACCCCCCTCCCCTGCAACCCCACCACCACCACCTAGACATACCAACCCCCCTGGACACCCCACACACCCCTCCCCCACCAGGACACCCCACCCAGACCCCCAGGACAACCCACACCATCTGGACAGCCCCGCCCACCCCCGTGGACAACCTTTCCCACCCCCGTGGACAGCCCCGCCCACCCCCGTGGACAACCCACCCACCCCCGTGGACGCCCCCTACCCCCTAGACAGCCCAACCACCCCCGTGGATAGCCCACCCACCCCCCTCGACACCCCTTCTCCCTATGGACAGCCCCCCCACCCCCTTGGATAGCCCGCCCACCCCCCTGGACACCCCTACCCCCTGTGGCCAGCCCACCCACCCCCCCTGGACAGCCCGCCCACCCCTCCTTGACAGCCCGACCACCCCCGTGGACAGCCCGTCCACCCTTGTGGACAGCCCGCCCACCCCCGTACCCCCCATGGACACCCCGTACCCCCCCTGGATAGCCCCGCCCACCCTCCCAAACAGCCCACACCCCCCTTCCCTGCAACCCCACCACCACCACCTAGACATACCACCCCACCTGGACACCCCACACACCCCTCCCCCACCAGGACACCCCACCCAGACCCCCAGGACAGCCCACACCCCCTGGACAGCCCCACCCACCCCCGTGGACACCCCCTACCCCCTAGACAGCCCAACCACCCCCGTGGACAGCCCACCCTCCCCCCTCGACACCCCTTCTCCCTATGGACAGCCCCCCCACCCCCTTGGATAGCCCGCCCACCCCCCTGGACACCCCAACCCCCCGTGGCCAGCCCACCCACCCCCCCTGGACAGCCCGCCCACCCTCCTTGATAGCTCGGCCACCCCCGTGGACAGCCTGTACACCCTTGTGGACAGCCCGCCCACCCCCGTACCCCCCTGGACACCCCGTACCCCCCCTGGATAGCCCCACCCACCCTCCCAAATAGCCCACACCCCCTCCACTGCAACCCCACCACCACCACCTAGACATACCACCCCCTGGAATGTGTAGTAATAACATAAAAATACATGATATATAGATAGCACAAAATACTCAACCTATGGGTTCACATTAACTACATAATCACACACTTCACTACTACCATAAAACACATAAACCACACCACCACCACACAAGACGCATAGCATTTCTCACATTCATTTATAAGCCACTTCATTCACACTTACATTGTCCATTCATTTAAGGTTAAATTAATTAAATCCATTTACCACACATCCATTTCTATTCCATCTCATTTATTTAATATCTTGTTTTTTTTGTTTTAACAGCATAATTTATTCCATAGATAACCAGGAAACTAATAAAACCACCACACAACAACTCACCATCTCACAATAACCATCGACACCATGTTACATCGACCAAACATCTCACCAAAACAACCACATATCACAATAAAAATATTGCACATCACAAACCACCGCACCACCGCACCACCTCACCACATTATACACCACAACTTCATCACACAAAACCTCCACACGACACAACACCACCACACATCATCACTATCATACAACTTCACATGACACATCCATGCCCACTAACCATCACATTACAACCCCACATATCACAAAGCCCAACTGGTCACCTCAATCCCCATAAAACAGCCTACAACATACAATGAAACACAATAAAAAACCTCTCATAGAGGCAACATACCCCAACTTCCACAATTTATTTATTCAAGGTCTTTTATTACATTACCCCTTTATTTAGCATGGACATTATAACACAACTGATATTCCAGGGAAAACTAATTAATTAAAAAAATATTTATTCATTTACCTATTTTACACGGTGAAATCACATCAAAATACAAACTTAAAACTAAAATATTAGATCAATAACAATAAAAACAAGGTACCATATGTGTATAAAGAAAAAATTACTTGATTTGAGATGATTCAAATGGGTTTTCACCTATTCGGATGGGGGATTTGGAGAGCAGCAGAGAGCTGGAGGTGGATTGATAACTTAAAACTAAAATACTAAAGCAATAACAATAAAAATAAGGAAGTATATGTGTATAAATGAAAAGATACCCGATTTCAGATGGTTTTCACCTCTTCGGATAGGGGATTTCGTGAGAGGAGAGCGGTGGAGCGGATGAAATTAGGTTCTGTGCGAATGGGGGAGAGCAGCCCCGCGGCTAGATTTGGGGGAAATAATTCTCAACGGTTTTAAAGAACCGTTGGGAATGAGATGCTAAGGACCCCTTTGCCAATGGTTTGTGGAAACCGTTGGCAAAGGGGTGACCCTTTCCCAACAGTTCAAAAGAACCGTTGGCAAAAGGTGATTAACACACCCCTTTACCAACGGTTTCTTCAAACCGTTGGCAAAGGGGTGGCTTTTCCCAACGGTTTCAATGAACCGTTGGGAAAGGCTTTCTTAATCCTTCAAGCCCAACGGTTTTAGAAAACCGTTGGTAAACACCCGTTGGGAAAAACAGCATTTCCAGTAGTGTCTCTTAGTTTTGTAGGGAATATAAAAAATACCTGGTATGAGTTCCCGGACCCCTTGTAATAGATATTCATAGTATAAGTATTATAAATATATATTTATGACAAATTAAAGTATTCTATAAATAATATTTATAATTTTATCACTAACTGCAATATACATATTAAATATATATTGCATGAAAAAGTTGAGTCTTTAACTTGGCTCACGTATCTGAAAAATATTAAACAAACCCAGGATATTTAAATCCATTCGAATAATATTTTATCTTCCTAGTTACTAAATCACTTGTAAATACATGTTATAAATAAATTCAATAAATTATTCCAAACATGAATAATTACAGAATTTATTTATTACTTGGTGATCTATAGAAATTGGACAACACTCGAACCATGTGGTGGGGCCCACCAAGATCTATATTCATATTCCACATAATTGGGAAGATTCTCAGAGCGCTATATTGTGTGACCCTTTAGGCCCTTATCTCAATATCAGTGAATAATATTCACCGACCAAGTGGGGATCTAGCAACCAATCGAGGCCCCTGTAGAGATAAGGTAAAGTCAAAGCAATGACTTCCTTTCCACGAATATGGTCTGTGTAATATAATCTCCTAGTCACTGATATCTAAATAAAGCTGAATGCACACTAGTGCCATTATCCTTTATCTTTCCTTATTTTATTTTTTGATCTGTCAAAATGGTCTTAACATTGACTCCCATGACCAAGGATTTAATAAGGGGTCTACCATCCTAATCTACCAGGCACAAGATATATTTTCCTCTACTTAGAATTTAAAAAACCTATCTTTATCATTCAATCGATGTCATGTCACCAATGACATACCCAACACAATCTACCGCACCATAACTTCATTTCCATGGTTATCTTCTTGCATCAGAGTAGGAAATTAAATGTAATACATTGATAATGATCACAAGTATGTTGACCATTACACATGTTTGTAGACAGGAATGAACAATGAAACCAGAAACATGTGGTTTTCGTATATTGTGGGTTATTCCTCATGATCTCAATAACTATAGATCATCACGTGCGAACTTCATGAGAAGAAGTCTCAATGATTATGATCCCCTGACACCTGATAGTCTCACATCATCTGTGCCCTTTCAGGATAATGTAACCCGACCATAGTACATTACATAAAGATGAAAGTTAGGGCATCTCAAAGTTCTCATTATAGCCTGGGATCTTCTATAACACTTTTATATGGCATAAAATATATGGAAATTGCCATAAAAAAGTTGATGCAGAAGTATCTACACTATTATGGCAAGATAAACCCTTATATATATGAAAAACTGCATACATGTAGTGGTAATCAATTTACAACACAAGTTGGGTCTAAGGAACTCACTTTCAACACTCCCACTTGCACTAGAGTCGGCTTCTAACAAGTATCAATCCACATGCTCTCACAAGAGAATCTTGCTTTTGCTGATAAATGGATTTAGTTAGGGGGTATATCACATTGTCTTTTGTGGCTACTCTACTAGATTTGACTTCACCTATTTGAGTAAAATATCTCAAGAGACGAAACTTATGAACAATATACTTTGTCCTCTGGTAAGACCTGGGTTTTTTATCAAGCACTACTATAACAATATTATCGCAATATAATAGAATAGGGAATGTACTACTAGGCACAAAAAAAATGTTTGAGATAAAGTTGTATATCTAGACTTCTTCTTTTACAACATTGGATGGTGCTATATATTCATAATCTACTATAGAATCAGCAACCATATCTTTCTTCGAGCTCCTCCAACTCAACGAATCATTATTCCGGAAAAAGATATAGCCTAACAGTGATTTCAGATCATCATGATCTTTCTAGAAACTAGCATCAGTGTATCCTCTCACTACTAGTTACTCATCTCCTCCATATACCAAGATCATATACTTTGGATCTAGGGCACCCACATTCAACATAATTTATCCATAATTTTTAAAATATTTTGTTTATATTCCATTCAATTTTCCTCAGTTTCACTTTTCTTGTCTATGTATGAATCGAATCCATTCAGTTTGGTTTGTTAGTAATATTAGTTTCAGTTTTATTTATTAAATATTATTTGGTTTGTTTCTTTTATCATAGAATGTTGTAATTTATTTTATATGGTTTTTTGGATTTATAATATTCATTTCAAGATAGTTTGGTTCAATTATGTTTCTTCATTTTTGGTTTTGTTTTATTTGGATCTATTTTCATGGTCAATTTTAATCCAAACAAGTTCAGTAATATTTAGTTCAATTCATTTTAGATCATTATGGGATGATTTAGTAAAATTATACATTTTTTTAGGTTTGGTTTATTTTTTGTTTTATATATTTATTGTGACATTAATCGGGTCATTTTGGTTTAATTATCCTTAGTTTGATATTTTTTGTATTTATTCGTTTTGATTTAAGTCACATTAATACAATTTAGTTCACTTATATTATTTTAAATAAAATCAATTATTCTAATTAAATTACTATATGGATAAACAAAATTTTCATATATTCGATTTGATTTTACTCAATTTTTAAAATTTATACTCTGTTAGACTCATTTTTTTGTTCTATTAGGATTGGTTTGATAGGGATCAATTATAATTTTCATTATTTAGTTTCATTGAACTCCATTTTATTTAATTTTCATTGATTTAACTTTTTAAGGATTGATAATGTTTTCTTCAATATATTTTACCTCATTTTAATGTTATTATAATTGTAGAACATGATTGTTAAATTTTGGATTTCATCGTACTAAATAATCAAATAGTTCAACATGGTGATAAAATGAGAACATTATAAATTTTGTCCGTTTTTAATAAAATGAATCTTTTTATAAGTATCTTATTTCATTTTTTATTTTTTTTTTAGAAAATTAAATTAAATGAATCATGAATAGGATATAAGTATTTTTATACAGGTTTAGTGTTTCCTATACAATCTCCTTCTCAAATCCACTAATACTAAATATGAGTATGATGAGTTTGATTATGAAATCCTTTCAAATATATATTTTCATAGCTCTGTATAAGAATTGGAAACTTAGTATTTTCTAAATCCATGGTATTTCAATATTTAATTTTAAAAAATGACATTCTCAAGGTCTTAATCAGACACAATTTACTAGTATTGTATATTTTTTTAAAATAAATAATCAACCAAGATGATATTTGTATAATGAGATTCTAAATGATTTTAAATGCATAATTGAAAGAAAAAAAAATATATCCTTGAGTAAATCCATCAATTTAATTGATAAATATGATTGCCCAGTATTACACTTTTTAATCGAGTGCTAAAAATGAATATTTTCTATTACTTATATCATATGTTATTTCTCTTATTATTTATTAATCTAGCTACTAGTATGATTTGATGACATTAATATTAAAATTGGTTCTAATAAATTTTTTAATTGTGGTTTATGTTTTTTATTGTAACATAACTCTTTACCCCTATAATAGAATATATAGAAGCTAGATGTATCATACCGATCAAATTTCAACAGAGTTTCAAAATAAATTGTAATTCTTATAGATTTTTCATTTAATAGTCCTTTGGTTTGAGTTTGTATACATTTTCCATGCTATAAATGTGTTGTAAGGCTATGGTTTAGCCGAAAATAAGTTATCTACTATAAAACTAAAGTTGTTTTTCAAAAAAACTAATATGTTTGGTATCACCATGGAGAGATGATCGAATCTTCTACTATTTATGAATGAAAATAATAACGTGGAATAGAAAATATGATATTTGAGGGGTGTCCATTTGTCCATCATCATGATATAGATAGTATTCAAGTGAAGTAAGGAAATGATATTAATACACGTTAGTAAAATATTAAAAATGATGATGTTGAGAGAGTGAAAATTTTAATGGATGACACCATAACTCCAGTATATTAGGAATGTACAAAAATGACCAAGTAGAAATGTTTTATGTGGTAATATTATAGAAAAACCATGTAAAGAATTTCTAGAACCTCCATTGATTATATTATTACCTTTTATAGACTTTATCCCCAATTGTGAATATATTCCCTTAAATCATTATAATGTTTGGAAGTTAATTAAGAATCTTGGATTTTCTAATAATAAAGTTCATGAATGTTAAAAATAATTTACTCCATTTTGGGAGTAAACAACTAACCATAATGACTATAAATAATGTGGTAAGTCTTGATGGAAGGTAAAAAATTATGGAACACCATATGGTGTGCCACAAAAAGTAATGATACACTTTTCATTGATTCCCAGACATGAACATCTACTAATGTCTCTAGAAATCACACCCAATATGTGATTGCATGATGTTTAGATAATTAAAGGTAAAGATTAGTTGGTTTATTTGACATAGGGATTATCATGGCGGAAATCTGAAGTACCACATCTTGATTTTTCAGCTAAGATACATATTTTCAGGTTGGGTCTATCAAGTGATGGTTTTAATCCGTTTGGTCAGATGCTAACTACTCACAGCATGTGGAAAATTTTTATTCAGGTTTATAATCTTCTTCTATGGATGTTTATGAAAAAACCATTCACTTTTTTGAGTATATTAATATCTGGACCTTCTAATACCAGCAATTATATATATGTCTGCTTGAAACCATTAATAATAGAGTTGAAGAATCCTTTGGATATGGGTGTGTGGACATTCAATGCTTCTTCAAAAAAAAATATTTTAGATGTGTGTTTCCCTTCTATAGAATAAAATTATTTCCCTTATTATGAAATGGTTTCTGTTTGGAGTATTAAGGGAAAAATATCATATACTATTTTTATAATGAATATACTATTGGAAATGCTTAAATATCATCATAGATTCAATTTCACGGGGGATCAAATATTCTTTCCAATGTATCATTGATATAGGTAGAATCATTAAGGTTTGATAATAACATTGACACTGAAAAACCACCTCAATATATTTCAAGAATTTATGTTCTTAATAAATTTAAATATTTCATTTTTTAATTAGTTAAAGGTATCCTAAAAAATAAAAAATGAAGAATGTTGAAACTAAATCCACTAACAGTTGGAAAAATTAAAGTTTATTTTTTGAGTTTCTATATTGGTCTACCAATTTTTTATATAATTTTTTATATGTATAGAAAATTGAGAAACATTTATGTGAAATTTTACTTGAAATTAATAAAAATATCACGGGGAAGACCAAAGATGACTTTTTATCTTGATGAGACTTGTTGGATTTGTGTATTAAACCAGCACTGCATCATGTGTGTATCAATGAAAAAAAATGAAAAGTTCTGTATTCTTCTTCTGTAATGACCCCATTAGAGAAATAAAAATTTCTAGAAGTATTGGATAATATCAAGGTTCCTGCTGAATATTCTATCAATATATCTGAAAGAGTCTACAAAAGGGATTTGAAACTAAAATTCCAATAAATCATGATTATCACATCCTTCTTCATGAATTGATTCAAATAACAATTCAGAAGTTTCAATCCCATAATTTAAGGGTGATAATTTTTTTCTTATGCCATTTTTTAGAGACCTTTGTATTAAAATGTTATCCATGTGATTCTTGATAAAAACCCAACTAGAGGTTTCATTAGTTTTGTGTGAGTTAGAATAAAAATTCCCCCATACTTTTTCACGTGCATGCTGCATTTAACAGTTCATCCTCTAACTAAAACAATTATTTTGGGATCAATTACTTTTCGATGGATATATCACAATGAAATAAATATGTGAAAAATGAAATCATATGTCTGAAACAAGATTAATCCAGAAGGATCCATTATGAGAGGTTTTCGAGCACAAGAATGTATTGATTTTGGTTGAATGTATTTTTCTGAAGTGAGAACAAGACAAAACCGACTAGTGAGAAATGAAGTTGGAAATAATGGGAAAATTGATCCCTCATTTTCATTTATTACACAAATAGATGTAATTGATGGGTCATATACATTGGATACATTGATCCTTGAATAGAGGGATATGGTACATCACACAGTCCTATTTAACTGTGGTTTATTCGATGATCATATCAAGTATGTAATTTTGATATTTATATGTAATCTCATTCTATGTAATTTGACATATTCCTTAGACATTTATTATCATTTTATGTTGGGAACATAAACAAATTATATGTAGAATTCATCAATCATTGCCTTTGAAAAGGGGAGAGGCAATGCATAGCCAAGAGTTTCATGACTGCTTGAAATCAAAGGTATTATCATTACATTAATTATATTAAAATATAGATATCCATTTAATTTCATTATTCATATTTATACTAGGTATTGTGTTTACCTGTTGATCCCATTTATCAATAATTAATAGCATTGGATTTTTGTCTTAATTCATTGGTTCGTAAATGAAAATATTTAATAATCAATGGGTATAAATTTTTTAAAACTGATAGAGTATTGAAAATAAAAGCACAACATGATTGAAATATGTTAACTGCTATAACGGATTATTATTCAAGTGCATCAGATAGTCAACAATGATATGAAGATGTGTATTATTATGGACTTGTTGAGAATTTTTTTTATTGGAATACTACTATCAAGTTTGAGTGACTAATATGAAATATAAATGGTTTGATTCAATGATGTGATGTGGTACATTTATTGGTGATTCTGGATTCAAATTTATTGACATGATTAAATTCATACATACTATTGAACCATAAATTTTGGAATCAATTGAAAAACAAGTATTTTATCTGAAATATCATATGATGGATGATTATGGTATCATTAATTAAGTAATCCCAAAACATATTTTTCATGATGTTGGGGATGGAATTTCCAACATTGAATCCCCCATTGTTGTTAACCAAAATATTTCATTTGATGTATCAAATTGTCCCTTTGTGAGAGTTGATGTTAAACTTGATGTAGTGGTTGGTAATATATAAAATCAACCATATATGTTTACAATTAATTTAGTTTACCTTGATTTTTGTTTATTCGATTTTTATTAATGTAATCACTTTAATATAGTTTCATTTTTGAATGATATGTTTGTTATGGTATTGTTTGGTTTCATTAAATTTAATTAGATTTATTTAAATTTTGAAAACTGGGATTATAATGGTTTTTAAAAGAAATATAACTTGGTTTTAAATTATTATTAGTAATAGATGTTATGAAATTGTTTATTCCTTCTTTGACTTCTATGTTGTATGCATGATTTTTAAAAACAATTTCTCAAAACTGTACATTTGATTCTAATACAGATTATGAAAAATACTTTAGAAATTCCAAGGAAGTGACTATTTGATCCTAATCAATGTGTGCACAATTGTGTCACACCTCTTTCGCTTCCCTCAAAGAGTATAATAATTGTAATATTTTTGTTCTCCATTGCATATAATGTAATGATCATATTCTTTATCAAATCTTATTTAGGGAGAGTCAGTTCCACAATAGTTAACTCTTCATCCTACTTTCATCGGTCAGATCGGGGATTCTACTAGACCTAGATAGAGCACCCATATTACTCATTCAACACTGAACTACTAGTGGAAAACACATCTAACACACATTTCCATCATTTTCTTGAGCCTCTATGGATATTTTCATTCATTCATCCATTATGATCTCTGTTAGCCTCTTATTCCCATGCCATGTCTATGACACTGCCACAGATTTTCCCACTCCTGCCACTATCATCATCTTAGTTACCCTCTTATTCCCATACCACTTCTACACAACCTTCACAGATACTCCCATGTTTTCCATATCCATATCCTTTGATGTATCCCCAAGACTACTACCCATTTTATTACATGTCTACATGGATTCCATTTCTTACAATCCATCCTACATCTGATGTGGCTATTCATTAAACTTCCTATCCAGTGCATATAGATCACCCAAAGCATGCTTTGACAATTCCTTTAGAAGCATTAGACCCAATACATTACACATATCCATCACATCATATTGATAGTCCTACATTATTTTTTTATTATAACTATGTCAAATTATATCACTTCATTTTTATTTTTTCATATTATGACTTAATTAATCTTTTTTCTCCCCCTCTTATCTTATTCAGTGAGATCCTCTAGTAAGTGAAATTTTCACACTAGTACATAGGATTATTGGAATCACCAAACATAGATAATAGTGGTTTACAATGAAGAAAATCAGATGAAAGGTAAAAATTATAGGCATTTTAAATCTTTTATGGCCAGTTTATCCAAGTACCACAATATCATTCTGGTAGAATTGGTCACATTGATACATCTCAATAATGAAATCAAGGAAAAATAATGGGTGGAGATATAGTTAAGAAGATTTTATAAATTTATATCTATATTATTTTTGAATTCATATGAATTAAATTCTTTATTGTAGAGTCGGTTTAACTTTCCCAATGGTGAAGGTACCAATGTGACAATGTGGATGGATCTTCGGGGAGTTATTGTGATCATACAAGAATGTGTTATATGTTAGTTGGAGGAGAAGATTTGTTTCTGATTTAAATTTATGGAAGTGAACTAAATGCATAAACACAAGATAATATTTTAATTTTTTTATTTAATTTCAAATATTTATACAAAATTCATAATTAAATAACTTGTTCATATTTTCAACTGTCTTTTCCAAAGGCACTCGATGCTAAATAACACTATAACCTCTAGCCAAATGATAATTTGAGTTAGGTATTATGTGAGGAGAAAAAAAGGAGAGTCTTATGTCAACTAGGGAAAAATATCATCCCCGCTAGTTATTGGTCCTCATCAGGATCCTCTCATGACTATTAGACCCCCATGTTTTTTATTTCTCGTGAAAAAGACGGTGAGGAAAAATTATAGCTTCAGAGGACCATGAAAAAAGTAAACAGTGTTATGAAAGAAGTAAGATGATCACCAAACAATTCCTAGAAACTATTTCTATTATAATACCATCACTTCTATAATAGTATGATACTACTATTTATTCATAAATAGAATCAATATAATCTTTAAATAATTACCTGATTTATTCAAACTATGTTCCTAGAGGCGATTGAGCTGAAGGTGGCCCAGATGATGTTGTTGATTATGTTGTTTCTCCAAATGATCCAGTTGATGTTTCTAGTGAATTGGATATTTTTATGGTGTTGATATTGATGATGATGTTTCTTATACTAATGAGGATGTTGTAAATAGGGGATATATTGGTCCCTTTAATTTTTAATTAGCAAGAAGGACAATTTTGAATGTTCTTTAATGAATTTAATTGATGGTTGTATGAATTTATATGCACGTTTAAGTATTGTATATGGTTTGAAAACTATTAAAAGTATTTGGTTTATGGTTAAATATACAATATTTTTATTTCATTGAATGTATATAGTCTTTTTTATTTGATTTATAGGTTTATGAGGTAGAAGACGAGGTGGTGTAGCTACTACTAAACGTAGGAAGCTACCTATACCCACGATTCACCAAACCATGGGTATAAGTTCTCTATTGGGATAATATATAACATCATATTTTTTTAAACTAAGGATATAATAGAATATCTAGGAAATATACCCATATTTTCTATACAAGCCATTGGTATAGGTCTATACCCAGGCCTCCATTAGCCATGGTTTTAAAAACTATGGGTATATCCTATACCCATGGTTTTTGGGGATATACCCACGGTTTAAAATGATGGGTATAGGTTGATTTTCTAGTATTGAGTAAATATGTTATGCATGAAGCTTATTTCACATTCACAATATTTTGTGTGAACCTGATCTCATGTTTATAATGTTATGCATGGACTTGATTACATGTTCACAATGTTATGTGTGAAAAAGATTAAAAATTTTGAGTGTTATGCATGGGAAAGTATTTCATATCAATAATGTTATACGTGGAACTGGTTTCATGTTCATAAGTTTATTCAAAGGTTGGGTTTCCTATCCTTAACATAATGACTGAACCCATCTTTATTAAAACATTTTCAAAATGTTATAAGTTGATGTTTATGAAAAAAAATTATTTATTATCCCTATGTTATGATCTCATGGATCGTGTTATTTGATTCCCTTATGATTCATGTCTTATGAACTTTAAATTAGTATTCCCTGATTCAATATTATGATCTTTGATATGCAGGGTATGATTTTTAAATGTTATTCTCATGTTCTCATACCCTTATGTTAATGTTATCCTTAATTATATCCCTTTTTTACATTTTCTATGCATTTGAGCTCACCTCTTATTTTATTTTCTTTCCCTAGGTTATGAAGAATGGTTTTAGGTTGGGTATGTTTGTGAAGAGTACTAAATGGGAATATCTTTATGGGTGATATTAGAGATCCTTCATCGAAATAGAAGATTTTGTACGTAGTCTCTAAAGACACTAAATTTTAATGGTAATCTAGTGTGTGTTTCTATATTTTATTGAATATTCATATAAAAAGATGTAAAATCTATATATGATAATCATCGGTCACTATAGATAGAACTTTATTTATTGTAATGAGTTATTTAAAAATATTATAATTTCATTTTCTTTAAAAGAAAATGATGAATGAGAATATGACATATTAATGTAAGAAGAGGTAGAAGGAAAATATTTGGGACTAACCACATCACCATCCTTGAAATGAGTGGTGAGGCATTTAATAATTGATTCAGTTGATTAGTGCATTGAAAGTGAATCCTCAATGGCACTGATTTTTGAAGCTTTTATATCCTTCTTACCTATCATTTTGTTATCATAATTTTTTTAATGGGAAAATCCTCTTGATATGACCCTTTTTGTAACAATTGAAAATTAATTTCAGAATGTCATTTTGTTTTTTCTTTTTGGGTTGTTAGAAGGATTTATTTTTTGTTCGATATTTTCATCAAGAATTGAATTTCGCTTTCATTATTGGATTCGAACTCAAAATAATATATTTTTATTTTATTAAAAAAATAGTTATTTTGGAATCTTTTTGTTTTCTTTTCTTCTTTATTCATGTGTCTCTTTATCTTTATTTCATATTTTATAAGAAATCTGATGAGTTCATAGTGTGGTGTACTTTTAATTTCATATCTTCTTATACATACATCACCATTATAGCTTAGGTTATTGTAATAACCCATAAGATTTTCATTAGGAGAATATTTTTAGATTAATCATCACCAACAAACTTTCTACCCTTACATATTTCATTACACATAAAAAACATATTGATAATAAATTAATTTTAATGGATAGGAAAAGATTCAATGCTCTATCTAAACTTATATAGTATTCTATGTTTAACTTTTTCTATTCCATTTTTGTGACTTCTAAGAGATTAAAATTTTAATGAGACTTTATTATAGAATAAATACAATTAAAAACATTTTAAATCCCACAATAGAGATAATTCATAATTTTTCCATTAATTTCAAAAGTAAAAATATCATGTTTAGTATATCTATCATCCAATTTAGTTTTTGGAGTATAACCTTGCATAACCATTTTCCAAATATGATGACCAATTCGACTAAGAAAGGTATTAATTCAGTTTTTACAATAATAATAATTCATATTATTATATAATGGAGTTGTTTCAAAGGAAACAACTTAAAGAGAATTTTGAAAAGAAGAATCCATTTAAAAAAATATTCACCTTCAAAATTTTCTAGAATATTGAAAACTAAAATTAGTTTTTGAAAACTATGATTTCTAAAAAAACAATGAATTTTTTATTTGAATTTCTTATTAGAGATTAAATTAAAAGGAGTGAATTACCATTTAAAAATTAATGTGATAATAGAAATTTACAATTAAAAAATATTTTTAAATTTTAAAACATTGATATAGACTAAGTGATAAATGAAGTATTTTATTCATAGATTAAATAATTTAATTTTAAAATTTAATTATGTTTTTAAGCAAGGTGCATAGAGTACAGATCACAATTATGCAATTTATGCATATTTAGAGTTGAATTGTGAAATGTGGAAATGTAAAAAGAGAGTAAAAAACACTTTATAACGATTTTGATGTATAACATAATGTTCCCCAATATAGAAACCCATAAACCAAATAGACATGTACTGTTATACTATCCCTTGGTTTTAAAATAATCCTAAGAACTAAAATTCCTTTGTTTTAATAGAAAAGGAAGAACATGCGTCCCTTTCCATTTCACAGTTGTGATAAGAAACCCATCCCTCATATTGGTGGTTAGGAGAACACCTCCTTCACTTGTGGTTTTGAACATGTCTAAGAAGATCATGTGAGAATATAGAGATTTTCATTGTGAAAATACATTATTAATAGAGTCTTTTATATCACTATAATGATGTATAATATATGAGAGAGGGAAATTTATAGAAAGGGTAAAGACTTTTTATATTTCGAAATGATGAATGGATCTCTGAGAGGTGGTTTTTGTGAAAGATACAGATTTATTATATTGATTTAGGAAAAGAGATATTTCGTAATATGGTTGTTAGAATATATGAATATCAAGTCCTCCCTTGGTCCTCTATTTATAGCCTTCGAGGGGTTTTTGGTAGTACATGGTTGAGTTAAGTCATTAATAGGTTAGCGATACATTTTTAACCAAAATAAAATATAACATGAATGATTCTAAAATGGACTTAACAACTATACACCTAATGGTTAAAAAACCAACCCAGTTTGTCCTCAAACCAGACATCTGACCTGATCTGTCATATACTTGAAGGGGCATTCTCTATCCCCACGGGCTGGCGACAAGCACCATGGTATCGAACTAAAAACCCATGGGAATGATTTCTCCCAACCTGAACAAACACATGGCATATATATACACGAAGAAAGAAGAAATAGTTGAAATCCAATAAATATATTCCCTAACTGTAATAAAGACATTGGAAAAAAAGACTATAAAAGTATCCAAAACCCAAGGAGACAAGTCCAACTACAAAGGACCAAAACAAATACAGTTACTCCATGGGATGGATTGTATAAAATCCCACCATCTCATCACCATCTACTCAAATTCGCTGACACAAAACCTCACCGCCTCCCTATGAATCCTTTCTTTTCCCTAAATTGGAGAACATATATAGGCCTTCACACTACAAAAGAGGTGTGAAGGGTTTGTGATAACATGCTCAATAGGATATCACCCAGGTTCTCCATAACATTTCTCAGTATAATAATTCCAATATGCTCATTTTACATAAAATATGGCATGATAAGAAGTAAATCAATTTTATAAAAAACATGATAATCATTAACCTTTATTATAGTTTTAAAACAAAACAAGATATATCAATTTCAAATAAAATTTTACATACCATTATTTCATAAGTATAAACATCTATATCAAGTCTAAAATTGAAATCCATGAAATATAAAATAGAAGAAAATTTATCATCACCAAGGATAACTACAAGACTACTCGTACCATAATCAATAAAGTGTACATTCCAGTTCCTAGAACGAATTCATAGGATGAAAAGGAATACATCATGTGTAAACCCCCTAACAATGTCAATATCTTTCCCCTAGAACAATGGGATGAGTAAATAGAGGAAATCCCCATGAGAAAACCTTTTGATAATCAAAAAACATGGATGATGGTATCAAGATAACATTCCACCAAAGTAATGAAGGTAACCAATGTGCTCATTTTCAAAATTCATTCTAATTATTTGAAAAACATTTCCAAACCATTTCCTAAATCCATTTCAATGCTTTGAAAATACCCCTTTTTCTTTCCATTTATCAACAAATAGGTAAAAATTATTTTACTTTTAAAAATAATTTTCAACACAAAAAAAAAATCATTTCAACTCCATGTATAAATTAGTGTATAAATCATGAACAACAATGATCATCAACATAGGCTAGATATGAAACCACCTTCCTCAAAACACAGGTCACACTCACCCATAATGGGATCTACCAACAAAAAAAACCCAATGAATAAAAATGAAGACCCTAGAATCCAATCCACATCACAAGATTGACCTAATTTATAAAAAAATGGGTTGGAGGAAAGGTGGAAACCAACATACCTCAAGAAAAAACACCTGACATATGACAACTAACAAAAGAACGACCTTCGATATGAGATCACAAAATAGATCTAGAAGAAGACATGAATAATCCCCAATTTAGCCCAATGAATCCGATAACACAACTCAAGGGAGATACCATGATCAATGGAAGTAAAGAAGAAGAAGACCACTCACATAGAGAGACACACTATAACTGAAACAAATATCAAACACCAAAAGTAACAATCTGAAAGGAATGGGGTCTCCGAAAATCACAGTAGAGGAACCCTTGGTTGATAGAAGAGGATATCTGGAGGCTAAAATGGGAACCCAAGCCCGTATGATGCCCTGAAAAATCTATAATTGGGGAATTAGAGGAATTTTAATTCCTTTAATGACCGTTAAATCCATAGTGTTCAAGTATTCCAAAAAATTAGTCACCCTAGGTTAAAATTTGGTCTTAAAATAACTCACGACCTATAACCACTCCTCGCGTCCTATAACCTTTCATGGTGTAAAACCTTATCACATCATGCACCCATTAGCCATTACACAATTTGTAACCTAGTTACATGAAATGAAATTCCCCTACAACCTGCATGAAATCAAGAATAAAACCTCTTAAAACACTACACCAAAAAGGGAAATTAGAGAGAGGGAAAAGTGTACTCGATCAAGGTAACAAGATGCGACAAACTCCCCACCATAAAGCCTTTTCGTCCCCATAAAGTCATGTAGATGATGTAACCCTAGGAAAAAGATGAATCCAAAACTCCATCATCAAATAGTTTCATTCCCAACTCTAATGGGAATATGATTCATGTTTCCATAATAATATGACCAATGCAATAAACTTACCATGATAGAATTTCAATTGAGAATAAACGACCTCAAATGGTTTCTCCAGAAGAGAAACATCTAACTCTAATACAATTTCTTCTAAACTCAGTATGTGAGAGGGATCATGATTATACTTCTTGAGATGTGATATGCGAAAAACATCATGAATACCTGGAACGACCTGATAATTTATGAATAAAATTCATGTTCTATTAAATACTTATGGATATATGAAACACAAGCACCATTTTTTTATTATTGGTTTGAAATTTCCATTATGTAACATTATTGTCAAAAATATTGTCGTTGAATAGTGATGAAATGATTGATATAAATATATGATTTTAAGAAAAATCCTTTAAACATAGACAAAGGAGAGGATGGATTCATCTAGTAGACTCGGGCCATACGAAGCTCATTAGTCAGACCTCGAAAAGGAGGTATCATCACTGGGCTTCGCTATTGACAAAGACCAAGCTCAACTTCAATAAGTTAATCTTGAATAAAATCTCTTATGAAAGAAGATCAAGTTAATAGAGATTATCACCAAAGAAATTTTATCTGATCCGTCCCAAGAGTCTGTCACTATCGCACACCATACCCTTAGGTCTTATATGGGTGTTATAAGGGGTTATGTAATAAGGTATTAGTTACATATTTTTTAAACCAATTTTAAAAAATAAAAGTCTTATTCCATTAATTCCTTTATAGGAATAGTGTTTCATAAAAAATAATGAATTTGATAAATTTATTTTTTTAGGTAAAAATGGTAATTTTGAGAAATATATAAATTATTATATTAAACTAAGGTTTTTATTAATAATATTGTAAAATTAATTCTTATAAATTATGATTATGTTAGTTCCTTATCTATAAATGATTAGGTAATCAGTTTTATGAGAGTTATATTTTTATACGATAAAATAGAAATTGAATATTTTAAAGAATTTATGATTTTTTAAAATAATTAATATTTAAATAAAATATTATTATGAAATTTATTTTATTGTTAATAAATTAGTATATAATTTTTATGAAATAAAATTTAATTTTTATAAAGGTTTGAAAATATTTTTTTGTCAAAATCGATGAATTTTCAATAAATGTTAGTTTTCATTTTAAAAGTGAAAATTAACTTATTTAGAAAATTATTTAGATAAAGTGAATATTTGTTTTGGAATCAAGATTTCAAAATTATCTAAAGGTTAATTTATCATAGTTTTCTAATATAGTGATATTTTTGGGTAAAAATTAAATACCGTGCAAATAAAATATATGTTTTATTACATCATAATGACCCAAAAATGATGTAATATATACTATAATGGGTATTAGTGGATCAATATATGTTTTCCCATTGAAATAATGTGATTTTAAATTTGTTTTACTTATTTTGTAATGCTTTAATGAATCATCCCATATGTATAATATATTTTATAATTTTAAATTCATTTCCTTGAGAGTGTGATCCACCTCCACATAAGTAAGGGAAATATTGTAATATGTTTAGAAATTTTCCTTATAAAATAATTTTTTTTCAATACTCTTTGGAAAAACCATGTGAAAAAACCATGTGAAGGTTTTTGGTTTTGAATAATTAATTATATAGATTCCAATACCTAGGTTTGTGAAATATTGAAGAATTTCCCTCTAATTTCCTATATAAACCCACAAAATCACCAACATATCTTCACTCATAATTTCTGTAGCACATCCCTAATCTTAAATACCCTCTCTAAAATCATCCCAAGGATCCCCCATCATATAAGAATCTCCTCTTCAAGTTTTTAAGGTAACACACTCATGTAAGGGATCCTCACGTTTCCTCCTTTATCTTTTTTTTCGAGTTTCATTATGTTATTAAACCATTTTATTTTAAATTAAAAATGTTGGGATATGATTTATCACCTCTCATGTACTTACATACTTATTATTTAATGATGATATACCCCTTTCTCTCTCATTAATTCCTTATGTATACACCCATTACAGTGCTGAAATTTTGTAAGGGATTTCACCCTTCTAATTTCCCATCAAGAATTTCTTCTATATTATGTATCTAACTTCCATTTCATATGTTGGGATATTATGTTACATGATAACATTATTTTATATTTTATTTATAAATTTTGATATACCTATTTCTCCCAAATCAATCCAATTTATGAATTCCTATATGATGTAGTTATGCTGGAAAAATTACACCGTGATTTTCAAAGCCAAAATCATCACCTAGTGAATACCACACCCATTTATCTATCAAGGGTATTAACCTTTATGAACATATAAATATTTAATGGTACATACATGTATGTATTACACACTACTTTATCATGGAATAAGTTATGGTGTTGAATGAATCTATGTAATATGAATTATGTGGAACACTTAAGCATGATATTGAAATGATTATGAAGGGTGCACCCGGATAGCACATTAGTGCATTAAATAATGTTTAGTACCATGATAATTCATTTGAAATGATGGTTTACTCATGATAATTCATTTGAAATGGGTTTTTACTCATTCTAATACATTTTTAATGAGCATTGGCTCATTAGAATTCCATGTTGTATGTTGTTTTTATATTTCCATGTTATGATAATCTTGTTATATCATGCCTTTATGTTTATACTTCTATTATGATACATATATATTCCTATTACCTAACATGTATAGTATTATTCATGTTATTTCTTGTTTAATTCCCTAATGGGGTTTATATCTCACCCCTTTCTTATGTATTACCTCTAGTTATCCCATGAAATGCTAAGTATGAAGGAATATTGTGTTCATGTAAAAACAATTTAAATAAAGATGTTGTATTTCATGTTTTATGTTTTTATGTAATGTTACTAATTTTTGAGACACTATACCTCTTGATCCTCAGATTTTTTTAATTGAAAGATTATGTAATAAATCATGTTTAAATATGTAATAAATAGAACGGTTGTTATGGTTGGTATCAAAGGATATGTTTAGTTATTTTTTGGAGAAGGGTTAAAAAACTCTTGTGAAAGAATTAGGGATAAGACTGGGTATAATAAAATAATACATATATTTTTGGGAGTATAGATAAATTGTTTTATCAATAAAATACATCCCTCTCTATATATGAACAAATAGAGGTGGCTCTGATAGAGATATATCAGGGGTAAAACCCAAAAACGCCGTCTTGAGCTAGACTCGAATAGGAACTGGTTCACAATAACGGGTCTTGTTTCACTCTTGTATCGACACTCCTGGGGGATATTCTTTGGTAAATTCATAATCATTGTATGAAACATTATTAAGGGAATAAAAAAATACCCTCTGAATATATGTTCAGAATTAGATCATGGATAACATATATTCAAGCCTATAAATTCATAAGTTAAGGAAATCAATTTAATTAATAAATTGTCTATTTTTTTCATTAGATTCCCCTTTATGTGTTTAATAGTTTAAAATAATTACCCATAAGTTTCCTTTTCTTCTATCCAATGGATGTTAATAGGAGGACTTGAGCAAACAATCGATGTGAATATCAATGAGATGACTGTTCTAATGAGATGCACAATCCGATGAGAGCGGGAATAACAAATTCTTTCACTATAATATTTCCATTAACTCAATATTTGAATAGAATCATGGGTCTTGAAGAATTTCCAAGCCCCCCCCCCACACACACACACAACAAAGAACAATACAAAATCTAGAGATTCATGAGGCAAATTCCTCCTAATTTCAATGGATCATCTGATCCATCAATCATCGAACAATGGATCAACTACATTGAGAAGTCTTCTCCATAATTAAATGTTCCAAACAAAATAAGGCTCTTTTTTTGATAATCATTTGGAGGTCAAATCTAGTCAATGGCAGACATTGATCAAAAATACAAATCCGAAGTAAGAGATCGAGGCGTTGGAATGACATTATTTCCAAAATTTTTTTCGATAAGTATTTTCTTCACACCATCCAAATTAAGATATAAATGGACTAACTTTACAAAAAGAAAAAATATCTCAAATCCATTAGAGAAAACGAGTAAAAATTCACAAGGCTTGCATGATATGACTAGGGAATTTTCGTTACCCCTAAATGCAAGGTTGACAGCTCCTTTGGTGGGATAAAACCTAGCCTATCAAAAGCCCAAGAAATTCGTGAATTTGATAACTATGGGGAAATTTTATGATGTTCTATCAAAGTCAAAATGGAGATAGAAGAATCATAGGGATATCATAGGGATAATGAGCGGAAATTGGACTTTAATTCGGGGAGTCCGATGGATAAATCCAACGGTGCTAATAAATTCCAACACCCCACTTGATTAAGGTGCAAAAACATGATCCACGTAAATTGCTTGAAGGGGACATGGAAATGCTTTTGGTGAGGAAGAGAAGGGAACCTGACCAATAATTTCTCACAACAAAAACCCGCTATAGTGACAGATGAGAGGAATTCCTTGTTCGACCCTCAACGCATTGTTCATTGCTACAACTATAAAGAACTAGGGAAACCTGCAAACCAGTTCCCTAAGCCAAGGGTTTTCTGAGGAAACCTAGATCCTCCAAGGTAGCAAGGGCAAGATTTTTCATCACTACTATCGAAGAGAATCCTGAAAATGAGTTGGTGATAGGTATTTAGTTATTCATTAATGAATAGTGAACATATTTTTTTATTCTAGTTATACGCATTCTATTATATCCTGAAAGTTTAGTAGAACAATCCAAAAATCACCAAATATCATGGATGTAATGATTTTTATGGTAATGTAAAATGGGAAAATTATTGCATCCTATGAATATAACACCTTCCTTATTATAATTTTGTGATTGAACATCCCAGAGAACCTATTCATACACCCTCAAGTAAAATTTTATGCAATTATTGGCATGGATCGGATTTCCCTAAATAGAGCCAACATAAATTTCCATGATAGGGAAATCACTTTCTATGTGGAGGATCGACCCCTGATTCTATACAACTGCAAGGAGGAGGATGAATCATCTTTATCACCGTTAATTCATGCATGGATATTACTGGCCCATAAGTGTGCATATCTTTCTTAGATGATTGAGTCTAAGGAAGGAACCATCTAAAAAGACATGCCAAATGTGAGGGAATTTAATGATGTGTTTTCCAAGTAATTTACTAGTCTTCCTCCTATAAGAGATGTAGAATTCTCAATTTATCTTATACCTCATGAATTTACAATTTTCAAGACTCCATATAGAATTCCTATTGCCGATCTTGAGAAGATAAAGAAATAAATACATGAGAATCTAGATAAAGGGGTTATACGCCCAAGTGTTTCACCATGGGGTGCACCAGTCCTCTTTATCAATAAGTAGGATAGGTCAACACACCTTGGTAATGATTATCATGAGCTTAACAAAATCATGATAAAGAACATGTATCATATACCACAAATTTATGAATTGTTTGATGAGATATATAGAGAAAAATAATTCTCCAAGGTGGACCTGTGGTTGGGATATTACTAATAAAGACTTAAGAAGGAGGATATCACCAATAATGCTTTTCATACAAGGTAGAAGCACTATGAATTCCTAGTAATGACTTTGAGACTCACTAATTCTCCATCACTCTTTATGGACACGATTAATAGAGTCTTTAGATATTATGTTGAAATATTTGTTCCAGTATTTATTGAAAATATTCTAATATACTTCAAAACCAAGTATGAGAATGAGGATCAACTAAGAACTGTACTAGAGACCTTGAGACTGGATATCTCTATGAAATTTACAAAAAGTGTGTGTTCTGGTTTAATAAAGTCTCATTCTTGATTCATATCATCATAAGAAATGGGATATCTGTGGATAACTCCAAGAAAAATGCTATTGAGGGATGGTTGAGGCCAACATCTATGCTATATATCTATAGATTCCATGGTTTAGTGGGATATGATTACCGATTTATGAGAATTTTCTTAGGATTGTTAAACCCTCTTACCAAGCTAACTCAGAATGGAGTCAAGTTTGTTTGGAATGATTAATGCTATGAGAGGTTCAAGGAGATGAAAATGAGGCTTATCATTATGCACATACTCAAAATACCCACAAGTAGAGAACTTTATGTGGTATTTAGTTATTCATAGAAGATGTTTTTAGGTTTTGTGTTGATGAAAAATGACAAATTAATTGCCTATGCTTCAAGGCAATTAAATGTTCATGAGCAGAACTATCCAACACATGATCTGAAGTTGGATATAGTAATATTTTCTTTAAAAATTGACAAAATTACTTCTTGAGGCTAAGTGTGAAAAATATATGGATAAAAAAAGCCTCAAGTATATATTCATATAGGAAGAGTTTAATATGTACTAATAAATATGGTTAGAGATGATTAAAGACTCTGACTGATCAATCCATTACAACCCTGGGAAAGTGAACAAGGTGGAATCTGCTCTTAGTAGAAAGGACTCAGAAATTCTACCATCGAAAAGAATTGAAAAAAATCCAATCTTTTTAGATTTGTTGAATATGGACATGGGAATCAAAAATAAGTGAATAAAATCAATCCTTTCAGAAATGATTGCTCAACAATATCTTTTGTAATGGTTAAAGGATGATCTCAAGGATGATTTGAGAATTCAGAAGAATGTGTAAAATATCATAAAAGGGAAATCCTCATAGTTCAATGTTAAAAAATAAGGAATTGGGAGATTTGGGTCAAGAATATGTGTTCCATGAAATCCAGAGTTAAAGAGTGAACTTTTGGATGATGCACATAGTATGATTTTTTCTATTCCACAAGGAAACACAAAGTTGAATCGAGATCTTAGGGTGCATTATTGGTGGGATGACAAGAAGAAAGAGATAACAGAGTATAAATCAATGTTCTTGGTATGTCAGTAAGTGAAGGTTTAGAGGAATAAGTCCAAGGGTATGGTGAAACCATTACCCATGGAAACATGAAAATGGGAGAACATAACCATGTACTTTGTCCCTGAATATCTAAAGGAATAGAAATGAAACCATTCTATCTAGGTTGTTTTGGATCATCATACAAATACTTCACACTTAATTGTAATTCTAGTGGATTTATCATTTGATAAACTGGTGTGGATATACAATAGAGAATTGGTATGGTTCTATGCAGTACCACTATCGATTATATTAGATTGAGATTCATGATTCACCTCTATGTTCTGGAAGATTCTATAACATGATCTAAATAATGATCTGAACTTCAATATGTCTTATCATCCTCAAACGGATGGTCAATCTGAGTGGACTATCCAAAAAGTTGGTGACACATTGAGAGCATGTTCAATGGGCTTCAAGGGAGTATGGGATAAACATCTTCCTCTGGTTGACTTCTCATACAACAATAGTTTCCACTAAATAATCCAAATGGATCCTTATGAATCACTTTATCGGAAGAGGTGTAGAACACATGAATGTTTGGATGATGTTGGGGTGAGAAAACACCAATATCCAGAAATGGTCAATGAAATGGTGGAGAAGGTTAAGACTATGTAGTATTACATTAACCCTACTCAATGTTGACAACAGATCTATATTGAAAATCATCGACGAGAACTAGATTTTGATATTAGAGACATGGTATTCCTTTGTACATAACCATGAAAGAGAGTTATGAGATTTGGGAAGAATGAAAAGCTTATTCCATGGTATATCGACCCTTTTGAGATCCATGATCACATAAGAGATGTGACTTATCGACCAGCACTCCCACCAAACCAGTCTCAAGTACATGATGTACTCCATCTATCATCCTTGAGGAAGTACATACCTGACCCATCAGATATACTCACTCCAGAGGTGGTACCATTGGAGAATGACCTCCCTTATAAAGATAATCTAGTGACAATCATAGATTTTAAAGAAAAAGTTATAAGAAATAGTATGACGCCCCTCATCAAGGAGTGTTGTAAAAAGCACAAGTTTGAAGAAGCAATGAGGGAACCTAAGGATGTTATGAGGCAGATTTACCCTCATCTGTTTTAGTGTGGGAGATGGAAATTTAGAGGGTGACATTTTTTAAGGGGGGGATTTTGTAATAAACTAATCATTTATGAATAAAATTACCTTTCTTTTAATATCTTATGAATATAGAAAACACATGCACCCATTTTTATTTGTTTTAAATGGCTATTATATATCATTATCATTCATAATATATCCATTGAACAGGGATCACATGACTGATATAAATATAATCTTTAAAAAAAATACTTTCAACATATAAAAATGAGAGGGTGGTATCATCCAGTAGACTTGGGTCGTATAAAACTCATTTTTTAAAGCTTGTAAAGGAGGTAGTGTCATTGGGCATCACTCTTGACCAAGCCCAAGCTGAGTTTAAACACGTTAATCTTGAACATAATCACCTATGAGATAATTTCATGTTAATAGAGATTATCACCCGAGGGATGTTATATGGGCTACCCAAAGAGTCGGTCACCGTCGTAGACCTTACCCTTAGGTCTTATACGACCATTATAAGAAGTTATGTAATAATGTTACAATTAATTATTGTGTAATCCATTTTAATGAATAAATGTATTATTCCATAAATTCTTTTATTAGAATATTCTTTCTTAAAAAATTATTAATTTGATAAATTTATTTTTTGGGTAAAAATTGTACTTTTTAGAAATAAATACATTATTCTATTAAACTATGGTTTCTATTAATAACACTATAAAAACCATTATTATAAATGATAATTATATAAGTTCCTTATCTTTAAATGATTAGGAAATCGGTTTGACAAGAGTTATATTTTTAAATAATAAAACAGAAAGTGTATATTTAATATAATTAATTAATTTTTGAAATAATTAATATTTCAATAAAATATTATTATCAAATTACATTTATAAATAATAAATGAGTATATAATTTTTATAAATTCAACTATAAATTTTATTTGGGATTGAAAAATATTTTTTTGAAAACCCGTAAATTTTTAATAAATGTTAGTTTTCATTTTAAAAGTGAAAAATATAATATTTAAAAAAATTAGATAAAATGATTATTATTTTTCGAATAAGGATTTCAAAATAATCTAATAGTGAATTTTACTTAATTTTCTAAGAGAGTAAAATTTTGGGGTAAAAATTAAATACCGTATAAATAAAATATGTGTTTTATGACCTCATAATGACCCCAAAATGATGTAATAAAAACTAAAATGGGTATTATCTGACCAATGAATGATTTTCCATTAAAGTAATCTGATTTTATATTATTTTTACTTATTTTATAAAGCCTTAGTGAATCCTCCAAAATGTATAATATATTTTATAATTTTAAATTCACTTCCTTGAGAGTGGGACTCATCTCCACATAAGCAAGGGACATATTTTAATATGTTTTACCATTTTAATTATAGAATTATCTTTTCTACTATTATTTAGAAAAAACCATGGGGAGGTTTGTGGTTTTGAATATTTAATTATATAAATTAAAAAACCTTAGTTTGTGAAATATTAAAGAATGCCCATCTTAGTTCCTATATAAAACCACCAAATCCCCCACTTCTCTTCACTAAAGATTATTGGTAAACATCCATACTCTGACCTAACCTCTCTATAATCCTTCCTAGGCTCCATATTCTCTCATTAATCCACTCTTTCTGTATTTGAAGTCACACACTAAAGTAATGGATCCTCAATTTCCTTCATTTCTAATTTTCATCGAAGTCTCATTATGTTCTTATACCATTTGATTTTTAATTAAAAATGTTTGTGTAGGATTTAGAACCCCCCCCCCATACATCCCTCCTTATGTTTGGAAGATGATATACCCCTTTCTCTCTCATTAATATCTTCTGTGTACACCTCTTACCATACCGAATGTTTGTACAAAATTTCTCTTTTCTTATTTTAATTCAAGCATCTATTTTATATTATGTATCAAAAATACATTTATAATGTTGGGATATTATGTTCCATGATCCCATTATAGTATATTTCTTGTATAAATGATGACAGTCCCATTTCTCTCTCATCATCCCAATTTATGAATTTCCATATGACGTCGTTATGCTGCAACAAATGCACTGTGATTTTCCCAGCCAAAATCATCATGTACTGAATAAAAAACCCATTTCTAAATCAAGGGGATTCACATTTATGAGAATATAAATGTTGAATGGTACATACATTTATGTATTCCACATTTTTTGATCATTTAATAAATGAATATGTTGAATGAATCTGTGTTATATTATTTAAGAGGAACATTTAAGCATGAGATTGAAATGATTATGAAGGGTGTGTCCGGATAGTGCTCTAGTGCCTTGGCTAATGTTTAGTATCTTGATATGCCATCTGAAATAAGGGTTTAATCATGATAATTCATGTGAAATGAGGTTTTACTCATTCTAATCCATTTTCAATGATCCTTGGCTCATGCTAATATCATGTTGTTTGTTGTTACAACATTTCCATGTTTTGATAATCATGCTATATCATGCATTTATGATCATGTTTCTCTAATGCTTTATTGATATGATTATTTCCTAACATGTATATAATTTTTAATGGTATACCTTATTTAATCCCTTATTGGGATTTATAGATCACAATTTTCATATTTATGTCTTTAGGTTATCCCATGTAATGCTAAGTGCGAAAGAATGCTATGGACATGTAAAAAAGGTTTTCAATAAAGATGTTGCATTTAATATTTTAAGTTGTTATGTAATGTACCTAATTTCCTAGGACACTAGACCTATCAATGCTCAGAGTTTTCTTAAGTGAAATGTAATATAATAAATCTTTTTTAAATATGTAATAAAGATCGGTTTTGTTATAATATCTATCAATTGAAATGGTAATGTTTACTAATAAAAAATTTTCCCAATCCTATAAATGACCTAGAATGGTTCAACATATATCTGAGCCAACTTTAAATTTTATCCAAGGCAGTGGTGAACCAACAAAGGAGAAATATTCAAGAAAACTCAATCACTAATGTAAAACACTAGGGGTAATGTTGTTGATCTGCATATGATATTTTTCAATTCCATGATATAAACAGGCTTTGATAAACATTCTGAATCTTTACGAACATCTCCAGAAAAAAACACGGTCTATATAAAGACACCTCACCTACTATATCCCAACAAAGAGCTGTTCAACACAGGCAACTATACAAAACCTTAAAGGGATCCATTTTGATCGATGAATGATAATTGTTGTTACAATCAAACTTAACCATTCCAAGATGGCTACCCAATAATCCATCAGAATCCCAAACATGGGAACACTGTGTATTCTCTAGGATCTAAATTTCTACCTTTTTCTAACTATTTGTCTATGGATATTATGTTTTTCTCAAATTGAAAATAGTTCACATCACCAATTTCAGAATCCTATAGAACCTCGAGTTAAACCTAGGATCCTTATCCAAAATAATGGTTGAAGGAATCCCATATAACCTAAAAATATCCAACACATATAACATACCCAAATATTAAACCCTAGTGGTATCCTTGATCCATATGACATGAGAAAACATCATCAAACAATCAGTAAATACCTAGATATAATTCCTCCCTCGAGGAGTCTGTGGTAATCCAAAACAAAAAACAAAAATACCTCATCCCATTTCCAAAATAGAAATTGAAATATGTTAAAGAAAACTAGAGTGTTTCAAGTTCTATAACTTTATCTATTAGAAGTTTTAACTATAGGACACATAATCTCTAATTTCATGTTTCATACCTAGCTACCAAAATCATCATCTCAAATCATAATACATCTTCATAGTGCCTAGATGAATGGACTAAGAAGTTACGTGGAAATTAAACAAGACTAAACTCCTCAATGATATTAGTATGATAACCTGCTTCCCATATTAGAGCATACCATCCGAAGAGAGTGAACAACCAGAAATGGTCACCCCAAAATAAAGTTTCTCTCAAATTTTACTAAATTGATGATCTTTCTACTAACACTGCAAAATAGGCTCCATGAAAGATGATGATAACTAAAAATTATTTAGAACCATGCCTAAAACATCCTACTAGGAATTCAAGTGTAACTGAGTTAATATCCTTATAATGATCCACTCCTCCTTATATTCTAGAATAGCCTATGATGGTACTTTTTTACTAAGAGAATCGTCAATGACATTTTCCTTTTCCGGGGTGTAGGTGATATCAAAGTCAAATGTATGAAGGTATTCTACACATATTCTATGTCTTGTATTCAAGTAATTCTGAGAAAATATATACCTCAAACTCTTATGATCAAAGAAGACCATGATCTCCTCCACAAAAAATTATTTCCACCAATACTTAAGCACACACATAATTGTAGTACACTCTAAATTGTGAGTGGGGTAATTATTCTTAGGTTGTCAGAGCTAACATGAGTTGTAAAACACCACATGTTCATGATACATAAGAAGGAATCCCAAGACATCTCCAGAAGTATCACAAAACACCACATATCCCTTACCAGGATGAGGTAAGATCAGAGTTGGAGCGGATGTCAAAAGTTGTTTCATTTCATTAAAACAGGACTAGAACATCTTATTCCATTTGATATTCCCCACTTTCATGGTAATAGAAGTAAAAGGTTGTACCAACTTATAGAAATCATTAACAAACTATTATTATTATCCAGCAAGACCAAGGAATCTCTGTATCTCAAGGACATTTTGTGGTTCCTTCTAGGACCAGACAACATTAACCTTCTCGGGATCAACTGATAAGCCACGTTCATAAAAAATTTTCCCCTAAGAGATTCACTTCTTGAATCAAGAATCTAGTTTTTGAAATCATTCTATAAAAATGGTGGATTCTTAAAATTTCTAGGACCAGACATTGATGGTACTGGTGCTCATGCTCGGATTCCAAATAAACCAGAATATAATCCACAACCACTACCACAAATGTGTCAAGATATTGATAGAATATCTAATTCATCAAATCCAAAAAAACTATAGGAGAATTATTTCAACAAATAGGCATAAATAGATATTCATAATGGCTATAACTGCTCTTGAAATATGTCTTTTGTATATTAGACTCCCAAATTTTGAGTTCATGAAAACCCTACCAAAGATCAATAATTGAAAACCAATTTACCCCCATTAACTGGTCAATCAAATCATATACAGGAGGTGAAGGATATTTGTTCTTAATTACCCAGTTCAAATTCTTATATTATACACACAACCGAATTTAACTATCTGCCTTCTTGGAAAAGAGAATGGGGGATTCCCAAGGAAAAATGCTTGGGTGAATGAAACATTTTCCCAAAAGATCATCCAAATGAATCATGGGCTCTGTCAGATCTACTGGTACCATAGGATAAGAAGGTATCAATATCACCCGAATTCCTAGAACATGGTTAATCATAAACTCAACCACTCTCTCTAGAGGATGAATAGAGAATTCATTTGGGAAAACAACTGAAAATTCCCAAAAAGTAATAAGAATATTAGCAACATAAGAAAATTAATCGGGCTCAATTGAAATGTTAGATATAAAAATTTAGAGATCTGTGAGGTAAGGTCTTGCATGAACAAACACCAGGACCCACTCTCTAGTAAACACACGACATCTCTCATCAGCAGTAAGAAAAAAATATGTTGATGATAAAAACCAGCCTCTTTGGGATGAGTGAAAAGCCAATCCATACTAATGATGATATCAAAAAAATACAAATCAAGAATAAAAAAATCCCAGACCATCTCTATATTATCTATCATTAACAAACAAGGACACGAAAATCCCTATTATTTCCTCTTACCTAGAGGTATCAATAACTCCATTATAATGGTCATATATTCTATTATATGTTTAAGAATATCAATAAAACATTAAGATATAAATGATTAGGAGGAACCATTATCATATAAAGTAATTTCTATAAAAGATGTTATATGGATAGTCCCTATCAATGTTGTTGGACATGTATTGACTTCTTTTGGACACTCATATACTGTGTGAAAGTGCTTCACTCCTAATACCTATGGATGGATCCCTTTTTTCATTAAAGCTGGAAAACCCTGACCATAACGAGGAATAGTCATATCCTGACAAGAGTGTAGTAAGTAAACAGTGCATTTATAATTATTTCAAATCATTGTGGGCATGGGAAAAGAATGTCTTGTGAGTCTGACCTTATGCCACTAATATAAATTCAGAGGCACACTGCTAGTTGTTGTAGATTCTATAGAGAAGGATCACTTCTGAGACCCACCTCCACCACTTATATGATGATCCTACCACTTCCTTTTCTTCCCATTCAGGCCACTAAAACTACCACTAGATGTAAGAGAAGGGGTGGGAAAACCATTCTTGCCCATCATATTTATATGTTCCATCATAGCTACATATACCATCTCTTTATAGGTATAATGTTTCAACATAAATACTAATTATCAGATATCTAGTCGGAAACCCTACAGGTACTTCTGAGGCTTTATCTAGTTATTATTCACAACATATAGAGAAAAAAAACATGCTTATAAAATCAATTTGACTATAAAGACACTGAACATTCTCCCTGTTGAAAGGACAATTACTCCGTAGACTTTTTTAACACCGAGGACTCTGGAAAGAAATTAATGGAAGAACAATGTTTGGAAACCAATCCTATAAAATTCTTCATGTTGGTCTTCATGGTCCAAAGAATCCCACCATCACTTATTGGAACCATCGATCCTGAAAGATGGACACTTCACCTTGATTTTTTTTAGGTGTCTCTAGGAAGTCGAAGATCTGATTGATCCTATCCAGCTAGTCCTCCACCTCTGGAGGATCATCTGTTCCTTTAGAGGATGATGGATTCTCATGAAAGAATTCCTGTTATTGATATATCACTAGTGGAAATATGGGATTTAACGTCGACGTAATATCGTTGGGTTTTTATAAACCGATGCCAATAGTATGTGAGGAAAATTTATGGCGTTGTTTTTTAGTAAAACCAATGCCAAAAACAATTACTTGATGATATTTCACATCAATTTTGTGAAAAACGCCACGGAAAATCAAAAAAACTTTTTGGCGTCAGTTTTGAAGAAAACAGAATCCAATAAAAAAACATTTTGGTGTCGGTTTTAAAGACAAATGACTCCATAAGTTAATGTTTCGGCATCGGTTTTCTCCAAAACCGATGCTGAAACATAAAATCCTGTTAATTTTCAGCGTTGGTTTTGGTAAAAACTGGCACCGAAAATAATGAAAAGGTATTTTGGGCGTCGATTATTCTCAAAACCGATGTCGAATGTTTTTTTTAATTTTTGGTGTCGTCATTTAACAAAACTGACACCGAAAGTCTGTTAAAATTAATCGGGGTTGCGAAACCCTCATTTTGTTGGATCGTCAAAATCAAAACCCGTTATGGAACCTTGGACTCCCAACAACCTTCGAAGCATTATTTGTGATCTTGGAAGGCTATTGTTGATCATTTTGTTCCATTTTCACGATTTTCGATTTTCATTCTTCATTTTTATCTCTTGTTTTATCTTTCATTGTTTATTTCTTCTTCCATAACCCTATTTGACGCAACATTCAATTTTCGTTTGATTTTAGTTGTTTTTTATCATTATTTTTGGTTTTTTATTATCATTGTTAGTATATATTTTTTAGTTTTTGTTTTTTGAAGTCATTATACTGAACTCAGTTTGGATTGAGGATCTCCATTCAGGTTAAACTTCAAATTTTGTAAGTTTTTTTTAATTTTGTAGATAAAACATTAATCATTCAATTTGGTTATTGATTTTATTTAATTATTAGTTTATATTTTATTTTAAATGTGTTATTACATGGTTAAATTTTCTTTCAAAAAACATTCTTAAATATCCTGTCAACAAATTATATATTTTTACATTGACTCTAATCAAATTTCACCCAATACACTTACTGCACACTTTAAATTAATGCACTCTTCATTAATTTTGACACATGCAACAAAGAAATAATGAAACAATTATGTATAATGACCTAATAAATTTTAGAAGAATGATATTATAATTAAATTATAATATCAATATAACACACATGTATATAGTATGAAAATAAAATGGTTAATATTTGTAAATGTGTTTCATATCTAATATTTTCTATCTGATTCTACATAGTTTTTATTAAATGTGTTTTTGTTTATAAATTATCTGATAGATATTTAAATTTTTATATTTTTTAATATATTCACCAAATATATTGTGATATCTGGTATTTAATAGATTTTAATTGGATTCATCTATGAAGAACCACTAGTGAATATGAAAAAGGAGTTGATAATTTTTTAGAATTCACTAAACGACATCTTAAAAACATTGATTTGTTTTCTGTCCATGTGTGATGTGTGTGAATATGAGAAAGTTAAACTCCAGAGAAAACAATGATCATCTCATTTGTTATGGTTTTAGTCTTAATTATACACGTTGGATCTGGCATAGTGAAAGAGCTGAAAATTCAACATCCAATATTGATGACGATATTCATAATGAGGCAGAGGATCGTATTGAAGAATTAATTCATGATTTAGGTGTTGAAACCATAAAAAAAACACCAACTATTGAACGATTGTAAATAGATTCTGAGAAACCATTATTCCTAGGTTGCAGTAAATATACAGTGTTATTTGCAGTTTTGAAATTAGTAAACCTAATAGAAAAAAATTGGTGGGGTGATAAAATTTTGTCTAGTTTACGTGAGATTTTAAAAGAGCTATATCCAGAAGGCAAAGAGCTTCCATATTCTAATTATGAGGAAAAGAAAATTTTATGCCCAATGGGATTTGGGTATAAAAAGATACTTGCTTACCCTAATGATTGTGTTCTGTATAGGAAAGAAAATGAATATTTATCAAGTTGTCCTACATGGGGGACATCACAATATAATATAGATGAGAATGTCAACTCAGATTCATTCTCAGTTAATGTCATCTAACATCATGAAAAATCAATTTTGTTCTTTCCAATGATGTCATCTAATATTTTTTGGATACAATTCTGATAATTCAATTGTTATTCATTTTAGGTACTAGAATCAAAACTCCTGCTAAATCAATTTTATACCTTCCAATAATTCCTCGTTTCAAGCATCTATTTTCAAATTCAATTGATGCAAAAAGGTTAAGATGACATTTAGATGACCGCATATCTGATGGTAACTTAAGTCACCCTTCCAATTCACCACAACAAAATATTTTTGACAAAAAAGTTCATTATTTTGGATGTGAAGTTAGAAATCTTAGAATGGGATTGTGTACTAATGGAATGAATCCATATCAGGGCCTCAGTAGCCAACATAGTTCATGACCTATTTTTCTAGTTGTTTACAACTTGTCCCCACATCTATGTATTAAGAGAAAATATGTTATGACGAGCTTGATGATTTCTGGACCAAAACAACTGGGAAATGATATTGATGTGTATCTTTCCACATTTATTTGATGATTTGAAACTGCTAAGGGAGGAAGGTGTTAAATATTTCGATGCATATAAGAAAGAGTATTTTCTTTTGTATGCTATGATAATGTTCACTATAAATGAATTTCCTGCATATGGAAACTTATCTGGATATAGTGTTAAGGGACATAAAGCATGTCCAATTTGTGCAGAACAAACTTTATATTATAAACTGAAGAATGGAAGAAATAGATTGTACATGGGACATTAAAGATTTTTGCAAATTGATCATCCTTATCATAGATGGAAAAAATCATTTAACGGTTTACAAGAATACAACCTTCCCCCTCAACCATTGTCAGTTAAAGAATACTATGACAGGTTGATAGATATTGATATGACATTAGGAAAGAGAAGAAGTTCTGGTTTTCAGAAAAATATCTAGATGAAGCAGTATATTTTTTTCGAACTACCTTATTGGATATTTTTAGAGATAAAAAAAACATTGATGTTATGCATGTTGAGAAAAACATACGTGACAGTTTTATTGGAACTTTTTTAGACATAAAAGTAAATAAAAAAGATGGATTTCATGCTATATTGGACATGATATTGATGAGAATAAGTTAGGATTTAGGTCCCACATTGTAAGGAAAAAGAACATTTTTACCTCTGCCTTGTCACACATTAAGTAAATTTGAAAAGATGAATTTTTTTTCAGTGTCTTCATGGTATTAAAGTACCTAGTGGTTTTTCTTCAAATGTGAATAATTTTGTGTCATTGAAGGATTGTAAATTAATAGGTATGAAATCTCATGATTTACATGTGTTGATGCAACAAATTCTACTAGTAGCAGTATATGGTATATAGCCGACAGTTTACAAAAAGACTATCATCGGGTTATGTAATTTCTTCAAATACATTGTTAGCAACGTCGTTGATCCAAATTTGTTAGATGTGTTGGAGAATGAAGTAACTCTTATTATTTGTCAACTAGAAATGTATTTCCCTCCCACATTTTTTGATATAATTGTTGATCTGTGGATTCATTTGGTGCGTGGGATAAGAATTTGTGGGCATGTTTATTTAAGATGGATGTATCCTTTTGAAAGATATATGAAAATTTTGAAAGGATATGTTAAAATTCCTTATCGACCAAAGGCCTCTATTGTTCAAAAATATGTATCAGAATATGTGATTGAGTTCTGTACTGATTATACTACTATAATTCTGGGCAGTTGAGCGCGTCAGTATTAGAGGCCGCCATTTGGCGGTCGTTAAAACAAATATTAGCGGCCGCCAAATGGTGTTCCCTAATACTGAAATAAAATTTGGCGGTATTTTTCCCGCCTTTTGGTTGCATGTATTAGTGCCACCATTTGGCAGCCGCTAAAGGGTGTATTAGCGTCCGCCAAATGGCGTCCGCTAATACTGAAGCAAAAAATCAGTGGGATTTTCCCCTCATCTTCTTCAACAAGACCTGCAACTCCTTCACATCATCGCCTGCCGCCGCGTCGCCCCCTGCCGCCCCACCCCCGCCTCACCTGCATCCATCCCGAACACATCAGTGCACCTCATGTGACCCTATGGTCTCCCCCCGACATCACCCCACCACAAAACGACTCCCCCTAACCAACCCAAACCCTCCCCGACCACCGTGCATCCTCCATGGTCGGTGAGCCAAGCTTGTGGCCAACTTCCGTGTTGCCTACTACATCACGGGCCAAAAACTTCATTTTTTTGGGGTTGATCTTTAGAGGCCTCCATTTGGCGGCCGCTAAAGGCTTTAGCGACAAGCCAAAAACATCCGCTGTTTGGCAGATGCTAGGCGGACGCTAAAGGGCTTTAGTGGCAGCCAAATGGCGGCCCCTAAAGCCCTTATTTCTACTCGTGTTATTTGAATGAGGTGGAGCATATTACTCTCCCTGTATCTCAACAGATGATAGTTGATAGTGAAGGTAGAGGGGTTTGAGGCTTAAAGGTAAAGTTCATTCCACATGATGAAGTGATGCAGACACATTTATACATTTTGAACAACACAGATGAGGTTCAATCATATATATCCTCACAAATTGCAGAATTAAAGTTACGATATCAGAAAAGAAACGAAAAGTGGATGATGATTTTGCATAAGAAGACATTTGTTTCATGGTATATAGAGAAAGTCACCCCAGATATATCTGCATCAAAAAAATTGAAGTGGTTAGCAGGGGAATATCTCTTAATGTGATCACATGGTATGGTTTTGATATCAATTGCTACACATTTTACACAAAAAACCTGGATGACAAGAGTATCATTCAGAATAATGGTGTGATGGTTTTTGCTGAAGCAGTTCATTTTTCGAGTGCCAAAGATAAAAACCCAATTTCTACATCAACGTCATATTTTGGAGTTATTGAAGACATATGGAAAATTGATTATATTAAATTTCGAGTCACTGTTTCTAAGTGTTATTAGGTTGATAGTAATAGTGGTGTGAAACATGATGAATATGGGTTTAAACTGGTTGATTTGAAAAGATTTAATTACCATGAGGAACCATTTATCATGGTGACACATGAAAAACAAGTATTTTATGTCATTGATCTGTCGAATGATCAGTGGTTAGATGTTTTGCATGGAAGAAGATATGATTTGGGTGATGAGGATGATTCTGATGATGTTAGTGATTTACATGAGCCTTATTCATCTATTACGCAACTTCCAGATGATTACAATGTGTATAAGAAAGAAATAGTGCATGAAATACATAATTATCATGATGAAGGCATGTGGGAAAACAAAAAATTAGTCTCCTAATTTTTTAGGTAAATATTTATATTTTTTTCCATTTTTGAAACTTAAAAATGCATGCCTCTTTTTTTACTTATTTTTATCTTCCTTATTTATAATTATTCAATTTTTTAATGATATGAAGGTTCACAAAATTTCATTACACTTTCTACTAGTAATTTAAGATATAGATAGAGAGGGGAAGTTATCGAGGTATATCTAATTTGACATATTATTAAATATTCAGTAATATACTTATTTAATAAAATAAAACTTTTAATTTACAAAAAAAAATTGTAGGACTACTGATGCATCCTTGAAAGAGGAGAATTCTCCTGTTAATACTTAAAACTCATGTTCTCAGGTTGGTAAATGTGATATTACACGTTTACCAAAACTATCACTTTCTCATGATGATGAAAAAGTACACATCGGTTTTGATGATAATATAAATGCAGTTGGCCCAAATGTAGTTCGGTTTGTCAGTTATATAGCGATGTTGGGCCATTACAGGATTAGTATTTTATATCCTGATTGGAAGTCAGTGGACAGGATGGCAAAGTAGCAGCTTTGGGAGGTCGTGATGGTAAAATATCTTAATTTATTTCTTTTATCTCATTTTTTGAATATTATATATTTTAAATCACATATTTAATTTATGCAATTACAGATGACATTCAATTTTGAGGAAACCAAATAAATAAAGAAAAGACATATCTCTTTAGCAGTGGTTCGATGGAAATATTTTAAAACCACACTAACAAGAAATAATGTTTTTGGAAAGTGAAGGTTTGAAATCCCATGTCTTAAGTATCCGTATATAGATGAAGAAACATGGAAGTGATTTTTTGACAGTCGTTATGAAGAGAAATTTCAAGTATGGTAATTGTTTTATATTTTAAAATTTATGATATATTTTTTTATTACTTAGTTGTTTATTTTTATATAACAGGCCTCCAGGAGATCTCATCAGGAGATCCAGTTGAAAAACATATACCCTACTACTTTATCACATGGAGGGTATTCGTATTTGGAGCAGAAAATGATTGAAGAAAATTTTGAAGCATTAAGAGCATGATCAAGTAGTGGTTCAGAAGAGGTCCAGTTTGGTCCTCCATCTCCTCCCACTCCCCATGAGAAATGGAAACGATCAAGAAGATTAAAAAATTAACAATGTCTTACTGAGGAAGCTCATCAATTGGCTGATATAATTTTAATTAAATATTATTTATTTTTTAACAATTTTTCTATCTTATAATTTATAAACACTAATATAACTTTTTGATTTTTTATTTCAGGATAAATTTCAGGAGCAAGAGACATAGGGATCTTTTATCCCCGATGGTAGGATGGACATCCTAGCCACTGCTTTGGGAAAGGAAAATCACCCTGACCATGTTTGAGTATATCAGGCGGGTGTTAGTATTCAGAAGGTTTTTGGTAAGAGTAAGCAATCAAAAGACCCATAAATAGAATCCTTAAAAGAAGAGATGAAAGATATGAAATAATCTATGGGTGATCAAATTCAAGAATAAGTGAAGAAGGCTTTATTAGAACACTTGGAAAGATAGTCAAAGTCTACGTAGCCTTCCCAGGAATATTATTTATTTGTCATCAATTTTTATATTTTATAAATTATAAACACTAATATAACTTTTTCCTTTTTCGGCATTCGCATCCTCCTCACCCGGACTACCCTGCCCCATCTGCTTACCCTGCCCCGTCTGTGAAGCCTTCCAAGGTATATTATTTATTTGTCATCAATTTTTCTATTTTATAAATTATAAATACTAATATAACTTTTTCTTTTTTCAAAATTCTAAGCTGCCCCATCTGCTTACCCTGCCCCGTCTGTGCAACCTTTCGAGGTATACTATTTTATTTTAATACATTTTTCTATTTTATAAATTTTAAACACCAATTTTACTTTTTCATCTTTATTCCTTCTTAACCTGCTCAGCCAAACTACCCTTCCCCACCTACTTACTTTGAGACTTCACCTCCTCCCTCAGATCAAGCCTTATATTGTGAGTTGTTTGTGGTAGATCCTCATGTACATATTGTTGTGTTAGGAGAGGTTCATTTTTTGAGGGAGTCGGTACATCATCAACCAATGCAGATGGGTCAGGTTAGGGTATCAGAAATTGTTATTATAGATCCTACTACTGTAATACCATTTTCTACTGTGGAGATAACCAATGTTGGGGAATTTAAGGGCTATTTTTTACTTTGGCCAACTGCCCTTCTTTTTTATATTTCACATTAGGTATTTATTTTTCTAAGTATTAATTAAAAATGATTCAAAATTACTTATAATGTTTTTTGACATTTATCTTATATTGGAATATCTGAAAGAAAAGGAAACTGCACAAATGCACCAAAACGTTCAGGAACAGTCGACTATAGATACTTCTAATATTTCTTATGGGTTAAAAAGATTATTGGAGTCCTATTATTCCTTTAATTTTATTTATGAGTTTCGAATGAAGCCTGATATATGTGGAAGAAATTATCGATTGACATTAATGAAAGAAGATATCATACATTTAGTTAATTTTGAAGAGATTGGACTGAATGTGGTGCAGTTGTTTTCCATGTAAGTAAATTGACGTTTTAATTTCTATTCATTTAATAAAATATTGTTATGTCATTCACTAACTAAATTTTCTTATTATATTAGGTATCTACAAAATCTTATTTTACAAAATAAAACTATAGGAATTCACAGCTTTGTAGATCCAGAGTACATTTCCTTAGAAGTCAAACATTAAAGAATGATGAAAGAGCTCAATATATATCCAAGAGATTATCAGAGACAGAGATTCAGTGCTGGTTTTCTCCATTTCTTGATAATTAATAACATCAAAATAATTATGAACTAATGAAAATTATAATTTCATTAATTGTGAACTTTTTTTATTTTAGGAGGCATTGGATGTTAGGCGTATTTTTCACAAAGGAATTCACATTTTATTGGATTTTCTCTTTATTAGGAACAATGCATAAACCATTTTTCACCTTATTCAACAGGTAAGTTTTTTTTATTTTTTATAATCTAATTATGTTTAATTTTCATTGTTCTAACAAGTTTTATTAGTTCATATATAAAAAAATGCAGTTCATGGAAACATTTTAACAAGGAATACATTTCAATAATGAAACCAACGGGAATCAATTATGTGGAAGTCCAGGTAATTTGTTTTTATATTTTTTTATATTTTTTTTATTATTAGTTAAATGTTTTATAACTATAGGGTCATCATCAAAATGGGAATGTTGAATGTGGTTATTATATTCTATGATTCATGTACGAGATAATCACAACTGGGGAAACTACTAATTTTCAAGAGGTTAGTTGTATTAATTTTTTTATATATTTTCTGCCATATAATTATATTTTTTAAATTCATATCATTCAATATTATTGTAGGCTTTCAATGATTCACAGTCTTATTCCCAATCTGATATGACCCATATTCAATATACTTTTGCGAAATATTTGTTATGTCTAATTAAGATTTGAGGTATTTATATTCTAATATTTATAAATAATAATACATATGGGTTCAAAAAAACAAACTCTTTTGATATATTAGGTGTTTGAACCTACTAATAATCAAATGAATTCTTCAAAAATAACTAATAATGAGCATGCTGTAAATTTTAGGTGCATGAATTTTAATTCTACTTTATTTTAAAAGTGTAATATTCTGAATTTTCTAAAAAACAATTAACTTTCAGCATTGTTTTTTTTATGCTTGGTATATGAAAGAACAAATAATCAGTAAACCTTGTGATGAGAGGTTATGTACTATTCAAGATGACATGAAGCCATGTCGTACCTGCATCAACTCCATGCCAAAAGGATAAAAAAGACATTATAAGTAACCAAGAACAATCTAAAAGTGCATTAATCATATTACATGGGATCATTAAGACATTGAGTATTTAATCATACCACAATGATAACGAGTGAAAATTTACTTGATATCTAGACGGCATAAATTTATTTAATGGTACTTGGTATCCAGAATGAATTGAATTTTAGGTCAAGCCACATGACTATAATAAGTACATCGTAATAATTTAGTTCTTTCAAGTGCCTATGAAATGTATTTATATAATTTTTTATTAGATTTATTAATGCATTGATATTTAAATGAAATCCATGTAAAATTTTCAGTAACTCAAATGTATTGTCTTTGGTATCATAGAATTGTTGGGCGGTGCGAAAAATGTAAATAATGGAGTCGTGGGACTTGAAAATGTCATAAAATTTCTTGAAGTCATTAATTCCATGTAAGTGTATTTTAATTTTAATTTATAATAACAATGTATAGATAATTGTTTTGATTAACTAGATATAACCATTTAAGATATAGGAGGCATTGGATGATAAATAATGTTTGATTGTTTTTGTATATTGTGTTTTTTTTTACAGGGGTTTCAATTATTTGGAAGTTTAATTTGAATTATTTAATAAAAATAAATTTATTATGGCGTCATTTATTTGAAAAACTGACACCTAAAGTTTTTAAAAAAAATTTAATTTTGGCGTCGGCTTTATCTAAAATGGATGCTGAAAATAGGTTCGACCAGGCTTTCGGCATCGGTTTTAGATAAAACTAACCTCGAAAAGCCTATCTAAATTAAATTTCGGTGTGGGGTTTAGATAAAACCAATGCCGAAACTCTTAAAAAAATTATTTTCGGCATTGGTTTTTGAAAAGTCGATACCAAAATCAATATTTTTAACGTCACCTTTATAGAATTCGGTTTAAAAACAACGTCAAAAATCAAAAAAAGAAGAAGTTAATTTGTGTTTTTCCACTAGTGTGTCTCTCCTCCCGTTCCTGGTTATACCACAACAACTGTCTTCTTAACTCATTGTCCATCCAGATCAATAACAATAAGTTCTCATATAATAATATCGATGATATTATGATCTATTGGAAAATTACATTAAGGAACATTAGTTTCACCTTCCTGAAGAACTTGTGGAAGACATCCCATAGGAATACTACTACACACTGATACCAAAGGAATGATTAGACAATAGAGTAAATCTAAATTCAATATATAAAACCAAACGGAAGAAACTAGAATTCAAAACAACAATCAACACTAGGGAAACATATCCCCACATCCCATGGAAGCTTGAGTCGCTTCATGATATGATCTGGACAAAAACTAATCACAATATACCTCTCAAGTCCTAAAAATCAGATATCAGTCTAATAGAAGTCCCAAAACAATGACTCTTGGAGATAAAACATCCCATCCAATGCCTTTTCGTAATGAACCGACCCAGGTTACCCTCAAACTCGGCACCCGAACTGATCTTTGACATATCTAAAGGGCATTCCTGATACCCATGGGCGGGAAAAAAGAACCTAGGTATTAAATTACAAACCATAGGGAATGATTTCTCCCATCCCGAACAAACACAAGTAATATTTATACAAAAATCAAGAAATATTATCAGAAAGCCAATAAATATATTCAAAAACTATAAGAATGATAGAAAAAACCAATGACTATAAATGTATCAAAAAAATCCAAAAGACAAGTCAAAATATAAAGGACAAAAACAAAAGAACTACCCAAATTGATGGCGCAGACGAACTCCCACCATCTCACCACCAGCTACCCAACTCAACTAACAAGAGACCTCAACACCTCACTATGAAATCTTTCCTTTCCCTGCATTGGAATACATCCATAGGTATGTAAACCACTGATGAGGTTCGACTAGTGTATAAATAGGTTTTCACGTTAATTTTTTATGATTTACCATGTTAGTTTTTAAGGGATGTTATTGTTGGGTAAGTAGTAAATAAAATTTTCATGTCAGTTAATTAAAATTGAAATTATAAATATTATCTTTAATTAGTTTATCAAGTTGTTTATTTTAAATATGTGATGTGATAAATGTTATTTTACTTCTATTATTAAAAAATTGATATGAAAAATATTGTGTAATTTGATTTTCACGTCAGTTACTGGATAACCAACCTGAAAAAATTCCTCAACCTTTATAACATTAGTTTTTTTAAATAACCTTCATGATAAAATTTTTTACATGTTTTTTATTAGATAACCGATGTGAAAAAAATTCGTAATTTGTTTTTCACATCTGTTATCCACTAACAGACATGAGAAACATAGACACCATTTATCATGTCAGTCATTTAAAATAACTAATATGATAAATTGTTGTTCATGTCTGTTATTGAATAAAAAACATGAAAAACAATTTTTTTTTAAAAAAATACATTCTTTCAGCATCCACCACAGCAGCATCCATAAAACAACAAACAAGGTAGTAGATAAAGCTTTATAAAACATAGCAAAATACACATGCAATTGAACATTAAAATAAACTAAAAATCTATTAAACCCGAAAGATTATTTTCTAATTAAATTTATTAAATGTTTCAACTCCTCTATTGTATATGACCATTCATCATCAAAAGGCTAAAAAATATTACATAAATCATTTAACATTAATTTTTAATAAAACATATTAAGTATTTTGGAAGTCTTTATAAATAAATCTATCCTTATGAAACTTTATAACTATCCCAATTGAAATTATTTTATACATGAATATTAAAACATAATATTCACATTCGGTTCCACCTTGTTGTTTATGACACTATTTCAAAGATATTTTAATTTAAAATAACTTTTTTAATTAATGTATCCACAATTTAGTAATTGGAAATAAAAATTAACCTTATCTTTTACAAATTTGATCATTTTTGGCATCTTATTATTCATCTATATAAATAAATTACATTCCATGTTTGAAAAAAATATTAATATAATAAAATTTATTCACTATAATATAAACAATTATTAAAATTATCAAACTTATGTGTTTAATATATTCCTAAAATTATCCCTCACTACATTATGGATAGATCATCGCCAATACAATTTCTTCTTTCTTGAACAAAAAACACCCAACATCCAATGACTACTATTGTAAATGAAAATTGAATATGAGGTTTTAATATGTCAAGTGATATATAACACATTGTGAGAAAAAAATATTCCATACCTTTCAATATTTGTGAAAATACAACTCTGAATGATGACATTATTCTAAAATCTTTTAGCTATATAAATTGTTCTTTCATCATTGGTCATTATCAAAGATATTGGAGAAATAAATTTCGCATCCATAAGTCTGTATACATATATCATGTCAGGTTCTATAAATCTTTTATATTGATACATAATACTAATTAGTCATAATAAAAAATTTCAAAAAATTAATGGAATGAATTTTTTTTGTAAATCAGCTTACTTGGAAAAAATATACATCATGTAGATTCCTAATTGATATCTAGCTACAAGATCCATGATATCAGTTTTCAAAAACCCTCAAGTCATTGAACTCTAAAAAATAGCACCATCAAATGGAATTTCATATACACCCAATAACTAATTTGAATATGTTTTCAATCAATCAATACAAGTAGAATTTGTATCTCATTTCATGGAACATTTAATTTTTTGGTGTCTATAGAGTATTTCATTATCTTTAATATATTCCTATAAAAAATTAGTAAAATTTAAAAACATTAAAAAGAGAAAACAGTTTTACAAATAGAATAAAATAAAATATAACATATATTCATACCTCTTTGGTAATATGTCAAAGTAGTCTAGACAAAAAAACTAAAAAATAATTGATACTTTTTTCAACTATACTCACATCATTTGTAAGAAAATATATTTATGCTTCTATACCAATAATATCATGTAAAATGACCCTATGATTCTTTATATCAGTTTGTAGACGATGAATGATATCACTAACACAATATATCATCACATGTGAAACAATATTATGAAGATCATCAATATATAACAAATTGTAACATGGAAACTATGGAGGTGGTGGTGTTAGGGTATAATAAAAAGATGTGGGGTCTGGAAACACAGTTGTGTGAGTATGACAAGGATGAGGAGTTGGATCTACATGCGAAGGTGGAGGAGTCAGATCTGCAGGACGAAACTATCCTTGAATGTCTGTAAACATCGCATATACCGAATATCTAATCTTGTCCTCCATCGTCACTTGAATATCCAGAAATTTGGCTTCCAAATATTCTATTTTTTATAAAAATACTCTTTTAAAGAAGCTTCCAAATGTGGAAACACTTTTCTTACCGATATAACTTCCATTTATCCTTGTACATGACCAAAGTGTATTGGATTTTACAATTTTGTTGCTAAAATATCCTATCTACCCTCAGTAATAAAGACCCCTTGTGTGCTCTTCTCCTTAAGATAATTCTATATGGAATATTTTAAAAAATCTATAATGAATCACAATGTATAAAGAAATGATTTAACTTCACCAAATAAATAAAATTATTACTATCTTATTATCTATAACACTTAACTCTTCCATAAGATATTGTCCTTTTTTTCTAATTTGATCCCTCTTCCATTTTTCATGTCTCGTAGGGGGAGGAGGGGAAAAATCTACCGATCCTGATGACTCAACACTCATCTTTTAAAGTTTTTCTTTTTTTCATGTGTCCTTACAATAAAATATACCCTTCATGCTATAATGTATGACATTATACATTTCTATCATTAATTTCTAGATTATATATCTTAGAATTTTGTAAATTAAAAATTAAGAATAAATAAATCATTAAAATGTTCATTAATATAAAAAATACTCTAAAATTTTAACCTTTCACTTACTGAAAACTATTCTCATCATCTATATTCAACTAATTGTTTCCACATACCTTCATCTATAAATTTATATATATCACATGGATTTTCATGATATATATTCCCAAAATCGAATTGTGATGTGTGGGAATATTTAGAATTCCACTATCTCATAGCCACCAATGATAAACATTTCCTCATAACTCCTCCAGTGTAAGGTATATCATATGTCATCTAATAAGAAAGGGAATAACATATTTTACTAGAAAAATATCAAGTTAAGAAAAATAATAACAAACAAGATTACTAAAATAGTTTCTAATAATAATGATAATTTCGCTTTTCAACACTTCCCAAATCATAAAAAAATACTAACTTTACTTTTATCCTGTATATATGAAAAATTCTTGATTTTTTTTATTTTGGACCTATTGTAATTTTATTATCATCAAATTCCAATGGTATCCTCTGTTCTAGGGTACATTCAACTGATAATTTGGGAAAATGTGTGGTTCCATGTTTACAAAGCCTTGAACTCTTTCCCCCCGTAGAAGTAGATGTCTCATTTAGAGAATGAGGAGGAGCCTCATCAATAGGATCATATGTAAGTTCATCCCCAAAGTTATTAATATGATCATGTCAAGAAATAATAGGTGGATCATAGTATTGATTTTTCATTATCCTAAAAATCAAAGAAAAATCAATTAGTACAAAAACATACAAATCAAAAAATTACATACCAATGTAAATAAAAATTAACAATAATAAAAAAAGTAAAATAATCATAAAACTTTTTTATTCATATTTTTTATAGTTACTTAAATAATAACAATATTAATGAGAGATGAAATGACACAAATGAATGAAAACTACACAATATTAATTAAATTAGATGATATACTAAAAATTCACCAACTTATTAAATTTTTCTTACAACAAAAAGAATTATTTTATAATATACACTTATATAATATATATATTTTTTAAATGTTAAATTTAAAATAATTGGATTTAAAAAAATCAATAAATAGATAATTTAATTAAGTGTAAAAATAGGAAACTAGACAAAAATAAACTAATATAAACAAAAAATTTAACTTATTTGTTATAATACATTTTTGGATAATTAAAATAAAATTAAAATATATAACTTATGATATTTAAAAAAAGTAAACTATTATTAAAAATATTTAACATATAATATTAGGAATGTAAAATAATTATCTTCCCAAATTCCATCATCATGATCATTCTGTATGGAAAAAACCTTGTCATCGATGTGTTCATCAATATTATTTGTCAATTGATCTATGGATGTTGGGATCTCACATAAATCAGAATCTTCGTCAAGTTTATCATCATCGACATTCTATTTTTTATTGTAAACCAATATCCCATTTCATATCTGATTGATCAAGAATATACAAGTTTTATTTTCATGTGTTTTCACACTAAAAGGATCATTTGGTTATTTCAATTTATTCAGATTAACTTGTTTCAATCCATATTCATCATTTTAAACATTTTTTTATCGATAAACCATTTGCACATAAACACTGTAACATTAAATTTAATATAATCAACCTCCTATATTTTTTTAATGACTTCATAATACATGTTTGATGGAGAGATTGATTTTTCTACTTTGGAACTTGAAAAATGCAATGCTTCTCTGAACAAAAACTCACAAATATTCTGATACACACTTCAATTATCCTGATCTTTCCTGTGAAATGTATAATCATTAATGTCATAACCAGACCATGTTATCAAATTTTAACTTTTCCACCAGCTAACCATCTCAATATTTCTAATGCATCTGGTTTCACAATCTCTTTAGACCATATAATTTTTTTTGTTATGATCATTCAAAATCAATACATATTTCTTATTTGGATAACATTGTTTCAACTCATTAATATGAAATTTTATTTATGGTTGAGCATAATCTATGTTAATAAATATATATAAATATACCTCTTTTATCTATTCACCTATCAATGATTTTACTTTAAATCTATGAATCCCCTTTCCCCCGAAATTAACTCCTTCATAAAGAAATTGAGGAAAACTCATATGCTCCATATCCAAACAATATCTTATACGAAACACTGAAACCACATCATAAATTTACTTCTCAACAATGGATGCTTTAGGTCGATATAAATTCTCAACATACCCCTTCAATATCATCATATACCTTTAAAAATAATACATCCAAAGTAGATATATATGCCCAAAAATCTTTTTTTCTTACTCCAAATGAACCATTAAATGCACCATGATATCAAAAAAATGATGGAGGAAAATTAATTTCCATCTAAAAAAGTATACAAACCGTTTCTTTCTCCAAAATTTTCAAATCATTCAAATCAATCACCTTATTAAAAATTTATTTAAAATATAAAACTCCTTCATGATAGTATTTCTAACATGGGTGGGAAATATTCCACACAATGTACCTCATATAAGTTGTTGCATCATGAAATTATATTCATAATATTTTATACCTATCAACATCAAATCCTTTAAAGATAGAAGATTTTTTACATTCGAAGAATAACCATTTAGAACATGGATATCATGAAGACATTGAAAAAAAATAGTTTTCTCCCTCTTAGATAATGTATGACAAGCATGGGGTATGAATGTTTTCCTTCCATCAGAAGTGGGAGACAACTCCAAATGTATTTCCATTGAGTGTAAATCAATTCTTTCATTCAGCCCATCATTATCCTTTGAGTTAACATATAATAATTTTCTAATCAAGCTTTCATTGATATTATTCTCTGCGTTCATGACATTAGTGTTCTGTCTCACTTAATGATATCTCTAATATGGAATCTTAAAAAATATTGATTGTTTCTTCCAAATATTTCTATTATGACCAGATTTATGTGCATTTTCGAATGTCACATCAAATTGTTTCACCATTTCAAAATACTAATCAGTGAATACATCTTTGGGAGAAATCTCAAATTTTTACAAGCAATTGAAATCATATTTCAATATTCTATAAGAGTGAGACATAGGGAAAAACCTTTGATGACGCATGTATACTGTTTCTCTCTAATGATTTAGTTGAAATTATAAAGTCTGGTGTTCAGACATTGTAAAAGATTTATTCCCCCTAACACTGTATCTAGAAAAAATTCCAAATATTGGGATGTCCTTTGTAGTGAACATGATCATTACATGTGGTTGAAATTATTCCATTTTATAATAATCACAAACCCTTATACCTTCCTCTTGTAATAGTTTCAAGTCATCAATTAATGGTGATAGGTAAATATTAATATCATTTCCAAGCTCTTTTGGTCCACATTTCATTAAACTCATAATGACATATTTTCACTTCATAAAAAATTTAAGAGATAAGTTTTAAATTTCTAATAAAACATACCATGAACTATGTATGCTACTAACGATTCGATATAGATTCATAACATCTATTTACTGTCCAAGGATGAGATTTTAAACTTCATTTCTAAATTTAGAAAACTAGGGATAAATTTTATTCCATAATGGACAGTTAGTTGGATAACATATTTTTCCATCACATATTTAGTCATCATTAGGCCATCTTAACCTTTTTTTCATCATGTGAGGTAGAAAGTAAACATTTCAAATGAGGAATTATAGGAAACTACAAAAATTCTTTGTTTGGGGTGTTAAGAACTTATAAATCAACTTGTGATTTTTCTTTCAACTTATACCATGATGTCCCACATTTAGGACACTCTGAAATAAATTCATATGTTTTCTTATAAATCACACATTCATTTGGGCAGACATGTATTTTCATGTAACAAAATACCCTCCGGAATAATATTTTCTTGTCCTTGTGTTTTAAATTTGGAAGATCATTTTCTTTAGAAAGAATGTATTTCAATAATTTTAGTAGCTCTATAAAACTCCTCTCACTCCATCCATGTTTCACCTTCAGGTTTATCAATATTAAAACCATCACTAAAATCATATATTCCATACAACCTTCATATAATGGGATTTTAGAAACACTATAAACATTATTTTTATATTAAAGTAGTGAATATTAATGAAAAATATGATTTTAATAATAGTAGTATGTGGATAAATTTATTTTATGAAATTCATTCATATCAATATTATAATGATGAAATTTCTAAATTACAATAGATAGTGAACACTATTGGATAAGGAGTTCACTGATAATAGAAAAGGAGACCCTATATATCGACCCCTAAATTAGAAATATATACCTTATTGGGCATATAATTTTTTTAACACAATCCCCCAAACAAATATCCCTTAGATTTTAAGAAATCCCAATAACCCAAATCAATTGTTTCTAATGGAAACACAAAATATGACATCCATTTACCTTTAATGGTTATGAATTAAAACCCATCCCTCACATTGGTGCTTGTGAGCACACATGCCTCACTTGTGGTTGTGAGAACCATTTTGAAGATGAGGTTAGAATATTTTTCTTAATTGTACAAATCCTTTAAAATCGAATATTCTTTCTCTTTAGAATGATGGAAATAATTTTTGAGAGATAGGGAAAGATAAATAAAAATAAGAGGGTTTTTGAGATTTGAAAATAAAGAATTATTTTTTGAGAGGAGGGCTTGTAGAAATCTATAGTTTCATCATCTAGATTCAAGAAAATAATTCTAATATAAGATGAATACTATAATAAAAGATGATAAATATTTTATTGTTCTCTATTTATAGCCTTATATGGTGGAGGAGTAGTCTAGTTTTGATCCAATTACATAATATCAATGTGAGATAATTTTTTAATATAATAAATATACCCAAATGTTTGATAATGACAACACTACTTAATCGACCAATACCACCAGTTTGCTAGTTGGAGTAGAAAAGCATCCTTGGAAATTCCTACCACCACCAGCTGTCTAGTGCCCCTCCACTAAATGGTTGGTGGTGTCCTGGGGCTTAGTAAGGCACAATCCACAACACCATCATTCTTATGACACTACACAATCTAGAAAGTTCCTCTTTTTTGTTGATCAATTCAAATATACGTACTTTCACTTATTTCAATGAACATCTATCATACTTCCAACATTATTTTATGGATTCAAAAAACCATTGAAACTTTCATAATAACATTAATGACTCTTTAAATACATTAAATTATTTATTACTGATACATAAATAACTTATTAAAGTAAGGATAAAGTCACATAAATTAAATCATTAAGCACATTGGTGATATATTTTCATCATGAAAACTTCATTCTATTGAGGTAAAACAGTCTCCCTCTTTTGATTATGAAAAAACATAAAACAATAAGAAAATTCATGTGCTAATCCAAAGTAAAATTATATATCAAATAACTTCCAGATATTTTAATTTTATGATAATAAATATTCCTTATACATTAACATAAATATATTAATCATGAGGAAGAGTTAAAATAACATCTCTTGAAAAATCAAGAAATATCTCCACTTTTGAAATGAAATAAATTCATCTTTTTTACCCTAATGTCAGATTAACAAAATGAAAAAAAAATTCATATCCCACTTTGTGATTATCAAAAATTATTCATGTAAGGTAGAATGAATATGATTTTCTTAGAAAAAATAAGACCATTCCATTATATATACATATAAAACAAGTTTTTTTAAAAAAAAATTCAAGATAACACATGATTTTAAAAATATAAAACATTAATAACATTATTATATTACTGATTAAAGGAAATAAATAAATGATAAATACATATAAAATATAATATAATTAATATAAAAAATTTATAAATTATTTTAAAATGAAAATGAATTAAATTTAAAAAAATAGATACACAAGATTTAAAATGAATTAATGTATTTTGAAAAGAAAAATTAAAAAGGAAAAGGAAAATTAGTTTTAAAATTATTAAAATTATATATTTTGTAAAAAATAATAGATAATGAAAAATAGAATAAAAAATAACAAGTTAAAAACAATGACATATCCCCCTTTAAGAACCTATAGATGATATTGAGAGAGAAGTGATAAACAATTATGTTTAAGATGAAAAAAAACTAACGAGGATGAAAATTCATTTCCCCATTTAGATGATCCCAAAAACATCACTGAAAAAGAAAAATATAAGCTCTCCTAAATTGAGAAATTTAGCAATTTGATCAAGAGGTTAACAGTTATATTAATTACATCAGTGGTTAACATAATATTATAATTAATAGTCCAACTTATGATATACTAATGAGTATCGATGGTATAACCCTAAAAAATAATTAAAATAAACATAATTTTATAACCCTTATACAACTGATAATATTATAAATAAGATTTGGGTTGTAGAAATATCCATTGGATGAATTTGAATGGATAATTAATATAATAGTTCCCATTGTTATTTGGAATGATAATTTATTATATAAATTTTATAACAAATATAATTTTTTTGTTCTTCCATATATATCATTTTTCAATCACATTCATATATAATATGAAAAAATCTTTTACAGTAGTTAAAATAATTATTTGTAAAAATACCCTTCACAAATGTTATATATTTAGACTATCTTTCAATATTTGTAAAACTAAAAAAACATCACTTTATCTTTCAAAATATTAAAAACCAATGATCATGTTATTATTTTTTTCACCATGGGTGATTTGTGATATAAATATTTTGAGTTTCATGGATTATAATTGTAAAACATCATCATTCGGTTGATTTTTTTAAGTTAAAAAAAGAGTATTTTTATTCTGAAATAATTTTTTTTCATTCAAAACATGATTTTTTTCTTAAGAACTTTTTTACATTTTTTTAATGAATATAATATTTTTATAGGATTCATTTACAAAATTTATAATTTTTGTTTTCTTGATAAGGGATAAAGAAGAAGAGGATGAATGAGAGGAAGATAGGGACTAAGAGTAAGAGTGATAACTATCCTTTTCACCTACCTCTAGATAATCCTTATAGCATTAAATTGTTGATTAGTTGATTCAAATGCTTAATGTGAATCCTTCCTGCCACACTAAGTCAAAAAAAATTGATCATTATTTCCATTATTATTGTTTTTAGACTTTTTAATGTAACATCCATCTTGATGTGACACATCATTTTGTAGTCAAACAAAATCATATATGGAATTTAAATTTGATTTTTATTTTTATCTCATTAAAAGGATATATAATTTTTGTTCAAGAACTTTAATTTTCTCAATCTTCTGATCATGTTTTTAATTTCATTTTCATTATAAGTGTCACTATTGAAAGGATAATAAAATTTTAATTCTGTAAAAGAAATTATTCTTTTGTATTATTTTTATTACATTGTCTCTTAATCGACATGTCACTTCTTCATTATTTCATATTCCATATGAAAACTGGTGATTTCCTTGACTATCATATTCTCGATTCCTTTAGCTTCTTGTATATCCATCACCATTAGATCATGGGAGACTAGAAAGACCCATGGGATATTCATCATGGGAATAAAAATATATAAATCACCACTGAGATACTTTCTACTTTTAGAAATGTTAGTAAACCCTATAAACAGATAATTAAGAGAATATTTTGAATGAATATAAAATAATTCAACGTTATCTCTAATCATACTCATCCTAGTTTATTTAACTTTACTCATTATTCCAGCTGTGACTTTAAAGAGTGTATATTTTTTAAATTCTATTTAGGAAAATGAAATATTATTAGATGATTTTTTTTCAATCTTTCTATGGATTGTGTTTGTGGAATTTAAATTAATTAAAAATGTTGTAACATATTTAGGAGTTTATCTATCTTTAGATTTAGTAATTTGATTATAACCATGAATAACTATTTTCCAAAAAGGGTAACATATGCTATTAAGAAATGTAGACATTATATTCTTCCAATAAGAAGAATTATAAGAATTAAAAAAATGAGCACTTCCCAAATAATTTATTTTGGGACCATTTTTTAAATATAATTCCATTGTAAAGAGGTTTTATTTTTGAAATCTGTTAGAATTTAGAAAATAGAAATTAATTTTTAAAAATTATAGTTTTATTAGGATGAAGATTTATTTTAATACCAAATTTTGGTTATAGAGGAAATGAAATGAGGTGGGTGACTTACTTTTTAAAATTTAAAGTGATAAAATTAAAAAAAAAATCATAATTAAACTATTTGGAAAACATAAAGTAATGAAATCAATTAATTGATAAATGGAAAATTTTATTTGTAGGTTAAATAAGATAAAAAATGGTGAAAAAATAAAATTTATGAAATTTATTTGTATCGATATTAGAATTATGAAATATGGAAATATAAATAGAGAAAAAACACAATTTAATAAGGAGTCTGAGAATAGCACATTAGGTGTGCCTATATCTTAAACCCTCAATTAGATAGATATGTGTTACTGGACCTTCCATTCATTTTAACCCAAACCCAAGAACTAGCATAAAATGGTTTTATTGGAAACCCAAGAACTAAATTCTCTTGGTTTTAATATAAACCAATAACAAACTTCCCTTACCTTTTTATACTTTTAATAAGAAAATCATCCCTCACCTTGTTTGTTGTAAGAACACATCCAAAACATGATGTTTTAGGAAACTTTGAGAAGATTAGGTGAGAATATATATTTTTACAGCCTATTTTCTTAATAAAGATAGCCTTCAATCTCTCTAGATTGATGGATACAATTTCAATGAGATAGATAAATATAGACAAATTATAGATCCTTTTAAGATTTTGGAATGAAGAATTTATCATTGAGTGGAGACCTTATAGAATGCTAGATTCATCATCTTGATTCAAGGTTGGAGTTGACACACAAGAAAATTATTTGAACAATTAAAGATTCAAGCCTCTATTTTTTTATTTATTAATAGCCTTCTAGGGTTTTGGGTTAGTTGAATGTCGTTCCAACATATTTTGAGAGAACTCATACCATTTTTACATCAAAAATGATACCTATCAGATTCTAGAATGGTTTCATTAGCTATTTATCTAATGACATCTGCTGGACATTAGGCTTCTTGAAGCAACTCGGGCACTGCCTATCTATAGTGGATAACCAGTGCTTCTCCACCACATAGTTATTATTCTATTAGAGGTTGGGTAGTCTATATTCATGACACTAGATATTCTATGTTACTATAGTATCTATCTAGTGCTAGATGTTAGTTATTCCTTCATGTAGAGGCATTACCACTTCTATCCAGGGACATGTATCAGGCTTCCAACTTCACTTAATGGATTAAACTAAACCATTTGATGAATTAATTATAACCTCAAGGTCAGTTTAAATACATCTAATTATTTATCAAATATAATTTAAAGTTATACAAAATAGAAATTTAAATCCCTTAAATTAAACCATTATATACAAATGAGAGTATATTTTATCATGAAAACATCATGAGAGAGATAGAGTGGTATAATAATTTTAGTATGATCACAGGGAATAAAATCAGTTATTATATGGAAATAATAACTCTCAATGATGCTATGATAATTTTTTCTATTTTAGATATCATAATAACCATCGATAAATTTATATTTGAGATTAATCATACAAGAAGGATCAACTTAATTTAGTTAATACATATAACAAGTAACATAAGAAGAGTTATTACATAAAGAAGAATTACATGTACTGTAGAAACATCATATTGAGTAATCTGGGATTGAAATTGATTAATAGGTAAAACATGATTCTTATGAGAAAAATTAAATGAATAACTTAATATTTCAAAGGAATTAAGTAAAAATTATTTATATAATATTAGTCTATTATACTCAATATTATTGGGTGTGTTGATGATACTCAACATGATTGAGTGTGAAAATGAATTGGTGAGAATATATAATTTTTTATGTCTTATTCAGTTTAATTAGTTTATTTTATTAATATATATAAAAATGTTTTGATAACATGAATTAAACCAAGAAAAGTTTTGATCATTTGGACACACTAAGAAGGGAGGGCTGAAGCAGGGTTTCATATATTTATTTTTCATTATATGGTTATTTTCCACATTTATTTATGAACTTTTTAAACATGTGTAATTTTAATTATTATTATCTAAAACAATTAGTAAGAAAATTGAGTACAATATTTTTTATATTGTTCACCAATATGGGATTTTCCAAGGAGAATATGTCAATATAATATTGGTAATACTAGAATCCACTATGTATCACTTCATTTCAAGGATTAATTTTTCCCATGGTAAATTCATTCCATGAACACTACCTTTACAATGAATTTTGGGAAAGAACACTACTAACCATTGATAACTTTTAATGAATCATCCTTATATATTAATCATGATAATGTTTTACTCATTTTATCAAATTGATGGTCTGTTCACTATCTTCAATAACAAATTAATCAAATTACATAAAAATTACCATAATAAGATATGCCAATGAGCTCCCCAATCAACCAAATAAAATCCTTAAAATATCCATATTGAATCTATTTCTAAAAAATACACTTTGTTTTGGTATTAATTGAAAAATTGTTCACTATGTAAGATTATTCATGTACACTGTAACCTCTTCACATTAGCTAGCCCACGTGGTGTCCATAATGTAGCCTCCTATGTGTGACATCATATCTATGGAAACCTCTATGATTCATCCTCCATGTGACATAATTTGTGGGAATTCCTATACAGACTTCGTTATGGAAACTACTTTCCCACCCCATTACTAAAAAATTAATCCCCAATTTTAACTGTCCCCACCCTTTGAATATTGTTAATAGTGGGGAATTTAACAGTAAAACACCTCTTAAAATCTCAATAAACCCCAATATTAACATTCCACCTTCAGCTGAAAAACCCATCATGAAAAAGGTATACACACCCTTCCTAATTTCTCTACCTTAAAAAAATGTAAATCCATACCACATGGTGTGATTAATACCTCCATAGTATGATCACGTTACTCTACCACATGATATCTTTATAATTCCTACAGAAACCTCCTACTAGGTAACATCTCCATGTGATTATATTCTCTCGATTGTTATACATAATTTACAACAACATAATATTAACTTAATTCATGTTCAATTAATTCCCCTTTCATGTAATTCTCTTTATAGTCTAAAATGGTTACTGCATTCCAACTACAAATGATAGGCCACTTATGCATGTTCCACATTTTCATAACTCTAGCAAGGTCATGTGATCCTCCTATGTTTTTTTATACTATATTACCTAGTTGTCATAATTATTAAGTGGTTTGTGTACTTGTTTTCTAATATAAATAATTATTATTTGGTTTATATATTACTTCCACAAAATCTATATTTTTCACCATATTTTAAGGACCAAAAATGGAAAACATTGGAAAGAAACACCCATTCCCCAACTTTTTTCAAAGACTCATCTCACATTCATCATCTAAAAACTCAAATTCCATAGACATCAACTTCCTAGACCATCTTCAAATATATTGGAATTAAACAAAGAAATAAATGAAAACTCAAATAACCTTGGTTCCAATAAAAAATTTACTTGATATTTTTAACTCTTGAGAACTGATAAACTAGTCATGTGATGTATAGGTCCTAGTGATGTGTAAATAGTAAATGTGGGTAAAAGGTCAAAGAAAAAGAAGAAATTTTATATAGAGAGTAAAAATTGTTTCTTAAAGTATATATATGTGGTCATTGAAACATAAAAGTAAAATTTGAAAGGAAGTGTTAATGATTCTATATGATAGTTTTTTAGATATATAAAAGATCTTTTGAAACTATATGGAATGTTTTTTGTTAGGTATCAGTGTTATAGGAATTAATTTATTACATTTGAAATTTATGAGACATAAAATATTTTTTTTAAATATACTAATTTCTAAAATCATGTAATGAATATATTTACATTATATTTTTCATTCTGGAGAGGAATTAAAAATTGTTTTTATACAAATGATTTGAATGAAATAGATGCTTAGATAGAGCAAAGAACATTTCTTGTATCATATTCTCAATTATCTTATATGGTAAGAGAATTTTTCAATAGAAATGTGTTTAATGAAAAATAAAAAGGGGATTTTTTTTATAAACATGGTGTATTATTCATAATACTCTATAACATCTCTACAACTTTTATTAAAATCGATACATGGAAGACAATCCTTTTCTAGCATAATGAATTTAACCAAATATTAGTTAAAATAAAATGTAAGGTGTTCCTAAAACACATAAGGGGTATTATTATAGAAATAAGTTCTTACTTGTACTGAAAAAATACTCCAACAACTGAAATAACTTAATTTAGTTGCAATCAATAGCGTGTTTATTATATATTCATATGAATATAAAATTATATTTATTTTAAAAACAAAATTATTTTTTTTGTATCTTAGAATGATATTATAAATAGAATAAAGTGTCAAAGATGATAGTGTAAGAATTCATGAACTTAGTAAATTTAAATGATTACATAGAAAGGATTATACTAGAAACATATTAAAATATTTTTCATATAATTTCTTAATTAGTTTAGGGTATGACCATAAAGAAAAAAATGTAAAAGTCATATTATTTTATCATGAAAAGTAATTATCATAATTTTATAAAGGATTTTAACAGTAAAAATAAATAGTGATTATTCACATATTATCGTAATATAGATTTGTGGTATGACAATAAAGAGAAATGTAAAGAATTAAATTTAGTTATTGTAACTATGTGAATGTCACTTTGTCCTAAAATAGTTTATAATATTCTAGTATGTAATATTTTAAATTGTTACCAAATTTATTAAGAGATTTAAAGGAACTTATTTTATAAAATATGATTCAAGTTTCATGATATTAAAACATATAAAATGGTCAAAGTAAAATATAAATATTAACCTCATAAAATTTAACATTGTGGATTCTATGTGTTTGGGAAATTTCAAGGAGTTTAATATTTTGAATATGATTCCTAAATCTCATTATTATAAAAAAATTATTTCTTGATAATATTACTCCAAAAAGAGTTTAGTGTGAGTGTTTTGTCTGTTGGAGTTGGTGGTCTAGAAACAACTACTTTGTACATTATTAATTAAATAAAAACCTTATCACATCTTGATTGTTCTTCTGCATGACATGTTATGTGATAATGTCCTAAGGACAGCTGTTGCATTAAAGGGTCGTAGAAGATCACTGCTATGATGAGAACCCGGAAGTGCCATAACACTATTCTTGAATGTATGTTCTATGGCCGGATGATATTATTTGAGGGACACAAATAATACAGGTCATTAGGGGTGAGGACTCATAAAACTTTGAGGCACCTTCTCATGGTGTGCGCCCTTGGTAATATCCAGGAGGATATTATGAGAACAAGACCCGCCAGTAATAAATCCACATTTCATAGTGTCATTGGATGTTCCTATCTACGAACGTGTGTATTGATCCTTAGACATTAAGATTATTATTAATGGGTATTTCAACTCGCTCACTTAGATGTATTGACGAAAACTGTGACGACACACTGTTCACAGTGAGGTAGGATACGTTGGGTGCATCACGAGTAATACCACATTAATAGATAATGCGAGAAAGGATTTGTCCCTTCCGTTCCATAACGGAAGTAGATATCTCAGGCCCTTTGATGGAATTGATATAGCCTAAATAAATCCATGGCCATGGTAAGGTATGGGCAAGTTCAATTCCAAGAAGTCAAAGAAAGAATAATCAAGCACATGGGTTGATGGCACTAGCATGCAACCCGCTTGATTGGAGATATCGAGACAAAGATATTATATTACACGGTAAGTTTTCGTAGGAGGTGACACGTCATTGCAGCGTTATCTTCTTTCTCTATGGGTGCCTTGGCGTGTTTCTAGACTCTAACCTTGTACTTTAGGAAGGCTCAACCTAATGCCACTGAGAAAGAGACCTAGAGGGTCACACACTAAGTGTGTCCATGTATCTCAGTTAAATATTAATTTAACAAGTTAAATAAATATTATTACCGACTGTGGTTTAATAATTATTTAAGGATGTCTGATCGTATTTATTTTGACACCAATTATTTGAGAGAATATATTGTGGACAAAATAATATATTTATTAGAGAGTAATGCAGTTAAATTTATTTAAGAAATAAATAGTCATTACTCAACGTCTAATAAATGTGGTGGAAAAAAATGGAAAATAAAAGTACATGCCTTGTAATAATTATTACATGCCGTGTAGTTTTTACAGTTGGGATTTTTAAGATTTAATATTTTTTTACTAAATTATATTTATTATAATCAGCATGGGCTGAAATTATGGAATTAATAATTCGACATGGGGGTTTTCAATAAGAGTTAATGAAATAAATAAAATGCGTAACGTGTTTATTTATTGTCATAACTCTATTAACCTCAAACCTGATTATAAATATCCTCACAACCCCAACATATTGGAGAGCCATTGTTGTGCACAATAGATTTGGAAATAATCTCAAGAAAAGAGAGAATTACCTTTCCACCAAGAACGCCCTCAAGTTACGAGAGCAAGATCCTCCACCAGATCAAGGCGGTCGAAGGTGGACATCGCAAGCGAAGGTTCTTCCGCGCTAGCACTCGGAGATCCCTTCAACGACGTCTGCAGATACGTGACACACGTGTGGATCACTGCTAGAGGAATCCTACACTTGAATTCTACGACGCAATGACAGATCCCCGAATCGTGACCGGACACATCAATGAAGAAAGAATTCCAACGAGGTAATTCTTATGCATTAATTAAATTAATTATAATCAACATATGATGATCCTCCTCAAGGGTTTCAGGACTCTTCTTTTATTTTCGTTCTTCATTCTATTCTGAAGATTCAGCATTTTATATCGTGACGGATTTCGGATCGAACGTTGTTTAACGCTATAATTAAAGTTTGGATAACAAATCAACGCGCTTCCGCTGCACCCGGAACCTACAAGTGGTATCAGAGCGGTCATATAGATGGTTATAATTATTTAGTTTTTCGTTGGTGATTTACACATTTAATAATTTAGTAATTTCAATTCATGTTTAATCGTTCTGGAAATCTAAATCTCTAGATCTATTCCTCCTCCATCATTTCTCGTTCACCTCACAAAAATGGTTTTTTATTTTAATTTTGGTTTAAAAAAATAGGGTAACTCATCCGGAGGAGCCAAACGTTTTTGGCTGTATAACACTAGAATACACGACGTGTATTCGGAAGTACACGCCATGTAGTCTATGATCAATGCATTGACTGATCGGCCAAATCAGGCCGTGTATTGTATTATTTATAAGAATTTAAGACACCGTGTGTTGACCAGAAATAGGTGACACACAGTTTCCGGAATACACGCTGTGTGGTCCAATGAACACGGTGTGTAGTCCCTTCGGGTTAGGGTTGAGTCGTGTAATCCATACATGGCGTACCCGGCTGGAAACCGTGTAACGCAGAAACTACACGACATGTGTCCCACTGTGCATGCTGTGTAATCCGAAAATTTCCGAAGTACATTAACATGCCCAATCCCCAGGCGTGTACTTCGGATGGACGGTGAAGAAAAGTACACGCCGTGTAGTCGGAACTACATGCCGTGTACTCACCCAAATTACGCAGATTTATTAAAATTTATTATTATATTATACAAACCCTTGAGACGTGTACCATGGTGCAGACGTAAAGCTGAGGCACAACACGTGATAGGTGTTTTATATATATTTGTTTAATTTAACATCTGTATAATAAATGGAAATTCACCGGGTTGCCTCCAAGGTACAAGTTATGTACAAGGATAATAATAAATGAATTTATTTGTTTAAAATTATGATGGATGAGAATCTCAAGGAAATTCAGAAAAGGGATTTAAGATAAAAGGATTGATTAATTAAAGATAATTAATTGATTCGAGCATGATTTATCTTAAACAAGAACGACTAAAGAATTGAATGCTAGTTTTATTTATGCATAAATATCATTGCATGTATGGATGATCATGAGCTAGACCGAGACCTTTCTATGTGGTTGGTTTTTTTAATTAATTTATTTAAATTTAATTTGTTGGCCTGCGAGCCATCTCCTCATTAATATGTAGGGCCTACGCACCCAAGGATTCTTTTATGTAAAAACCAGTTTTTTACCCCTCAACTGCATGTGAGATATATGCATATGTAATGGATGGAGCTCCCAAGCTAGTGGAGGCAGCTCAAGTTAGGATCCAAGGTGAAACCAATCCAAGGAGATACAAAGGTGGACAGGTGGAAAGCTGTAAACATAAACCCGAAAGGTTCAAGGTGTTTATCCCCTAGGTCTTGGGTTATTTTATCAACCGCTAGATAAACTAACGAATAGAAAAGATCATGATCATAACATTTATTTTATTTCTGTCAGTTGCATGGTTTATTTATTGTGGGTGTGTTGTCATGATCACGCAATTAATGAATTAAACGAGCATGAAAGATGTAACTAAAATAAAAATGGCTTATACGTAAATATTATCTTAGACATGGTTAATCACTTATGTATATCCCACTTAATATTAACAAGCATGTAATCAAAGATAATAAAATGGCAATTTATGTATAAGGATAAAATCCCTCAAAATAAATATTAAGTCGGTATAGCCTTCCATAATCTTGGTTAGAATCGAATCATAGTTCAAAGTGCTTGACCAACCCTAGTTGGGGTGCTTTTAATTATCGGGGAATTCTAATTCAAGGTTTTTGGTTGACTTGACATGGTTCGTATCAAGGGTTGACTGCCACATCAGGACTTGGTGTGACCAAGAGGCAAAGGTTGAGTAAATCCAAAAAGGATTTCATGATTGGGGAGTCCACTCAGAGGATCAAGGAGCTGCGAGTTAATGCAGTTGGCATTTGGAATGCCTACCTAAAACCCTTCAAGTTGCTTGACCAACCCTAGTTGGGGTAATGCGAAGGGAAATATGGATCCTTGCCACTAGAATATTCATGCAACAGAATATTTCAAAGTCAATGGTGAAGGATATTAGATTTCAATAAAATAGTGGGAGACTAATAAGTATTAATTAATTTATTTGTCTCAATTTTTTAATAAAGTACTAAACCTTTTCTCATATTATTTTATAGAAACGACAAGAAAATTACTTCCAACATATCATTGCACACCATACTTGAAAAAGAAAACCTTCTCACAGGCACCAATTTCCAAGAGTGGAAAAGGCATTTACACGTCGTCCTTCACCATGAAAGGAAATTATATGTGCTGGAAGAGCCAATTCCAGTTGCACCTGGGAAAGAGGCTAGTGATGAGGAATTATCTCTCTACATGAAACACATGGATGATGCCACAAATGTCCAGTGTTTCATGCTATCGGCTATGTCTAATGAGCTCTTGAAGCAACATGAATACTTGGACGCGTATAGCATGATGTCTCACCTTAAAGATCTATTCCAAGAGAAGGCGAGACAAGAGAGGTATGAGATCTACAATGCTTTGTTTACCACGATGCTTGGAGAGTCTGCGCCAGCTGGGTCTCATGTAGTCAAGCTTATTGGCTACATTGGACACCTATACATATTAGGGATTAAATTCCCGGATGAGTTGCGTACAGATCTCATCCTATCATCACTGCCCAAGACCTTCTCTAGATTCATTGTCAACTATAACATGAGAGGCAATGAGAAGAGTCTATTGGAGCTTCTGACCTTGATTCTCCAGGTAGATAAGGACATGGGGTGTGACAAACCCGCGGTCCTTATGGTGAACAAGAAAAGGAAGGACAAGGCAAAGGGGCCAAAGACTTATAAATGGTCTGAATCCCCTGAGCACCGTCCCTCCAAGAAGGGGAAGATCTAGAGGCAGGGCAAGAAACGGGAGGCAGTGTGTTTTGCATGTGGAAAGCAGGGCCACTGGAAGAGGAACTGCACCCAGAAGCGTGGGGATGCTAAAGGTGCGTTTGTTATCGAGTGCAATATTTCTATTTCTACACATTGGGTATTAGATACAGCTTGTGGGGCTCACATATGTATTCAAATGCAGGAACCAAGTAGATTTAGAATGATCGCCAGAGGAGAGGTGGATCTTCGAGCTGCCAATGGCGCAAGGATGGCTGCATTGGATATTGGCGACTACCACCTCTCATTTCTGACTGGGATGATTTTGGTTTTACATAACTATTATTATGTTCCTAGTGTTACCAAGAACATAATTTCTGTATCTTGTTTGGATATGGATGGATTTTTTTTTCAAATTTGGAAATAAGGGTTGTCTCTTTTATAAGAACAACATATGTTATGGTATGACACATTTAAATAATGGTTTGTATGTATTGAATTACGAAAACCAAGTGTTGGCAATCGATAAAGAAACAAACTCACATGACTCATACATCACCCAGTTATGGCATCACCGCCTTGGTCATGTGAATGAGAAGCGTTTGACAAAACTCTGCTAAGATGGTTATTTAGACTCTACTGAGCTAAATCCACTTGATAGATGTCACGCTTGTTTACAAGGAAAAATGACCAAGCCTCCTTTTGGTGGACAAGGTGAAAGGGCCATAGAGCTTCTAGGATTGGTACACACGGATGTGTGTGGACCATTTCCAGTAGAAGCTAGAGGTGGATATTCTTACTTCATTACTTTTACTGATGATTCGAGTAGATATGGCTATGTCTACTTAATGAGGTATAAGTCAGAGTCCTTAGAGAAATTTAAGGAATTCAAGAATGAAGTTTAGAATCAGCTTGGTAAGAAGATAAAGAAGCTTCGATCGGATCAAGGTGGAGAATATCTGAACCAAGAGTTCATCGATCTTCTACGGGAGTCTGGGATTCTATCTCAGCTCACTCATCCTTATACACCACAGTGGAATGGTGTTAGTGAAAGGAGGAACCGAAACTTGTTGGACATGGTGAGGTCGATGATGAGTCATGCAGATCTTCAATTATCCTTTTGGGGATATGCATTACAAAATGAAGTATATAGATTAAACCAAGTACCATCTAAGGCGGCAAATGGAATTCCATCCGAGTTATGGAATGGAAGGAAACCCACTTTGTCGCACACACGTCTATGGGGATGCAAGGCGTTTGTTAAGGCATTCTCAGGCAACAAACTAGCACCACGAGGCACGAAGTGTATCTTTATAAGATATCCCAAGGAAATTAAAGGATATTACCTATATAACCCTCAAGACAAGAAAGTGATTGTTGCTAGACAAGCCGTCTTTCTTGAGAGGGAGCACATCCTCAAGAAGGATAGTGGGAGCAAGATTGACGTCGATGAATTTGATGCTCAAGATACACAGGAGTTGGTACAAGAACAAGTTCCACAGGTTCCCGTGGAAGAGGTTCCAGAAACACAAGTACTGCATAGGAGCTCAAGAGAGGTAAGGGAACCAGAGAGATTTGGTTTCCTAATCACCGAGGATGGTGAATCATTATTGTTGGAAAATGATGAACCTCTCTATTACAAAGAAGTAGTAGAATGCTCAGAAGCTACAAGATGTCTAAAAGCTATGAACTCTGAGATGGATTCCATGTATCAGAACCAAGTTTGGGTTCTGGTCGATGATCCAGTTGATGTAAAGCCTGTTGGATGCAAATGGGTATTCAAAAGAAAGCTGGACATGGAAGGTCATGTTAGCACCTATAATTTAAGGATAGTGGCTAAAGGATTCAGACAACGTCAAGGAATTTACTATGATGAAACCTTCTCTCCATTTTCCATGTTTAAATCCATAAGAATCATACTTTCCATAGCAGCTTACCATGACCACCAGATTTGGCAGATGGATATCAAATCAGCATTCCTTAATGGGAACCTTCAGGCAGATGTCTATATGACACAACCAGAAGGTTTTGTGACACCAGGTGAAGCCAAATGGGTTTTCAAGTTGTAGAAATCCATTTATGGATTGAAGCAAGCATCCAGGTCATGAAACATTCGATTTGATGAATCCATAAAGGAATTTTGTTTCATTAATAATGAATGTGAGCCATGTGTTTATAAGAGGTTTAATGGGAATTCGGTCTTCATACTAGTGGTATATGTTGATGATATATTTCTTATTGGAAATGACGTACCAGCCATATAGTCAGTTAAGGACTGGTTGAACAAGTGTTTCTCCATGAAGGACTTAGGAGAAGCAGCCTACATTCTAGGGATCAAGATCATTCGTGACATATCCAAGAGGCAGCTTAGACTAAGTCAGGGTACATACATTGACTAGATACTAAAGATATTTAGTATGGAAAAATCCATGAAGGGATTGGTTTCAGTGTCACATGGCTTACATCTTTCTAAGAAAATGTGTCCCTAGACACAACAGGAGAAATATAGGATGATCAAGATCCCATATGCTTCGGCTATAGGATCCATCATGTATGCCATGTTATATACCAGACTCGACATTTCCTATGCACTGAGCATGGTAGGAAGATATCAAGAAGATCCAGGAGAACAGCATTGGACTGCTGTTAAGACTATCCTTAAGTATCTGAGAAGAACTAAGGATATGTTCCTGGTGTATGGAGGAGACGAGGATCTTGTCATCAGAGGGTATGCTGATGCTGGTTTTCAAACAGATCAGAATGATCTGAAGTCACAATATGGATATGTTTTCTGTTTCAATAGAGGTGCTGTGAGCTGGAAGAGTTCAAAGCAGCCAGTTGGCGCCGATTCTACAGCGGAGTCCGAGTATATAGCGGCTTCTGATGCAGCCAAGGAAGCCATCTGGATTCAGAACTTTGTCCAGGAGCTTTATGTGGTTCCTAGCAGTAAAGATACCATTACATTTTATTGTGATAATAATACAGCGGTGGCTCTTGCAAAAGAACCATGGTCACATCAACGGACAAAGCACATACTCCGGAAGTATCACCTCTTGAGGGATTTTTATCAAAGGGGCAAAGTTGCAGTGTGCAGAGTGTCCACGGAAGAGAAAATGGATAACCCCATGACTAAAGGCCTATCTCAGTAGAAGCATGAATATCATGTGAGAGCTAGCGGGTTAAAGGTTGTTAGCAGTTGGCTCTTGTCCAAGTTAGAGTCTGTTGGAGTTGGTGGTCTAGAAACAACTACTTTGTACTTTATTCATTAAATAAAAACCTTATCACATCTTGATTGTTCTTCTGCATGACATGTCATGTGATAATGTCATAAGGACAGCTGTTGCATTAAAGGGTCGTAGCAGATCCATGCTATAATGAGAACCCGGAAGTGCCATAACACTGTTCTTGAATGTATGTTCTATGGCCGGATGATATTATTTGAGGGACACAAATAATACCAGTCATTAGGGGTGAGGACGCATAAAAATTTGAGGAACCTTCTCATGGTGTGCGCCCTTGGTAATATCCAGGAGGATATTATGAGAACGAGACTCGCCAGTAGGAAATACACATTTCATAGTGTCATTGGATGTTCCTATCTACGGACGTGTGTATTGATCCCTATACATTAAGATTATTATTAATGGGTATTACAACTCGCCCACTTAGATGTATTGACGAAAACTGTGATGACACACTGTTCGCAGTGAGGTAGAATACGTTGGGGGCGTCACGAGTAATACCGCATTAATAGATAATGCGAGAAAGGATTTGTCCCTTCCGTTCCATAACGGAAGTAGATATCTCAGTCCCTTTGATGGAATTGATATAGCCTAAATAAATCCATGGCCATGGTAAGGTATGGGCAAGTTCAATTCCAGGAAGTCAAGAAAGAATAATCAAGAACATGGGTTGATGACATTAGCATGCAACCCGCTTGATTGGAGATATCGAGACAAATGGATTATATTACATGGTAAGTGTTTGTAGGAGGTGACACGTCATTGCGGCATTAACTTCTTTTTCTATGGGTGCCTTGGCGTCTTGCTAGATGCTAACCTTGGACTTTAGGAAGGCTCAACCTAATGCCACTGAGAAAGAGGCCTAGAGGGTCACACACTAAGTGTGTCCATATATCTCAGTTAAATTTTAATTTAACAAGTTAAATAAATATTATTCCCGACTGTGGTTTAATAATTATTTAAGGATGTCTGATCACATTTATTTTGACACTAGTTATTCGAGAGAATATATTGTGGACTAAATAATATATTTATTAGTGAGTAATGAAGTTAAATTTATTTAAGAAATTAATAGTCATTACTCAAGATCTAATAAATGTGGTGGAAAAAATGGAAAATAAAAGTACACGATGTGTATTAATTATTACACACGGTGTAGTTTTTCCAGTTGGGATTTTAAAGATTTAATATTGTTTTATTAAATGATATTTATTATAATCAGCATGGGCGCATGTCAAGGAATTAATAATTCGACATGGGGGTTTTCAATAAGATTTAATGAAATAAATAAAACGCGTAATGCATTTATTTATTGTCATAACTCTATTAACCTCAAACCTGATTATAAATATCCTCGCAACCCCAATATATTGGAGAGCCATTATTGTGCACAATGGATTTGGAAATACTCTCAATCTAAGAGAGAATTCCCTTTCCACCAAGAACTCCCTCAAGTTACGAGAGCATGATTCTCCACCGGATCAAGGTGGTCGAAGGAGGACATCACAAGCGAAGGTTATTCCGCGCTAGCACTCGGAGATCCCTTCGGCGATGTCCGGAGATACGTGACACAAGTGTGGATCACCACTAGAGGAATCCTACACTTGGATTCTACGATACAGCGATGGATCACCGAATCGTGACCGGACACATCAATGAAGTAATAATTCCGACGAGGTAATTCTTATGCATTAATTAAATTAATTATAATCAACATATGATGATCCTCCTCAAGGGTTACTGGACTCTTCTTTTCTTTTCTTTCTTCGTTCTATTACGAAGATTCAGCGATTTATATTGTGACGGATCTCGGATTGAACGTTGTTTAACGCTAAGATTAAAGTTGGGCTAACAAATCAATGCGCTTCCGCTGTGCCCGGAACCTACATTATCAAGTAGTATCTTTTTGATAATATGGAATATACATTGAGATATAATTAGTTATCAAAATTCCACAAAGTTTATCAATCATAATTTTAATCTAGTATTGTATTATATGTTATGGTAGACCTGAGATTATATTATGTTCTGTAAAGTATTCTTAATATAGTTTTAAGAATATAAAATGTTTCATATAAAATAAATTTTTTATTTTATCTGTCTTTCATATTGGTTGTAAAAATGTTTGTATAGATATTTATTTTGTGAAATGAAATTATAATTTACCCTTTAGGAAAAGAATTTTGTTTATCCCTTAAATATCATTATCAAAGATTATTATAGGTTATTAGGAAATGTTAATATTTCAAACACATCTCAAAAAACACAAGGAGGATAATATTGAATTTTGGTGTTACTATCTTTGTAAAATCTTGAATCATTATCTCATGTTAAATAAATTATCATTAATCTATTGAGTTTTCATGTAAACATGTAATATCTAAATATGAGAAATTAATATAACAATCCAATGTTTTACATGGGTCAATATTATATTCTATTCCATTGAGCGTAGAAAACATTTATGTACTATGGTTTAATACACTCATCTATAGTTATAAAAAAAATTTAGGAAGGTTTTATAATCATTCCTCAATGAAATCCATCTTCTTGAACTCTCACGAATTGATTGAGTAAAGTAAATATAAAGATTCAAGACATAGGTCTATGAAAATGAAATTCCTGATTTTAAATTAATACTCTAAATAACATGTGTGTCATAATTCTTCCAATTCTCTCATTCTATAATTCAATCCATATCATCAATGTTATTATGCAACACTTATGTTATAATAACCTCTTTTAGTTATAAAGTTTTAAATGTAACTAAATAACAACACCATGTTGTTGTTGTTGATTATTTTATATTATTTTATATCACTATAGTGATTATTCATTTTAAATGATTTTCAACTTTTAGTATTTTAATTTGGGAGATTTTTTGGTTTCTTGCGGTTAGCCCAGGTTTAATGTTAACCAAGACATAAATCGTTTTCATTTCTGAAATTCATAAAATAGATATTTATAATTTTTGAATTGTGTTTTTCTAAGATTTATTAGGTCCTCTAGGTGATTGTGAGGACAACTATTCTCTTACAGTTTACTTGTATGAATGATAAATATTTAAATGTAACACTCTGACCCCAGTTAACCAGAGTTGGTGAATTATTACATAACATTGTAATGATCACAAGGGATCATATCCCGAAAGACCAACCAGTTTAGTATCCTTGGAAGTACTAGATATATTCCTAAGTTTTACATTACATCATTAAATAAAAACATCAAAAACATTTTGTATCCTTTTTAACATGCTTATATCCTTAGCCTATACCTGTAGGTCAACCATAAAATACTACTTCACATCTTGGAAAAAATAAAACATATAAAGGGGTGAGTTCAGATGCTCAGTAAGGATAACAATATAGCAGAAACTTTTATAAATAAGCATAAAAATTTAAGGAAATGTATAACACTAAAACAAAAGTCTTTTAAACTTAAACATCAGCATAATATGAAAATGATAAAATAAAATAATGCAAATTATTTATTCACATGTATATTCTACAAGTTTTATAATTACGTGAAATATCAATAGCCACTTTCATAATAATGGAATTCATAATGCCAGAATTCATAACCACATAGTCGAGGCCTTGTGCGAAGACTAAAAATAATTTTTTTTCATGGCCTTGTGCCAAGAAACTAGTTTTTCTCATGATACCTACCAATTCATAGAGGATATATTACAGGATCCACCTGTCAGTTACTAAGTCCAATGTGTTTCTTATAGGAAAAGGTTTAAGCATAATATAAACATTCGTATTAAAACTAGCATATGAAATGTCAATAATTTATCTCTAAACCATTGAAGGTGTAAATAATAAAACATCCAAAGTCAAACATATCACATAACCTTCAATACAATTTGGAAGTTTTGTATCATAATAAATCGACTTCAAACAAGCTTAGAATCCATCAAATGATGTTAACATAGATGAAATCAAAACTTTTTTACAGAAAGATCTCTTTTGGTTTTGAAATAATTTAAAAGTCACTTAATTATCAGAGAAAACATTTATTTTGAAATTATTCTTATAAGATTGTATGGGAAGATTTGACGATGATATAATGATGAAAAATATCCACACCCACCATATAAGTTTAAAAAAGACATTCTTACCTTAATTTTGTCAAAAAGGTCATAAAGTACCTTGTTTGGAAAATGACGGAAATATTCATTTAAAAACATATATGGGCAAATAAGGGTATAAATTACTTTAACCCAGAGTATAGTAAATAGAAAAAATGATTTGAATTACATTTAAAAAAACACAGATGTGGATGATAAAGAGGTCCTAGTAGATACTTACGTAAAAACAACCTCGGATAATAAAGAGGCTGTGAAATTAACCTTTGCCTTGTACTTTTTCTTGGTCGATGGTATGTTAACCTCATGTATAATAGATAAATAATTTTTATTAAATTATACAAGAACCATATAAGTAAATATGATATCATATATGATCTTCTAATATTACTTCGTTAATAATATTTTAGTATTATTGTCGTTTCGGGTGTTAACTGATTCTTTTTCCTTTATATGTTTTGTTAAATAATCCATGTTTGTTATGGATAGGATGTATTTGATTCATATCCAGAATTATATTATTTTCTTAAACATTATTTTTAATCATCAAATGAAAATTATTCTCGAATGATTATGATGGGGAGTGAATCTCATCGCGTTTGTCGAGACGGTAATTCGTACGTACGCATGAGCGACAATATCATTCAATTAAAGGTGAAATCGTATATAATTGAATGTTATATAATATATACAGAATCTCTTAAATGTTATATTTATTATTTAAAATCAATTATACATCATTATTAAACCCATCCAAATAATGAAGTGTTCGAATGACAAACTACACCACGACGTGGAGACGGTAAGCCGTACGTAGGCACGTATGGTGAAATTCTCATTCATATGATGGATAGAATAATGAATATGGTTATACCATTTTTATAATAAAATCACAATATATATAAGATATTGAAGTTATTATTTTATAATGGAAACAACAAAGAAAGAGGAAGTGGGAGAAGAAAATAACTTGAAAGAGGTGACGAAATATTTACCTCTTCTTCGGGTTATTCCATTTTATTTGATTAAAAGGGATGCTTAGGTTTTCTTTCTGAAAAAAGAAATTCCTCTAATAAAAAGAGAGAAATATCAGGTATATATTTTGGTAGGGTTTGGCCAAGACAAAATTTTTTGGAGGTGTGATATTAAGAGAAGGGGATGTTCCCTTTTATAAGAGAGGTGAGGGTCACTTGAGGAAACTCTTGAAATATTATTTTATAATAAAATAATTTTCAATTTCAAATGGCTCCAAAATCATTTATTTAGAGTCTAAGGTGGGGATGGGTATAAAACATCTCAACCAATAGGTTTTAGATAGGTTTAGTTCACCATATTAGCCTTATCTTTTAGATTTAACTCTTAGTTAAATAGTTTTTCATTTACCATGTCTCTTTGTATTTTTATATTATATGGTTAATGAACTAACTATAAACTTTCAAGAAAACCCCAAGTGGTTCACTATTAATATATATAACCGTAGAAAAGTCCTTTGGCTGAACCTTTGAATTTTAGGAATTTAATATCCATTAATAATATAGTATTTATTTTAAAAGCTCAATTATGTCAATTTTGACACTATTTAGTATTTGATTTTTGTGAAAATCATAACAGCATTATTACTCAAAAAAATTTAATCAACCCTAACTTGTCATATGAACCTAAAAAATTATTTTAATTCATCAAAAGTATCAAATTAAATTTATTTGGATATTTATAATATCAATTATTTTAATCTTTCATTAATAAGGTAATTACTACATCATCATTGTGTCATAAGTAAATGAAGTTATTTAATGTCTAAAATTTATAAATAAAATACCATTATGTAGGAAATATTTTTAGTTTCTGATGAATATTTATAGTCTAATTTATATTGTGTGTAACCCTATATTTAAAATGATTTAGTTATAAAACTTTGAATTTAACTCTTTTTACTCGTATCTAAATAAATTAATAATAAATGTCCTAATCTAATCCATGTAGACCAAAGAGGGTAATATTTTATTAATAAGGTTGTTTTTGGTGGAATTACACTTATCCAATATAATTAGTATATGTTTTAGGGTAATTATGATATCATTTTTACCCTTAATTACCCTATTTACTTTTAACTGTGGTAAATAAAAGTCAAAATTTACTATTCACCAAAGATTATTTTCATCTTATTGAACCAAATATTACTTAAAAATATTATGTATGTCTCTTTGATTTTTTGAATTCAACTCATAGAAGCTGTAAAATTTAGTTTTATGAAAATTTGCAAATGCTCCTATGAGGTTGCTAAAAGACGGTAAAAAGTTCAATAAAATTTATATATATATAAGATTATTATAATATGAATCCAATGAATTAAATTGAACTTATATAGGTGGTATGTATCTATTTTTACCTAAAATAAATTAAAAAAAAACAAATAATTATTTAAATAAAAAGCCGGTTTTGACCAATAACGCAGTGTTTTTCATCAAAAATTGAAAGTTTTTAGGAAGATACCAAAAATTCACCCTCATCTATTTTCGACATTATAAATCCAAAAATGAAACCCATTTTAAAATATAAAATTTATTAAATTTCAAAAATTGGGTATTATTATTCATAATGACTAATTTGATTGGTTGCGATCTGTTAGAATAACGAAGTTACGTAGAATGCAAGCTATTGAATTATTCAATGGGAAACGTATCGTGGAAGCATGGTGTGTTATATTATCCCCTCATGAAAACAATTTCATCCCCAAAATTTCTAGAATTTTACTACATAAAAAGATTTGGGTGGTTCTTAATAAAAAGTTCTTCAGGTTCCCACGCAGCTTCTTACATCTTATGGTTTCTCCTAGAACATTCACCAGATGAGTCGTCCGGTTTCACAACACATGTTCTCTGGTATAAAGAATTTTGATAGGATCTTCACAATAAGATAGATCATGTTTCAGTTCAACTTCTTCAGAGGTGAGTACATGTGTTGGGTCAGGCATGTATTTTCTCAATAGTGACACTTGGAATACATCGTGAACTTTGGAGAAACTAGGAGGCATTTCTAGACGATAAGCTACAACTCAAATTCATTCTATAAATTCAAATGGTCTGATGTACCTAGGATTCAATTTACCCTTCTTACTTAAACATTTAACACCCTTCCATAGAGATATTGTCAAGAAAACATGGTCTCTTACTTGAAATTCGAAATCCTTCCTTCAGTTGTCGGCATAGCTCTTTTTCCTACTTTGGCTGCTTTGATGTGGGTTTGGATAACCTTCACCTTTTAAATTATTTCCTTAACAAGTTCTAGGCCTATGAGTTTTTTTCACCAACATAACCCCAACATGTTTTTGTACAACATCTCTTGCCATATAACGCTTCATATGGTGCCATCTGAATACTTCCATGGAATCTATTGTTATAGGAACATTCTACCATAGGTAAATATTGATCCCACATACCTAGAAAGTCAACTGAGAAAGATCTCAACATGTCTTCTAAGGTTTTAATTGTCCGTTCTGATTGTCCATCAGTTTTAGGGTGGTAGGCAGTACTCAAACGAAGTTTAGTATCCAGGGCCTTCTGAAGACTTTTCCAGAATCATTATGTAAAATGGGGATCACGATCATAGACAATTGATAGAGGTACACCAGGGTGTCTTATAACTTCATTAATATATATTATAGCCAGAATTTCAAGAGGTAAATATTCTGTTATAGAAAGAAAATGTGATGACTTGGTAAGATGATCAATAATGACCCATATTGCATCATTCATTCTAGGAGTCTTTGGTACCCCCAAGACAAAGTCCATCGTAATATTATCCCATTTCCACTCAGGTATGGGAAGAGGTTTCATGACTCCTCCAGGTTTTTTCCTTCCAGCTTTCACTTGTTGAAAAACCATACATCTTGACACAAAATCAGAAATCTCCCTCTTCATGTTGTCCCACCAAAAAAGTTCTTTCAAATCTCTCTATATCATAGTGATACCAGGGTGTATAGAGAAATTGGAGCTATGAGAATCATCCAAAAATTCCCTTTTTAGATCAGTTAAATCAAGAACACAAAGTCTCTTCCCAAATTTCAAAATCCCATCTTTATATATGAAGTCACTCAATCTTCCATCATTCACAACTTTAATCTTATTTTGAAACTCCTCATCATTAGTCTGAGAACTCTTTACCCTTTTAAGTAAATGTAGTTTGGAAACCATTTGAAAGAGAATTGATGTTTCACCTTCCATGGTTATTCCCATATCCATCATTACTAGATCCATGAAAATAGGATCCCTTTCAATTCTCATCTTGTTCAAAACTCCATGATCTTTTCTACTCAAAGCATCTTCCACCTTATTTTCCTTCCCTGGGTGGTAGTTTATAGTGCAATCATAATCCTTGAGTAGTTCAAACCATCTCCATTGCCTCATATTGAGTTGTTTTTGTGGGAAAATATACTTCAAACTCTTGTAATCAGTATAAATCTCAAAATTTTCACAATAGAGATAGTTTCTCTATATTTTTAGAGCAACGATTACAACTGATAACTCAAGATCATGAGTGGTATAGTTTTTTTCATTAATTTTTTTGCTGCCGTGATGCATTGGAAATAAATCTTTCATTCTGTATAAGGATACAACCAAGTCCTTTCGTTGAAGCATCACTATAAATAACAAACCCATCATTCCCCGATGGTAGAGTCAAGATAGAATCATTGAATAATATTCTCTTCAGTTCTTCAAAACATTATTCACACTCTTTTGTCTAAAAAAAATTAACCTTTTTATGTGTGAGCTTGGTTAATGGGTTAGCCAACGGGGAAAAATTCTACACAAAATGTCGATAATAACCTGCTAAACCCATAAAACTACATACATCATTTATACTTGTCAGTGCTGGCCATTCTTGGATTGCCTTGGTCTTTGAAGAATCAACAGAGATTCCATCTTCATAGATAATAGGGCCATGAAAAGAAATATATTGAATCCAGAATTCATACTTGGTGAATTTCACATATAATTCATTTCTTCTAAGAGTGCTTAGGATAATTCACAAGTTATTTTCAAGATCTTCGTAGATTTTTTAGTATACAAAAATATAATTAATAAATACCACTACATAGTCATAAAGATATTTCTGGAAAACTCTATTTATTAGATCTATTATTGTAGAGGCTGCATTAGTAATCCAAAAGGCATTACTGTAAACTCTTAATGCCCATACCTGGTTCGAAATGTTGTTTTCGGAATGACTTCCTTCGTCACACACAACTAATGATATCCATATTGAAAATCAATCTTTGAAAAATATCGATCTCAATGAAGTTGGTTGAATAAATCATCAATCTGAAATATGGGGATACTAGTTCTGTATTGTTATAGCATTGATCTCCTTGTTGTCAATGTAAAACCTCATAGATCCATCTTTCTTCTTAACAAAACGAACAAGGGCTCCCCATCGAGAAACACTAGGGAAAATAAATCCCTTATTACTCAATTCCTATAGTTTTGTATTTATTTCCACTAATTATAAAGTGGCCATTCTATAAGGGGACTTAGATATGGGCCTTGAACCAAAAATTAAATCAATGGAAAACTCAATTTCTCATTCTGGAGGATGTCCAAGTAAATCCTCTTGAAACACATCACCATATTCTTTCACAATAGGTACATCCTATATTTGAAAATTCCATTCCTCACCTATAGTTATTTCATTCTCTTCCTCCCCAATAGTTGAATTTTTAGAGCTACTGGGGCTGGACCTATAAAAGAATTAGGTGGTGACGCTTTTTCTCTAAAGATAAGGTACTCTTTATCATAATAGAGAATTGTAAACATCTTCTTCTTATAATAAATTTTTGCATCATGGTTCGAAATCCATTCCACACCAATGATTATATCAAATTAAATCATGGGTATGAAGATTAGATTAGCAGATAAAAAACATTTATATGCCTTAATAGGAACTGATTCTCAAAACGTTGTTACAATGATATTTCCCCTAGTAGTTTTTACTGACAACTCCCCTGTTAAATCCAATTGTAAATATCTAATTTTAATAGAAAACTGAGAAGATATGAAACCATGCGATGATCCAGAATCAAATAATGCATTTTCTAAACTTGAGGAAACCATTAAATTACTTACAACCATGTCTTTCGAAGCTTCAAGCTCAGCAGTAGTGATCCCATAAGCTTGGACTTTCCCCCATGTCCTTTTTTGAGGTAAGCTCCCTTGGCACTTAGTACATTCATTTATATCATTCCTCTTTTCTCTGTAATTGTATCATTCATCATTGAAAGCCTATTTCTTCCCCTTTTAATCACGAGCTTGGTGACCTTTTTCACCACACTTATAATAGACTCTCATTCCCTTCTAGAAAGTATTGAAGTGTTTCTTTCCACCTTTATCATTGAATGGATATTCACATTTTCCCTTCTTCCCCTTATTTCCATTTCTAGAGTGTTTATTAGATCTATTCTTATCCTTCCATGCTTTAAAGTCATAAGACATAAAGAATTATTTTTCTGTCTTGACACCACATGAGACAATATCTTTGTATGAAAAAAGGATTGTGAGACTAATTCTCACGAAAGAAATGGTTTTAACCCATCAAAGAATCGATCAATTTTACTCCTCAAGTAACGTATATAATATATTTCATGCCTTTCTAACCTTGTAAAGTTTTCCTCATACTTTGCGACATTCTCATCCTCCTTTTTCCTTAGACTCAGAAATTATCTTTCCATATCTACTCGAAGGTCACGAAGAAATTATTTTTCTAATAAAATCACTTTAAACTCCCTCCATTTCATGTTTTATACTTATTCATCTCCCTTTGTCTTTTGGATTAATGACCACCATTGATCTGCATGTCATGTAAGGCGATAAACTGCCATGACAACATTTTCCCTTTCTTTACTCCCCAAAGCATGAAATATTTTATCTAAGGAATTTACCCACTACTCAAATACTAGTGGATTTGTACTCTGATTGAATGTTGGTGGTTGTTTCCTCATGAAGCGGTATAACATTGATCTTCCGTGTTGTTCATCAGGGTGCTCCATACAGGTAAAGTTATAATTCATAACCTGAGTGAGTTGTCCGAGTATGGTGATAAGGTGATCAGCACCAGTTGCATCACCAACTCCACTATAATTATCTTGAGTATGAGTTCAATCCCTACATGGATTACCTACGTTGATATGGTTTCCATTCCTTCCACTAGGAACCATTTCCAAAAAATGGCATATACTAGATTAGTTTATGAATTCCAATACTTAATTCCAAACATGTAAAACACTTAACATTAATTGAACAATTTATGGATATAATCTATAATCATAAAAATGTTTTCTTTGAGGATTTATATACTCATAAACCCTTCATAGTGGTTTGTAAGGAAAATGATAATTATCCTAAGCATATACCCCAGGAGTGTCATAACCAAGAGTGAAACAGGGCAAGTTGTCGTGCACCAGTTCCCGTTCGAGACTAGATCAAAGTGGTGTTTTCGGGTTTTAACCCTAGGTACATCTGTTCCAGAGATGACTCTACCTTCTTGTATCCAAACATGTATGTATTTCTTGGAAAACTCACAAAATACCTACAATACCAAAATTCTGGGAAGTTCTTCTATATTAACCCTCAAAGTCTATCTTAGGTTAATGTTCTCTAATCAGAGTATTTCTAAATCTAGTTTCCACGGTTTTTACTAAACATCCTTGGATACCAACTATAATGCCCTGACCCTAGTTAACTAGAGTCGGTGCATTATTAAATAACATTGGCATGATCACAAGGGATCAAATCCAGAAAGACTTATCAGTTTAGCAACCTTGGAAGTAATAGACACATTTCTTAGTTTTACATTACATAATAAAATAAAACATTAACAACATTTTACACCCTTTTGAACACACTTATATCCTTTTCCTATCACTACAGGTCCACCATAAAATACTTCTTCACATCTTGGGAAAATAGAACATAAAAAGGGGTGAGCTCAGATGCTCATTAAGGATAACAATATAGCTGAAACCTTCATAAATAAGTATAAACATTTAAGGCAATGTATAACACTAAAACAAAAGCCTTTTAAATATAAACATTAGAATAATATGGAAAAGATAAAATCAAAAAATTCCATTTACTTATTCACATGGAAATACTACTAGTCAAATAATCACATTCCATATCAATATCCACTTTCATAATGATAGAATGCATAATGCAAGACTTCATAACCACATAGTCAAGGCTTTATGCCAACACTACAAATAGGATTTTGTCAAGACCTTGTTCCAAGACCCTAGTTTTCCTCATGAGACCTACTGATGCATCGAGCATCTATAGCGGGCTCCACCTGTCACTTTCTAAGTCCAATGCATTCGTCATATGAAAAGGTTTAAACATAACATAAACATTCATATTAAAACTAGCATACGAAATGTCAATAATTTATTCATAAACCATGAATGGTGTAAAAATAACACACACACAATCAAACATATAACATAACCTTCAATAAAATATGGAAGTTTAGTATCATAATAATTCAACTTCAAACAAGCTTAAAATCCATCAAAGGATGTTGACATAGATGAAATCAAAACGTTTTTTGAGAAATATATCTTTTTATTGTGAAATCATTTAAAATCCATAACATTATAAAAGAAAAAATTTATTTTAAAAATATTCTTATAGATTGTATGGGAAGCTTTTATGATGATATAATGGCATAAAATAGCCAAACCCACTATATAAGTTAAAAAAAGTCTTTCTTACCTTAATTTTGTTGAAAAGGTAATAAAGTTCCTTGTTTGGAAAACGACAGAAAGATTCCTTTCAAAACATATATGGTAATATAAGGGCATAAAATACATTAACCAATAGTATAGTAAATAGTAAAAATTATTTGGATTTCATTTTTAAGAAAACACAGATGTGGATGATAAAGAGGTCCCAGTAGATACTTACGTAAAACCAACCACAGATAATAAAGAGATTGTGAAATTAACCCTTACCTTGTAATTTTCCTTGGTCGAGGGTACGTTAACCTAATGTATCATTATTAAATAATTGATTTTAAATTAAAAAAGAACCATATATGTAATATTTATATCGTATATGATCTTCTAATATTACTTTGTTAATAATATTTTAGTATTATCGTCGTTTCGGGTGTTAGCTGATTTGTTTTCATTTATATGTTTTGTTACGTAAGAAATTTTTGTTATGGGTAGGATGTATTTGATTCATATCTAGAATGATGTTAAGTTCTTAAACATTATTTTTAATCATCAAATGAAAATTATTCTTGAGTGATAATGATGGGGAATGAATCTCATCGCGTTCCTGGAGACGACAATCCATATGTACGTAAGAGTAACAATAACATTCAATTGAAGTTGAAATAGTATATAATTGAATTTTATATCATATATAAATTATCATTAAAATTTTATATTTATTATTTACATCAATTATACATCATTATTATACCAATCTATATAATGAAGTGTTTGAATAACAAACTACACCACGACGTGGAGACGGTAAGCCGTACGTACGCATGTATGGTGTCTTTGTCATTCATATGATGGATAGAACAATGAATATGGTTGTACTATTTTTATAATAACATCACAGTATATATACGATACTGGAGATATAATTTTAGAATGGAAACAACAATGAAACATGAAGTGGAAGAAGAAATGAACTTTAAAAATGTGATGAAATATTTACCTTTTCTTCAGGTTCTCCTTTTTGATTTGACCAAAAGGACATCATAGGATGGATTTATGACCAATGGAAGGCCTCTAGGATGAAGAGAGGAAATTTTGGAGAAAATATGAGCAGGATTTTGGAGATCCAAAAGGCTTTGGAGTTGTGAATTTAAGAGAAGGGGAAGTGCCTTTTATAAGAGAGGTGAGAGTTACTTTAGGAATAGCTTGAAATATTATTTTATAAAAAAATAATTTTCGATTTATAATTTCTCCAAAATGACTTATTTAGAGTCTAATGTGGGTATGTATCGAAAATCACTCAACCAATAGGTCTTATACAGGTTTAGGTCACCATATTAACCTTATCTTTTAGACTTAACTCTTAGTTAAATAGTTTGTCATTTACCATGTCTCTTTGTATTTTTATATTATATGGTTAATAAACATACTATAATCTTCCTAGCTAACCAAAAGTGGTTAATTATTAATATATATAACCTTATATAAGTCTATTGTCCAACCCTTATATTTTTAGAAATATTATATCCATTAATAATATAGTATTTGTTTTAAAAACTCAATTATGTCAATTTTGACAATATTTAGTATTTGATTTTTGTGAAAATCATAACAACATGGTTACTTTGAAAAAAAATTATTTATTCAACCATATCATGTCATATTAACCTAAAAAATTAGTGGAATTTATCAGAAGTCTCAAATTACATTTATTTGGATATTCATAATAAAAATTATTTTAATCTTTCTTTCATAAGGTAATAACTGCATCCTCATTGTGTCATAAATAAATTAAATTATTTAATGTCTAAAAATAATAATTAAAATACCATTATGTATGAAATCTTCTTATATTTCTAATGAATATTAATAATCGAATTTATATTGGGTGTAACCCTATATTTAAAATGGTTTTGTTATTAATCTTTGAATTTAACTCTTTTAACTCTTCATCAAATAAAATAATAATAAATGTCCTAATCTAATCCAAGTGGAAAAAAGGGGGTCATATTTTATTCATAAGTTTGTTTTTGGTCTAATTAGACTTATTAAACAGAACTAGGACATGTTTTAGGGTAATTATGATATCATTTTTACCCCTAATTACCCTATTTATTTTTAACCATGGTAAATAAAAGTCAAAAGTTACTATTCACCAAAAATTATCTTCATCTTATTGAACCAAATTTTACATACTGATATTAACTGTGTTTCTAAAATTTTTCAAATTCAACTCACAGAAGTAGTAAAATTAAGTTTTATGCAAATTTGTAAATGGTCCTAGAAGGTGGGTAAAAGACTGTAAAAATTTCAGTAAAATTTATATATATCTTATATTATTATAAAATGAATCCAAAGAATTAAATTGAACTTATATAGGTGTTATGTATCTATTTTTACCTAAAATGAATTTAAATAAAATAAATAATTATTTAAACAAAAGGTCGGTTTCAACCAATAATGCAGTGTTTTTCACTATTCATCCAAAATTGAAAGTTTTCAGAAAAAAACAAAAAATTCACCCTAAGCTAATTTCGATATTCTGAATCCAAAAAGGAAGAACATTTTAAAAGATAAAATTAATAAATTTCTAAAAGTGGGTATTACTATTCATAACGATTAGTTTGATTGGTTGTGGTGTGTTAAAATCTCAATGTTGCGTATAATGTACACTATTGCATTATTCAAAGAGAAACATACCATGGAAGCTTGGGGTGTTATATTATCCCATCATTAAAATAATTTCATCCTCAAAATTTCTAGAATATTACTGCATAAAAAGATTCAGGTGGTTCTTCATCATAAGTTCCTCTGGTTCCCAGGCTGCCTCTTCCATCTAATGGTTTCACCATAGAACATTCAACAGATGATTCATCCGGTTTCTCAACACTTGTTCTCTGGTATCAAGAATTTTTGTAGGATCTTCACAATAAGACAGATCAGGTTCTAGTTAAATTTCCTCATAGGTGAGTACATAGGTTGGTTCAGGCATGTATTTTCTCAACAGTGATTTGTGGAATACATCGTGAACTTTGGAGAGACAAGGAGGAATTGCCAAACGATAAGCTAAAACTCTAATTCGTTTTAGAATTTCAAAAGGTCCGACGTACCTGGGACTCAATTTATACTTCTTACCAAATTTTTTAACACCCATCCATGGAGATACCTTCATGAAAACATGGTCCCCTATATGAAATTCAAAATCCTTTCTTCGGTTATTGGAATAGTTCTTTTTCCTACTTTGGGATGCTTTGATGTGGGTTTGGATAACCTTCACCTTTTCCATTGTTTCCTCATCATGTTCTGGGCCTACAAGTTTTCTTTTACCAAACATCATCTAAAAACGTTGGTGTGCCACATCTCTTGTCATATAATGCTTCATATGGTGCCATCTGAATTCTAGAATGGAAGCTATTAGTATAAGAAAATTTAACAGATGTAAATATTGATCCAACATACCTCAAAAGTCAAGTGAGAAAGATCTCAACATGTCTTATAATGTTTGAATGGTCTATTCTGATTGTCCATCGGTTTGAGGGTGGAAGGCAGTGCGGAAACTAAGTTCAGTATCTAGGGCCTTCTGAAGACTTTTCCAAAATCATGATGTAAAATGGTGATCATGATTAGAGAAAATTGATATGGGTACACTAGGGAGTCTTATAAAATCATTAATATATATTCTTTCTAGAAATTCAAGTGGTAAATATTATATTATAGCATGTAAATGTGCTGACTTGGTAAGACGATCAACAATGACCCATATTTCATCATTCCTTATAGGAGTCCTTGGTAGGCCTAGGAAAAAGTCCATCATAATATTATACCATTTCCACTCAGGTATGGGAAGAGGTTTCATGATGCCTCTAGGCTATTGCCTTCCAGCTTTCACATGTTGAAAAACTATACATCTTAAAACTGAATCAGCAATCTCCCTCTTCATGTTGTCCCACCAAAAATGTTCAATAAAATCCTTATACATCTTAGTGCTACCATGGTTTATAGAGAAATTGGAGCAATGAGCATCATCCAACAATTCCCTTTTTAGATCAGATAAATCGGTAACACAAAGTCTCTTCCCAAATTTCAAAATCACATCTTCAAATATGAAGTCACTCAATCTCCCATTATTCACATCATTAATATTCTTTTGAAACTCCCCGTCATTAGTCTGAGAACACTTTATCTTTTCTAGTAAAGATGGTTTGTAAACCATTTGAAAAATCATTAATGTTTCACCTACCATGGTTATTCTCATATCCATAATTACTAGATCCCTAAAAATAGGATCCCTTTCAATTCTCATCTTCTTTAAAACTCCATGATCCTTTTTACTCAAAGCATCATCTATCTTATTTTCCTTCTCTGGGTGGTAGTGTATATTGCAATCATAATCCTTGAGTAGTTCATGCCACCGCCTTTTCCTAATGTCGAGTTATTTTTGTGAGAAAATATACTTCAAACTCTTGGGATCAGTATAAATCTCACCTTTTCACCATAAAGATAGTGTCACCATATTTTCAAAGGAAATATTATAGATTATAACTCAAGATCATGAGTGGTATAGTTTTGTTCATGATTTTTTAGCTTCTGTGATGCATAGAAAATAACTCTATCATTCTGCATAAGGACACAACCAAGTCCTTTATTTGAAGCATCATTATAAATAACAAAACACTTGTTCCCTGATGGTAGAGTAATGATAGGATCATTGACTAATCATCTCTTCAGTTCTTCAAAACATTCTTCACACTCTTTTGTACAAACAAATTTAACCCATTTACGTGTGATCCTAGTTAATGGGTTAGCCAATTGGGAAAAATTCTGGATGAATTGTCTATAATAACCTGCTAAACCAAAAAAAACAGTGTACCTCAGTTATACTTGTATGTGTTGGAAATTCATGGATTTCCTTGGTCTTTGAAGTATCAACATTGATTCAATACTTAAAGATAATATGTCTAAGAAAAGAAATATCATGAAGCCAGTATTCACACTTGCTAAATTTACCATATAATTCATTTCTTCTAAGAGACCTTAGGATAATTTGAAAGTGATTTTAATGATCTTTGTAGCTTTTTGAGTATACAAAAATATCATCAATAAATACCACTACAAATTCGTCAAGATATTCCTTGAAAACTCTATTAATTAGATCCATGAAGACAGAGGGTGCATTAGTCAATCCAAAAGGCATTACTGAAAACTTGTAATGCCCGTACCTGGTTCAAAATGCTTTTTGGGAATGTCTTCATTCTTCACACACAACTGATGATATCGAGATCGAAGATAAATCTTTGAAAAATATTGAGCTCAATGAAGTTGGTCGAATAAATCATAAATGTGACATATGGGGATACTTGTTCTTTATTGGTATAGCATTGATATCCATGTACTCAATGCAGAACCTTATTGATCCATCTTTCTTCTTAACAAAAAGAACAAGGGATCCACATAAAGAAAAAATAGGGAAAATAAATCCCTTATTACTCAATTCCTCTAGTTTTTTCTTTAGTTACACTAATTCCATAGTGGCCATTCTATAAGGGGTCTTTGATATGGGCCTTGAACTAGGAATTAAAACAATGGAGAATTCAGTTTCTCGTTCTGGAGGATTTCCAGGTAAATCCTCTGGAAACACATCAACATATTCTTGCACAAGAGGTACATACTCTATTTGAACATTCCTTTTCTCACCTATAGTTATTTTATTCTCTTCCTCCCCAACAATTGAATTTAGAAGAGATAGTGGGGGTGGATCTAGATAAGAATTAGGTGGTGACGTTTATGCTCTAAAGATAAGGTACTCTTTACCATCTACGAGTATTGTAACCTCCTTCTTCTTACAATAAATTTTCGTATCATGGTCTGAAAGGCAATCCTTACCAAATAATATAACAAATTTAATCATGGGTGTGATGGTGAGACCAGCAGATAAAGAACATTTATATGCCCTAATGGGAACTGATACAGAAAAAATTGTTGTAATGATATTTCCCTTAAGAGTTTTTACTGAAAAATCCCTTTTTAAATCAAATTATACATATCTAATTTTCTTAGAAAACTAGGAAGATATGAAACCATAAGGTGATCCAAAATCCAATAAATCATTGGCTAAACTTGAGGAAACCATAAAATTACCTGCCACCACATCATTCAGAGCTTCATCCTCAGCAGCAGTGATCCCATCATCTTGGCCTTTCTCCCTTGGCATTTTATGAGGTAAGTTCCCTTGGTGCTTAGGAAATTCATTTTCATAATTCTCCTTTTCTCTACAATTGTAACATTCAACATTGACAACCTCTTTCTTCCCCTTGCAATCATGATCTTGGTGGCCTTTTTCATCATACTTGTAACAGACTCCCATTCCATTCAAGAAAGTACTGGGGTGTTTCTTCCCACATTTACCATAGGATGGATATTAAACTTTTCCTTTCTTTCCCTTATTTCCATTTCCATAGTGTTCATCAGATCTCTTTTTCTCCTACTTTTATTTAAATTCATAAGACTTAGAGAATTTTTTTCTGTCTTGATAACACATGAGACAATATCATCATTTGATAAGAAGGATTGTGAGACTCATTCTCGCCGGAGAAATGGTTTTAACCCATTAAATAATTGATCAGTCATACTACTCATATTACATATATAATCTTCTTCATTTCTTGCTAACCTTGTAATGTTAGCCTTATACTTTGCGATATTCTCATCCTTCTTTTACTCAGACTCAAAAACCTCCTTTCCATATCCGCTCAAAGGTCATGAAGAAATTGTTTTTCTAATAAAATATATTTAAACTCCCCAATTCAATGTTCGATACTTCTTCGTCTTCCTTTGTGTTTTTGGTTAATGACCACCATTGATCTGCTTCTCCCGTGAGGTGATAAACTTCCATGAAAACTTTTTCCCTTTTACTACTCCACAAAGCATGAACTATTTTCTCTATGGAATTTAACCATTGCTCAGATATTAATGGATTTTACTCCCATTGAATATTGGTGGTGGTTTTCTCATGAAGCAGTCTAACATTGATCCTCCATGTTGTGGATTAGGGTGCTCCATACGGGTAATGTTATTATTCATAACCTGAGTGAGTTTTCCTAGTATGGTGATAATATGATCAGCACCAGTTACATCACCAACTCCACTATAAATCTTGAGTAGGAGGGAAATCCCTAAATGGATTAAATGCATTGATACGGTTTTCATTCCTTCCACTAGGAACCATTTCTAAACAATGGCATACACTAGATTAGTTAATGAATTGCAATAATATTTCCAAACATGTAAAACACTTAACATAAATTGAACAGTTTATGGATATAATCCATAATCATAAAAATGTTTTCATTGAGGAAGTATATACTCATAAACACTTCATAATGGTTTTTAATGAAAATGAGTATTATCCTAAGCATATCCCTCAGGACTGTCGTAACCAAGGGTGCAACAAGGCCCATTGTCGTGCACCATTTCTCATTCGAGTCTAACTCAAAGCGGTGTTTTTAGGTTTTACACCTAGGTACATCGGTGTCAAATCCGTCTCGGCCTTCTTGTATCTAGAAAAGTATGTATTTCTTGGAAAACTTAAAAAATCCCCATAACACCAAAATTCTAGGAAGTTCTTCTATTCCAATCCTCAAAGTCTATCTTAGGGTAATGTTCTCAAATCAAGGTTTTTCTAAATCTAGTTTCCAAGATTTGTACTAAACTTTCCCTGATACCAAATGTAATACCCTGACCCCAGTTACCAAGAGTCACTGCATTATTACATAACATTGGCATGATCACAAAGGATCAAATCTCAAAATTCTGATCAGTTTAGTATCCTTGGAAGTACTAGATACATTCATAAGTTTTATATTACATAATGAAAAAAAAATCAAAACATTTTATCCCATTTTGAACACACATATATCCTTAGCCTATCCCTGCAGGTTAACCATAAAATAATTCTTCACATCCTAGGAAAAATAAAACATAGAAAGGGTTGACCTCATATTCTCAGTAAGTATAACAATATAGCAGAAACAATCATAAATAAGAATAAAAATATAAGGAAATGTATAACACCAAAACAAAACACTTTTTAACATAAACATAAGAATAATTTGGAAAAGGTAAAATAAAATAATTCCATTTACTTATTTTCATGGATATTTGATTAGTCTAATAATCACATGCAATATCAATAGTCGCTTTCCAAATGATGGAATGCATAATGCCAGACTTTATAACCACATAGTCAATGACTTGTTCCAAGACTTCAAATACAAATTTTTCAAGGTCTTGTTCTAAGACACTTGTTTGTCTCATGAGACCTACTGATGAATTGAGGAGCTATATAGGGCTACACCTGTCACTTACTAAGTCCAATGCATTCCTCATATGAAAAGGTTTAAACATAACATAAACATTCGAATTAAAACTAGCATACAAAATGTCAATAATTTATCCATAAACCAAGAATGGTGTAAAAATAACACATCCACAGTAAAAAATATAACATAACATTCAATAAAATATGGAAGGTTTTTATCATAATAAATAAACTTCAAACAAGCTTAAAATCCATCCAACGATATTGACATAGAAGAAATCAAAACATTTTTAGAGAAATATCTATTTTTATTTTAAAACATTTAAAAGTAATATAATTATAAAATAAAACATTTATTTCGAAAATATTCTTATAATATTGTATGGGAAGATTTGAAAATGATATAACGGCATAAAATATCCACAACCGCCGTATAAGTCAAAAAAGACATTCTTACCTTAATATTGTCGAAAAGGTCATGATGTACCTTGTTTGGAAAACGATGGAAAGATTCCTTTCAAAACATATATTGTCAAATAATGGTATAAATGACTTTAACACATACTATAGTAAATAGTAAAAATGTTTTGAATTAAATTTTAGGAAAACATGGATGTTGATGATAAAGTGGTCCCAGTAGATACTTACGTAAAAACAACCTTGGATAATTAAGAGATTGTGAAATTAACCCTTGCCATGTACTTTTCCTTGGTCGAGGGTATATTAAACTCTTGTATAATAGCTAAATAATTTTTATTAAATTATAAGAGAACCATATAAGTAAATATTATAACATATATGATCTACTAATATTACTTTGTTAATAATAATTTAGTATAATCGTCGTTTCGGGTGTTAACGAATTCATTTTCCATTATATGTTTTGTTATATAAGACATGTATGTCAGGGATAGGATGTATTTGATTAATATCCATAATGATATTAAGTTCTTAAAAAATATTTTTAATCATCAAATGAAAATTATTCTTGAATGATTTCGATGGGTAATGAATCTCATCGCGTTCGTGGAGACATTAATCCGTACGTACGCATGAGAGACAATATCATACAATTAAAGGCGAAATTTTATATAATTGAATGTTATATCATATATACAAAATCAGTAAAATGGTATATTTATTATTTACAGCAATTATTCATCATTATTATACCCATTCAAATAATGAAGTGTGTGAATAACAAACTATACCACGACGTGGAGACGGTATGTCGTACGTATGCACATATGGTGACTTTGTCATTAGTATGATGGATAGAATAATGAATTTGGATGTATCATTTTTATAATAACATCAAAGTATATATAAGATACTGGAGTTATTATTTTATAATGGAAACAACAAAGAAACAGGAAGTGGGAGAATAATATAACTTGAAAGGGGTGATAATATAATTACCACTTTTTCAGGTTCTTCCTTTTGATTTGATCAAAAGGGATCCATAGGTTTTCTTTATGACCAATGTAATTCCTCTATGATGAAGAGAGTAAATCTAGGAGGATATTTGGGTAGGTTTTGGCTGATCCAAAAGGCTTTGGAGGTGTAAAATAAAGAGAAGGGGAAGTGCCCTTTTATAAGAGCGGTGATGGTCACTTTAGGAAAAGATTGAAATATTATTTTATAATAAAATCATTTCGGTTTCTAATGGAACCAAAATTATTTAATTAGTGGATAAGGTGTTTATGGGTCTAAAACATCTCAAAAAATAGTTTTTTGATATTTTTAGGTCACTATATTAACCTTAACGTTTAGATTTAACTCTTAGTTAAATAGTTTTTCATTTACCATGTCTCTTGGTATTTATATATTTTATGGTTAATAAGCTTACTATAAACTTCCATGAAAACCCCAAGTAGTTAATTATTAATATAGATAACCTTATATAAGTTCTCTTTCCAAACCATATATTTTTAGGAATATTATATACATTAATAATATAGTATTTGTTTTAAAAACTCAATTATGTCAATTTTGGCACTATTTAGTATTTGATTTTTGTGAAAATCGTAGCAGCATGATTACTTCGAAAAAAATTATATAATAAACATTGAAATTTCATATTAACCTATAAAATTATTTTAATTCATCCAACATCTCAAATTGCATTTATTTGGATATTTATAATATCAATTATTTTAATCCTTCTTTAATAAGGTAATTATTATATCATCATTGTGTCATAAAAAAATTAAATTATTTAATGTCTAAAAATTATAAATAAAATACCATTATGTAGGAAATATTTTTATATTTATAATGAGTATTTATAGTCTAATTTATATTGTGTGTAACCTTATAATAAAAATGGTTTAGTTATCAAACATTGAATTTAACTCATCGAACTCTTCTTTAAATGAAATAATAATAAATGTCATAATCTAATCCAAGTGGACAAAAGAGGATCATATTTTATTCCTAATATTGTTTTTGGTAGAATTAAACTTATCCAATAGAATTAGGACATGTGTTAGGGTAATTATGATATCATTTATTCCCTTAATTACTCTATTTACTTTTGCTAACTGAAACTTATTTTTTTATTATATCAAAAACCCCCTTTTAAGGGCTAAAGGGGAACCCAACATGACATCAAAGACCTAGGACATTAAACTACACCCCAAAGGATCAAAATCCATAAAACCAAATCAAATAAACAAGATCATCCCATCCCCACCATAAAACATTCACTCCAGCTTCCACCTTCTCATCGCTACTCGGCTAGTTGTCCCATGCAGTGATGTACGATCTTGGTACTGATGGAAAAAGACATACACTCTTGAACGTCCGATTCCAAATAAAAATGATCTAATGAAAACTCTCAACTCTAAACATCATCTTGAAAAGCCATTAAAGCATAAATGGAAGTTTAGACCCTAGACCTCTGACCGCACAGTATAAGATTCCACCCAAATAGAACCAACAAAGGGCAAACCCCATCACCGCTAGACAAGCTGAAAATCCCCCATCGATGAAAATTTCTCCATCATCCCGATTGCTGGATGAATCCCAAGACCCCCGTTACCTCCATGAGACTTGATACAGGGTAACCCAGTGACGGCGATGCCCCAAATTCCAAACCGCAAACATAAAAAACACAAAATCTCACTATGAGTCACGAATACTACCGAACATCACCAACGATGAATAGAAAACCCATCACCACCATCTAACCTTGCACGAAGACCACATCAGACCACCCCTAATACTCCCCACTGACAAAGAATAAAGCCGCACCCTCAGACTATAGATCCCAACCGCAATAGCATCACTATACTGCTGAAGAAATCCTTAGCCATCGAAGGGGGAAGGATGGGAATCCGGCAATAAAATGGTGAGAAGAGTCAAAAAACCGAGCATGAGGATGTCGACACCACAAGGATTCAAATCAGAAGTACCAAGAGGAGAATCTGTAGCAGAAACGTGGTGAAGGAAGAAGGGCGGCGACGGGGGAAAACCTAGCAGTGCACCGCCCCTTATAGGCCCATCAACTACCTCTACCAAGTTTTGAGAGAGAAAACATTGTATGAACCAAATTTTACTTACTAATTTTTATTGTGTCTCTTGAATTTTTGAAATTCTATTCACAGAAGTTGTAAAATTATGTTTTACGCAAATTTGCAAATACTCCTTGGAGGTGGGTAAAAGACGGTAAAAAGTTCAATAATTTTTTTATATCAAAGATTATTATAAAATGAATCAAATGAATTAAATTGAACATATATAGGTTTTATGTATCTATATTTACCTAAAATAAATTTAAATAAAATAAATTATTTTCTACATAAAAATTCAGTTTTAACCAATAACACTGTGTTTTTCACTATTCATCAAAAATTGAAAGTTTTAAGAAAAATACAAAAAACTCACCCTAAGATAATTTCTATATTAAAAATCAAAAAATGAAGTCCATTTTTAAATATGAAATTTATAAAATTTCAAAAAGTGGGTATTACTATTCATAACGACTAATTTGAATGGTTGTGGTGTGTTAGAATCTCGAAGTTGCGTACAATGAAAACTATTGCATTATTCAAAGGGAAATGTGACATGGAAGATTGGGGTGTTACATTAAGAGTAATATTAAACAATAACTATGTTTTTCTCAATTCTTATCAAGTTATATCCGCACAATTTCTAAATATATAAACAAATCATGTAGCCTAACCATACAATGTTTCTAGATTAAACACAAAATTAAATGTTTCCCTTTTTTCGCTCGATTATAAATCACCCACTCCCTCCGATTATTATTATAATGTGTGAATAACCCCCATGTATCCCTAGTGTATTTATATTCTTACTCGTATATTTACATGTGGAATGTTATTCATGTTTTCCGATTGGATCGTTTTGGTTACCCTCCCACTCTATTTATATCCTCTCCTCTCTTTCATCTCTTATTTACCATCAATTTTACTTACCCCCTTAAACCCAAATCACCTTATAAATAATATTTAGGGTTTAGTTTCATATAAAATTATGTTTTTTTATTTAGCTATTATATTGGAATATTCTTGACTGTATTTGGTGTTCTCTATGGAAGGTGACAAATTTCGACTTGATTCTGCTTGGTTTGAGGTGTTTGTTTGTTTTCTATTCGTTTTTTATTTTCCAATTATTATGTTTCTTAATCTTTTTAAAATTAAATTTTATTTATGTAAATATACATAAGATAAATTAACATGTTATGAATTCTTTCAATAAAATTTTCCTTTGGAATATAAAGATTTCCTTAATATTTTCAAAAAATGTTATTTGAAAATTTTTATTCATGCATGCTAAGGCCTTTTATGAAAATGATTAATAGGATATTTTCATTGTTTTGATGTAAAATAGAATATATTTTAATTACATTAATTTTTAAGGAAGGAATAAAATATTTAATGAATTTTCATGGACAAATGAGTGTAGTGGACATAAAATTAATTTTCAAATAAAGATCTAAAACAGGAAATATGTGGATTCAAAATTATTTTATATAGAATAATTAATGTGAATGTTTCATTAAGAGAAAATGAATTATCATCCCCAGTTTAATTTCATAAATTAATGTTTGAAACTATAATAATAATGGTTCAATGATGTTAGATCCTCATTAACTCCCCTTGTTATTATTTACCCCTTAAGGGGAATTGTGTTAATATGTGATGGTTTTATTATGTGTAAAGGGTGGTTTTTTTACAAGGTAGTTGGAGGTGATAGAGATTTAACTTTTATGCTTTATTGATGTGTTATGTATTGATTCATAACTCGCCTCCACTTTATATTCATTAGTGAAACCTAAGTAACTATTTCATATATCTAGATTTATGCTACACTAGTACGAAGAGCACAAATGATCACATCCTATTTAGTGAGAAATTAATATGGATGGGGTGAACATTCAACAATTCTAGTGGGGGATGGTTTTTTGGAATTTTATTTTGTTTGGAGGGACTGTATACTAGTTGTTGGATGCATGTATTTGGTAAACAGTTGGTTATTATCACATTGATACTAAGGGTATACTAATGACACTCATTCCATGATTGATGTTGTATTTTAGGGGTTACCTCTCTCATTTTTTTCTATTCACCTAGGCCTTTTTATTTATGTACCATTAATAATATCTATTTTTGGATTACCTACCAATATAGTGGTTTTAGATATGTGTTGTTTCTTATAATTCAATGTTTGATTTTATTTTGAAATGGTTTTCAATGGTGATTTAAATAATGTGTTTGAATAAAAAAATAAGTTATTTTTTGTATTTTTTGTAATTTCATAAATGTTTTTAAATGAGAAATATGGGTTCTATTAGTATTCTTGAAAATAAAACGTGTGAACTGTATATTTCAATGTTCTTTCAAATAATAATGTGGATTTGTTTTAAGATGTATATGTTATTGTGGGTTTTTATTTTGAAAAATTAAAATGAAATTGTAAAAAAGTTTTTTATAATTTATTTAAAATCTATAATAATGAATTGTATAGTGGAAGTAATAACATAGAATCCTATTTGAGATCCTACTCGGAATGTTTACTCATATCTTGTATTCACACTATGTGTGTGTGTGTGGATGTGTTAAAATATTATATTGGACACAAGTTCTTTTTTTTTCTTCAAATTGTATTCCATATACTTGGTAACTGTTGTTGTGTTAAGATGTGGTGAGAAACCTTGAATTTCATGGAGGTGATCATGTTGTATGGTTCAAGATTAATTTTGTTCTGGGATGTCGATGTATAATCTAAGATGGCCATTATTTATTTTTATTTAGTTTACTCTTACTATATCCTTTTTAAGTATTTATTTTGGATATTATTTTATTATTACAAAAAATGGTTGAATCATTATTTTTTGTTATAACTAGTTCATTTTAATTATTTATTTTGTTTATTTGTATTGATGATGCATTGACACAAAATATATGGACATTCCACACCATATTTTTAGTAAGTGATTCATTGTTGGATTAAATTCATTTATGGTTGAAATAATTCCAAAATAATTGTTCATTGGTTCCCATGGATTGGCTTCCAGACTATGGATATCAGGAAAACACATCAATACTAGTAGAAGACTGGGTCAGGTGACTTGGGGGGAACATCTCGGGTCTATTTATTACAAATGGTATGTGATCCTTGGTTCAAAGTATTTCTGAGGTTATATTTCACTCCCACGTTAATTGTTTTATTGGTACATTGGATAATAATACTATTGTAACTTAAGATTTAGGTGTAGTGAGAACGTATGTTTCTTTTCAATGCCCAGATCATTGAGTTTGTAATGGTGGTTGGGTTGTTTATTTCATTTTAATTCCACTTAAGGGTTGTGAATTATAATGATGGAGTTTGAACCTAGTTTCAATTTTTTGAATGTCTTAAAGGGTTTTTCATAGATTTTGGATGATACTACAGATGACATTTTAGTTGTTAGGATTTATTTTGTGTCTAAAAATTTGAATAATTAGTAAATACTTTATTTTTGAATTTTTTAAGAGACTATTTGAGGATTAACACCATGATGTTTACCAAACAATCATGTTATCCACATATCAGTATCCATTTGTTTTATTATTTATTCCTCTTAATCATTTTATTTTAGTTGAGGGAAATTATGCAATGGGAAAGGAATCCAAAAGAATATTGAAATATGTTTAAGTGGTTATATTGGTTTCAGTTATAATCGTGGTATTCCATTCCTGTGGTTGTTACCAAATTTTATTTTGGGTCTATCAAAGATGGATTTTCATGAAAAATGAGTTTTTTAAATGTATCCATGTATATTTAATGTACAATGGATTTGGTTTTATGAAACACATTTTGGAACAAGTTAACATAATTTTGTGGTTCAAAATGTCTGTCAATTTGGTAATAGAAATGTAGAAATGATATTTAAAATGTGAATTTTTTTTATTTTTTTTATTTTCATGGTAAAATTTATATATTATTTTAGAATAAATATGGTGAACATTCATGAATTAATTTTTGAAACAAGTTGGTGTCTAATTTTAGAAAACCAACCTAAATGGATTTTTTTAATAATTATGGGTATCGAAAAATAAAGGATGGGGTGTTTTTGAACTAAAAATAGAACTCGAAGAGTGGGTTATTTATTTTGAAAGATAACATTGTAATTCAAGTCTATTATTATTATTTTTATAAAAAAATATTTCATCTAAAAATTGGTGTCTTAATCTATAATCAGGTACTAAACTGGGCATTTATTTGTTTTTGAGAAAAGGTAAAGTGTTTATAATGGTTTTCCCTATTTTAAAAGATTTAATTATTTTAAAATGAGTTATTGGAACCTTATTAAATTATTTTATAATTTTAAATGTAAAATTTTCTTTCAAAATGGGGTTTTAAAATGTATTTTACTTGGTGAGTGTTCTTTTGATGTTACCCCACATATGATGTTAGGAACTTTTCATTTGACTTCGAAACATTGATTTTTGGAATTAAAGTTTCTTATTTTTGAGTATTCCTCTGAAAATGATATTGGTAAATACTAACATGTTTTTATTAGGTGTAATACCTCTAGGTCGTGTTCATATACCTTTAATTCTACCAAATGAAAAATAGAGTTTCATGTGTCAATGTCATTTTTAGTGGTGTAGTGGAGTATCTTGTATTCTTTGAGGATTTTTTGATAGAGTTTAGTCATTTCTGTTGGATGTTACATGGTAGGATAATTGATTTGGTAACAAAAATTCTTCTTGTGTTTTACTAAATTTCATAGTATTTTCAATTTAAATGAATGATCGATTTCATGGTTATATATTTGTGGATATGAATTCATGTGATTCTTCATGGTATGTCTTATTATGTGTTGTACTTGGTGTCATTGTAGTTTTTTTCTTCTATAGGATGTTAAGTATTTTATGATTATACCGAGGTTTAGATAATAGATTTTTTCTTGAGGAATATATTTTTTTTGACTTGATGGTGAGGTTTGATAGATAGTGGGTAGACATGGGTAGACACTTAGGTGTGTGTTTGGGTAACATTGACTTTTGATGCACTAGTATAGATTACACACTAATGGGTGTATGGAATTGATTTTGTTTGGTTCATCATGTGTGTTTGTTCCTTATGGTAGTTACAAGTTTTCACCTCTATCACATTATATTTTACATTATGGTATAACCATGTCACTCCTTGTGAATCCAGTTTTGGGTTTTATGTATTCTTAATTTGATTAGAAATGTATTCATAGATGTATGGATAGGTTTTATTTATTCAACATGACTTCTTGTTATTATGTGTTACCACTTTGGGAAAAAAAATTCGGCCTCCTTGTCATTTTTGGTGGTTGGTGGAGGATTTAGTTTCTTTGGGTTTTCATCAAGATGAAATTCTTCGGTGTAACTAGTCCCCTAATATAAGTGTTTTCCCTTTATCTACACCATTCTATATGGATTATAATGAGTGGGGAGAGACATAGTAAGTATTTATTTCCTTTCTATATTTTATTCATGGTTTCTTATCTACATTTTTATATATTATTAGTTTTTTTCAAGGATTTAGGGGTCCTATGATTTTGAGGATTTATTATTTTGGGATATTAGGTTGTTTTTTTAATATCAATAATGTTTGGTTTACATGATGGATTGTGTCGAGTGAGTTCCTCGTAGTGGGATCCTCTTGAGTTATTCTCCATGTTTCATACCTCTTAACATTGGATGAAGTGGATTTAGTGTCCCAATGTCATATATATTTAAAAATGATTATATGGGTATAGAAGTGGCATGATAAGGATAATTTTAACACCCTGTGGTTTTCTGTTATTTGTTATTTTGTTTTTATTTTTTTCTTTAGTGTTGTGTTATGTATTGATAGTTTTGATATTTTTTTTTCAAACTTTGGGATATTTTTATATGTTTCAAGGTTTTCCCTTGGTAAGTACTAACTATACGGAAACCAAGACACATTTTCATATTTCTTGAAAGTGAAATTTTTCGTGGTTGGAATACAGTTCACCATGTAATGTAGGGTCTTCCCATGATATTTAAATATATAATTCTCTACTAAATGGATATTATTTTTCATAGTGTTCACTAAAAACAACACCATTCTTAAACGAACCATGTTAAAATTTTGATATAATATAATTTAAATGTTATTGTTATAATTTAGATTTTTGATTGGCATGTATGAATAGGAGTTACCAAATTATGAAAAATAAACAGAACAATTTTCATAATCAAAATATACTAATTAATTCTTGGAAAGAAACAACTCAATTTTAAATAATGTCATATAATATTAAAGGATATATTTTATCAGATAATTATTTTTTAAGTTTGAAGTATTTTTATCAATATATAATTTAGTAATCACTATAAATGAATGTTTTTAATTAAATGTATAGATAACCTATATAATTTAATTTATTAAAATAAATATAATAGTGGTTAATAGATAAGGATTTATTGTATATTCAAATTATAGATAAAAAACACATTTTCATCAAAAATCATTTTTTCATTTTTGTGTGACAAGATCATGAAAAATTACTTTCACTTTCTAAAATTTCACTTAAAATGGGATAATATAAGTTAAAATTATGTGATAAGGATTCAATATATGTTTAAAACATTCATTGATTTTAATTTATGTATATATTTCATACAACATCCTCACAACTTCAAAAAATGGAAATTTTATGCCACTTTCTTGTGATTATGACCTTTATATTATTTTAAGCAAATACTAATTTCAATATGTCACAATCTCTCACTCATAATGTTTTTAGGATTAAAAATTATATAGAAATAAATCTAGTTGATAAAATATATAAATAATGATGTATATTTATGATATTTTTTTAAATTTTTAGAGATTTTATAATTTTCTTAAACCCTTGTGCAATGCCAATTCACCACTTGTGTAAGAAATAGAAAAATCTAGTAAATTGTTTTAAAAATAATAAAAGTAATATGTTTCAGATAGAAAATGGTTTTATAATAATTTCATGGATATTTAAAAATTATATGTCATTGTTAATGAATTTATATTATAATTCAATTTTTTCTAAAATATTTTTAATTCCAATATTTATGAATACTCCAGAAAATGATCAAAAGTAGAATTTAATGTTTATAATTTTCTAAAATAATTAAAAAATCATAAAAAAAATCAATCAAAACTCATCTAGAATGGAAATTTATAGTATATAACTAATGGTATGTTTATTTTATAACTGATATTTTCAAAATTAAGTTCATTAACCTTAGAGGTTGAAAATTTTGTTTCCATGGTTATGGGTAAAATGTTTAACAAGGGGTTAAACTAAGAGAAATGATTATTAAAGACACTAAAATTGTCTAAATATTGTTTTATGAATATTTCTTGGCAATATAATCCCTATATTAAAATATAGATTCATTGTTAATGATTAAGAATGATTTGTGCACATATAATATATCAATATTTCATGTCTGTAAAACATTTACAACCACCTCACTTTTAAAATGCCACCTCATCTCACTTATTCCTCAATCCCCTAGAGCCATTTAAATCGACCATAATAAGACAAAATTAATTCCCAAACAACCACCCCATACCCTATAGATTCCAGTCTCACTAATATACAAACCTATAAGGATTAAGGTGTAAGACAAATAAGTATTCTCAATTAATATATATAACTCATAACCGAGTGGTTTTAGGTTTACTAATTCATCCACCTCCTTCAAAGATTCTCTAACTGTGTAGATATGATAACAAAAGAATCGTAGATATAAATAAATTTTATTATTTTGATATCACAACCCCTTATATTCACATTTCCTATATTTTGGGAAAAGAATGCATCGCTCAGGCATACATGTGGCCATCCATCTCCAAAAAGTGATATGTTTCAATTTTCATCACAGCCTCAAAAGGATAGTCGTTATGATTTATTTATTGAGTTTATATTATTTTAATGAAAAAATTTATAATTCAATAATGATAAGATATTACTACCATATTACCCATCCACCAAATTAAAAATGATAATGTCGGTCATGAGTAGTTGTGGACCACCACTTTCACGAAGCAACGTTATTTGGTTTTCATAACTCATATTCAAATATGATTATAATTTTTTTTTAATGTATAAATATGATAATTATTCTAGGATTAATATTTTATATATGATGTAATGATGACCACCTTGAACAAATTTAATTTATCGATTTTTTTCTGGGATTATGAACTGAACATCTTCAAAAAATTAGACATAAAATTTTGTGATTTAAAATTAAATAATATATTTTAATGAGTGAAAGAAATGGAATATTGATACCAGAATGATAATGAAAAATGTTGTTTTTCAGTTAAAACCATAACATAATTTTATTATTTAGGTGTTAAGAAAATAAATGAAATGATTTAGGACTCGAGGGAAGTGATTTTCCTATTAACCCATGTTTTAATGTTTTACTTTATAAATAATTATCCACGAAGATCATAGGGATGTGTTACCCCACCTGAAAGGGGTGGATAAATTAATTATGAATTTTGAAAAAAAAAATCCTATGGAATAAACCTTTTTTGACCTATTACAATCCTATCCACTATTAAGAATAATTAACCTTACCCAAATGCAATAAACATAATAAGCACATTGACAATTTTTTATACATGGTTCGGTCTCAGTGTGTGGAAATTACTTGTTGTAATGGGTTATATTATCTAATCCCCTATTATAAATTATGATCATATATAGTTTCACCATAAAGTCATCACTAGAATGGTGTCACATTGTAACGAACCATACTTTTTGAGTGATAATTGTTTCTTGGAAATGTCTGATGTGTTATGTTATTCAAAAAAAACATATATTTTTTTAATTAAGTAAATATAAAAGGGAATTTGACAATATAGATTAAACCATTATATGAATTTTGGGAACTATACTCTTTATAATAATTCTAATATTATCATTATTGTTTATAGGTAAAATTTTGACAAATGAAAATTTATACATAAAGAAGAGTCGACATCCTAAAAAAGTAGAGTTGTTCCATTTGAATACAATCGGTCAAATCTTGGGATGGAGGTATCATCAATAGGGTTTTTCTTGACCAATGCCTTCCTAATATCCAATAAGTTAATCTTAAAAATTATCACTTATGAGAGATGTTAAAGTTAGTGGGTATTACCACTTAGACGATGTTAGTCCATCCTCCACACAAAATTACCACCATTGCACACTATACTCTTACAGCATATGCAGGTGTAATAAGGGTTTTTTTTCAAGGACATAGTTACTTAAATTTTAATTCCACTGTATAAATAAAATTCTTACTCTATCATTTTTTTTATAAGAATATTTTTGATAAATAAAATTGAGATGGACTTTGATAAATTGATTTTTCAGATAAAGATTTCACTTTTCAAAAAATAAATAATTATTATAATAGACTAAGGTATTATGAATAATGTTTATTTTAATTAAATACTATAATTAAAACACAATAATTTAAAAATAAATGATAATATAATTTTAATTTTTTTAAGTGTGAGAAATCTTACTACGAATTTTTAATCTTCTTTTATTTTTAATAAATATGGATTTGTATGTTTAAATTTTAATATTATAATATTTATATAAATATTTCTATAAAGTAAATATAATTTTTGAAATTATAAATTTAAAATTAGTATAGGTTTAATTATGATCATTTTATAAAATACTTTATTTTTTCTTAAATAGTAAAAATACAGTTTGAGTTTCTAAGTGTGTTAATGACATCATAATTATATCATGATTATTTAATAACAAATTAAAAAAAAACATAGACTTAAAAGATTTTTTATAAATATAATGTAATTAAATATTTTTTTATCAATTTATATATATATAATTTACTTTCCAAATTATAAAATAGAAAATTTAACGAAAATAGTTATTTTGTGGAAACATTAATTTTCCATACCAAAATAAGAAATATAAAATTATGGTCATCTATTATGGATTAAAATAACATAAAATGTTTTCCAAGTTTCTAATAAAAATAGAAAATAACATGGGGAATCCTATGGTTTTTTATTTAAGATGAAAAAGGTTTTCAAGGCCTATATTTGGAAACTCATAAATAAAATCTTCCACTTTTTCTATACATAACCAACAATTTATACATTTATATTCACACCAAATTCATCCTTCATGAATATATTATAGTTTGACCACCAAATTATTCCTAAATAGGTGTCTTAAATCTCCCAAGGTCATAATCCCCAGGTTTTATGTGTAACACATTCGGGTAAGGGAAATATAATTCTTTTCTCTTTGTTCCAAGAACCTCTTTTTGTATATGTCTTCGGAATGTTATGGAAAATCTATATTATTTACTTTTAATTCACTATATTACATAAAAAATTATGTTTTATAAATGTGATACCCATGTCCCCTATCTTTTTACCCTTTTATAAAACCATGTTTTATACCTGTTATCCTACCGATTTTACTTCTCAAAGTTTCTCTCTTCTCCTCAAGAAATTCACTTTAATTTTAATTTTATGAATACCCTATTTATTTTCCATGTTTATTTACAAAGATTTAAAAATTATTTATATGATTCTATTATTGACACAATGATACCTTCCTTCCCTTTTTATGGGTTAAAAATGATATAATTATTATGTTTTTAAATAAAATTTTAAAAGTCCTAATTTTGATATGAACTCCTTTTTCTTTTATTATACATAGGTTGTTTATGAAATAATTTATTATGTTCTATGTGGATAAAATTAAAATTAATACATACGTGGTTTCATCCAAATATCACTCCAATGAATTTAGTAAATAATTTAATCTCTAGATATGTCATATTTTATGATACCTTGGTGAGCAACCTTGGTTGTTTTTATGACACATCAATAACGAACCATAGTGATATTATTATGAATGTGTCATTTAAATGATGTTTCAAAATTTCCAAATAAATATTTATGTTAATTTTATTATGATATAACTCAATACATAATTATATTCCTTGTGTTCTTATTGATATTATTCAAGATCACTTGTAAATTTTTTCCCCTATTTATTCCCTTACTGTGTCTTATGCTCACCCTTTCTTTGATGTATGTCCCCAAGTTATGAGATGCATGAAAATTAGATAGGATGAACCCAAGAATAATAATTTATCATTTTTTATAATTATTTATTGAGTTTTAGTGTATTATGTACCTTATTTCAAAGTAAATAAACTTTAAAAGACCCTCTATTTTGTACAATGTAATGAAAAGTTTATGTAATAAAAAGGCAGGATCCCATAGTTGGTATCAATGGATGGTTTAGTTATTTTTGGAAATAAATATTTAAAAACTTTAGGATGAACCTTAGAGATATATTATAATATAAAAAAACATCCTTGTATTTTTGTGATGTATTATGTAAGTGTTTTATGAGCAATGAAATCCATGTATAGAAACTAACAAGTAGATGTGGATCTGGTACAGATGTATGTATGGGTAAAACTATAAAACACCACTTTTTTCTAGACTCGAATAGGAACTAATGCTTGAAAAAAGACCTTATTGAACATATAATTTGACAATCTTAGAAGATATTTTTGGACAATGACAAGGTTTTTATGAATAATTATGAAGGATTTATAGAAAACATAATTGTTTTTAAAGAATAACATATTTAAGAATGGTGTTTTAAGACATAAAATTCCTTTAAAATTATAATATTATTAAAATAAGTGCATTCCTCACTATGTTTTATTCTTTTAGAAAATGGCAGAAAAAAAAGATGTACCAAGTAAATGGCCAGCATAATATACCATGTGCCGACGACCCTCTTATAGAATCCATAATAAAAATACATATTGATAATAATGAATCAACAGAAACGAATTATGAGAAATAACATTAATCAAGTCGATTAAATATATTCACCTCGAAGGGAACAACTTTTAGTTGATTCTATTATGTGCTAATATCCATATTCTTTTAGGGGATCTACTGACTCATTAATTTCTGAAAAATTGATAAGATATCTAGAAAATATATTTTTTGTAATCTGTTATTTGGAGAATTTGAAAGTCACCCAACCTGCATACCTCTTAGAGGTGGAAGCTTATAAGTGGTGGAAACTGGTTCCAAATATGAAGACAATAAATTAGATAGATTCTTTTGAGTGGGAAGTGTTCAAGGGACCTTTTTCAAAAAAAAATCACTCGTTTAGTGAGAATAAAAATGGAGAAGGAATTTCTAGATCTGAAGTAGAAGGAAAATTATTATAAAAAAATATATTATATGAACATTACAAAGATTTCTCACTAAACCTATAGATTTCACATGGATCCTAATAAAATTTTTGATGGATTATTCGATGTACTAAGACCCCATATATAGAAGAATCTAGAAAATCAATTATATGATAGTTATTGTGAGATTGTGTGAAGTGATGTAAAGGATGAAGTGGATTTCAGAGAGAAAAAATGGTCACATAGATAAAATAAAAATAAGATACCTTTAGAGAAAATGTTGCTGGGGAACTTGTATTATATAAGAGAAGGAAAAAAGTGAATATTCTCACATGAAAAAATTTGGAATGAAGCATTCTGGGAACTACTTTATTATGAGAAATAAATGTTACAAGTGCATAAGAGATGGCCATATTTCTTAGAACTGTTGTTGTGATGTGAAACCTCAAATTCTAAACACTAAGGATAAAGGGAATATGGTGTGGGCCCCATTGGATGTCCAATGTTTCAAGTGTGGATAGCTTGGGAACTTTTCCATTCACTATTCAAATCAGAAGGTAATAGAGGAGAATCACTATCAACCCTAGTATTGGCCAATAGAGTTAGGTCATGAATTTTATATCACGGAAACTAATGTTGAGGCTTCAAATGATGTGGTGGAAGGTACTCTTATTATTCACTCAAATCTAGAAAGTAAATTTTTTTATTCAACTTTTATGCATTTCCTTATTTCAACCAAATATGAAAAGAATATAGAATGAATCCCTAAACTCCTAAAAGTAGGGTTGTATATCAAGAATATTGTATGGATTATCCAATAATCAATAGTTTATAGAAAATATTGTATTTAATATAGTGAGAATAATCTCAATAGGAATGTTGTGTACATTCCCATTCTGGAATTCAAAATTATACTAGGGATGGATTGGCTCTCAAAGTATAATGCTAAGATTAACATTAGATGTAAAGAAATCCCATTAGTCTTTAATGGAAAACCTAAAATTGTTTTAAGGAGCGGCCTGGACCATCCTAGAAAGAGAGGTATTGTTATCTATTTAACTCAGACCTGGAACCAAAATGATATCAAAGACCCTATATACGATGGAAAATGTAGAGTTTTAGGAATTAAAGAAATAACTCTAATATCATTTGGAGAAGGTGTTTATCCAACCAAGTGTGTCTCATTGGGGAGCACATATTATCTTTTTGAATAAGAAGGGTGGATCATTGCTTCTCTGAATTGAATATATATAACCTAATGGTATCATAGTGAAGAACTAATAACCTCTTCCAAGGATGGATGATTTATATAACCAGCCTTATGGGGATCAATTCTTCTCTAGGATTGATCTTTGATCTTTTTATCATAAATTGAGATTTATGAAAGAGGATATCACTAGTAGAATTTATAGATTTTGAGTTGGGGTAATTGAAGTGACTGCCATTTGGCAGTTGCTGTAATTTTACACCCCGAAACTAAATCCCCCCCTCATTTACCTCCCCGACCCTGCGACCCAATCCACTCCCCGAACCCACGACATCTTCGTGTTCACCCTCAGCCCGGATACCTCGGCGAACCTTATACCCCAGCGACCACCCCCCTCATTTAACCTGCCCTCTCATCCCCGACCACGGGCGACCCCGACAACCCCGGCGACCCTCACCCTATTGCCTTGGCACTGCGCCCCCCGTGACCCCAGCGACCCACACCTCTTTCCTCCACATTGTTCCCTCCCACGACTCCAAGACACCCCGGTGACCTCCACCCCCCGCCTTCGCACTGGATAGTCCCACCATCGTTCCCTCCCGGCCCCACTGCACCCCTCCATTGAGTTGTATTTTATCCCAAATTGTACTATCCTTCTTCATAGTTGTGACAACCAATGATGCACAACTTATATAAACTTTTTTCAAGGTATTAAAATCTATTCCCTATGTATAAATTTTCTTCATCTGTGATGTATGCTTCTTAACAACAAGATTATTCCTAATTTCATCCCTGCTCCCACCTCCCTTTATTCTTTTTGATGGTAATCTTTCATGTTTTTTGTATATTTTTTTAGATAAAAACCACATTCTTTTTGGATCCAATAGTGGAACAAATCTTACTAATAATATAAAAATATACCCATGATAATGCGGTATGATTTTTAAAATTTTCCTTTTACCATGTATGTATATAATTTGACTTTTGTCCAGTACTATTTGATGAAGATGATTTAGTGCATTCTTCACTTTTGGTATTGTGGGTGATCTTCTTGTATGTTCAAGATATGGATACATTACCAACACTTATCAAGCTCTCAGTACCATCAACTGGATCATTCTTAAAACCAATAATACTATATAAATTACTTATGGAAACCATCCTTCTTCCTGTATATTGGGAGGATTTAGGTTGAGCTACTTCTAGATTTATCAACTTTTCTCCAATCTATAAGGATTTTATGTTGAGGGGATATATTTTTACTTCAAATAACTTCATCCACTCTTACCAATATCATTTCACCTTCTTGTTCTACTCATCAAGTGTCTTTTAAAACTATTTATGTGAATGGAAAATCTCTTTCATCATTTTACCTTTATATCCAGTTGTGTATAGTTGAAATTCACCGTGACTTTATTTAATTTTTAAGTTCATGGAATACTTCATCAAAAACATTCTTAAAAAATTAATTCTAACAAAATAATAATTTAATGTCTCCATCAGTTAAAGAAAATATTTTATTGCAAACTGTGAAAAGTTTTTCCTTGGATTTCATATTCTTAGTAAGGGAGTTAAAACAAGTTACATTTTCGACTAATGCCTCTTTCATTGCATCTTCCACTTCTTCTAGATGTGATTTTACTACAATGGGTGCTTGAAAAAATTCAATATATAGGGAAAAACCTCCGAAAAAACCTTCTTCTAAGATATGTTCCAACATGAGAGTGGAATTCATTAACCACTCTAATCCCTTCATACTCCTTACATTATGACCAACTTAAACTCGAATAATCAAAAGGATATTTAAGGAAAAAAATCATCTAATTAGCACTGAACACCTTAAACAAATTTAAAGAGTGGTTTATCATTGTATTTCTTCACATTTTCCCTTCTCTTTGCCTATTTCTTTAGCCTATTTTGTGATGTCTTAGCCAACACAACCATTCCAGATTCAATATAACTAGAGATTGAATTCTTAATATGAGACTCATCTTCCACCATCATAAATATATACTTCATCTAGTTTTTTCTGAAGATAACCTGTGCTCTAATATAACTTGAAGTGCCCATAGGATCAGTGCACTATTGAGAAGGGAGGGTTGAATCAGCGGTCACTTAAATATTTTATAAATTCTTCCTTCTTAATTCAACCCACCAGACTAGTTTAGTCTCAATCCACTCTATCTTGTGGCTATCATCCTGATAATGTAGTAAATAAATGAATATGAATACAAAGATATACAAGGTTTTGTACTAAGAGATACTCCTTTACTAGATTGATTATACACCCCAATCAAGGATTCTCAATTATAATCAATCACTTAATATAATGGTGGGTGATTCAAGCACCAGCACCAGATCAGAGTCCCACTGATCATCTATTGGCCAGAGTCACACCAGCCACTTTTTCCTTGGGTCTCACTTGAATTGTCTTTCCATCTTCACATTGGACTTCTTTAACATCTTCGCATTATATTCACATAGTCACACTATGATCTCCTTGCATACCCTGATTTGGACATGTTCTATAACATCACATCATATATATGAAAGTGTTTTGTTCAACTCCTTGGAAGTATATTTCTGATCTACTGGTATGTCTATAAAACCTTAGAATGAACTCCTTTAATTAAATATAAGATCTTCAAATTACTTTAGGTCTTCATGATATTCTGCATGCCACTCGGTTCAGGATAACAAATCATCTTCACAGGATTTTACATAATTTGTTTACCTGGATGACTCACTCAATGTGCTTCAGATCACTAAATTTGATTTTATATTAATGGATAACTCTCGCTTATTCTCCTTTCAACTTCGATATCCAAGTGATCTATCTATGATTTTCTAGTATCAACTTTTTCTTCTTCTTCACTACAGTTTTTTGTGACTCCTTGTTCTTCCTCCTCAACAATTCAAAGATTTACAGGACGAACAAAAACCCTCAATCATCTCACAAAATTTTTCAATTAGCTTCTCCTTTATTTTTGTTGGTCAAGGTTATCTTATTTTATGTACAATAACTCCTTTTTTATGTGGGACTTCTCAAATTTCTATAGATGGATATATACAAGAGTTTTCTTGTAAGCCAAATTGACATGCACCAACTACACAAATGATCGTCAAAATCTTTTTTTTCAACTATCGTTCGTTCTCTACTCAAAGGTGTATTAAAAAAAATAACATCATCATCTTATTCTTCCTTATTTATCTCTCTCTCTCTCTCTCTCTGTGGATGAATATATATTCAGGTATATCTACAATAAGCTTGACCTCTTTTTCTTTCTCAAAATAATCTCACAGTAACTGGACTTAAATCTCACCAACTATATGAAGATCATAAAACATCATGTTGCAGTATAGAGAAACTCACTTCATCTTAAAAACTTCTCAAGAATACCTGTACAGAATCCTATTGAATTTGTACACACTAGGAGATCCTCAAACCTTCTTCATTCTCACTCAAATAGCCTCATATCATAATAAGTTTAAGCCTGATGGAAAAACGATCATCATTGTAACATCATCTCCATTATTTTTGAAAATTTAGTGAATTATATTCTTCATCTTGAAATACATATATTATATCTTCTTCCATTTTAGTCTTGGGAATATTCCTAGCCTTCCGTATTCATCTTAGGCATGGATGATGGCTTCTCTAAGCTTCATAATACTGTAAACTTGAATTCACCACACAAGAGACATCATATTTCACTTTCATCATATCATTATCTAAAATTGGGACTGTTTTCATTTCATATTTAAATCATATGATAAGATATTTTCTAATCAATATATTGACATGAATTGAAAATATGAGATAATAAATTACAATCAAAATAATATTTGTAGACTTTACAAACCTTTTCATTTTGATATAATCATTTTTATGAAAACATTTATTCATTAATAAAATATTTGGTCCACTTCTCTTTTTCCTTAAAGAACCTCTTTAAAATATAACACTTTTTTATATAACATGTATTTCACCAAAAATAATAAAAAAATTTATATTATAATGTGTATTTTTATACTTATTTAGTTACCTTTTTGAACCACTCTCGGGATTTTTCCAGCAGTTCCTCCCCTTTTGAGTTCGGTTGTCAAACCCCTGTCGTCAAGATGTTGTGTCATGATGGATCAAAAATCGAGTCACACCCCATTACCCATAGTCGAGTCCTCTAGAGGTATGTTTTTTTGAATTATGCAATGTATTATGCAGGTTATTTATGAAAATTGTATTGCCCAGAGAGACCTCTCAGAGGGAATATATTTTTATTCATGAATGAACCTGCAAGATAGGTTTATTGTCCTTAAAATAGCTTTTAACTCATTGGTTTTTAAGTTTTAATGATATGAGTTTATTTAGAATTTAAATAAGATATTTTAATTATTTTCTTTCTATTAAATACAGATATGGATAGGAACTGGATTGATATGCAATATATGTTTTCTGTGGAATATTATGAGGGGACTAAGAGATTTATCAGTTTCACCAATGTATTTCCAAGTGATTTGATTAGTCTTCAATGAAGAAAATGTGAAAATAGATATCTCTTCAATTGAGATAGTGTTACAGAAAATCTGTTTCTGAATGGGATTTTGAGAAACTTTAAGACATGGACGCATCATGGAGAAGAGTATGTTTCATGTCATCAATCAGAAAATATTCATATGGATGTTTGTTCAAGAACATTTGATCTGATGAAAAAAATGCTCAATGATATGATGTGTTAGTTTCAACCTGAAGACAATAATGTCATAAATGACAATGTTGGATCGCGTAATCCTCATTCTTCTGCAGATGGAGAAGCATCTAAATTATTAGAGATTCTTAAAGATGTGCGTGATGATTATATCTTGGATGAACTAAATTTTGTAAATTTTCATTCATTGTTGAAATGTTAAACCTGAAGGCCTTGAACCAGTGGTCAGACACTTCATTCAACATGCTGTTGGTTTTATTGAAGAAGGCACTCCCTGTTGGAGAGAATATTCCAGATTCATTCTATGAAGCTACCAAATTGACCGATGATCTTGGTTTTACATATGATACCATTGATGTGTGCCACAATAATTGTATGTTTTTTAGAAAAGAGAATGCACAATTAAATAATTTAACTATTTTCTATACATCTAGGTGGAAGGAAAATGAGATTAATAAAGGTAGTCAGATTCTTCCTGGTAGAGTCTTGAACCAAGGGAAAAAAGTTTACACTAAGCAGATGCGTTATTTTCCACTGAAACCAAGATGGAAGAGATTCCTCATGTCAAATAAAATTTCTAAACTGATGACTTGGCATTCAAAGAGAAACAAAGAGGTTGATAAATTAACTCACCTGGCAGATTCTGTGGCATGGAAAGAGTTTGATCAAAGACACCAAAACATTTCTCGGGATGTTCATAATGTTCAAATTGGTTTGGAAGCAGATGGTTTTAACCAATTTAGGTTTATGCTTGATGCAACACAAAGTACATGGCTAGTGGTGTTGGTTCCATACAACCTTCCCCCATGGGTATGTATAAAACAACCATTTTTGGTACTATCGATTCTAATTGATGGACCGAGAGGACCTGGCGATAAAATTGATGTTTATATGAAAACTTTGATTGATGAGATGCAAGAATTTTGGTCCGCTAGTGTAATGACTTTTGACTCGATAGATAATGAAATGTTTAGACTCCGGGCCACTTTGTTATGGACAATTAATGATTTCCCAGCATATGCTAACTTATAAGGTTGGAGTAAAAAAGGAGAATTCGACTACCCTTGTTGTAATATAATTAAGAAATATATATGGATTAAGCACTATAGAAAGTGGGCATATCATGGTCACATACGCTTTATTCCTCCATTACACAGGTTCAGAAAAGATGGTGTGTCGTTTGATGGGAATAGAAAGTAGAACCCATCACCACAAATACTGTCTGGGGTACAAATTTCTGCACAAATAGATCAATAAAACATCTGTACAATGTATGATTTTCATGATAAATTAGCTCCTGTATTTCCTTCTATTCCTACCACAAATAGACAATGCAGTCATAATTGGAAGAAAAAGAGTATTTTTTTGAATTTGAATATTAGAAATATAATATTTTAATACATAATTTGGATGTGATTCACATTGAAAAAAATGTATGTGATAACATAATGTGCACCATTTTAGGCATCAAGGGTAAATCTGTAAAGACTTGTAAAATTCAAGGGAATTTTTTTCTCTAAATTTTCTTTTGGATTTTACAAGAATGCAGTTTCTGACGACACGTGATTCCGAGGCCCGGTGTGCCCGGAATCATTTTCTGAAGTTTAGCTCGGGTACATTCAGTGAACGAACAAGCAGGTTTTCCTAACTTTTGAACCGGTGTTGGGAATCGAAATCCGAGGACACCGATGGAATCGCAGCACCGGTAATTTCTTAGGAAAACCTTTTCTGGAGTTTCATTTTCTCGGGTGTGGTTATTAAGATTTTGGGATAAGTAAAAGAATAAAATAAAATGGTGAAGCCAATTTTATTTTATTTAAAGTAGTTTAACCTAAGCTAAGTGGTTGGAGTGGGACCCACTATATCCTACTCCACTAGGTAGGATATTTTTGGGGTGGCTCCCAAAAGAGCCCCACCTTTTCAACTTCCTAAAACCCCCTCCTTTATTTACGTAACGCACCCGCACCCCCCATTAAATGAAATTCAACTCTTGTGTTTAACTAAATATTAAACACCTCTTTAATTGGGCAGTTTAAATTCATTAATTAATTCAATTAATTGAATTATTCAATTTTGAATTTCAAAACGTTTGGCGTGAGTAATAAAATAAGACAACGCTTATTTTATTAGTGTGGTTTTGGTTGTGAGAAAGGATTTTGGAAGAGGATTTACTCTAAGTCTTGAAGTTCTTCTTCCTCGACGAAGAATGCGAAGAACGCCGAACCTTCGACGAAGAACTCCATCACTGCAAAGGGGATTTCGTCGTACCGTCATCTTCCCTCTCTACTGCCGGTGAGAGACGCCATCCTTGGAGATATATGACGTGACGCCAATGAATCTTTTCTATGCGATGCTGACGATCCTCCTTTCGCGACGCCTTCTTCCGCGACGTTCAATTCTGCAAAGAACCATCGTTCAAATTTTTCTTCGAGGTAGGGGTTTGGTTTTATGTTGTGAATAATTTTGGGCACTCATAGATAAAATTTTAGCCGCATGCTATCGATTAACGGGAGGGGGCCAGACCGCAAAAACACGGCCGACCCCCCTCCCTTATTATTGTTGTCCAAAATTGTGAATTGGAACGGAGATGGCGTGGTGCCGTCGTACCGTGCGGAAATGAGGAAACCGCAACAAAAGAGTGTGGTGTCGTCGCGTCGCGCCGTTGGGGACGAACAAATCCGCGACACCGTTGCACCGCACCGGAGAGCCTCAAAGAGGCCGCTGTTGGAATGGTGCCGCGGCGGAAGGGCGCAGCGCCGGTCGGACCAAGGCCACGGCCTTTGGTCGCGGCGGAGCAGGGAGCGGCGGCCGGCTACCGGCTGCCGGCGCCGGAGCAGGAGGGCGGGACCACGGGGTCCTGCGGCAGAAGCACGACCGGGTAGCTGGGCCGGCCGAACAAGGAACCGGGGGTCATAACCCCGAGCCGGCCGAAGGAGTGGCCCCCTACTTGGGGGTCGCGGTTTTCCAAATAGGGGGGCAGCGTGCCCCCCACCCCTTTCCGCTCGGCCGTTACGGCCGAGCAGCCTGGCCACGCCGGCCAGGCCGAGCGCGCCACGCCGGGCCGCCACGCAGGGCCGTGCCCCCTGGGTCGGGCCACGCCCTATTGGGCTAGACCCAGACCCAGGTTGGGTCGACCCGGTTCGGGCCGACCCAGGGGGTACGGGGCCGGGTCGGACCGGGCCCGAACCCCCTGTTTCTGGACCTCTTTCGGTCTTTTTCCCATAACTTGGGCTGCAGACCTCCGATCGATGCACTGTCAGCTGCGATGCGATCCTTGGATCAAGATGGTCGTTTTGGTATATTATGATCAAGGTTTTGGAGAACTTTTGGTTCGTCCGGGTTGGTTCGTACACGAAACCAACCGAGCCCTCGGGGTGAAAACGCTTATAACTTGAGCTCCGGACGTCCGATTGACGTGCTGTCGACTTTGATGGATTCCTCTTAGTGAGAAATACTTTTTGGATTACTATGCTCGAGGTTTGGACGCAGTTGGAGTATGGTCGGTTTGGTTTTGACTTAAAAACCAACCGGGCCCCTGGGACGAAAAAACCAATAAATCTCAGACCGGATGTCTAATTGACGCGCCGTCTGTAACGTTGAGTTCCTGTTGGTGATACGGAGCTTTTGGATACATCAACTCCAGAATTTGTGTCGGTTGATGAATCAGCCCTCGGCTCATGGAGTGGACCCTCCCCGAACGAGCTTGCTGTGTGCGGGAACCATAGAGCTGGCTGCGACTGCGGCGACGATGAAGACAGTATGTGAATCCTCCGTGGGTTCGATAGCGACGACTACAACAATCAGCGATCCTCAGTGGATCAGTTCTACCGATCCTGTGTGGGTCAGATCCTGTGTGGGTCAGCGCTCAGCGGTCCTATGTGGGCCAGCGCATTCCGATCCTATGTGGTTCAGATCCTGTGTGGGTCATTACGGGGGTTAGTTACCTATCTATCCTTTGTGGGTCATTGCGGGGGTTAGTACCTATCAATCCTATGTGGGTCCTACGACTTAGATGAATCGGTGGCTACATCTGATCATCTCTATCGTCTTACGAAGAAGTATATCCTCTGTGAGCTGAGTCTTGACTTTCAATCATTATCATCGATATGATTTTCTTTCATCCTATGTGGATTGTGTTGTGCTATCCTGTGTGGACGTGATCGAACTTGGGCTTGGATGCTGGAGCCGAACTGGAATTGATGACTTAGGTATATGTATGGGCATATACCTAAGTAGTGTCGGATATTACTTCGTGATTGTATATTTCCTTTGTGTATTATCTTTTGTGGATTCTGGGAGACCTTCATGGGTCTCGGGGTCCCTACTGAGTAGCTTATACTCACCCCTGCACGGGATATGCCCGCACTATGTTGTGTTGGATGCAGACGACGGACAACGATGATCATGGTGGAGGCTAGTTGTGCAGTCGGTACCTATAGGTGGACCACTGGGCGGGACGTACACGGAGTGGACAACTGGACCCGAGGAGATGAGGTGGCTATCTGTACCCACCCTTCAGGTGGGACTACCAGTGGAAGGCTCGACATTGCTGCTTTACTTTCAGTTGTTGTACTTTCCTTTCAATTTTACTTTACTTTCAGTTTGGGTTTGTATTCTGGCCCACTTAATTTTCCGCACTTACTCTTGTACCCAATTTTACTTAGTGTCTACTTCTGCTTGCTTACTATGTATGTTTGTTTCCTATTTAAAGGCAATGCCTTCCCATTTTATCGGGAACTACGCCTTGGTTCTAGTCGCCAGTCCCTGTCCTATGGAAGGCGTGCTTGGGGTAGTCACAACACGGGCCCCGAGGATGGGTTGTGACAGATTGGTATTAGAAGAGTTCAGTTCTACCGCAGAACTCAGGACTCTGATCTTTTTCTATGTGAAGCAATAGTGTTAAGAGTATTGAGTGTGGTTATCAGTCCAGGGAGTCCTATGATGGTGCGGCGGCCGACGTATCCGTACACCAGGACCATGACTTCTGATTTCCGACATAGTGCATGAAAACATTGACTGCATGTGTGTTTCATGTTTTCTTTATGATTACTTTCTCTCAGCTCACCAGTTATACTGTATTGAGCGTGGTACACCTGTCTCTTTTCTGGATGACCCCATGACGGCAGCCATCTAGGGTTCCGAGTTTCATACGTGACGACAGCCCACAGAGCGACGAGTCCTCGGTGTAGGGCCCTTTTACTGCGGAGGCACCGACGGTACCACTACCTGCCGAGCCACCGATGCTACCAGCTCTATCCGCTGAGTGTGCACGTCACCTTAGTGCACTGCACGAGTTCCAGCATCAGCAACCGCCCAGGTTCCACGGGGAGACGGACCCCCAGGCAGTTGAGGATTAGATGGAGGTAGTTTTACGAGTTTTCTGTTTGTTAGGGACACCAGCAGACCTCATAGTGATCCTTGCAGTGAGTCTCCTGCACGCGGCAGCAGGAAGATGGTGGAGCTTGATGCTTCAGGTGCATGATGAGGCATCTCTCCCTTGGACGGACTTTGAGAGCCTCTTCCACTCAGAGTTCATCCCGGCCACCCTCCATGTGGTGCGCATCCAAGAGCTTCTACAGCTGCGGCATGACAGTTTGACGGTCTCCCAGTACTCGGCGAGATTTACAGACCTCTTGCGCTATTTGACGAACATGGTATGGGACCCATTATTCTGGGCCCGGACCTTCGAGCAGGGACTGAGGCATGAGATCAGGGCATCGCTGATCTCCGTTAGCATTCCGACACAGGCAGGGGTACTGGAGTGAGCGCTTCTTATCGAGATCTTCCTTGCTGAGCCTACATCAGCAGCGAGACCTACTGCAGGGCGGCACGTAGCAAAGTCTTCTGTAGCAGGCAGTCGATGGATGACACATGGGTCCAGGAAAACCAGACCCTCAGGAAGATGATCTCAGGACACTGGATCATAGGTGCAGGGCACTCAGCACAGAGCCAGTCTTTCGAGAGGCAGACAATGCTATGTATGCTGCGGGCAGGGCCACATGGCTCGTGACTGCCCGACCCGTCATGCAGAGGAGCAGCAGACGGTTGAGGGACCGCACAGGCAGAGGCAGAGGGTCGACCGTGGAGGTCCGTAGAGATCAGGCAGACGAGGCAGAGGATTTGGCCGAGTAGCAGGTGGTGGGAGATGCTTTGAATCTCTACCACCACCACCACCAGGAGGCCCACCCCGACCATAGGGAGCTAGCAGGAAGAGGCAGTCACGACTTCAAGCAGCGGAGGCCTATGACCACGGTGTGCCCGAGATGATTCAAGGTATGATATGTGTCTAATCTACCCTTGTTTCAGTTCTTATAAACACAAGAGCGAGACATTAATTTATTGCCGCTGCCCTTGTTCGGAGCTCAGATATTCCAACAGAGCCGTTGGCTCGATCCTTATAGCTAGAGACTCTTACGGGAGCAGGCTTGACGATTACGCACTAGTTCTGGTAGTGTGAGCTTACTCTAGGAGACGAGAGCTTCGGCTGGGAACTTTTTATAGCGGCGTCGAGGTCTTATGACGTCATCTTCAGCATGGATTGGTTATCTACAGTCCATGCTCAGATTGACTGCATTAGGCACAAGGTGCGGTGTATACGCACCGACGGGAGCAGGTTCACCTTCACCAGCGAGAAGGGAGCCTTTTCAGAGCAGGATGGACTCACGCAGAGGAGAGGACAACCCATCACTCATCAGTTGGGTAGCCATATCCTAGAACCAGTTGGCGTGCGGAGTCCGAGCTTACCAGCAGTGGTGGATCAGTATGCAGATGTTTTTCCCGACGACATTCTAGGACTACCGCCTCACAGAGAGGTAGACTTTTATATTGACCAGTACCTCGGGACAGCCCCGATATCCACCCAGCACATCGGATGGCTCCCACCGAGCTTCGAGAGCTACGGGTACAACTTGAGGACTTGTAGGGCAAGGGATTCATCCGACCCAGTGTTTCACCCTGGGCTTCCCCGGTATTGTTCGCCAAGAAGGAGGACGAGAGCTTGCGACTGTGTGTCGACTATCGTCTCCTGAAACAGGTGACCATGAGGAACAAGTATCCGTTACCGATTATTGATGACCTCTTCGATCAGTTCAAGGGAGCACGGTGGTTCTAGAAGATAGACCTCAGGTCAAGCTATCATCAGTTCAGAGTTCGGGATGAGGACATGCAGAAGATGGCCTTCAGGTGTCGGTATGGATGCTATGAGTTCTTGGTTATGCCCTTCGGCGTAACCAATTCTCGAGCAGTGTTCATGGGCCTCATGAACAGGGTCTTTCAGCTATACCTCGATCGATTTGTTGTGGTCTTCATCGACGACATTTTGATATACTCGACGACTGAGGAGGAGCACGCCTACCAATTGTGGGTTATACTGGACATACTCCGAGAGCACCAGCTTTATGGTTAGATCTCGAAGCTTCAGTTCTGGATACTCGAGGTCCACTTCTTGGGACACATCATCTCTGAGGCGGGAGTTACAGTGGATCCTGCGAAGATCAAGGAAGTACTAGCTTTGGAGCCACCCAGGAGCATGACGGAGGTGAGGAGTTTCTTGGGGCTAGCTGGATACTACCAGAGATTCGTGCTAGACATTTCCAGAGTTGCAGCACCACACTCGGCTTTTACGAAGAAGGGGAAACCCTTCGTGTGGTCAGACAGATGTCAGCAGAGCTTCCAAGAGCTAATACAGAGATTGACCATCGCACCTATCTTGAGGCTACCATAGGAGGGAGTAGTGTAAGTAGTCTACTACGATGCATCAGGGACCAGAATTAGATGTGTTCTGATGTAGGAGCGCGAAGTGACCACCTATGGATCACGTCAGTTGAGGCAGCATGAGCAGAACTACGCTACCCATGACCTGGAGTTAGCAGCAGTGGTCTTCGCTCTGAAGATGTGGCGACACTATCTGATGGGCGTGCGCTTTATAGTCTATTCTGACCATCAGAGTCTTAGGTATATCTTCTCGTAGAAGGACCTGAACCAGAGATAGCGGTGATGGCTCGAGTTCCTCCAGGACCATGACTTTGAGATAGTCTATACTCCTAGAAAGGGGAACGTAGTAGCTGATGCCCTCAATAGGAGGACAGGCATCTAGCTACTTGGTGAGGCGACAGAGTAGCTAGCCACTTTGCAGATATCCTTCATGGATTGTGATGGAGCATCCTTTCTGTAGTCACTCACAATCACTCCTCCACTACTACAGCGGGTCAGAGAGGCACATCGTGGGGATGTTGACTGTGAGACGCAACGTGCACAAATATCCTCAGGACAAGCACCTGATGGATTCTCTGTGGGAGGAGAGCACATCATCCTTTTCAGAGGACGTACCATGGTACCAGTTGCTTTACAGGAGGAGGTGATGAGGGAGTTCCACACTTCCCCTCTAGCGGCACATCCAGGGGTGGTGTAGATGTACCAGGATCTCAGATGATAGCACTGGTGGCCAGGTATGAAGAAGGTTGTGGCAGAGTTCGTTATTCGATGCCTCACCTGTCAGTAGGTGAAGGCGGATCACCAGGTACCAGCAGGCCTGGTACAACCCTTGGAGGTCCCAGAGTGGAAGTGGGACAGAATATCTATGGACTTCATGACTGGACTTCCACACACTTCCAGAGGTCACGACTCCATTTGGTTGATTGTCGACCGACTCACCAAGTCGGCTCACTTCTTACCCATCAGAGAGTAGGGCTCAGTAGAGATCTTGGGATGTCTCTACGTTCAGGAGATTGTACGGCTTCATGGTGTTCCATTTTCTATCATCTCCGATCGAGATTCTCTCATTACTTCCCGTCTTTGGAAGGGGTTGTAGGAGGCGTGCGGGACGCAGCTACGTCTGAGCATCGCCTTTCATCCTCAGACGGATGGTTAGATGGAGAGGACCATTTAGACTCTTGAGGACATGCTCCACGCATGTGTCCTCAACTTTCGTCACAGTTGGGAGGACCACCTACCCTTGGTGGAGTTTGCGTACAACAATAGCTACCACTCCACCATCGGGATGGCACTTTAGGATGCGTTGTATGACTGACCTTGCAGATCACTGTAGTGTTGGACAGACCCTGGGGAGTCAGCACTTGTGGGACCGGAGATGGTCCAGACCACGATAGAGAAGGTCCAGGTCATCGAGGAGCGGATGAGGACAGCTCAGAGCCAGCAGAAGTCCTATGCTAACAGGAGGTAGATGCCACTAGAGTTCGAGGATGGCGACTACGTCTTCTTATGGGTCTCACCTCGATGTGGATTACGGAGATTTGGCCAAGGCAGAAAGTTGTCTCCATGCTTCATCGGACCATTCCAGGTCCTCAACAGGATTGGCGAGGTGGCTTATCACCTGGCTCTACCACCTTAGTTGCACCGGGTGCACGATGTCTTCCACATATCTCAGCTGAGGATATATGTGCACGACCTGATGCATATCATTGACCATGGGGAGCTGGACATTGATGATGGGGAGACTTTTGCGGAGGTCCCAGTGGAGATTGAGGATCGATAGGAGCAAGTCCTACATGGACGGTCGATTCCTCTAGTGCGCATCAGATGGCAGCACGAGAACCTCCAGGAGAGCACTTGGGAGCAGGAGGCTCAGATGCATGCTCAGTACCCACATTTGTTTCCCTAGTTTATGATGTATCATTATGGGGACGTAAAGTCCAGAGGAGGGAGTAATTTAAAGACCCGTAAAATTCAAGGGAAATTTTTTTCTGTTAATTTTCTTTTGGATTATAAAATAATGCAGTTTCTGAAGGCACCTGATTCCAAGGCCCGGTGTGCCCGGAATAATTTTCCGAAATTTAGCTCGAGTACGTTCAGTGAACGAACGAGTAGGTTTCCCAAAAATTTGAACCGGTGCTCGGAATCGAAATCTGAGGACACCGATGGAATCGAAGCACCGGTAATTGATTAGAAACACCTTTTCCGAAGTTGTGTTTTCTCAGGTGTGGTTATTAAAATTTTGGGTTATGTAAAAGAATAAAATAAAATGGTGCAACCAATTTTATTTTATTTAAAGTAGTTTAACCTATGCTAAGTGGTTGGAGTGGGACCCACTTTATCCTACTCCACTAGGTAGGATATTTTTGGGGTGGGGCCCACATGATCCCCACCTTTTCAACTTCCTCAAACCCCCTCCTTTATTTAGGTAATGCACCCGCACCCCCCATTAAATGAAAGTTAACTCTTGCGTTTAACTAAATATTAAACACCTCTTTAATTGGGCAGTTTAAACTCTTCAATTAATTAAATTAATTGAATGATTCAATTGTGAATTTCAAAACGGTTGGCGTGAGTAATAAAATAAGGCAACACTTATTTTATTAGTGTGGTTTTGGTTGTGAGAAAGGATTTTGGAAGAGGATTTACTCTAATTTTTGATGTTCTTCTTCCTTGACGAAGAACGCAAAGAACGCCGAGCCTTCGACGAAAAACTCCGTCACCGCAAAGGGGAGTTCGTCGTACCGTCTTCTTCCCTCTCCGCAGCCAGTGAGAGATTCCATCCTCAGAGATCGACGACATGACGCCGATGAATCTTTTCACCACGACGCCGACGATCCACCTTCTGCGATGCCTTCTTCCGTGACGTTCAATTCTGCGACGAACCTTTGTTCAAATGTTTCTTCGAGGTAGGGGTTTTGTTTTATGTCGTAAATAATTTTTGGCGTTCACCGATAAACTTTTAGCCGCATGCTATCTATTGACGGGAGGGGGCCAGACCGCACAAACACGGCCGACCCCCCTCCCTTATTATTGTTGTCCTACGTTGCGGATTGGAACGGAGATGGCATGGTACCGTTGCACCGCGCGGAAACGAGGAAACCACAACAAAAGAGCGCGGTATCGTCGTGCCGCGCCATTGGAGACAAACAAATCCGTGACGCCGTTGTGCTGCGCCAGAGATCCTCGAAGCGGTCGCGGCCGGAGCAGGGCCGCGGTGGAGGGGCGTAGCACCGGTCGTACCAAGGCCGCGGCGGAGCAGGGAGCAGCGGCCGGCTACCGGCAGCCGGCGCCGGAGCAGGAGGGCGGGACCGCGGGGTCCTGTGGCAGCAGCAAGGCCGGCCAGCCGGGCTAGCTGAATGAGGAACCGGGGGTCTTAACCCCCAGCCGACCGAAGGAGCGGCCCCCCAAATGGGGGTTGCGGTTTGCCAAACAGGTGGGCAGTGCCCCCCCTTTTCGCTTGTCCATTACGGCCGAGCCGCCTGGCCACGCTGGCCAGGCCGAGCGCGCCAGGCCGGGACCCCAGGCCAGGCCATGCCCACCAGGCCGGGTCATGCCCTATTGGGCCAGACCCGGACCCGGGTCAGGTTGACCCGTTTCGGGCCGACCCAGGGGGTATTGGGCCGGGTCGGCCGGGCCCGAACCCCCTATTTCCGAACCTCTTTCGGTCTTTTTCCCATAACCTGGGCTGCAGGCCTCCGATCTATGCACCGTCATCTACGATGTGATCCTTGGATCGATACGGTCGTTTCGGTATATCACGCTCAAGGTTTTGGTGAACTTTGGGTTCAGCCGGGTTGGTTCGTACACGAAACCAACCGGGCCCTCGGAGCGGAAACGCTTATAACTTGAGCTCTGGACGTCCGATTGACGTGACGTCGACTTTGATGGATTCCTCTTAGTGATACAAAAATTTTTGATTACTCTACTCGAGGTTTGGACACAGTTGGAGTACGGTCAGGTTGGTTTTGAATTAAAAAGAAACCGGGCCCCTGGGACGAAAAAGCCAATAACTCTCAGACCGGACGTCCGATTGACGCGCCGTCTGTAACGTTGAGTTCCTATTGACGATACAGAACTTTTGGATACATAAACTCCGAACTTCGTGTCGGTTGATGTATCATCCCTCGGCTCGTGGAGTGGACCCTCCCCGAACGAGTTTGCTGTGTGCGGGAACCCAAAAGCTGGCTGCGACTATGACGATGATAAAGACAGTACAGGAATCCCTCGTGGGTTCGACAGCGACGACTACAACACTCAGCGATCCTCACTGGATCAGTTCTACCGATTCTGTATGGGTTAGATCCTGTGTGGGTCAGTGCTCAGCGGTCCTGTGTGGGCCAGCGCATTCCGATCCTGTGTGGGTCAGATCCTGTGTGGGTCATTGCGTGGGTTAGTTATCTATCGATCCTTTGTGGGTCATTGCGGGGGTTAGTACCTATCGAACCTGTGTGGGTCCGACGGCTTAGATGAATCAGTGTCTACATCTGATCATCTATATCGTCTTACAAAGAAGTATATCCTGTGTGAGCTGAGTCTTGACTTTCAATCTTTATCTTCGATATGGTTGTCTTGCTTCCTATTTGGATTGTGTTGTGATATCCTCTGTGGACGTGATCGAACTTGGGCTCGGATGCTGGAGCCGGACTGGAATTGATGACTTAGGTATATGTATGGGAATATACCTAAGTAGTGTCAGATGTTACTTCATGATTGTTTCTTTCCTTTGTGTATTATCCTTTGTAGATTCTGGGAGACCTTCGGGGGTCTCGGGGTCCCTACTGAGTTGCTTATACCCACCCCTACACGGGCTATGCCCGCACTACGTTGTGCTGGATGCAGACGACGGACAACAATGATCGTGGTGGTGGCTAGTGGAGTAGTCGGTACCTGGAGGTGGACCACTGGGCGAGACTTACACTGAGAGGACGACTGGACCCGAGGAGCTGAGGTGACTATCTGTACCCACCCTTCAGGTGGGACTACCAGTGGACGACTCGACGTTGCTGCATTACTTTCAGTTGTTTTACTTTCCTTTCAGTTGTACTTTACTTTCAGTTTGGGTTTGTATTCTAGCCCACTTACATTTCTGCACTTACTCTTGTAACCAATTTTACTTAGTGTTTACTTCTTTTATCTTACTCTGTGTGTTTGTTTCCTATTTAAAGGAAATGCCTTCCCTTTTTATCAGGAACTACGCCTTGGTGCTAGTCGCCAACCCCTGGCCTATGGAAGGCGGGCTTGGGGTAGTCACGGCACGAGCCCTGAGGACGGGTCGTGACAAAATCAAAGGATAGTGATAATGATCGACGTTATTTGCAAGAAATATGATTGAGAAAACCTTTACATTTACAATTAGGTGAAAGTAATCGGGCATGCATGCTTGTTGCACAGTGCACAATGAGTAAAAAAGAGAAACAAACATATCTATAATTTTTGAAGACCGTTAAGGTGCCAGATGTTTATTGCTCTAATATTTCAAAGTATGTCAATATGATGAGCATGAAATTACAGGGGTTGAATAGTCATGATAATCATATTCTATTTTAACAGTTAATTTCTATAACAATTCACGATTGCTTACCTACCCGGGTTACTGAGCAGTTGATTGAAGTTTCAAATTTATTCAGATAGCTCTATTCAAGAAATCACTACATGATTGATTTGAAAAAGTTTCAAGATAATATTTTACTTGCACTATGTCACCTATAGAAACTATTCCCACCGTCTTTTTTATGTCATGGTTCACTTGACTTTTCTTTTAACGGATGAAGTCATTGCTGGCGGTCCCATGTAATTTAGGTGGATTTATCCAATAGACTGATAGTTAAATACATCGAAACGGTATGTGCGCAACAAAGCTCATCTAGAAGATTGAATTACCATGGGATATTTAATGGATGAGGGTACTAATTTCTGTACATCATATATTGATGAGGTTAAAACAAAGATAGATAAACCCTCCCAGAATGACTAGGGTCCAATTGTAAATGGAATAACGTTTGATATGCACAACTATGAGTGGGTTAAATCTCATCGATATGTGTTTTCAACAATCCATATGTTACGCCATTGATACTGTAAGTTTCATAGTTTATGTGACTTCTATTTCTATATTTATTTTATTACTTACCTTTTACTGTGTTGTGATTTAGGACACATATTACTGACTTGAAATGTGAAAGGCCCCATGCAATTGACTATCAAGTCCAAAAACATCATTTAAACACATTTCATGAGTGGTTAAATACTAATGTATGTATAAATAATTTCTTTACTATTTTTATAGTGCAATTAGTTGTATTTTCACAATCCTTTATACATTGAACTATATGAAATTTACAGATTCAAAATATACATGATTTAAGTACCCTTACTATGAGCCAAGAACTCACTAACTAGCTGATGGGTCATTTATTACAGCTCATCGCTATAAGTCTTTGGTTTCTAATGGATTCTGATGTCATATTAGCGATGTTGACATGAATTGACCCACATAAAATAGTGGTGTTGGTTTTTCAATTGTTGGTGCATGTTTTTATTATGGATTGCTGAGGGATATTATTGAGGTTATTTATGGTCGTGGATTAAAACACATATTGATAAGGTGTGATTGGGTAGATCTGGTTCGTTGAATGAAAGTTGATAACTTCCAATTTATGTCAGTAAAATTTAACAATATGATGTATAAAGATGACCAAGTAAGAAATGATCCCTTCATATTGACATTGCAGGCAGAGTAAGTTTACTTTGTTGGCATTGATTCTGATTGGAAATGTTTGATGAAAATGTCTAGAAGAGGGGTGTTTCTGATTGATTAAGAGGAACCTGATGTTGTCACATTTCCTGGTCAAAAACATGACCAAACAATGGTAGCTATATGAGATGAAGATATACAATGGGCCAAAGAGACAATGGAAGGAGATATGATAGACTTGCATGATTAGTGAGATTTTTAATTTTTCCCCATATTGTCTGTAAAAATATTTATAAGTTATATATGTATAAAAATTGATTGATTTAACTATAATTTATTTTAATGTAGGTATGTCACAGGGTGATCAGAGTGGTTCACTTGATGTTGTCAGTATGTATGTTTTCATTTTTCTAAATAAATTGATTATAATTTTTTGTGTTTATTTCCCTAACCATTTATATTTTTTTAAAAAATCAGTCATATTTTAATTGAATTATTAATTTATGTTTATTAGGATCTAGTGCGTCTTCTAGCAGATGTACTGGTTCTGGTAGAGGGGTTCGATCATGGATCTATGGAGCCCGATTGGATGTGTTATTTGATGACACATTCCACCTAGTCGGAGAAGGTGCTACTGTATTGATTCGTCAGATTGGGCATATGATATGAGACCTACATAGATTCCCCCTGACAACTCATGATTGGACTTATTTCCCCAGGATATGATTGACAGATTATTGGGGGAGGTTCTGGTAAATTCAATGTTTAATTTTTCATGATATTGTTTTTATTATTGTTGCATGTGTTGACTATTTTTTATAGGATAATTTGACATCATGTCTATATGAGTTTCGGGCTGTATTTATGTCCAAATTCCGAAAATCATGGAAGGATTACAAGGTAAGGGTGAAGAGAGATCACTGGATACCCTTTGTGGGTGTTCCAAACATTCTACAGCGAGTCACTTTGAGCATTCTTTCCATATAGTGGTATGATTTGGTTGCGTTTTGGCTGATTGAGGAAACGATATTAATATTTACTACTTTTAATCTATAAATCACTAAGTTTTCATTTGTCTATTAACTGAATACATTGAATTTAGACTGAGTTTTCTCGTTATTCACGTAATCAGGTGATACAGGGCATGCCTATAAGACATGGAACACGACATGTGTCACAACTCATACATGATGTAAGTTTAGAATTTACTATTCATTCATATACTAAATATAATGTAGTATAACATGGTGAATCCATTTATTATAGTCACACCAATGAGGTGGGATGATCCATTGGATGTACATATGGGTGAGGACTCGTAGGGTGGGAGATCTCGATGTTGTCGGTGTTATTGTAAGCAAAATATTTACCAATAAATGTATTTTTATATTATAAAAAATTATTCATATTTTTTCATTGATTCATTTTATGCTACAAGATCAGTTTGACGCTTAGTTAGCTGAGTTCCTAGAGGAGAAACTTCATAGTAATATGTGTAGAGATGAGATATTTCAGCGTTTCATGGGGTGTGACGGTTATGGTTATTCCTTGACTTTTGGTGGTGGTGTCCCGCAACATGCAGTTCTTAGAGCAGAGGCGATGGGTTCATGTAGAGATGCAGGGATGCGCACACAGACTGAGATAGATGCTACCATGTAGGCTATGCGACAGAAGATGGATGCGCAGTTTTAGCAGTTACATGCAGAGTATGAGGAGACACTACTGGAAATTTTGGCTATAGCCACTATTCTAAACCATGGGTATAGGCCCCAAAACTGTGGCTATAGGTTATAGCCATGATTTCCTGAACTGTGGATGGTATTGGCATGGCTATAGGTCTGAACCTATATCCACAGTTTTAAACTGTGGCTATAGGGCCAGCCTTATAGATGCCATTAAAAGCCACATTCACCGTGGCTATAGGGTTTTCCACTGCATAAAAAATAAGCCATCACGGTGAACCATGATGGATGTTGGGAGGACTGCCCCAGCACCCCCCACCCCCTAATCCTGCACACCTCCCCTGCCCCACCTCCCTTGCACCTTACCCCCTCCCCCTCCTCACTGTACACCCCCTCCCCCTAGACCGCCCCCACCCTACACCAGCACCCCCATTCAATGTAATCCAAATAATTTTCACTTGAACCTGAAAATAGATTAACGAATTCCTCTTGCCCTCTTACATTATTCCTACCACCACAAATAGTCCCACACACATCCAAGAAAAAACATAAATGAATCATAACCTCCACCCCTGGCTCTCCCCTTGGAACAAGAACACAATAATCTCCTACATGGATTTCCCACTGCTGTTGATATTCAGAAATTGTCCCATAAACCTCCAGATCCCCCTCACCCAGTCACTCTGAAAAAATAAGTTCCAAGACGATTTATAGTGTGGCCTTTGTACAACAGTGACATCCAGAGGCCAGATCCAGCCCCTAATTCTAAATATTCTCCTCTGTTGGAAGCGCTTGATGTCTCATTCTGCAAATAATAAAAATCATCTGGTTTGCGATATCCTTGTACCAGAGTTTCAAAGCCCATTCATTCATCCCGCATCATACATAAACCAAATTTCTGAACTCCCTGATCCTGCACACCTCCCCTTCCCCACCCCCCTACACCTTGTACCCCACCCCCCTGACCCCTCCTCACTGCACACCCCCCCTAGACCGCCCCACCCTGCACCAGCACCCCCCAATGGAGGTGAATATAAAGTAAAAAAACACAAGACCTGTAAAATAAATAAAATAGTAACAATCTGTATACATGTGTGGGAAATGAGAATAAAAATAATTTGTTCACTAATATTAATTACTTTAATATATCCAATAATATGTTGGGTTAGTGAATATAAATTAAAATAAATAAAATAGTAACAATCTATATACAGATAAAAAGGGTGGTCCACCAAGTGCTAACAATGTCACAACGAGAAAAAAATAAGCTCCAACAAATTGGTTGTTTGAAAAATTCCTAAGAGCATCAGTAAAAGCAAGAAAAGATTAAATACTTGTCACTAAGGATGCTCAGAATTCATAAAAACTAAAGGAGTGAAATCTGATTAATTACATGGTAACAAAAAGTATGTAAACTAGAAAGATATCAATTCAAGTAAGTGTTGTTTAAACATACCATCAACTTACAAATCATCAAGGGGAATTCCAGTAAGGGAATCAATTAGACCAATGAATTGATTGATCTGTAAATACATGAATAAAGCCATAAATACCTTAAAAAATGATAATTATCTTAACTAAAGTCTCAGTTTCTTATAGTACTACCAAGGCTTGAAAGCGACCCGAAACTGTGAGGTAAGTTCCCCGCCATTGATTTGTATGAGAGATCCCTGTATGTGAAACAAATCATTATAAAATAATATTCAATTGAACAAGAACCTTATAACATAATAGATTAAGAAAAGACAAAAGTGGACTCAACAAATGAAAATAAAAAAAATGAAAGAACTCTAAAAGGATTATTTTCCGAATCCCCCCTGGATAGAATCCCCCCCCCCTACTGGACCCCCCTGGACAACCCCCCCCCCCCCCCCCCTTCTGGAAAGAAGCGACCCTGTTAGAACCCCTGGACAGAAGCACCCCCACCCCCCTGCTTGACCCCCCTGGATAGCAGCCCCCCCGGGACAACCCCCCCTGGACAGCCCCCCTGGACAGCAGCCCCCCCCCCAGGACAGCAACCCCCCTACATATTAGGATGATCTCCTTGATGTATTGTTGGAACATATCGAATGTTGGGTCGGTTGGGACTCGCTAGTTTGTTGTTGTATTCCGTACATAAATGGAAGAATTTGGAAAGGTACCATGCAATTTTAGGCATGAAGGTAAGCATTTAATTGGTGTCATGACCATTTGAATATGTTATAGGGTCATGAAACATGAACAGGGCTTTAAAAATAATGACATAGTGGCTTCCAAAATAAAAGGGAATGATTGAAAATAGAATATTTGGAGGGTGAGGTTATCCTAGGTTTGTGCTAAAGGTCCCTATACATAAGGATAGTAAACATATTTCCTATAATCATCATCAAAATTTGACGATCCCATATTTATTATTTTCTTTACATGGGCTGCAATCAAATTATTATTCTTTTATCCCAAACTACACATGCTATAATTTTGTATTATATTCATAGTGTGGGGTCAAACCCATGGATAATGTTTGGTAGAATAGAAAATTTGACTCTGAACATTTTTTTAGGAGTCCTAAAAATTTGTATTGGTTTTGGGATATGATTTATGCTCTTGAGTTTTGTTTAAAATTTAGTAAGAAATAGGGATCATGGTCTATTTCGGGATTGAGGTAAATAGGATAACATTGGTCCTAACATGGAATAATCCAAGGGATTAGGCTTCGAAGTGAATTTTAAAACACTATTTTGTCATGGAAAACCCAAAACACATCTATATAAGAGTTAAATATTCCTTAGTTTTGATATAGCTAAAAACAGTGATACATTAATCCTAGATGTAATGGCAGAAAGTGGAAAATGTTAGTAGTCATAGCCAACTCAACTCTAATTAGGCCAAGTTAAATCATATAAATATAATATGGTAAAAGATTCATAAAATAATTTAATACATAGAATTTATTTTACATTATTACTATCATTTGGGTTAGATGGTTCTGATTTAGAAATTCCATAAGATCATAAGACTCATAAAATCAACCCTTCCCCTTAGTGGTTTAGCCACTACGAACTGTGATAATTAAGATCAAAGAAAAAAACAATTGTTTAGATTTGATTTGGGAGAAACAATTAAGGGAGAAAATGAGAATTTCTCCCTGCCCCCGGCCATCTCTCCCTGCCCCCTGCCCCCCACCTGCACACCCCCTGCCCCCTCCCCTGCCCTCCCACCTGCACACCCCCTCCCCCTGCCCCCCCCCCCACCTGCCCCCCCCCACCTGCACACACCCCTCCCCCTGCCCCAGCACACCCCCCTACCCCCCCACATGCACACCCCCTGCCCCCTCTCCCTGCCCCTGCCACCCTCCTGCACACCCCCAGCCCCCTCCTCTGCCCTCTCCCCTGCCCTCCCACCTGCACACCCCCTCCCCCTTCCCCCCCACCTGCACACCCACTACCCCCTCTCCATGCCCCCTTCCCCCCACTTGCACACCCCTCCCCCTGCCCCAGCACACCCCCCTGGTCCATCAGGAAAATTATATCGATGCTTTAATAGATATATTATTTTTTAAAAAAATATTATAAATTTATATATATATATATATATAATGTGATTAACATTACTTACCCAAATCTCTGCCCAGGCTCTGTCCTTTATCTGTTGTCCAACTGCCTTCAAACTTATCGGTTGAACCGGAATGATATTGCTGTGTCTAGAAAGTATTCCCATAAAACTTTTACATTCCGTTACATTTTTATTAATTATATCATAGTCCTCATTGTAATCAACTATTATTTTCATGTTCGGATTCCAAACCTCGCGTATTTTTGTGCGGCTTCGTCGTCTGGTAGAGGCTGGAGCTAATCATGAAACCAAAAATAAAAAAAATAATATATATGAATTTATCATTAATCATTTACAGTAATGTTTAAACAAATACCAGTAGATGGGGGATCTGCTGACCCCTGAAGTGCTGCGTCTGGAGGGGGGGCAGCCTCCATGGTAGGTGAGATATCTACAGGAGTACTATGTATAGTAGATGAAAAGTGTACTGATGGAGGAAGAAAAACCGATGGATAACCCTGTAAAGATGATGGTGGATATGGATATGAATATGGCGGTGGGATATATGGGGGCATAGTACCCTGTACAGTGGATGGTGGGAATGGAAAATGAGGGATGGGAGTTTGAGAACTACCATCCGATGTGGGTGCGGGCAAAAAGGGATACGAAAAAGGTGGGTATGGAAAATATGGAGGTGGACTAATGGGAGGATGGCCTCCTGGTGTCTCAAGCGGCATAGTAGTATGCTGACCTGTAGAATCAGTACCCCCACCACAATATCATCCTCAGTGGCATAATCCAAGCGTCTCCTCGACGATGCATCCTAAAATAACATAGATGATAAAATAAAATGAACGATAACAAGATAAATAATATGAAAGACCATAATATTCAAACAAAATTTGTACTTACATTGTTTTCAGGTGGAGACCAACATTCTTCGTTTCTCGGTATTCTTCTACTCCTTCTAGTATCATCATAATCAGACATTTTGACCTGGAAATTTAAAATAATATTCTCAAATAAATAGAAATAATGCAAAATATTAAATAATAAAATTTTATCATAAAAAATTGATATACATTTTCATGTGTGATATCTATATTGATAAAATATCAATACTTTTCTATGTTCAAGATTTACTAGAGAAGTGGTTAAACATAAATCGGTGAGGCTATTAACAGTTTTATATTCGATAATGGTATAAAATATACTAGTTATTTTGATATCATGTATGGAAGTTAAAAAAACACATACAATATTCTGAGAATATACGGTAAATACTTACAAATGTGTCAACGCTATGTGGGGTCTGTGATAATTTCTGGTTCCCAATCTGTTCTAACAATTGAATCATCTGTATCATCAAATGAAACATTTGAATAAATACCAAAAGGTTCATCCAAAACATCATTGTCATCCATGCCTTCATCAAAAATATGACTAGGAATAACATGAACAATAACACCAAATTGTAGTTGTAATGGGTCACTTAGATAAAACACATGTTTAGCTTGTGACACAAGAATATAAGGTTCATCAGTACGAAGTTGGTGGTTCATATCAATCACTCTAAATCCATAGTTATCAATATGAATTACTTGTCGTGTCATTGAATCAAACCACTTGCATTTCATCATTGCAAAACGACCATGTGTATAGTAATCTAATAAAATGATTCTTTCAACAACACCGTAATATGATATATTTTCTAATAGAGAGTAGAGGGAGATGTAATCTTAAGGAATAGTAGTATGTGTAAGGTTCAAAGAATTTTTTAGGTTATTATAGAATTATATGAACATTCAATCATCACCCTCTATATGTTAGTTGGGTCTCAGACATTCACATAAACCTGATTTCCCTTGGTGATCTCTACAAAAAAAAAATTCTTTAGATATTAATATGAATGGACTAAAATATTCAAGGGATATTTATCTAAAATTAATAAATAGCTAGTTAATAAGCTATATTTATAGAATGAGAATACCAATTCAAGTTAGATTAGTGATGTAATACCATGTAATGACATTGAAGATTGGGTCTTGTTTTCCCCAAGAACATAAAAGATGTTAGTAAATAAGGGATATTGTAAAATTTTACACCAAGAAATATCATATTTTGTAGATATTATATCATAGGTATGTCTTTTAGGAGTAGTTTTTGTAGGTATTCCTTTCTTCTAAACCATTTGAGCACATCCATACAATTTTATTGGTTCCTTCTAGAACCACATCCTATTGTTGATTTTTTATATTGTTATATTCATATATGTATACTCTAGGAAAGTAATTATTTCTCTACACTAAAAAATAATATGTTTTAGAAATCATTAAAAGTAGAAAACCTTGTTAAAAACCAAGATGGAAATTTGACACTAGTCATGATAATAGATAATAGTTTTGAGTACTTCTCTACTAATTTTGTATATTTTTTCCAAAATAAATGCATAACATGACACCAGACTATTAAAAATACTCTCTAATAGAATGGATTTGATAAAATAATTAATTATACCATTCATGAGTGATTCTGAAGCATTGTGAATTCTTTGGGCTTCCCAAATAATCTTAGGAAGAATATACCAATATAATAGTGTACCTAATTAAATGGTTCTCATATTATGATAATCATTATAAACCCTAAGTTGAACCATATAATGGTAATTCATGTTGTTATGAAAAATTATCTATCATCGAGTATACTTATTAATCCCACATTAAAAATAATATGTCTGAACCAAGGGATCCGAAGTGAGTTTTGGTATTATACCTTGATGGATTAAAAGAGTATAAATTGTGGCCATACATTAATAGATTAAAAATTATTATAATTAGCAGGAACTTAGGATGTTAGGAGTTTATCTTCTCCAAATCCAAATTTGTTACACATTTTAGAGATGATACTGCCCATGATGGGGTCTTTGATCTTCCTTATTCAACTGTGTTTGAAGATACTAATGAACATCATACACCTATTCCTCAATGATAAATCTAGAAGGAGTCATTTTTTAATTCAGATTCAGATAATAAGCCTCCTTATTTTACTAGGGATTTCCATATAACTCATGATTGATCTAGGAAAATCATTAGACCTCACTGGTTAGGTAAATGTGATATGGGTTATTTTTCCTTTTCATGTTTCCCAATATTTGATTTATTATGATCCCCGAACATATAAGCATGACTTATATGATTGAGATTAAAAATAATGGATCAATTCCCTGCAAGATGAGATGTAATCCATGTTTAAAAATCATACATAATAAATAATGCAAACAATATTCAAAGAAGCCACAAAATAAGAGCCATAAAATAGAAAACACGCCGAAAGGGTGTGGAGGAGGGGAGGAACCCTTCGGCCGATGCACTAAATGGATGAGGAACACCGAAATAAGGGTATGGAGGAGGGGAGTACTGCGCAAGGGATTGAGCAACCCCAAATGGAGAAGTTGTTCCACTATTGGAGAATCTGCCGCTGTGGATGAAGGAACCGCGACGAGGGATGGAAGAACCAAAGCAGGCGAGATGAGGGTTTCAAATCAGGGAAGGAGGAGAGGTCATCGTGAGGAGAGGTCATCAGGGGGAGCAGGGTGTTGTGATGAGGGTTTCAAATCTGGTAAGTAGGAGACCGATAGGGATCAGGAAAAAAATGAAACGCAAATGTAGCCATGGATGAAAATTGAACCGCGAGTATAACCAAGATATAGCCACGCACTTATAAAACCGTTGCTATAGGTCCGTGGCTATAGATTAAATTTCCAGTAGTGAGAGATTATCACATATGTTAGGACGTATCGATGAAGTGATGATGCAACATCCTGTTGATGGTAGACAAGTGGCATCATGGATAAACAATAAAAAAACCATACTCATATTGACATCTATTGATATATGTTTAAGATACATAATTTTGATGTATATTGTAGGCTCCGAATATAGCTGGTGGACATCGTAGTGATATTGGTTATGAAAATGAGTATGAACATGCATGAGGTAATTTACATTACCATTTTAAATATCATAAATGAATTACAAATTAATATTTATTCTCGAACATTTTTTTTTAATTACACCTATTTGTTTTGTTGAATTATTTCTCATAATTTAAATCATTGTTTTAAAGTTCACCTGATTGTAAATTATGATATGTTACATAACATTTCAATTTATTAACATGAAAACAACCGGCGAGTGAATTGTGAAATGGTCGGGCTGGAAACACGTCAATCGAACGTGCAGTTTTCACGTTATGGATGAATATGTGTTTTTAAAGAGTTTAGTGAACTTGAGAAAGGTGGGATAGGTGGTAAAAACTGTCCAAATGAACTCAGAATTCCATAAAATCAGACGAAAACAACCACCATGTGAATTGTGAAATGGTCGGGTAGACCACATGTCAATCAGAGGTGTCGTGTGACCACGGTGACAAAAAACACACTTCTGGTGCCATAAAAGACCAAAACAGGAATCTAACGGTCAAATGCATACTGAACGACATCGTAATGGCTTAAAATCATAGTAAAACATTCTAATTATTATCCAGGACTTGTACATTGAGATTGTACGTCAATAGGACGTGCGGTTTGCACGTTACGACCAAATATGTGTTTTTTAAGAGTTTGGCGTGCTTGAGAATGGTGGAAGAGGTGGTTAAAACTGGTCGAAAGACATATAAATGCAATGAAATTAGATGACAACAACTAGTGAGTGAATTTTGAAATGGTCAGGTAGAACACACGTCAATTAGAGGTGATGTGTGACCGTGGTGACTGAAAACGGAGTTCTGGTGCCATATACCACCAAAACATGCGTCTAACGGTCAAATTCATTACTAACGACATAGAAATGACTTGAAATCACATGAAAACTTTTAATTATTTATGAGTGATGTGTAAGTAGAGGAAGCATCTCAATCAGACGTGTGGTTTGCGCGGTACGACTGAATATTTGTTTTTTAAGCATTTGGTGTGCTTGAGAAAGGTGGGAAAGGTTTTCAAAACAGGTCGAATGACCTCAGAATGCCATGAAATCAGATAAAAAAACCCGTGGGTGAATTGTTAAATGTTCGAGTAGAACACACATCAATCGGAGGTGTCGTGTGACCACGGTGACCGAAAATGCAGTTCTGTTTCCATAAACAACCAAAACAGACGTCTAACAGATATTATAACGACTTGAAATCATAGGAAAACCTATAATTATTTTTTCTTGATGTGTACCCAAAGATAGCACGTCAATCAGACATGTGGTTTGCATGTTACAGCCGAATATGTGTTTTTTAATAGTTTGGAGCACTTGAGAAAGGTGGGATGGGTGGTCAAAACCGTCTGAATGACCTCAGAATGTCATGAAATCAGACGACAAAAAATAGTGAGTAAATTTTGAAATGTTTAGGCAGATCAAACATCAATCGGAGGTGTCGTGTGACTGTGGTGGCTGGAAACGCACTTTTGGTGCCATAAACGACCAAAACAAGTGTGCAACGGTCAAATGCATACCGAACAACATCGGAATGACTTGAAATAAAAAGAAAAATTCAAAATATTTTGTGTGACGTATATGAAGAGACAACACATCAATCAGACGTGCAATTTGGGTGTTACGATCGAATATGTGTTTTTTAAGAGATTGGTGTGCTTGGGAAAGGTGGGCAGGGTGGTCAAAACATAAAAAATGATCTCAGAATTACATGAAATCAGACGACAACAACAGTTGAGTGAATTGTGAAATGGTCAGGCATACCATACATCAATCTGAGGTTTCCTGTGACCACGGTGACCGAAAACGCAATTCTGGTGCCATAAACGACTAAAACAGGCGTCTAACAGTCATATGCATTTGGAACAATATCGGAATGACATTAAATCACTGAAAAACTTCTAAATATATTTTCGTGATGTGTACGCAGAGACGACATGTCAATCAGACGTGCAGTTTGCGCAATATGGCTGAATATGTGTTTTTTCAGTGTGTGGTGCGCTTGAAAAAGTTGGGTGGGGTTGTCCAAACCAGCCGAACGACCTCTGAATACCATGAAATTAGACAACAACAACCGGTGAATGAATTCTAAAATGGTTGGGTAGACCACACATTAATTGGAGGTGTCATGTGACCGCGATGACTGAAAACACACTTCTAGTGCCATAAACGACCAAAACAGGCGTCTAACGGTCAAATGCATACCGAACGACCTATGAATGAATTTAAATCTAATGAAAACTTATAATTATTTTTGTGTGACATGTACACAGAGATGACACATCAATCAGACATGGGGTTTTCACATTATGGATGAATATGTATTTTTTAAGAGTTTAGAGAGCTTGAGAAAGGTGGGTGGGGTGGTCGAAACCATCCAAACGATCATAATGCCATGAAATCAGAGGACAACAACCGGTGAATTAATTGTGAAATGGTTGGGTAGACCACACGTCAATCGGAGGTTTTGTGTGACCGCGGTGACCAACAATGCACTTCTGGTGCCATAAACGACCAAAACAGACGTCTAACGGTCAAATTCATACCAAACGACATCGGAATAACTTGAAATCACAAGAAAACATTCTAATTATTATTTGTGATGTGTGTAAGCATAGTAAACATCAATAAGAAATGTTGTCTGATTAGAACTATAGAATTAATGATTTTACATTTTTAAAAAGGTATTCGAAATTATTAATATATTTTTAAAATATTATACTTTTGATCTGTTATAGTAATACTGAATTGAAATACATGTTATTCAATTTAAATTATTGTTTTGGATGTTTTTTTTGGTATTAAATTTTTTTTATATTTTCTCATGAAGTTATATTTGGTGATATATGGGGAAGTTTTAAAGATGACAAGATGAAGAGATTTATGTGCATATGAGTTTAGATATTTTTGGAAAAGTGTATTTTTTTTGTGTTTTTGAAATATATAGGTTTTTATTGTATTGTTGGCATTTTAAAAAATAAAAATAAAAAACCCTATACTGATCGTTATTTGTCGGTCACTATAGCCAAATTTAAAATGGGCTATAGCATCCGCTATTTGTCATATTCTTTAGGTGCCTCTGATATCACCTATAGAGACTAACATTTGGAGGTTGCTATAGTCCACATCAGATTGTCTACAGTGACGGCCATCTACCATATGCTATTAGTAACAACGACAAGCCTAAAGCATCTGCCATTTGGCAGATGGTAGGCGGCCGCTAAAGACCTTTAGCAATGGCTTTTGGCAGTTTCTAAGGGCCTTTATTCTACTAGTGTATCAAATAATGACTTCTGATCAAGATATAGGCATTATGGATTTGTTGGTATTCCCATCAGCTTGAATAATTTTCTTACTATATTTATGGATTTGATGAATACAGTCTTTAAGGACTTCCATGATAAATTTTTTATAGTTTTTATTGATGATATTTTTCTATATTATAAAATTTGCGAGGAGATTTAGGATCACTTATGGGTTATATTGAAACACTTTGAGGAAGAAGATACTATTTTGGAATGTTCAAAAAATATTAATTTTGGTTACAACAAGTTCCTTTCTTGGGGCCCAATATACCAAATGAGGGAATCTCAGTTGTCCTTGGGATGAAAAATATTGTGGAGGAGTGATCTTATCCTATAAAAGTAATTGATATTCATAGTTTCTTTGGTTTGGGAGGATATTATATGAGGTTTGTGAAAAAAAATTCATTACATTCTAATCCTCTAACCATGTTAACTTGAAAAGGTTCCAAGTTCATCTAGACAAATGAGTGTGAAGAAATATTCTAAGAGATGAAGTGATAATGATTGTTTCACCTGTGTTAACACTAACCTCAACTGAAGAATGATTTTTTATTTATAGAGATGCATCTCATAAAGGGTTTGTGTGCAAACTCATGAAAAATTAAAAGGTGATTTTCTTATGCATATTAACTATTGAATCCCTCTGAGAATAATTATCCTATGCATGACCTGGAGCTGTTTGTGATTTTTTCCAAAATATATGGAGGTACTATTTTTATGTTGATAAATGTGATATATATACAGACCAACAAAGTTGGAAGATTTTTTATAGAAAGTGAATTGAACTTGAGACAATGGAGATGGATGTGAATTCTTAAATACTATGATTGTTGAATTCAATATCATCCTAGAAGATAAAACAAATTCACAAAAGAATTAAGTATGGAAGACCCCATTGGATTGGAAATTATGAGTATTCTAGGAGATCCTCTTACTAAAGACCCAGTAAAAGTGGACATGGGAATCATAAGGGAATGGATATCATCAACCCTGACCCAAATAATTTCTCAACTATCCTTGTTAGAGAATATCATGAATTGTCAAAGATAAGATCTTTTCTTGTTGACGAAGATAGAGTATTTAAAGACTGGGAGGATTTCTAGGTTTAATATTTTTCAATAAGGTGTACTGAAATTTTATGCAAGGTTATATATTCCATCAATTACAAAAATAAATAATGAGATTGTGGATGAATCTCATAGCTATACATTATCTATTATCTAAGAAGTACTAAAATGTATATATAACTTTTTGATCATTATTGGTGGGACAATGTGAAAAGATAGATTTCTGACTACACTACCAAATGCTTGGTGAGTCAATAAGTGAAGGATGACCGACAACTTCCAAAAGGGTTATTATAAACACTACCTATACCAACAAGTAAGTATGACAATATAACTATGGACTTTATCTATTTTCTCTTGAAAATATCCAAAGGAAATAATGTGATTGGGGTTATAGTGGATCGTCTCACCAAGAATAAAGATTTCATAACTATTTGAGAAGATTTATATCTTGACCAACATTACATAATACTTATGAAGGAAGTGGTAAGGCTTCATGGGGTACCACTATCTATTATATCTGATCATGATATAAGGATCACATCAAAATTGTAGAGAAGTATTCAACATTCTCTGATTATCGAATTGAATTTTAGTATGGCCTATCACCCCCAAACTGATGGAAAATATAAAAGAACTATTAAGATACTCAAGGATATACTGAGAACATTTTCAATAGAATTTAAAGGTAGGTGGAATCAACATCTCTCGTTATTTTAGTTCTCATACAATAACATCTTTCATTAGATTATTCAAACGACACCATATAAAGCTCTATAAGGGAAGTGATGTATAACACCAACTTGTTAGGATGAATTTAGTGAGAGACTGTTTCTTGGGCCTGGTCTTATGAATGAAATCATAGAAAAGGATCATGCCATCAAACAATACATTAAGTCTACTCAGAGTTGGTAGAAGAGATATTCTGACAACCATTGAAGGTACTTGTAGTTTGGTGTTGGTGAAAAAGAGTTCCTTAAAACATCACCTTGGAAGAGAGTCATGGTATTTTGGAAGAAAGGGAATCTTTGCACCAGTTAAATTATCCCCAATGAAATCCTTGATTATATGGGAGTGGTGGCCTATAATATTTCACTTACACCGGATCTAGATCAAGTTCATGATGTATTCCCTATATCTCTCACGAGGAAGAATGTAACGCCCCGACCCCAGCTACCCAGAGTCGGTGCATTATTACATAACATTGGCATGATCACAAGAAAGATCAAATCCCGAAAGACCGATTAGTTTAGTAGCCTTGGAAACACTAGATATATTCATAAGTTTTACATTACATCATAAAATCAAAAACTACTACAACAACATAATGTTTCCACAGTCCACACTACAATCCCCTCATAATATCCCTGCAGGTCATTCATAACTTACATCTTCACTTCCTGGGAAAAATAAAACATACAAAAGGGGTGAGCTCAAATGCCCAGTAAGGATAAAAATATAGCGGAAACTTTCATCAATAAGAATAAACATTTAAGGCAATGTATAACTAAAACAAAAGCCTTTTAAACATGAACTTTCAACATGGTATGGCATAAATAAAATGAAATAATGCCATTTACTTATTCACATGGATATTCCACTAATCGAATAATCACATGCAAAAATAAATAACCACTTTCATAATGTTGGAATGCATAATGCCAGACTATCATAACCACATAGCCAAGGCCTCGTGCCAAGACTACAAATAAGATTTTGTCAAGGCCTTGTGCCAAGACACTAGTTTGTCTCATGAGACCTACCGATGCATCGAGGAGCTATAGCGGGCTCCACCCGTCACTTATTAAGTCCAATGCATTCCCATATGAAAAGGTTTAAACATAACATAAACATTCGTATTAAAACTAGCATACGAAATGTCAATACTTTCACAATAAACTATGAATGGTATAAAAATAGCACATCCACAGTCAAACATATCACAAAACCTTCAATACAATATAGAAGTTTTGTATCATAATAAATCAACTTCAAATAATCTTAAAATCCATCAAAGGATGTTGACATAGATGAAATCAAAATTCTTTTTAAAGAAATATCTCCTTTTATTTTGAAATCATTTAAGATCCATATAAAATAAAACATTTTCTTTGAAAATATTCTTATAAGCTTGTATGGGAAGCTTCGACGATTTTATAACGGCGGAAAATAACCGCACCCGCCGTATAAGTTAAAAAAAACATTCTTACCTCAATTCTGTCGAAAAGGTTAAAAAAGGACCTTGTTTTGAAAACGACGGAAAGATTCCTTTATAAACCTCTTATAAAAAGTCAAACAAGGGTATAAATGACTTTAACCCATATTCTTGTAAATAGTAAAAATGTTTTGAAATACATTTCGAAGAAACATGGATGTGGATGATAAAGAGATCCCAGAAGATTATTACGTATAATACAACCTCGGATAATGAAGAGATTGTGAAATAACCCTTACCTTGTACTTTTCCTTGGTTGGGGTAGGTTAACCTCCTGTATAATGGTGAAATAGTTGTTATTAAATTATACAAGAATCATATATATTAATATGATATCATATATGATCTTTTAACATTGATTTGTTAATAATATCTTAGAATTATCGTTGTTTCGGGAGTTAACTTACTCATTTTCTTTTATATGTTTTGTTACATAAGCCATGGTTGTTGTATCTTATTCATATCCAGAATGATATACAGTCCCTAAACATCATTTTTAAATCATCAAATGATAATTATACTTGAATGGATACGATGGAGAATGAATCTTATCGCGTTCGTGGAGACGGTAGTCCGTACGTACACACGAGCGACAATATCATTCTTTTGATATTAAAATAATATATAAATGGATGGTATATCATATATACAGAATCATTAACATGTTATATTTATTATTTACATGAGTTACACATCATTATTATACCCATCCAAATAATATTATATTGAATAACAATTACACCACGACGTGGAGACGGTAAGCCGTACGTACGCACGTATGGTGACATGTTATTCAAAGGGTGGATAGAATACTGAATATGATTGTACCATATTTATAATAACATCACAGTATATGTGAGATACTGGAGTTATTATTTCAGAATGGTAAGAACAAAGGAAGAAGAAGTGGAAGAAGAAATGAACTTAGAAAAGGGTGGTGAAATCATTACCTCTTCTTCGGGTTCTTCCTTTTGATTTGATCAAAAGGGCTCCTTAGGTTGGCTTTCTGATCGAACTAAGGCCTCTCGGTTGTAGTGAGGGATGTTGGGAGAGTATTTGGGCAGAGTTTGGCCGAACCAAAAGGCTTTGAAGGTGTGAAGAAATGAGAAGGAGGAGTGCCCTTTTATAAGAGGGGTGAGGGGCACCTTTGGAAAAGTTAGAAATATTAATTTATAATAAATTCATATTCGGTTTACAAAGGCTCCAAAGTTGACTATTCAAAGGATGAGGTGGGGATAGGTCGAAAACAACTCATCCAATAGAATTTAGACAGGTTTGGGTACTTATATTAACCTTATCTTTAAGTATTAACTCTAAGTTAATTAGTTTCACTTTTACAATGTCTCTTTGTATTTTTATATTATATGGTTAATAGACTTACCATATACATACAAGAGACCCCCAAGTGATACATTAATGATTAAACTATCATAATATAAGTATCTTGCCCGAACCTTAGATTTTTTGGAATTTAATATCAATTAATAATATAATATTTGTTTTAAGAACTCTTTTATGTCAATTTTGACACTATTCAATAGTTGATTTTTTGTGAAACTCATAACAGATTGATTACTTCGAACAAAGTCAATTAAATCAATCATAATATATCATATTATCCTAGAAAATTAGTTTAATTCATTAAAAGTTTCATATTATATTTATTTGGGTATTTATAATATCAATTATATTAATTTTTTTACTATTTTAGTAATTACTGCATCATCATTGTGTCATAAATAAAATAAATTATTTAATGTCTAAAAATTATAAATAAAACATCATTATGTAGGAAATCTTTTTATCTTTCTAATGAATATTTATAATCGAAAATCCAACATGTATAACCCTATGTAAAAATTGTTCTTATAAAAGATGTAAGCTTATGCCATTTTTATTTTTATTTTAACTTTATTAATATAATGTGTCCCTACCACATACAAGTGGCTCCAAGGGGTCCCCAAATTGACCCAAGGATGCCCATGGTCGGGTATGTGTCCACCAATAAGGTTAGGACACGTTTTAGGGTAATTTTGTATTATTATAATATTATTTTTTTAACCCTTATTTACCGGATTTACCCTTTAACCATGGTAAATAAAATATTTACCGCAGTAATTATTCAAAATGTCTAAAAATAAAAGTTACCTATTTACACAATTTGAACATCCTGATTCCAAATATGGAATCCATTTTCCTAAATTCAAAACACAGAAGTGGCAGAAATTAATTTAAAATTAAATCCCGCTGTCAAAACAAAAAAGCGTGTTTTTAAGAGATAATAACTATCAAAAGATTGACACTTGTTTATGTTCGGTTTAATTGTAAAATTATGTCCAATGACCAAAATTATATTAAATGGTAAAAATATATTCTAAATATAATTTAAAACCACTCAAATTCATAATTTATCACTAGTAATTAATTTGATTAAAAAAGTTGTTTTTAATTAAAATTTAGTAATTTTCACTATTCATCAAAATATAAAAGTTATCTGAAAAGTACCAAAATTTCACCCTAGGATAATTTCGATATTCCGAATCCAAAAATGAAGTCCATTTTGAAATATAAAATATATATGATTTCAAAAAGTAGGTATTACTATTTACAACGGCTAGTTTAATTAGTTGTGGTGTGTGTTAGAACTCGAGGTTGCGTACAACACACACTATCGCATTATTCGAAGGGAAACGTACCGTAGAAGCTTGGGGTGTTACATTCTCCCCTCCTTCAAATAATTGCGTCCTCGCAATTTCTAGGGTATTACTGCATAAAAAGACTCGGGTGGTTCTTCATCATAAGTTCCTCGGGTTCCCACGTTGCATCTTCCATCTTATGATTTCTCCACAAAACTTTTACCAGACGCGTCGTCCGGTTTCTCAGTACTTGTTCTCTTGTATCAAGAATCCTGACGGGCTCTTCGCAATAAGACAGATCGGGTTCCAGTTCTAATTCCTCATAGGTGAGTACATGCGTTGGGTCAGGCATGTATTTTCTCAACAGAGATACGTGGAACACATCGTGAACTTTGGAGAGACTTGGCGGCATTGCCAATCGGTAAGCTACAGCCCCAATTCGTTCTAGAATTTCGAAAGGTCCGATGTACCTGGGACTCAATTTACCTTTCTTACCAAAACGTATGACTCCCTTCCACGGAGATACCTTTAGGAAAACATGATCACCGACTTGAAATTCCAAATCCTTCCTTCGATTATCGGCATAGCTCTTCTGCCTACTTTGAGCTGCTTTGATGTGATTTTGGATTACCTTTACCTTTTCCATCGTTTCCTCCACCAGTTCTAGACCTACAAGTTTTCTTTCACCGACGTCATCCCAACAGGTTGGTGTACGACATCTCTTTCCGTATAACGCTTCATATGGTGCCATCTGAATACTCGAATGGAAGCTATTGTTATAGGAAAATTCTACCAGAGGTAAATATTGATCCCACATACCCTGAAAGTCAAGTGAGCAAGATCTCAACATGTCTTCTAAGGTTTGAATAGTCCGTTCTGATTGTCCGTCTGTCTGAGGGTGGTAAGCAGTGCTCAAATGAAGTTCAGTATCCAGGGATTTCTGAAGACTTTTCCAAAACCTTGAAGTAAAACGGGGATCACGATCCGAAACAATTGATAGGGGTACTCCATGAAGTCTCACAACTTCATTAATGTATAGTCTTGCTAGACGTTCCAGGGGTAGATCTTCTCTTATAGCAAGAAAATGTGCTGACTTGGTAAGACGATCAACAATAACCCATATTGCATCGTTCCTTCTAGGAGTCTTTGGTAGCCCCATGACAAAGTCCATTGTAATATTGTCCCATTTCCACTCCGGTATGGGAAGCAGTTGCATGACTCCTCCAGGCTGTTGCCTTCCAGCTTTCACTTGTTGACAAACCATACATCTTGACACAAAATCAGCAATCTCCCTCTTCATGTTGTCCCACCAAAAATGTTCCTTCAAATCTCTATACATTTTGGTGCTCCCAGGGTGTATAGAGAAATTGGAACTATGAGCATCATCCAGCAATTCCCTTTTTAGATCAGGTATATTGGGAACACAAAGTCTCTTCCCGAATTTCAAAATTCCATCTTCATACACAAAGTCTCTCAATCTCCCATCATTCACAGCTTTAATCTTCTTTTGGAATTCGTCATCATCGGTCTGAGAACTCTTAATCCTTTCTAGTAAAGATGGTTTGGCAACCATTTGAAAAAGCATTGATGTTTCACCTTCCCTGGTTATTCCCATGTCCATTTTCACTAGATCCATGAAAATTGGATCCCTTTCAATTCTCATATTGTTCAAAACTCCATGGTCTTTTCTAATCAAAGCATCTGCCACCTTGTTTGCCTTCCCCGGGTGGTAGTGTATCGTACAATCATAATCCTTGAGTAATTCAAGCCATCTCCTTTGCCTCATGTTGAGTTCTTTTTGTGAGAAAATATACTTCAAACTCTTGTGATCAGTATAAATCTCACATTTTTCACCATAGAGGTAGTGCCTCCATATCTTCAAAGCAAAGATCACAGCTGCTAACTCAAGATCATGAGTAGGATAGTTTTGTTCATGAATTTTCAACTGTCGTGATGCATAGGCAATAACTCTATCATTCTGCATAAGGACACAGCCAAGTCCTTTCTTTGATGCATCACTATAAATAACGAACCCATCATTCCCCGATGGTAGAGTCAATATAGGAGCATTGACTAATCTTCTCTTCAGTTCTTCGAAACATTCTTCACACTCTTTTGTCCAAACAAATTTAACCCCTTTACGTGTGAGCTTCGTTAATGGGTTAGCCAATCGGGCAAAATTCTGGACGAAACGTCGATAATAACCAGCCAAACCAATAAAACTACGTACCTCAGTTATACTCGTAGGTGTTGGCCATTCTTGGATTGCCTTGGTCTTAGAAGGATCAACAGAGATTCCATCTTTAGAGACAATATGGCCAAGAAAAGAAATCTCCTGAAGCCAGAATTCACACTTGCTAAACTTTCCATATAATTCATGCCTCCTCAGAGTCTTCAAGATAATGCGCAAGTGATTTTCATGATCTTTGTAGGTTTTGGAGTATACCAAGATATCATCAATAAATACCACCACAAATTCATCAAGATACTCCTTGAAAACTCTATTCATCAGATCCATGAATACAGAGGGTGCATTAGTCAATCCAAACGGCATTACAGTAAACTCGTAATGCCCGTACCTGGTTCGAAATGCTGTTTTCGGAATGTCTTCCTTCTTTACACACAACTGATGGTATCCAGATCGAAGGTCAATCTTTGAAAAGTATTGAGCTCCATGCAGTTGGTCAAATAAATCATCAATACGAGGTAGGGGATACTTGTTCTTTATCGTTATAGCATTGATCTCCCTGTAGTCGATACATAACCTCATAGATCCATCTTTCTTTTTAACAAAAAGAACAGGGGCTCCCCATGGAGAAACACTAGGGCGAATAAATCCCTTATTACTCAATTCCTCTAGTTGTTTCTTTAGTTCGACTAACTCTACAGTGGCCATTCTATAAGGGGTCTTCGATATAGGCCTTGATCCAGGAATCAAATCAATGGAAAACTCAACTTCTCGTTCTGGAGGATGTCGAGGTAAATCTTCCGGAAATACATCTACAAATTCTTTCACAACAGGTACACCCTCTATTTGAACATTCCTTTCCTCACCGATAGTTACTTCATTCTCTTCCTCCCCAATAATTGAATTAAGTTGATCTACTGGGGGTGGGTCTAAATAAGAATTAGGTGGTGACGATTCTGCTCTAAAAATAAGGTGTTCCTTATCATTATCATCAAGAATCGTAACCTCTTTCTTCTTACAATAAATCTTCGCATCATAGTCCGAAAGCCAGTCCATACCGAGGATTATATCAAACTCAATCATAGGTATGACGATGAAATCAGCAGATAAAGAAAATTTATGTGCTCTAATGGGGACTGATTCACAAAACTTTGTTGCAACGATACTTCCCTTAGGAGTTTTAACTGACAACTCCCTTATTAAATCAAATTGGAAATATCTAATTTTCTTAGCAAACTGGGAAGATATGAAACAATGCGATGATCCAGAATCAAATAATGCATTTGCTAAACTTGAGGAAACCATTAAATTACCTGCCACCACGTCTTTCGGAGTTTCTACCTCAGCAGTAGTGATAGCATAAGCCTGGCCTTGATCCCTTGGCCTTTTCTGAGGTAAGTTCTCCTGACGCTTAGGACATTCATTTGCATAATGCCCCATCTCCCTGCAATTGTAGCACTGAACGTTGGTAGCTTCCTTCTTCCCCTTGCAATCATGAGCTTGGTGGCCTTTTTCACCACACTTGTAACAGACTCCCATTCCCTTCAGGCAAGCACCGGGGTGTTTCTTCCCGCACTTACCACAAGATGGATATTCAACCTTTCCCTTCTTCCCCTTATTTCCATTCCCAGATTGATCAGCAGGTATCTTCTTCTCTTGCTTTGATTTAAAGTCATAAGACTTAGAGAATTCCTTTTCGGTCTTGATAGCACATGAGACAATGTCTTCGTACGATGAAAAGGATTGTGAGACTAATGCTCGACGGAGAAATGGTTTTAACCCATCAAAGAAACGATCAATCTTACTTCTTGGGTTGCGAATATAATCTCCAGCATACCTCGCTAACCTTGTAAAGTTAGCCTCATACTTTGTGACATTCTCATCCTCCTTTTGTCTCAGACTCAGAAATTGCCTTTCCATATCTGCTCGATGGTCGCGAGGAAAGTATTTTTCTAAAAACAGATCTTTGAACTCCCTCCATTCCATGTTTGATACTTCATCATCTTCCTTCATGTTTTGAATTAATGACCACCATTGATCATCATCTCCAGTGAGGCGGTAAACTGCCATGGTAACTTTTTCCCTTTCACTACTCCCCAAAGCCTGAAATATTTTCTCTAGGGAAAATATCCATTGCTCAGCTACTAAGGGATTTGTACTTCCATTGAACGTTGGTGGTTGTTGTCTCATGAATCGATCTAACATTGATCCTCCACGCTGCGGATCAGGGTGCTCCATACGGGTAAGGTTATTATTCATAACCTGAGTAAGTTGTCCCAGTATGGTGATTAGTTGATCAGCACCAGTTGCATCACCAGCCCCACTATAATTATCTTGAGCAGGAGGGCAATCCCTACATGGAGTGCGCGCATTGATACGGTTTCCATTTCTTCCACTAGGCGCCATTTCTAAACAATGGCATAAACTAGATCAGTTTATGAATCAAAATACATAATCCCATACTTATAAAACACTTAACATAAATTGAACTATTTATGGATATAATCCATAATCATAAAAATGTTTTTCTTTGAGGAAGTATATACTCATAAACCCTTCATAATGATTTGTAAAGATAATGAGAGTTATCCTAAGCATATCCCCCGGGAGTGTCGTAACCAAGAGTGCAGCAAGGCCCGTTGTCGTGCACCAGTTCCCGTTCGAGTCTAGCTCAAAGCGGTGTTTTCGGGTTTTACCCCTAGGTACATCTGTGCCAGAGCCGCCTCTACCTGCTCGTATCCAGACAGGGATGTATTGCTCGGAAAACTCACAAAATCTCTACAATACCAAAATTCTAGGAAGTTCTTCTATACTAATCCTCAAAGTTCATCTTAGGTCTACGTGCTCTAATCAGAGTTTATCTAAATCTAGCTTCCAAGGTTTGTACTAAACTTCCTCTGATACCAACTGTAACGCCCCGACCCTAGTTGCCCAGAGTCGGTGCATTACTTCGTAACATTGGCATGATCACAAAAAAGATCAAATCCCAAAAGACCGATTAGTTTAGTAGCCTTGGAAACACTAGATATATTCATAAGTTTTACATTACATCATAAAATCAAAAACTACTACAACAACATAATGTTTCCACAGTCCACACTACAATCCCCTCATAATATCCCTGCAGGTCATTCATAACTTACATCTTCACTTCCTGGGAAAAATAAAACATACAAAAGGGGTGAGCTCAAATGCCCAGTAAGGATAACAATATAGCGGAAACTTTCATCAATAAGAACAAACATTTAAGGCAATGTATAACTAAAACAAAATCATTTTAAACATGAACTTTCAACATGGTATGGCATAAATAAAATGAAATAATTCCATTTACTTATTCACATGGATATTCCACTAATCGAATAATCACATGCAAAAATAAATAACCACTTTCATAATGTTGGAATGCATAATTCCAGACTATCATTACCACATAGCCAAGGCCTCGTGCCAAGACTACAAATAAGATTTTGTCAAGGCCTTGTGCCAAGACACTAGTTTGTCTCATGAGACCTACCGATGCATCGAGGAGCTATAGCGGGCTCCACCCGTCACTTATTAAGTCCAATGCATTCCCATATGAAAAGGTTTAAACATAACATAAACATTCGTATTAAAACTAGCATACGAAATGTCAATACTTTCACAATAAACTATGAATGGTATAAAAATAGCACATCCACAGTCAAACATATCACAAAACCTTCAATACAATATAGAAGTTTTGTATCATAATAAATCAACTTCAAATAATCTTAAAATCCATCAAAGGATGTTGACATAGATGAAATCAAAATTCTTTTTAAAGAAATATCTCCTTTTATTTTGAAATCATTTAAGATCCATATAAAATAAAACATTTTCTTTGAAAATATTCTTATAATCTTGTATGGGAAGCTTCGACAATTTTATAACGGCGGAAAATAACCGCACCCGCCGTATAAGTTAAAAAAAACATTCTTACCTCAATTCTGTCGAAAAGGTTAAAAAAGGACCTTGTTTTGAAAACGACGGAAAGATTCCTTTATAAACCTCTTATAAAAAGTCAAACAAGGGTATAAATGACTTTAACCCATATTCTTGTAAATAGTAAAAATGTTTTGAAATACATTTCGAAGAAACATGGATGTGGATGATAAAGAGATCCCAGTAGATTATTACGTATAATACAACCTCGGATAATGAAGAGATTGTGAAATAACCCTTACCTTGTACTTTTCCTTGGTTGGGGTAGGTTAACCTCCTGTATAATGGTGAAATAGTTGTTATTAAATTATACTAGAATCATATATATTAATATGATATCATATATGATCTTTTAACATTGATTTGTTAATAATATCTTAGAATTATCGTCGTTTCGGGAGTTAACTTACTCATTTTCTTTTATATGTTTTGTTACATAAGCCATGGTTGTTGTATCTTATTCATATCCAGAATTATATACAGTCCCTAAACATCATTTTTAAATCATCAAATGATAATTATACTTGAATGGATACGATGGAGAATGAATCTTATCGCGTTCGTGGAGACGGTAGTCCGTACGTACGCACGAGCGACAATATCATTCTTTTGATATTAAAATAATATATAAATGGATGGTATATCATATATACAGAATCATTAACATGTTATATTTATTATTTACATGAGTTACACATCATTATTATACCCATCCAAATAATATTATATTGAATAACAATTACACCACGACGTGGAGACGGTAAGCCGTACGTACGCACGTATGGTGACATGTTATTCAAAGGGTGGATAGAATACTGAATATGATTGTACCATATTTATAATAACATCACAGTATATGTGAGATAATGGAGTTATTATTTCAGAATGGTAAGAACAAAGGAAGAAGAAGTGGAAGAAGAAATGAACTTAGAAAAGGGTGGTGAAATCATTACCTCTTCTTCGGGTTCTTCCTTTTGATTTGATCAAAAGGGCTCCTTAGGTTGGCTTTCTGATCGAACTAAGGCCTCTAGGTTGTAGTGAGGGATGTTGGGAGAGTATTTGGGCAGAGTTTGGCCGAACCAAAAGGCTTTGAAGGTGTGAAGAAATGAGAAGGAGGAGTGCCCTTTTATAAGAGGGGTGAGGGGCACCTTTGGAAAAGCTAGAAATATTAATTTATAATAAATTCATATTCGGTTTACAAAGGCTCCAAAGTAGACTATTCAAAGGATGAGGTGTGGATAGGTCGAAAACAACTCATCCAATAGAATTTAGACAGGTTTGGGTACTTATATTAACCTTATCTTTAAGTATTAACTCTAAGTTAATTAGTTTCACTTTTACAATGTCTCTTTGTATTTTTATATTATATGGTTAATAGACTTACCATATACATACAAGCGACCACCAAGTGATACATTAATGATTAAACTATCATAATATAAGTCTCTTGGCCGAACCTTAGATTTTTAGGAATTTAATATCAATTAATAATATAATATTTGTTTTAAGAACTCTTTTATGTCAATTTTGACACTATTCAATAGTTGATTTTTTGTGAAACTCATAACAGATTGATTACTTCGAACAAAGTCAATTAAATCAATACTAATATATCATATTATCCTAGAAAATTAGTTTAATTCATTAAAAGTTTCATATTATATTTATTTGGGTATTTATAATATCAATTATATTAATTTTTTTACTATTTTAGTAATTACTGCATCATCATTGTGTCATAAATAAAATAAATTATTTAATGTCTAAAAATTATAAATAAAACATCATTATGTAGGAAATCTTTTTATATTTCTAATGAATATTTATAATCGAAAATCCAACATGTATGACCCTATATAAAAATTGTTCTTATAAAAGATGTAAGCTTATGCCATTTTTATTTTTATTTTAACTTTATTAATATAATGTGTCCCTACCACATACAAGTGGCTCCAAGGGGTCCCCAAATTGACCCAAGGATGCCCATGGTCGGGTATGTGTCCACCAATAAGGTTAGGACACGTTTTAGGGTAATTTTGTATTATTATAATATTATTTTTTTAACCCTTATTTACCGGATTTACCCTTTAACCATGGTAAATAAAATATTTACCGCAGTAATTATTCAAAATGTCTAAAAATAAAAGTTACCTATTTACACAATTTGAACATCCTGATTCCAAATATGGAATCCATTTTCCTAAATTCAAAACACAGAAGTGGCAGAAATTAATTTAAAATTAAATCCCGCTGTCAAAACAAAAAGCGTGTTTTTAAGAGATAATAACTATCAAAAGATTGACACTTGTTTATGTTCGGTTTAATTGTAAAATTATGTCCAATGACCAAAATTATATTAAATGGTAAAAATATATTCTAAATATACTTTAAAACCACTCAAATTCATAATTTATCACTAGTAATTAATTTTATTAAAAAAGTTGTTTTTAATTAAAATTTAGTAATTTTCACTATTCATCAAAATATAAAAGTTATCCGAAAAGTACCAAAATTTCACCCTAGGATAATTTCGATATTTAGAATCCAAAAATGAAGTCCATTTTGAAATATAAAATATATATGATTTCAAAAAGTAGGTATTACTATTTACAACGGCTAGTTTAATTAGTTGTGGTGTGTGTTAGAACTCGAGGTTGCGTACAACACACACTATCGCATTATTCGAAGGGAAACGTACCGTAGAAGCTTGGGGTGTTACAAAGAACATACCTGACCCTTCACATGTGCTGAATTAAGAGGTGGTGAAATTGGAACATCACCTCTCTTGTGAGGAGAAGTTTGTAGATATTTTTAACCATTGACACAATTTTCAACAAAACAATAATACCCACCCCATCAATGTTATAGAGTCCCTCCTTTTTATTAGACAAAATTTTCATTACATCGTATAAGTAGAGGATCTCTTGATGTTTAGTTTCTTGGAAAAAAGGAACATAATACTTGAATAATAAAAACATTCTTCTAAATAACATGAAATGATTCTTCATTGTTTCATCCTAATTAATTTTATTGAATCTCATAATTTGGGTACATACATAAATGGAATGGATGATCGTAAGTCCTAGTAAGGGAAAGCAAAGGAATCAATTTAAATGTGATCTTGATGAAATTAAATAAGAACATGGAGAATACCATTTTGGAATGAAAAAGATAAAACGAGTCATATAATAAATAAGATAAAATTAATAATTTCTCAGAAATGTGGCTAAAAAATTTATTTTAGATATTAATAAGCATATCACCAAGGTTTGTCACCATGGTGTCACAAATATTTCCAAGGTTATTCACCAATGTATCATAAAACATGTCATATCTAGAGATCAAATTATTTTCCCAATATTGTGGTTCACTATCAGGGAACACCCATAATATTTATTAATTTTAATTTTATCCACATATATAATAATTAATAATCACATAAATAACCCATAGGGAAAAAAATAAATGGGTTTTGTATCAAAATCAAGATGTTTTGAAGAGTGCTTAAAAACATGATCGTTATATCATTTGTAACACATAGAAATGGGAATTAGGGTTATATATATTAATTATAAAAAAAATTACATCTTGATTAATACCATTGGAAAATAAAGAGTTTTGGGTATTCACAAAAATGAATTTAAATAATTTCTTGAAAAAAAAGGAGATAACTTTTTTAGAAGAAAATCTAGTAGCCTAACAGGTATGTAACATGGTTTTAGAAAAAATAAAAAATATAAGGGAAATGGGTCTCCAATTAATAAAATAATCTTAATATATAAATGTTATAGAATAAAATAAAAATAATAACATATTAAGGTCATTTAAAATACACACCACTTAGAATGGGAAATTAAAAGGAAAAGAGAAGTTGAGATTTCCCTTAACACGAAGGGTAATGCGTAAAACTCAAAGATTGGGACCTTGGGGACTATATGATACCTTTTAAGGATTCCTTATGAGTTAAAATTATCATATATTCAGGAAGTATTAATATTTAATGAAATATAATGGAGAAATTGTTGGGTATTTATAAAAAAAGAGAGGAATTTTGTTTATTTATTTCCTCAGACTCCTCAGTAGTGGTATTTGCAAAACCATGGGATTGACCATGTTATTTTCCCTTGGTATTGCCCACAAGGAAAAAATATTATGTAATTGTAATCCAAAATATTCAATAATAATTTTATATTACACAATATGTTATTATGATATCCTTGAACAAAAAGATAACTCATAACTGTATTTTTAATATTCACTAAAAAAATATATTCTAAAAAATTATAATAAATTCACCCTAAACTAATTCTAAATTATGATTTTCAAAATAATGTTTATTTTATAATAATAATTATATAATAATTATAAATTTAACTTCTAAATATAAAAATCTATATTTATTCAAAATAATAGCAAATAGAAAATGCATTGTAAAATTCTATAGCTTGAAATAAATAAAATTATTTTTCCATTTAAATTTAAATAAGAGTGTTTTGAGAATAGAATTACATTAAAATAATTATTATTTATAATGTATTATTTTATTATTAATATTTACATCTTCTCTTAAAAAGAACAATTTTTGACCCAAAAATCAATTTATCAAGTTCGAAAATTTTTTAAGAAAAACAATTCCCAAAACAGAATTGATGGAATATAAATTTTATTTATAAAAAAGGATTAAGCATTAATTAAATAATAACACAACACATAAAACCTTATAAAACCTAAATATTACCTAAGGGTGAGGGGGTTAATGGTTATAGATTCTTGCAGAGGCTCGGATAACATCACATGAGAGGTAATTTCCACAAACATGATCTTTTCTCATAGGTGATTTTTTCAGGCCTTGCTCATTGAAGATTGGATTGGTATTATTCAAGAGAAAAGACCGGTGAGGTTACATCCCCCTAAAGTTATTAAATATGGGATTTGTGTTGCATGAATCTACAAAATGAGGCCATCAAATATTCTATTTTCATTATTTTTCCTTTTACATTTCTACTTATAACCAATAATTATAACATTAAAATCATTATTAAGAGTATAGTTTCCCATGGTCACATTGACCAATGATCATATGATGGTAAAAAACCAATAGTATCATGTCATATTATAGTCACTTCATTAATCAATATTTATATTTATGCGGAGTGGAAAATAATATTACAGACATTTTTAGGGAACTTTTATTAATCAAAAATTTCGAGTCATTACAAAAGAGTTGTGGATGAACCATAAATATGAAGAAGCAACGTGGGAACTAGAGGACTCATCGAGGTAGAAGTAACCACACATTTTATCAACTGATATAATAAGTTAAAATTTCAGGGAAGAAATTTCTTAATAGGGGGTGGAATATAATGACCTTTAATTTATTAATGAAAATTATTTCCTAAAAATGACTGTTATATTATATGATTCACAAAAAACCCATGTTTTTTAAATAGAAGGAATATAAAAGGAAATGTGACCACATGGATTAAAATATTATATGATCATTTTTCAATTATGACCATTTTATATATTACCATTGGGAATAATACTCATGATAATAATATTAACATTATAATTATATTTTGTAAGTAAACATTTGACAAATTAAAATTGATATAAAAAGAAGAGTCGATAGCCTCAACCAGTAGAGTCATTATTCTTGGAGCTCATCTTTCAGAACATTTGTGGGTGGTATCATCATTGGGGTTCTCCCCCGAGCAATCCCAAGAAAAGATTCAATAATTGTAGCTTGAATAAAATCACCTATGGTAGAAGTTCAAGATAGCAGAGATTACCACTTGGTCGATGTTAATTGAGGCACCGCAAAAAACTACCACCTTTTCACACCATAAAATTTGTGTGTATATGGGTTTAATAAGAAGTTATGTGTCGAGGCTCTAGTTACTTACTATTTAATTCCATTGTATAAAAAAATTATTCCATCATTTATGTTTTAAGAATAGTTTTTCTTAAAAAAATTGACATGGAATTTGATAAATTTATTTTTGGATATAGATTGTACATTTCAGAAAAGATATAATTATTATAATACACTAAAATATTATAAATAATGAATTTTTTAATGAAATAATTTGATTAAAAAATATTATTTTAAAATAAATGATAAAATAATTTTTTTTCAAGTGTCAGGAATTTTACAATTCTTTTTCAATCCGCGATTATTTTTAAAATAATGATTTTTATATTTAAATTTTAAAATTATTGAATTTATAGAGTTATAATGATAAAAAATATCATTTTTGAAATCATCACATCAAAATTATATTTGTGTGAATTTATTAGAATTTTCTAAAATGCTATATTTTTTGTGAATAGTAAAAATACAATTTGAGTTTATTAGTATGTTAATGATGTTATAATTATGTCATAATTTTGTAACAAATAATTAACCATAATCATAGAAATAAAAACATTTTATGTTATTAATATAAAATAATTTGATTGTTTTTAATAAATTTCTAAATATATAATTTACTAACCAAATTCTAAAATGGAAACATTAACTTTAAAAATGTTATTTTGAGAAAAAATTAATTTTCATTTCCAAAATAAGTAATATAAAATTATATTAAACTCTTGTGGATTAAAATAACATAATGTTTCTTTGATATTCTAATACTATGGAAAATACCATGGAAGCCCATGGTTTTTTATTTACCACTACCAAGGTTTCCCAGGCCTACAATTGGAAACTAATAAATAAATCATCCACATTTTCTATAAATACACTACAATTTCTCCATTTAAATTCACTCCAAATTAATCATCCATGAATATATGAAAGTTTTACCTCCCATGTAGTACTCCTTATGTTTCCTAAATCCCCCTTTGTCTCAATCATAGTGTTTTATGAGTTGCCCTTCAAAGTATGGGAAATATACTTCTTTTATCTTCGTTTAAAGAACATCTTTTTGTATATTTAAAGACCCGTAAATTTCATGGAAATTTTTTTCTTAATTTTCTTTGGAATTTTACAAGAACTCAGTTTCTGACGGCGCCTGATTCCGAGGCCCTGTGTGCCCGGAATCATTTTCTGAAGTTTGGCTCGGGTACGTTCAGTGAACGGACAAGCGGGTTTTTCTAACTTTTGAACCGGTGCCCGGAATCGAATTCTGAGGGCACCGATGAAATCGCAGCGCCGGTATTCGCTTAGAAACGCCTCTTCCGGAGTTGTGTTTGCTCGGTTGTGGTTTTTAATTTTCGGGCTTAAAGTTAAGAAATAAAATAATTTTGCGACAACTTTATTTTATTTCACTTAAGCCACTTGGAAGCCACTTGAAGCCACTAAAAGGAGGCTTGTACTGAGTTGAACTGGATAGGATGTTATCCAGAAATATCCTACCCCCTTGGTAGGATATTTGTGAGGTGGGGCCCGCACGAGCCCCGCCGTTTCTTTCCGCTAAGAAAAGCACCCGTGAAAACCCGTCTTAATGAAAGTCAACCGACGTGTTTTCTAAATTCTTAACAGACCATTTAATTGGGCGGTTTATTTCGTGAATTAAATGGTCTGTTTCTTTCGTGAATTAAATGGGTCGTTTCTTTGGTTGAATTAATTCAACGAATTGATGGATCGTTTCTTAACCAGTTTTTCAAATTCGTTGGCGTAATAATAAAATAAGACCAACGCTTAACCTCTGGTTATTTGCGCTTGAGAAGATTTGGGAGAACCCTCGCAACGTCTTCTCCCTCGCGAAGAACGCGAAGAACGCGAAGAACGCGAAGAACGCGAAGATCGCCGAACCCGAAAATCGACGACGCCTTCGCCCGAGACGTTCTTCCGATCTCCGATCTCCGATCTCCGATCACCGACCATTCGAGGTGAGTGCTTTCGGATTTCCTCTCAAGTTCTTTTCTTTGGTTTTAAACGAAACACATATTTAAATATTAATAATTTAAATCTGTTGTTCTTGATTCGTTGAGCTCGCCGACTCAACGCCGGAATCCGCGACGACGCGACGCCTCCCCGCGACGACGCGACGATCGATCTCTTCCGCGACGGTCTCTTCCGCGAAGAACGCCCGCGCACGACGATCATCAAGGTAGGGATTCAATTTGGAAAATTACCCCTTTTTAATTTTCTCGTGAACGTTCTTGAAAATTAAAAAGCCGGTTTTCAATGAACAATTTTATTTTAATTAAAATTGTTGGATCATGTGTTGATCGTTTTTCTCCCGGTTGTTTATCTCTAACGCGGAGGGTGCGGGCCGAACGAACACGGCCCGACGACCCTCCGCCGTTCTTCGTTTTGTGCGGATTTGACGGTCGACGACGGAACGTGCCGCAGCAGACGGTTGATGATCCCGCAGTAAAGAATGGATCCCGGGAGGAGCAACGGCGCAGACGGGAAAGAAAATGGGCCACCGGAGCGACGCCGGTGGCCCGCGGAAGTTGCCGGCGGCGCGGGTCACCGGCGCGGCGGCGCCGGCGGCGGCGCGCCGCCGGACGAAATCCGCCGCGGCTGAAGCCGCGGTGGTGGCGGCCAAACGGATCCGCAGCGCGCGGGTCCGGTTCATCCGGGCGGACGCGGCTCAGCGCGTCCGCGGCTCGCCAGCGCGGCCCGCACGCGGGCCGCGGTCCTTCCTCAAGCCGCGGGTCAGCGCCCGCGGCTTCCACCCGCGCGGCTCGGCCAAGCCGAGCCGGCCGAGCCGGACCGGCCTTGGCCGGGCCGGGCCGGGCCAGCCGGGTCAGAACCGGGTCGGGTCGACCCAGGGGGGGTCGGGCCGGGTCGGCCCGGGCCCGTACCCCCCATCTTCGGACGTTTTCGTTCAAACACCCGTATCTTGAGCTTCGTGCCTCCAAACGACTCGCCGTCAGTGGAAACGTGATCCTTGGATCGAGACGGTCGTTTCGGTATATCGCACTCAAGGTTTCGGAATACTTTGAGTTCGGCCGGGTTGGTTCGTACACGAGACCAACCGGGCCCTCGGAGCGGAAACACTCATATCTTGAGCTACGGACGTCTGATTGACGTGCCGTCAGCTTTTTTGAATTCCTCTAAGTGAGACGGATCTTTTGGCATACTTCGCCCGAGGTTTGGACGCAGGTGGAGTGCGTTCGGGTTGGTTTTGCCTTAAAAACCAATCGGGCCCCTGGGATGAAAATGCCAATATCTCTCAGACCGGGCGTCCGATTGACGCGCCGTCTGCGACGTTGAGTTCCTGTTGACGATACAGAACTTTTGGATACATCAACTTCGGACTTCGTGTCAGTTGATGTATCAGCCTCTCGGCTCGTGGAGCGGACCTTCCCGAACGAGCTTGCTGTGTGCGGGAACCCTAGTGCTGGCTGCGACTGCTACTTCGACAGCGACGACCGTGCAGAGATCCTCAGTGGACTGCGGCGACGACTGTGCAGAGATCCTCCGTGGACTCCGACGACGACCGTGTAGAGATCCTCAGTGGACTGCGGCGACGACTGTGCAGAGATCCTCAGCGGACTGCGACGACTACTGCACTCAGCGATCCTACGTGGATCAGTGCTACCGATCCTGTGTGGGTCCGATCCTGCGTGGGTCAGGGCTCAGCGGTTCTGTGTGAGCCAGCACCTACAGGTCCTGCATGGGCCCGGTCCTGTGTGGGCCCGATCCCGTGTGGGTCATCTCTCAGCGGTTCTGTGTGAGCCAACTTCTACAGGTCCTGCATGGGCCCGATCCTGTGTGGGTCACTGCAAGGTTAGTACCTATCGATCCTTCGTGGGTCCGACGACTTAGATGGTTCAATGATCATCTTTATCGTCATCCGAAGAAGTATACCTGTATGAGCTGAATCTTGTGTTACTCCCCTTTGTGGATTGTGTTGAGCTATCCTGTGTGGATTTACTGTTTACTCTCCTTTGTGGATTGTGTTGCTCTATCCTGCGTGGGTATACGTTTTGCTTTCCTGTGTGGACTGGGTTGTGCTTGGGCTCGGACGTTGGATCCGAACGGGAATTGAAGACTTAGGTATATGTATGGGCATATACCTAAGCCGTGTCAGATGTTACTTCGTGATTGTATCTTTCCTTTGTGGATTATCCTTTGTGGATTTCGGGAGACCTTCGGGGGTCTCGGGGTCCCTACTGAGTAGCTTATACTCACCCCTGCACGGGCTATGCCCGCACTTCGTGGTGTTGGTTGCAGACGACGGACAACGCTGATCGTGGAGGAGGCGTGCGGAGCAGGACAGTACCTGGAGGTGGACCACTGGGCGGGACGTACTCGGAGCGGTTAGGTGGACCCGAGGAGCAGTGGAGGCCATCTGTTCCCACCCTTCAGGTGGGACTACCGGAGGACGGCTCGACGCTGCAGTTTTCCCTTTTCAGTCAATGTTTTTCCTTTCAGTTGTACTTTACAGTTGGGCTTGTATTTCCGGCCCCTTTTTACTTTCAGCACAGCTTGTACAGTTTTACTTAGTGTTTACTTTTCTGCTTGCTTGCTCTGTGGTTCTTGTTTACTTTTCAAAGGCAATGCCTTCCCTTTTTGTTGGGATTTACGCCTTGGTGCTAGTCGCCAGCCCCTGGCCTATGGAAGGCGGGCTTGGGGTAGTCACGAAACGGGCCCGAGGACGGGTCGTGACAAATTGGTATCAGAGGTGGTCGGTTCTACCGCAGACTCTGATCTTTCTTCTATGTGAAGCAAAAGTGTTTAGTGTATTGAGTGTGGTTATCAGTCCAGGGAGTCCAGTGTTGGTGCAGCGGCCGACGTATCCATACACCAGGACCATGACTTCTGATTCCTGACTTAATGTACGAAAACATTGTTTGCATGTGTGTTTCAAGTTTTCTTTGTGATTACTTGTGTCAGCTCACCAGGTATAATGTTCTGACCGTGGCATACTTGTTTCCTTTTCAGGATGGCACGACGACAGCAGCCAGCTAGGGTTCCCAGAGTAGGGCGCGACGACAGCCCGCCGAGCGACGAGGCCTCGGTACAGGGCCCGTTGACAGCAGAGGCACCGGCGGCACCTTTACCCGCCAAGCCCCCGATGCTTCCAGCACTGGCAGCTGACGACGCACGACGCCTCGGAGCTCTGAACGAGTTCCAGTGCCAGCGACCACCCAGGTTCCGTGGGGAGTCGGACCCCCAGGCAGCCGAGGACTGGCTGGAGGCGGTCGTCCGAGTTTTCAGGCTAGTGAGGACGCCAGCAGACCTCATGGTGATCCTCGCGGCGAGCTTACTGCACGTAGCAGCCGGACGCTGGTGGAGCCTGATGCTCCAGGTACACGATGAGGCCTCCCTCATCTGGACGGACTTCGAGAGCCTCTTCCGCTCAGAGTTCGTCCCGACCACCCTCCGAGCGGTGCGCATCCAGGAGCTTCTTCAGCTGCGGCAGGGCAGCTTGACGGTCGCTCAGTACGCGGCGAGGTTCACCGACCTTTCTCGGTACTCGACAGACATGGTACGAGACCCCTTCTTCCGGGCCCGGACCTTCGAGCAGGGTTTGAGACACGAGATCAGGGCATCGCTGATCTCCCTCAGCATCCTGACCCAGGCAGGGGTATTGGAGCGAGCCCTCCTGATCGAGAGCTTCCTGGCTGAGTCCACAGCGAGACCCACCGCAGGGCGGCAGATAGCGGAGTCTTCGGCAGCTGGTAGCCGGCGGATGAATCAGGGTTCCATGCGGACCAGACCTTCCAAAAGGTGACCTCGGGACGCTGGCTCAGCAGTGCAGGGCACCCGGCCCGGAGCCAGCCTTCTGAGAGGCAGACAGTGCTACGAGTGCGGCGGGCAGGGCCACATGGCTCGTGACTGCCCGACCCATCGTACCAAGGGGCAGCAGACGGTGGAGGGGCCACCCAGGCAGAGGCAGAGGGTCGACCGTGGCGGTCCGCAGGGAGGAGGCGGACGAGGCAGAGGAGCTGGCCGAGCAGCAGGTGGTGGGCGACGCTTTGAGGCTCTGCCACCACCACCACCAGGAGGCCCGCCCCGACCACAGGGAGCTGGCGGGCAGAGACAGGCTCAGCTCCAGGCAGCGGAGGCCTACGACCACGGCGCGCCAGAGATGATTCGAGGTACGATCTGTTTCTTTTCCACCCTTTCTGCAGTTCTGATAGACACAGGAGCGAGTCACTCTTTCATAGCCACTGCCCTTGTTCGGAGCTCGGAGATTCCAACAGAGCCGTTGGCTCGATCCTTGCGGCTAGAGACTCCTACGGAAGCAAACTCGATGATTACACACTGGTGCCGGCAGTGTGAGCTTACTCTAGGAGGCGAGAGCTTCGGCTGGGATCTTCTTGTAGCAGCGTCGAGGCCTTACGACGTCATTTTGGGCATGGATTGGTTATCTACGGTCCATGCTCAGATTGACTGCTTTAGGCGCAAGGTGCGATGTGTGCGCACCGACGGGAGCAGGTTCACCTTCACCGGCGAGAAGGGAGCCTTAGCAGCACAGGATGGACTCACACAGAGGAGAGGTCAGCCCAACACTCATCAGTTGGCTAGCCTCATCCTGGGAGCAGTTGACGTGCGCAGTCCCAGTTTCCCTGCAGTGGTGGATCAGTACGCGGACATCTTTCCCGACGACGTTCCAGGACTACCTCCTCGCAGAGAGGTAGACTTTTATATTGACCTGTACCCCGGGACAGCCCCGATATCCACTCCAGCATATCGGATGGCCCCCGCTGAGCTTCGAGAGCTGCGAGTACAGTTGGAGGACTTGCAGGGCAAGGGGTTCATCCGACCCAGTGTTTCGCCCTGGGCTTCCCCGATTTTGTTCGCCAAGAAGGCGGACGGGAGCTTGCGACTGTGTGTCGATTATCGTCGCCTGAATCAGGTGACAGTGAGGAACAAGTATCTGCTACCCAGGATTGATGATCTCTTCGACCAGCTCAAGGGAGCACGGTGGTTCTCGAAGATAGACCTCAGGTCAGGCTATCATCAGCTTAGAGTTCGAGATGAGGATGTGCAGAAGACGGCCTTCAGGTGTCGGTATGGCCACTTCGAGTTCTTGGTTATGCCTTTCGGCGTGACCAACGCTCCAGCAGTGTTCATGAGCCTCATGAACAGGATCTTCCAGCCATACCTCGATCGATTTGTCGTGGTCTTCATCGACGACATTTTGGTGTACTCGACGACGGAGGAGGAGCACGCCTACCACCTGCGTGTTGTACTAGACACACTCCGAGAGAACCAGCTTTATGGAAAGCTCTCGAAGTGTCAGTTCTGGTTACGTGAGGTCCACTTCTTGGGGAACGTCATTTCTGAGGCGGGAGTTTTAGTGGATCCCGCGAAGATCGAGGCAGTGCTAGCTTGGGAGCCACCCAAGAGCATGACAGAGGTGCGGAGTTTCTTGGGCCTAGCCGGATACTATCGGAGATTTGTGCCGGACTTCTCCAGAGTTGCGGCCCCACTCTCAGCGTTGACGAAGAAGGGGAAACCCTTCGTGTGGTCAGACAGATGTCAGCAGAGCTTCCAAGAGCTGAGGCAGAGGTTGACCAGCGCACCTATCTTGAGGTTGCCTGAGGAGGGAGTTGGTTACGTAGTCTACTGCGATGCATCAGGGACCAGACTCGGGTGTTTCCTGATGCAGGAGCGGGCCGTGATTGCCTATGGATCACGTCAGTTGAGGCCTAAGAGCATAACTACGCTACCCATGACTTGGAGTTGGCAGCAGTAGTCTTTGCCCTGAAGACATGGAGACACTATCTGATGGGAGAGCGCTTCACAGTCTTTTATGACCACCAGAGTCTCAGGTACATCTTCTCTCAGAAGGACCTGAACCTGAGACAGCGGCGATGGCTCGAGTTCCTCCAGGACTATGAATTTGAAATAGTCTATACTCCTGGGAAGGGGAACGTGGTGGCTGATGCCCTCAGCAGGAGGACGGGCATCCAGCTACTTGAGGAGGCGACAGAGCAGCTAGCCGCTTTGCAGATATCCTTCGTGGATAGAGACGGAGCAGCCTTCCTTCAGTCTCTCACAGTCTCTCCTCCACTTCTTCAGCGGGTCAGAGAGGCACAGCATGGGGATGTTGACTGTGAGACGCGGCGTGCACAGATATCCTCGGGACAGGCACCTGATGGTTTCTCCCTTGGAGCAGAGCACGATGTCCTTTTTAGAGGACATACCTTGGTACCAGTCGCCTTACGAGAGGAGGTGCTGAGAGAGTTTCCCACTTCTCCGTTGGCGGTACATCCTGGAGTGGCGAAGATGTACCAGGATCTCGGGAGACAGCGCTGGTGGCCGGGCATGAAGAAGGCTGTGGCAGAGTTCGTTTCACGGTGCCTCACCTGCCAGCAGGTGAAGGTAGAGCATCAGGTACCAGCAGGCTTGGTACAGCCCTTGGAGGTCCCGGAGTGGAAGTGGGACAGGATATCTATGGACTTTGTGACTGGACTTCCACGCACTTCCAGAGGTCACGATTCCATTTGGGTGATTGTTGACCGACTCACCAAGTCGGCACACTTCTTACCCATCCGAGAGCAGGGCACAGTGGAGAGCTTGGGGCGTCTCTACGTTCAGGAGATTGTACGACTTCACGGTGTTCCATCGACCATCGTCTCTGATCGGGATGCTCGTTTTACTTCCCGGCTTTGGAAGGGGTTGCAGGAGGCGTTCGGGACGCGACTACGTCTGAGTACCGCCTTTCACCCTCAGACGGATGGTCAGACAGAGAGGACCATTCAGACTCTTGAGGACATGCTCCGTGCATGTGTTCTCGACTTTGGTCGCAGCTGGGAGGACCACCTACCCTTGGTGGAGTTCGCGTACAACAACAGCTACCACTCCACCATCGGGATGGCACCCTACGAGGCATTGTACGGCAGGCCTTGCAGATCTCCTTTGTGCTGGGCAGACCCTGGAGAGTCAGCACTTGTGGGACCAGAGATGGTCCGGGCCACGACAGAGAAGGTCCAGCTCATCCAGGAGCGGATGAGGACAGCACAGAGCCGGCAGAAGTCATATGCTGACAGGAGGCGGAGGCCACTAGAGTTCGAGGATGGTGACCACGTCTTCTTGCGGGTCTCACCTCGACGTGGTTTGAGGAGATTTGTCCGAGGCGGCAAGTTGTCTCCACGCTTCATCGGGCCTTTCCAGGTCCCCAGCAGGATTGGCGAGGTGGCTTATCTCCTGGCTCTGCCACCTCAGTTGCACCGGGTGCACGATGTCTTCCACGTATCCCAGCTGAGGAGATACGTGCACGACCAGACGCACATCATTGACTATGGGGAGCTAGACGTGGATGATGGAGCGACTTTTACGGAGGTCCCGGTAGAGATAGAGGATCGACAGGAGCGGGTCCTACGTGGGCGATCGATTCCTCTTGTGCGCATCAGATGGCAGCACGGGAACCTCCAGGAGAGCACTTGGGAGCGGGAGGCTCAGATGCGTGCTCAGTACCCACATTTGTTTCCCTAGTTTTTGATGTATCTTTACGGAGACGTAATGTCTTGAGGTGGGAGTAATGTAAAGACCCGTAAATTTCAAGGAAATTTTTTTCTTAATTTTCTTTGGAATTTTACAAGAACGCAGTTTCTAACGGCGCCTGATTCCGAGGCCCGGTGTGCCCGGAATCATTTTCTGACGTTTGGCTCGGGTACGTTCAGTGAACGGATGAGCGGGTTTTTCTAACTTTTGAACCGGTTCCTGGAATCGAATTCTGAGGGCACCGATGAAATCGTAGCGCCGATATTCTCTTAGAAATGCCTCTTCCGGAGTTGCGTTTTCTCGGGTGTGGTTTTTAATTTTCGGGCTTAAAGTTAAGAAATAAAATAATTTTGCGACAGCTTTATTTTATTTCACTTAAGCCACTTGGAAGCCACTTGAAGCCACTTAAAGGAGTCTTGAACTGAGTTGAACTGGATAGGATGCTATCCAGAAATATCCTACCCCCTTGGTAGGATATTTGTGAGGTGGGGCCCGCACGAGCCCCGCCGTTTCTTTCCGCTAAGAAACGCACCCGTGAAAACCCGTCTTAATGAAAGTCAACCGATGCGTTTTCTAAATTCTTAACAGACCATTTAATTGGGCGGTTTATTTCGTGAATTAAATTGGCTGTTTCTTTCGTGAATTAAATGGTTCGTTTCTTTCGTTGAATTAATTCAACGAATTGATGGATCGTTTCTTAACCAGTTTTTCAAATTCGTTGGCGTAATAATAAAATAAGACCAACGCTTAACCTCTGGTTATTTGCGCTTGAGAAGATTTGGGAGAACCCTCGCAACTTCTTCTCCCTCGCGAAGAACGTGAAGAACGCGAAAAACGCGAAGAATGCGAAGAACGCCGAACCCGGAAATCGACGACGCCTTCGCCCGAGACGTTCTTCCGATCTCCGATCTCCGATCTCCGATCACCGACCATTCGAGGTGAGTGCTTTCGGATTTCCTCTCAAGTTCTTTTCTTTGGTTTTAAACGAAACACAGATTTAAATATTAATAATTTAAATCTGTTGTTCTTGATTCGTTGAGCTCGCCGACTCAACGCCGGAATCCGCGACGACGCGACGCCTCCCCGCGACGACGCGACGATCGATCTCTTCTGCGACGGTCTCTTCCGCGAAGAACGCCCGCGCACGACGATCATCAAGGTAGGGATTCATTTTGGAAAATTACCCCTTTTTAATTTTCTCATGAACATTCTTGAAAATTAAAAAGCCGGTTTCTAATGAACAATTTTATTTTAATTAAAATTGTTGGATCATGTGTTGATCGTTTTTCTATCGGTTGTTTATCTCTAACGCGGAGGGTGCGGGCCGAACGAACACGGCCCGACGACCCTCCGCCGTTCTTCGTTTTGTGCGGATTTGACGGTCGACGACGGAACGTGCCGCAGCGGACGGTTGACGATCCCGCAGTAAAGAACGGATCCCGGGAGGAGCAACGGCGCAGACGGGAAAGAAAACGGGCCACCGGAGCGACGCCGGCGGCCCGCGGAGGTTGCCGGCGGCGCCCCGGCGCGCCGCCAGACGAAATCCGCCGCGGCTGAAGCCGCGGCGGCGGCGGCCAAATGGACCCGCGGCGCGCGGGTCCGGTTCATCCGGGCGGACGCGGCTCAGCGCGTCCGCGGCTCGCCAGCGCGGCCTACACGCGGGCCGCAGTCCTTCCTCAAGCCGCGGGTCAGCGCCCGCGGCTTCCACCCGCGCGGCGCGGCCAAGCCGAGCCGGCCGAGCCGGACCGGCCCTGGCCGGGCCAGGCCGGGCCAGCTGGGTCGGACACGGGTCGGGGCGACCCGGTTCGGGCCGACCCAGGAGGGGTCGGGCCGGGTCGGCCCGGGCCCATACCCCCCATCTTCGGACGTTTTTCGTTCAAATGCCCGTATCTTGAGCTTCGTGCCTCCAAACGACTCTCCGTCAGCGGCAACGCGATCCTTGGATCGAGACGGTCGTTTCGGTATATCGCACTCAAGGTTTCGGAATACTTTGAGTTCGGCCGGGTTGGTTCGTACACGAGACCAACCGGGCCCTCGGAGCGGAAACGCTCATATCTTGAGCTACGGACGTCCGATTGACGTGCCGTCAGCTTTGTTGAATTCCTCTAAGTGAGACGGATCTTTTGGCATACTCCGCCCGAGGTTTGGATGCAGGTGGAGTGCGGTCGGGTTGGTTTTTCCTTAAAAACCAACCGGGCCCCTGGGACGAAAATGCCAATATCTCTCAGACCGGGCGTCCGATTGACGCGCCGTCTGCGACGTTGAGTTCCTGTTGACGATACGGAACTTTTGGATACATCAACTTCGGACTTCGTGTCAGTTGATGTATCAGCCTCTCGGCTCGTGGAGCGGACCTTCCCGAACGAGCTTGCTGTGTGCGGGAACCCTAGTGCTGGCTGCGACTGCTACTTCGACAGCGACGACCGTGTAGAGATCCTCAGTGGACTGCGGCGACGACGGTGCAGAGATCCTCCGTGGACTCCGACGACGACCGTGCAGAGATCCTCAGTGGACTGCGGCGACGACTGTGCAGAGATCCTCAGTGGACTGCGACGACTACTGTACTCAGCGATCCTACGTGGATCAGTGCTACCGATCCTGTGTGGGTCCGATCCTGCGTGGGTCAGGGCTCAGCGGTTCTGTGTGAGCCAGCGCCTACAGGTCCTGCGTGGGCCCGGTCCTGTGTGGGCCTGATCCTGTGTGGGTCATCTCTCAGAGGTTCTGTGTGAGCCAACTTCTACAGGTCCTGCGTGGGCCCGATCCTGTATGGGTCACTGCAAGGTTAGTACCTATCGATCCTTTGTGGGTCCGACGACTTAGATGGTTCAATGATCATCTTTATCATCATCCGAAGAAGTATACCTGTGTGAGCTGAATCTTGTGTTACTCCCCTTTGTGGATTGTGTTGAGGTATCCTGTGTGGATTTACTATTTACTCTCCTTTGTGGATTGTGTTGCTCTATCCTGCGTGGGTATACGTTTTGCTTTCCTGTATGGACTGGGTTGTGCTTGGGCTCGGACGTTGGAGCCGAACGGGAATTGATGACTTAGGTATATGTATGGGCATATACCTAAGCCGTGTCAGATGTTACTTCGTGATTGTATATTTCCTTTGTGGATTATCCTTTGTGGATTTCGGGAGACCTTCGGGGGTCTCAGGGTCCCTACTGAGTAGCTTATACTCACCCCTGCACGGGCTATGCCCGCACGTGGTGTTGGTTGCAGACGACGGACAACGCTGATCGTGGAGGAGGCGTGCGGAGCAGGACAGTACCTGGAGGTGGACCACTGGGCGGGACGTACTCGGAGCGGTTAGGTGGACCCGAGGAGCAGTGGAGGCTATCTGTGCCCACCCTTCAGGTGGGACTTCCGGAGGACGGCTCGACGCTGCAGTTTTCCCTTTTCAGTCGCTGTTTTTCCTTTCAGTTGTACTTTACAGTTGGGCTTGTATTTCCGGCCCCTTTTTACTTTCAGCACAGCTTGTACAGTTTTACTTAGTGTTTACTTTTCCGCTTGCTTTCTCTGTGGTGCTTGTTTACTTTTCAAAGGCAATGCCTTCCCTTTTTGTTGGGATTTACGCCTTGGTGCTAGTCGCCAGCCCCTGGCCTATGGAAGGCGGGCTTGGGGTTGTCACGACACGGGCCCGAGGACGGGTCGTGACAGTATATGTATTATGAATGTCATTTTCACTCTCTCTTAATTACTTTTGATTTATTATTTTACAGAAAAATATGTTTTATCATTAGAAGACCCATTTACCCTCCTTTTTTACCCTTTTCTGAAACCAGGTTTTATACCTTCTATACTGCCGATTTAACTTCTCAAAATTTCTCTCTTTTCCTCAAGAAATTCCCTTTTATTTTAGTTTTTTGAATACCAAAACCTATTTCTTTTCCATGTGTATTCACCAAGATATTAAAATTATTTATTTTATTTTTGTATTGATATACACAAAACCCACATTCCCTTTTTTTGGGTTAAAAAAACATAATGATATAGTTTTTAAAGCACTTTTTAAATGCCTTGATTTTGCTAAGAATACTATTTTCTTTTATTATCCTAGATGTTTATGAAATATTTTATTATGATCTATTTGGATCACATGAAAATAAATACATGTGAAGGGTTTTCCCTGATATCACTCCAATGAAATAGTTAAAGGCTTTAATTTTTAAATAAGACATTGTTTATAATGACTTGGTAAACAACCATGGTTATTTATATATCACCTCCATGAAAAACCATGGTGATATTATTATTAATGTCTCGTATAAATATTTTAAACAAATTTAAATTTAAGGGTTTATGTTATTTTTTTATTATATGCCTCAATCCTTAATGATATTCCTCATGTTTTTATTCATATTTTTCAAGATAACTTGTAAATTGCTTCCTTGATAATTATTGCACTGGGCCTTATGCTCACCCATTCCATTAATATATGTCCCCAGGTTATAAGATTTTGTAAAAGTACTTTGGATGAACCAATGAACAATATTTTCTCATTTTTAAGAATAATATTTTATGTTTTCATGTACTGTGAAAAGTTTATTCTAGGAAACTAAACTTTAAAATATCCTCTATTTTCTACAATGTAATGAAAAGATTATGTAATAAAAATGTGGGATGCCATACAAACTATGAAATATAGAATCCCACAGTAATAATAGTTATACACTTCCATATATAAAAGGATTTAAAATAAAATAATAAATATCACTTCCAAATGAAGGTTCCACCTAAAATATTTGATAATGATATTTATTTTTGTGCCTTCAAGTTGAACTGAGTAATATTTTCTCATTTTTTCAAGATTCCTAATAATATATAATGTGGTTATGGCTCACTATTTTAATAACATCATTAAACTGGTTCTTTCACAATTTGTATAAAATCATGACTTCTTATCTACTTTATTCCCATTAAATACCTTAATTAATCATCATTAACATTATTTGATCACCAAAAATAATTTGTGTCCCATTAAATACTGTTGGTTTAATACTTTTATGACTCAAGAACAGTAGTTTCAAAAATAAATTAAATGGATTTAATTTTTCTTAATGTATTATAATATAATAGTTTACTCATATTATAATGGCATGAAACCCACATTTTACTTAGATTCAATGATTTATGAAAGAAAATATTTTCTTAAACTATATGCTTTATGGAGTCCTGCATTTAGTTTTCCAAACTGAACATGAAGAAAATACAAAAAAACTTATCTCATTAATCATATTTCTAGAAATTATTCAACACATATTTTTGAGAGTTAATAATGTATTTATAAAAACAAAAACATGTTATTAACAATTTATAATCCTACAAAATATGTTAATCCATTAAAATGTATGTGATATAAAAAAAATATCACCTCTATCTATAAATGATTTTATCTTTTATACTATGAGCTTTCATTAAAAAATCTATACATCACATAACATTTACATTCGCAAACTTACCCCAAAAATTCCATAGCATCTACATCTAAAAAGAAATCCCAATATGTAAAATTAAATACTTTTTTGATTATCCGCATTTTGCAGTGATCTTGATGTTATAATATATAATATAAAATTATTTTTGAAAATAGAGGCACATCACATGCTAGTATCCTAAAATTAAAATAATTCTCACTCGCATGGAATTTTATATTTTAACAACCATTTATTTTTATTCTAAAACAATACTCTGATAATTGTTTTTATGGTTTTTGTAAATCTATATATAGAGTGCTTCTAAACAACCATCAAAATTTTATTGATATTGAATACCAACCAATCTTATATGTTATTAGATATTTGAAAATCTATAATTTGTAGTTGGATTAAAATGTGTGGAGGTTGATGAAAATATCTATTCTAATAGGACTACTTGAATATATCATATTAGATTACTGATTTTTTATACATATGTTTTTAAAGTGGTTGAATGGTTACAACATAATTTGTATCCCACATAGATCTCCAAATTAGTTACCCTCCATTTATTAAGGCATATCGTTCCAATTGTGACTCTTCTACAAGTAACACTGTCATCTCCCAAAATCAATTGGCACTAACCCGTGCCAAAAACATTTCGCCACCGCGCACACAAAAATTCCACCCACTACTATGAGCCTTTTGTGCATTCTATGTCTGCCTTCCAATAATCCTTCTGCAGCTAAGGACACCCATACATGGGTTGACTCTATAATGGTCGATATTGTTTCAATATGTAGTTGAGTTAGACCACCTTGTGTGGATTTTTTTGCCCTATTTTTTAATGTAATGTCCATGCCAAAATACTTAATAAAACCTAACTGTCCCAAATAAATATTTCATGGAATTAAATATTCATCATGTCTCCAAATCATCAACAGTTCATGAATTCTACATGAAAAATATATTTTCCCTAGACAATAATAAAACTCCTTAGGAAGTAATAGAATATTTTATGTCATTTTTAATTCATCACCTGTTGTAAGCATTGTAAAAACTACAAACACAATTAGAACGTGTATTGTTTATTAATAATAGTCCAAATATAATCATAATTATTATTTCCACTACTATTATATATCAAAAATTAAAATATCATTAAAAATCCAATGACTCTTTAATATCACCTATTGGATTGTTGTCTTAACCAATACTTATGTTCGAATAAGTCCAATACTATGTCATTGACAAAAAAGCCTTCCTCAAAGAGAAATGTCTTAACTCCAACCTACGTGACAATGTAATGTTTTTTATAGAATTAAATATCGTGGTAAAAAAAATATTTTTCCAGGCGATTTACATCCCCCTACACCTACTAAAATGGATTCACCCTTTGTACAATAACCACCTATTTAGATTCATAAAATAAGAAATAACCACTCCCACTATGTAAAGAAAAGATCAGTTTTTATCCCCCTTTGACAAAAAAATTCAAAGCCATGTTGGGGACTTACGTATAAGTTTTAAAGTGAGAGGAAGATATTGAACATGTAATTTCAATATCAATTTCAAAAATCTATCCCCTGGTATAGATTTTTTTAAAATATGGATAACATGATAATTTTATTTTGAAATGTATTCCAACAAAATATATCCACCTACAACATTTTCTATGATGAAAATAAATATGAAATAAATATGCATGGATCTTTATTATTTATTTGGATTTGTAAACAACCCTATAACACATTGATTATCACTAGTAATTTTAAGATGTCTCTTCGTCTGAATATACAAATATGATAGATAAAATTATATCAATATAATTTTTGCACAAGAATATTTAGTGGATAAATATTATTCATTATTTGTGACCAATTTCATGAAATTATGCATCTTTTTATAATACTAGCATAGACCTCTCCTTAAATGAATATTCTAACTAAGTATGATCTTATGAAAGTAAAACCACTAGAAAAATACGAATATTTTAACCCCAAAAAGATCAAATCTTTACTATGTCTACATAGTGTCCCATAGTTTAGAGTTTCATTCATATATCTCAAAATTATATTAGTATCCAAAAAATTAGACTCCTTAATATCACACAAGAACATTGCACACATACTCACTCTATAATTCATATCTGAACATGATGTTTTTAGGTAATGAAATCTTCCCATACATCTTATTAATTATATCTTGTAAAACTTTCATTCAAATTTGACCTTGTATACATTTTTCTAAGTAATATTGGAGTTGAAATTTAATTTTAATTTTCAATTAAAATATTTTCAAACAACTCTATACCATTATTTTATTGATATATAAATATATAATTTATATTATTGTAAATATAAACTCCCATACAGAATTTCATCTCACCAATAACTGACATCTCAAAATTCTTTTTCATCTTCTCACCAAACTCTTCATAGAGACTCTATTTATCTAAATTAAAAATGATTTCAACCATATAGGCTAATAAAATGGGATTTCCCTTTGGAATATATCTCATAAAAATGTTACAACCAACTTTTTATTTTTCTAACATAATGTCACCTAAACAAAAATATAATATATAATACTAGGATATAATGTCTGATTTCAAGACATACAATTCAATATTAAATATGTGTATCATGCTTCCATAATATTATATGATAAAACCCTCAGGTTTTTCAAAATATATTTCTTCCTCATGTTCACAATTTTAAAAGCTATATTTCACATCCATTAGAAAAACATTTTAATGTTATTGTTCTACCACTTCCAAGAAAATTATGATAGAGTAAAATCATACTACTAGTGAAAAAGTTTAATAAAATTAAATTCCTTAAATTTGATAGTAATCTTTATGCACCAAAATATCATTATTTCATGATACATCAGCTTTCTCATTCAACTAAATTCTGATTACCCATTGTATGTTAATTCCATTTTTAATTTTAAGACTTGGAATAAGATCCCATGTGGATTTATTATCAATATTACCAATTTATTAATTAATTTCTTTTATCCAATCCGTATTATCAAATACTCTTTCCACTATATGTGGATTAATTTGGTAAATTAGTATAGATTTATCTCCAAATATCAATCTCATTCAATTTCATACTAGATCGTGTTGATTGACGATGATATTTTTAGCATCACCATGTTTCTTCAATCATTTATACCATTCTTTCAAATATAGTAGCTTCATCATCATTACTATTTTTTTTGTGAATCAATATCAATAATATTTTCCCCCTTCATTCTAACTATTTCATTTTTTCTATTAAAAAATATGCATGGAATTTTATTCAAAATAATCTAAATCTTAATCAAATATTTTACTGGGTTTGTTTCTATTTTTAATAATTTTGGCATCATAACAACCATATATCTTTTTCATCCATTTTATCTAACATTTGTATCCACTGAACCATTATATGTATCACATTAAAATCCCTTCGATAACTTTTCTATTCAAATTTTCTTAGACTTCAATTCTTTATTTTTATCCTGAATAGACTACTAAAAACTCTGAAATATTTAATCATTGTATTTTTTTTACCAAATTTCATATGGGGTTTTTTTGTTTTTGATATAAATATACATATATTATTTATGTTTATGGAAGTATATATTGGTTATTATACAAATACATTGATATTTGTTTTATGTAACATAGTAATTCCCATCATAAAAATTCTTATGTTTATCCTTTCATTACACCATTTTCATGTGGAGTATATGCTGTGATATAAAAATTCATGATTCCATGTTTGGTAATATATATTTAAAATATATCACATGAAAATTTCATTCCATTATCAAACCACTTTTTCTTTATTAAGAGACCTAACTCCTGAACATCTTCTTATGTATTTTTTTAGAATTTCAATTTCCGGTGACTTATGTTTGTTAAACAAGACATTAGTAAATCAAATATAATTTGAAATGAATGTAATGAAATACATATCAACAGTGGTAGAGTTTGTATCATTGGTCCACATAGGTTATTTTGAGTAAGATCATGTGTTGAAATATTAATAATTTAAAATCCTTTAGGTGAATCTTGTGTGATTCTCCCTTTTTTATAAGATTCAAAGATTTTAACCTTGCCTCCATTTAGCTTGTTCAGATATATCACAATGTCATCTTCATGATTTAACTTATACTAATTTATGCGTTATGTCTAGAACTTTTATTCTATAATTAATTTTAATATTTTAAAATCTGTAATAAGAATTGGTAGGACGAGTAAATTGGAATATATTTCTACTAGATCTTCTCCCTTCAGTAATGATCCTTCTATACATTGTTCTTTTAATGATATATGTATATTTATTGAATAATACCATTTTTACATTATCACAAATTTTACAAACACAATTAAAAAAGATATTCATCCATTCAACACTGAATACATCATTAGATGTCATATTTTGGACTTCAATTTATATTGTGAGTACTCCTTTAATTTTTATGGAACAATCATTTCTAAATGTTACTACTCCCCCTTATTACATCTCAAAGTTACTTATTTATATTATTTTACTATTTATGTGTTAATAATAACCATTATCACGAATCCATGATTTGTATTTCCATCTACCCTTCCATGTGACTTCAGAAAAACATGATTTTACTTCTAACATATTCTGAATTCTTGTTCCTTTATCAACATTAATTATTTTTTCAAGAAGACTTTTCATGTAAATGTTAGCAATATGAACCTATTAATCACATCTTCCATAGATATATTTTATGTTTTAATATTTGTTATCTTTTGACTGATAATGTGAATTAGAGATCACATCTTTTATTCTTTGAAATTCTATTATCCTTTTCTTAGAATAGTTTCCCTTGGATCATATTTCATTTCTAGTAGTGAAATGTTATTCCAGAAGGAGTAGAATTTGTTCCCAAATTCTCCATAAAACCTGTAATAAGCTCTAAAAATTAATCTTACATACCCATAAAAGTTCTTTCCAAAATGTTTCTGATGTTGTATTTCTGTATATTTTTTGTTGTATATTCTATAGGGTAATTGATATTCCTACATAATACCATTATTCCATTGATAGAGAGGAAGATTTTGTTGCACGTATTTATGGTTTAGAACGGTCTAAAATTGATTTTAGAACCTACATTGTTTGAGATAACATTTTTAGATTGAAAATCATTAGGATTTGAATTTACCTACTTATTTATACCCCACATTTCACTAGTTTGGAATGATTTAGTCCTAATCTAAACAACCTCAATGAAATTTTCTCTAATATTTTTTAAATAATTCTGAGATTCAAGACATATAATTGTGTCATATACTCTTCTTCTTATTTGAGATAAATTTCATTTTCAAGGTCATTTACATTATTATAATGTCTCATTTCAGTATGTATATACTGATCTCATCAATGTGAAAAACCTATTTATTTTTCGATTATTACTTTTCTTAATCTATATTTTCTTTTTCATTCAACAAAAAACCTCTTATCCTTCTTGATATTTCAATATTTGGTTTCAAGAAAAAATTATAATTTATTCTCTATTAGGATATAAATATATTTTTGTTCACTTTAATCATATTAATATCAAGAAGAATAAAATCTATTTTCTACATGATCAATTAAATTAGTTTTATCATCTAATTTTCTACCTTATATGAAGTCATCTTATTATTATTTTCTTATTATGATTATTCTTTAACTTTTAAATATATTTTTCCAACCTCTACTAAAACTGGTCAAATAAATTAGAATTTTTATTATTTTTTTATGAGAATTCTCATCATCTATATCCGATTTGGAAGGCCTCTTCATATGAAAATTTATGGAAAATTCTCAAACGTCATTGAAATTTTAAGACCTTTGTGTTAATTTACTTTTAACCTTAAAATTTACTTCAATACTATCCTTGATACAAGAGAGATGATTCAGTTATAATCAGCATATTAATCATCGTCCTCATATTTACATGATTTTAGTGCTTTAACATCTATGTTTTGAGCTTTTTTATGTCCTAAAATGTATCTCGTCTTTCATCATATTCTTGAAATCTTGGATATTTCACCATTTATAAGAAATTATATTGTTATGAACTCATCTAGAATATAATAATATCTATCATCAAATGTTGTAACATTAGGATCAAGCTTGTTATGAAAGTATCTTATTATTTTTTTGAAAATAATTGAACCATCCAACTTTTCATAAAACACCCAATATTACTGAAAAGTTAATTGGCTCTTGTGAATTAGTCATCAATGTTTTCCTCGCTATCCATCTTGATATCATCAAAACTTCCCAAAATTTCATGTTTTTTCAGATTTACTTTCAGATTTCTTTCATAATTTCTTTCGATATTTTCCCAAATTTCATTTTTATTTCTGAGTCCCATAACCATTGGGTGGAACTTTTCTAAAAGACACAAAAAAATAAAAAAAATTAAACCTTTCCATCAATATCCTTATTCCTATTATCAAGAAATTTCATACGAATATCTTCACTAATTTTTGGATGTCCCATAGTTGTTGTATAATTAACATCAATCTGAAAATATAGGAGATATAAACACATCATTATATTAAAAATATGATTGTTCTTTCCATAAAAAGTTTATAAAATCATACTATTAAATGTTCTTTATGATAATTATTCTTGGACTTTATGGATCATAATAGAGGGAACCTTAATTTGATATCATTTAAAGACAACAAGGTATTTAACCACTAATGGGGGGTTGAATCAGGGGTGATTTTTATAATTTTTTCATTCTATTGAAATTAACCTCTAATGGCCTGCTAGGATCTGTTCCACTCTTATGAATACTCACCCTTACTAAATTTTTTTAAAAATAAATAACAATTTGAGAGAATATTTTTTGATGGTTGGGTCCCAATGTGAGCCTACTCCTTATTTTGATTGGTTAGATTCCCCAATATTATATTCTACACAAATCAAAAGAGGATACACCATAAAATATTCACTAGAAAATAGCCCCACTATGATTTCAGGAATCCCACTGGAACAACAAATACATGATGCCTGATAAATAAAGGATTTAAATAAAACAAGAATGGTAACTTTAGAATACTATTAGAACCTGATAAGGTTTATAAAAATCATTATTTATGAACCTCCAAGTTGAAATTAGTAGATCGTGGTCAATTATTCAAGATTCCTGACAAGAGATAATGTTATTGCTTCTAATTATCTAAATAATATCACTAAAATAGTTACCAATACAAGCCTAAAAATTCATGACTTCATTACTATATTCTAATCATATAGTATTTGAGATTTCCATTAATAATATATTATGATCATCTCGTAGCATATGTGTCCTATCACATACTATTTTTCCAATACATTGATGATTCAAAAATAGTTACTTTAGAAATAAATTCAAAAGATTTAATTTTTTGTATTGATACATCATATAGAACTTCACTCACATAGAAATGAAATAAGGAATTCAATTACCATAGATATTATTCGTTGTTGAAGTATAAATTTTTACAATCTGGATGCTTCCCGAAGAACTTCTCATGATTTTTTGAACTCGATCCATATAATATACAAACATACATAATCATTAATTCCTTCATTATAAATTTTCCTTCATGCATTATAGACATTTAAATATGTATATATAAGAAAAAACAGATTATTATCACATAATAATCACATAAAGTAGAGTAATCCATTCTACTATATTTGATTACAAGAAATGTGTCATCTCTATCAAGAAATAGGTGTCCCTTTGTATATTTCATGCACACTTAGAAAAATTCATTCATCACATAACATTAATATTATAAAAACATATCCCTCTATTTGCATATAAACTTCGTCCAAACACCGACCTCAATATTCAGAATTCTATAATTATTCAAATCATACTATTTTATAAGATCATAATAATCATGTATAAAATGTGATTTATCTTGAAAAATTAGATATCCATCACATACAGTTGTCCTCAACTAAAACGCATGCATGTTTTTATAGAATATTCTATTAGAACTTCCATTAACGTTTTAACCACTATAACCGTTGTTAAAAAATTGTGGTTTTTAGAAATCAATATATAGAAAATTTATAACCTACCATCCAAATTATTTTAAGCTAACATATAACTAGAACACATATGTGATCGAAGGAAAAAAAATTATTAGAACATGGAAGGCCTCAGATGTCAAAAGGTTGAATAAAATCTCTATTTTGATCATTAGATCAAATGTGACTCAATTGGGTTAGTTTCTGCTATTCGAAATATGGATTTGCATCTTTCCTGAAAGCTCACTAATCGCTGGACAAGATGTTTGAAATCTCTCTATTCAAGAGATCACTTTGTTACTCATACATATAGAGAGTCAAATTCATTAGTAGATGGGCTTTCTAATAAAGCTGTTAATGGTGATAATTTTTATTAGGTTGATCATGTTCTAGATGATCTCCTTCATTTTTTTAGGAAATATTTTTATAAATCTTATAATTTCAGACTTGTGTAAGTTTTTTTGATAATAAAGGGATCTTATTTTTCTAGGATGGTCTCAGTTTTTATTAAAAAAAACATGAATCATGCATCAATATCCAAATCATTTTCCCACTCTTACATAAGGGGTATTTTTCCCTTTACGGATCAGCTATGTGTAATAGGGTCTAATATAGTCTTCTGCTAACCCTGACTTGTGTCAAAACCCTTATATCACTATTTGAACTGTGGTCCCACCAACATCTATCTGTCATGTTTTCATATTATTATTTTAGTCCTCCTATCCTTTTGTCACCATCTCCCATCATGCATGGGTTAGTCCAAAATTGGTTGATCTTACTCCCATATCTGGTTAAGTTGGGCCTCTTGGATATCTTTGGTTGGCCCCATTTTTTAATTAATATTCATGTCAGAATAATTGATAAAAACTAACAATCTAAAATAAAATTGTAAAGTCCTTAAATATTCTTCATGTCTCTAAATATCCAACTCTTCATCAATTCATCCTGAAAAATATATTTTGGATGACCTTCAATAAAACTCTTCATGAAATAATAGAATATTTCATATCATTTTTAATTATTCACTTGTTGTAAGAATTATGTAAGCCCTATAAATAATTATCACATGTTTTAGGAATTAATAACAATTCAAATTTAAGGGATCATATCCATGCAGTCTGACGCTTTTCATTTTTCGGAAGCTCCTGATCATCATAGGAGGCCACAAGTGGGTTTAGAGGTGATTACCTACTAAAAGCTGGTAACAAGGGTAATTCACAATGTGTAAATGTTTCACCATGTTAATACAATGTTCATGGATTTGGAGAGAGCCTGTTTAGGAACTGAAATTTGTTCATGGATTGTGTAAGGCTGGTTCACAGAGTGCCTTTTGACATGTCAAATTTTGAGTTTAAATGCCTTTATTCAATTCAATTATTATCCAAACATAAAGCCTATCATTTACAATATTTGAATGGATTTTACACCATGTAAATCAGTAATGTAGCATGGATTTATAATTTGTAGAGGCCTCAGTTTTTTTACACCCTTTGACCTTCCACTTTAATTTCTAAAAATCAACATTTCTCTCTATAGTTTTGGATTCCTTCTATGGGGAACTATTCTTGTCCTTTCGTATTCGATATATGGTGATCCCAGGTATGTTATTCCTCGATTTATTAATGTTTTTTGATCAAGATCCTCCCAATTCTTATTAGAACGTGATTGAGGTTTTTTTCCATGTTTCTAAAGGATATTTTTTTTAGTTTTCTGTTAGTGTGGTTGTGTCATGGTGACCTCAAAGGGATGTAGCTTCTTATGGGAGAGGTGATCGAGATTTATGACATTGGTACATTCTCATGTGAAGAATTCTGATTCCACTAAGGTAGGAGATTCATTTCTTATCATATTTATTTACATAAAATATTAAAGTTATCATGGTTTATCCATTTGAATGGAAATGGAATTGACCTAAGAATTATTGAATCAGATAAGCAATGAAATGGTTACAACGATCACGTGTTATTACATTCTTCCATGATAATAGGTTGCATCATGATTTTATAGATAGTATGATATATATGTAATGCTTGGTATAATACCTTATTATGACTTATGTTATATTGTTTTTATTGATAAAAAATGGGAAATAATGTAAATATAAAATTAATGGATAATTAATTGGCTAACAAATTAATGAATAGGGTTGTTTGATTCTGGTGTTTCTTTTGATTTCATGATAATATAATTTATTCAATTTTCATGATTAAATAAATTTGATCTTATATGTGATTAGTAGAATTGATAAAGTACAGGAATAATGTTGATTCTTTGCTGCTAATGATAAAAAAGAATGTTAAATGATAATGGTTCTTATTTATGTTATTTGACCAAAATTATTTACAAGATCATGTTAAGTTTAGTAGATTGTTATAGATTTATGGCATAGTTTTTCAAAATTTGGAACCCATTAATAATGCATTAGTTATTTGAATAGGGAATAAGAATCTCTTGTATGATAAATATAATTTATATGGCCTTAGTTTTCAATAGTCTTTTGAAGTTTTTTCTATTGTGTTTAGAACCCTAAAAGATCATCTATATGTTGAGGATGGATTATTTATTTTAGGTAATAGATTTTCTGGTTGGATAATCTTATTTTTTCATCTTATTTTTCGGTGTGATTCAAATGTTATCTACACTATGTGATGTGATATGGTGAGGGGAGGTGTCACATCCTGTTACCAATCTGGAAGTTATGGCTTTATCCTTTTCATTGTTTTTACTTTTCCTTAATTTGGTAGGGATGATAATGAATTAGGAGGATACCTATAATGGTGAAGTCATTGACTTTTAAGACTCTCAACCTTAACTGGTATTTTCTATAGGCTGTAGAAGGGTTACATTCCATGTAACTGGGTTACATGTCGTGTAATGGTTTCTGGAGGCAGGTCATGAAAGGATTCATGATGTGAAGGTTACACATCATGGCTATGCTTTACACATCGTGAGATATTTAATGAATAGTTTTCAATTTAAAGTTACTCTTTTTTCAATAGTTATAAAATTTAACTATTTCATGATGTGTAGTGGGATTACACATCATGTAATACAGTGACAATGGTTTTTTAAACTAGAAGCTTGACTGAATTTTTTTAACCTATACAGTTTCATTTCTCTTGACCCAAATCCTTCCCTAGGTGATCTTGAAGCTCTCTAACCATTCTAGATCGATTTGTTTGACATTTGATCATACTTTCACTTGTGGTGTGATTCATGGGTAAGATGCTTTACCTCATTGATTGTCATTATCTATTTATCCTCCTTTGGAATTTCAATATATCATCATGAAATTGATGAATATATGTTATATTGTGTTAGATCTCAGCTCTAGGTTGTGCTTCACGGTATTATACACCTTCTTTCTTGCTGATGGGTGTTGTTTGGAGTGTTTTTTAGGGAAAAATCTTGGTGATTCTGTCATGTTTAGTGAAATTGATTAACTAGGAATTTCATGATTTATTTCAAATTTTTATGTAAATTAAATTTCTAAAAATTTCTTTCAATTGATGTAATAAAATGCAATCCAAGTAAATTGGGATATTTTAAATGGTTTTGGAAATAGAATATGAAAAACCCCCAATTCCATTGAATTAGGATGTTTTTATAGAAATTCGTTAATTTAAATTGTTTAATTTAAATTTAGGATTTAATGGAAATAATTTCAATTAAAATTTTGAATTTAATTGTGGAAAGGAAATATTAAATTCATGGAATTGATTTTGAATGGATTTTAAACTTGTTAAAATGGATTTAAAATCATTTTTAGAAACCCAATTTTTTTATCTTGTAAAAGAGGCATGTTTTTTTATTAATTTTCATTTTGTTCTTAAATGGAAAAATTTACAATGAAATGGAAGATTGTGATTTTAATGTTCAAATGTTCTTTTAATGGTATTTTTATATATTTCAACATATATTAATAATTCTTATGATTTATGGGGGATATACTCTAATGATACCAACCACTTCATTTACCTTGATGAAATATGATCATGTTGTGAAGGAGCCTAGAACACCATGAGAGGGGGGTGAATTAGGGTGTCACCTTTTTCTTTTAATCTGATGGATCTTACATTATCATTGGTAGGAACCTGTTAAACCTATCAGACAAATTAAAAAAAATATATTCCAATTCAATTTTACGTGGTTCACCATAAAGGGATATGCCCAAGGAGAATACGATGATAGTGTGTCACTCATGCTAGTGTGAACTAATCTTCACTAGGTGTGGATTACAAACGTTCATCCATAGTCACTATATGTCAAGAACAATAACTTTACAAAATTTTAGGAATATATCACTTCATCCCTTAGATCATTTCTATTGACTCCCCCTAGATCGTTGATCTGAGAGACATCTAACTCAGTTTATCGAATTCATGGTCACTTCAATGATTTTTCCGTGAAGACTTTTTCACTATCTTAGAACTGGAAAATTCTTTCACCTTATAACTGAGTTTATTCCCTTTTAAATGACTATATACTTAAAAATAATTTTCAAAATTACCCTTTTTGAATCGCCTTTGTGAACCACACAACTTCATGAAGCACCCCTACCTTCATAGAGCAAACTGCCATCGCGAAGCTCCCTCTCCTTTGAGGAACAAATTGTTGTTGTGAAAAAAACATCATTCACAAAAAAAATTGAGTCAACGTGGAATATAGAATCATCATAAAGTATAATTTATCAAAAGAATGGGCTTTATTTAAAACATATAGTCTCTTCAGGATGCACCAGCTCACATAGAAATCCTGGTTCAGAAATCTCTTCACGAACACAAAGTGTTTCAATATTTTCCTTCTAAATGTTGATACTAGTGATGAGGGGTAGCATATTATTTATAGGCAGGATCGATCGCGAAGCTCCACCACATCTACTGCATTTTCTGAATTAGTCAAAAAAATTCATGGTGGTCCTCCCTTTGTGAATCACCACTGAAATTTTACATTGTCACAATTTTCTTGTAGAGACGCTAAGCTTGACGTACGTGGACATTACATTACTTTTGCAGAATATATAGTACTTAACAAAAACACACACACAAGGACCGTAATATTTTAGTGTCTTTGGAAACTCGTAATATAATCTTCTAATCGTGGTGAAAGATCTTCAACATCTCCCATAAAGATATTCTTTTTTTAAACCTAAATCCTTTCTTTATATCCTGGGGAAAAAACATAAAAGGTTGAGCTCAAATGCTCAGTAAGGGTAAACAAAAGAAATATCAATCACGTCATATTCATAAGAACATCTCTTTTGGAAATCATAACCTGCAAAAGAGATCATAATTTCATAACATGGGATAAATCATAGTAGTGAAATGTAATCCCAATAATCATAACTTAAAGCATGAAACTTTGTGGCATACACACATAATCATAGAGAATCATTTCTTATTAGTCAAGACTCATTGCCAAGACTATCTTAGTGGAAAAAGTCCCTTTCTGAACCGAGTTCACTCCTCGTTTCAGTCCTGTTTCACTGAACTGGTATAACCTACCGTTCCAGCCATGTCTATCTCATGAGATATAAAATCTTTACCCAATGCATTGGAGGGAGATATAGGTCACACCCATCTCATAATGATACCATTCTTATGTGTGCCACAAAATCATAAACCATACATCATAGCATAACCCATGTAATAAAAATGGGAATCTTAAACATCGTGACATCATAAAACAATTCATATAAGATAAAGGAAATCATAAAAATAATTCCATCACAAAATAGTCAAATCAATGTAAAAAATAGGGATAGAAACAGAACCCTTTATTATCTTAGATGGAAAATAATTTTTATAAAACACTTGAACTCCATTCCTGAGGAAAATATCCTTTCTACTTCAAAAACATTCTCCTTTCTTAACATGTCATACAAATTTAAACTAAAAGAAGTTGATTAAAAATAAACTTGAAAACTTGTAATGTAAGATTCTTGGAAATAATGTTTTAAAAGTCCATTCATGCCGTATAATTTAAAAAAACATTCTTCGTACTTTTATCGGAAAAGTCAAAAAGTACCTCGTATGAAAAATGACAAAAGATTCCTTTCTTATCTTTTACTAAAAACTCACTGAAGGGTAAAATTGGATTTAAACAATTTTAGGTGGATGGAAATAATATTACATATTGAGGAAACATGGATGTGGTAGAAAAAATACATCCCAGTAAATACCAAAGTATAAACAATCTCTGATAAAGTGAGATTGTGATATTTTCCCTTACCTTAGGTCCGATTTACTTCATAAGTGTCCAAAACTCATGTATAATGATTTAAATAATGTTATTGACTTATTCCAGAATCATACTTTTTGTTATGATATCATATACGGTCATATTCTTAGCTTATTATTAGTAATATTTCATTACTACTTGTTATTCAGGTGTTTATTACTTTTTTGTTCTTATGCGTGTTTGTCGAATAAATTCTTATTCTTATCTTTAGGTTATAGGTACCTAATTTACAGAATGGTATTATTGTAATATATATGGTATGCATTCATTCAATTCATTTATATAGTCATTATGCAATGAAGATCATGTAGAACGAATCGCATCACATCGTGGAGACGGTATTCCGTACGTACGCACGAGCGATGATATCATTTCCATGATCATGGAATTGTATTGGAGTGTATATATACTATTTAAGAATCAATATAACTTTTTAATAGTCATATATAGTCATTATTTACACCATTATACCCATCCAAGTAAGGTGGTGGTGGAAAATAGATTACACCACGGCGTGGAGACGGTATTCGGTACGTACGCACGCGTGGTGATTTCTTTTTCTAAAGGATGGATAGATGGTGAAATAGGGTTGTTTCATACTTATAATAACATATCAGTATATTAGTGATACTGATGTTATTACTTCATAATGAAAAAACTAAAGAAGAAGAAGTGGAAGAAGAAATAAAGATGAAAGAATCGGTAACGGTCATTACCTCTTCTTTGAAGTGCTTCTTTGAGACCTCCTTTTAGGGTACTAAAATAGGTCTTTGAAGAAGACCAGAACCTCTAGGATGTTTCTAGGGAAGTTTATAGGAGAAATTGTCAGGGGTTTTCCGAGCTTGAAGGCTCAAAGTGGTGTGAGGAAGAGGGAGGAGGAGGTGCCCTTTTATAAGGGGGGAGAGGGGTACCTTTGGAATAACTAAAACTATTATTTTATTATAAAGTCAAATTCGGTTTTAAATAGATCCAAATTGATTTATTTTGAATCTATGGTGGGGATGGGTCGAAAGTCTCTCATCCAATAGAATTTAGACAAGTTTAGGTTCCTATTTTAACCTTATCATTTAGATTTAACATTAAGTTAAATAATTTTACTTTTACAGTGTCTTCTTGTGTTCTTATACTACAAGGTTAATAAACTTACTATAAGAAGCCAAACGAACCCCAACTTGTTTATTATTAATATATATAACCTTATATAAGTAATTTGGCTGATCCTTAGATTTTTAGGAATAAAATAACAATTAATAATATAATATTTATTTTAAAAACAATTTTATGTCAATTTTGACACTATTTAGTAATTGATTTTTTTGAAAATATTAACAGAATTATTAGTTATAAAAAAGTTAATTAAATAAATACTAACATTTCATATTAACCTATAAAATACGTTTAATTTATAAAAAGTCTTAAAATACATTTATTTGGGTATTTATAACATCAATTATGTCAATATTTCATTAATAAGACAATTACTGTATCATCTTTGTGTCATAATAAATGATAATTAGTTAATCCCTAAAAATTCTAAATAAATTCCTATGATGTAGATAATTGTATTAGCTTTCTGGAGACTATTCATGTTCGAAGTTTCATGAAGTGTATCACTAAATTAAAATTATTATACTTATAGGATTTAAGAAAGTGACATGTTGTCACATTCTTTGGTTTTAATAATAATTAAATTATTTTCATGGAAAAAAGTCCATTAAATGAATCTAATCCGACCCTTAGGTGCTATGGGTCTACTTTTAGTCATCCAATAAGATTTTTACATGTGTTAGGGTAATTTTATAATATCATATTTACCCTTAATTACCCGATATATCTTTAACTATGGTAAATAAAATTTACCACAGTTACTATTCATAATTCCCAAAAATAAAAAGTAGCTTATTAACATAATTTGGATCCACTTATTCCAAATATGGAATCCATATTTCCAAATTAAATACACAATAGTTGCAGAAATTAAATTAAAATTAATCCCGTTGTCGAAAGAAAACATGTTTTTCTTTAAAACATTGCAAAAGATTGAATTGATTTATCCTACGAATTCAAGGTAGAATCAATGCTAATGACATACATTATATTAAATGGTAAAAATATATTCTATTTATACTTTAAAACCATTCAATATTATAATTTAACCATATAAATTATTGCGATGAAGAAAGTTCTTTTTAATTAAAATATACTGTGTTTTTACTATTCATCAAAATATGAAACTTACCAGAATAGTATGAAAAATTTATCCAAAGTAAATTTTTATTTCATTATTACAAAGAGAAATTTTATTTTGTCAAATTGAACTTATTAACATGTCAAAAACTCGATTTAAAGTGGGTGCGCCAACAAAAGGCGGCAAAATGGCATTTTTTTGAAAAATACTTATTTTACCCGAAAAAATTATTTTTTTCTTATACCATGTTTTAGAAAATGTGTAAGAAGAATAATAATGTTATAAGATTCAAAATTTAGTTAATACTATTTATAACTGATAGTTCATAATAATATTATAATAATATATCATTGTTTAGTAAAACCCGGTATTGCGTACAACACACGCTATCGAGGAAGGTCGTGATTGCGTGTAATGAAAGCCAAGTCAGGGTTGCGTGCTATGCAAGAATCCTTCGTTGTTTCGTATAACATAATCCAACCATATTTCATTTATACATATATATATATTTATATATACTCAATGTTACGTAGAATAACTATTATCAAAATTGTGTGTAACACGATACAAGAAAAGTGTTTCGTATACTGCAAGCTAATACGGTGTTGCATATAGCGCAAGGTAATATTGGTGTATCCTAAAACACAAGACATTAATGAAATTAAAAGAATATTTTTCATAAAATCTCGGGGTGTTACATTCTACCCGCCTTAAAATGAATTTCTCCCTCGAAATTCGTCGGGGTTATAAATGGTTTACTACTCGAAAGTTTTTTTTAATAGAAACCCACATCGTAAAAAGGAATACCAAAACATGGCTTTAAAAACTAATGTATAAAATGTAATGGTTACCCAAATTAACTCATCAGTGGGTTTTCATTTAGGAGAACATAGTTGAAAATATGGATATGGAAGAAAAATCTAACCATCATGTTCTGATGGAGAGTGGTAGAGAACATGGCTATGAAAAAGCCAACAATCACAAAGCTATTGATTTGTGATGATCTAAGCTACCATCTGATTCATCAGATATAAGGGAACTAGGACAACATTTTTGGTTTTCAAGATCATTTCCCTAAAGTTGATGAATTAAAAGAAATACTTACATGATTTTGGTACAATTTCACTGTTGTTCGTGCTTTGAACAATTTCCACTTCATCTCTTAGAGAAATGAAGTTGAATTTGTTATTCATGATGTGTTAATAGATCATGTGATAGAATGATGTGTCATTCCATCTGTTTCAAACTAAAGGTTAGGAAAAGTTATCAAATATACATAAGTCCATCTATGGTGAGGTTAATCGAATACGATTCCAAAAATGAACTTATACATCATATTTCATACCGCGTAATAAAATAAAACTAGTTTCTACTAACCAGGGACTTCCTGTAGGCCAGTGGTAGCTGATAAAGGCCAGTTGCACTTCGGTTGTGGGTTCGATTCCCACAGCCTTGTCCGACGCGATGGGTTGTCACCCATCCTGTAGGTTGTCCTTTTTCTAAATCTATATTATTATAACATCCCATCAATAATATCAAAAAAAGTTCTATACTAACTTATGTCCAACATAATCCATTCCAATATTTAGGCTTATCTAAAATACTTCGGTCCAAGCTCATAGTATAAAGAAAATGATTACTTGAAATGTCACATAATAATCACATGAATTCCATCATTTATCCCCCATATATCATAAGATATATCTTGTTGGTCAAATTACAAACATGTGAATACCTTAATCATGTATTCTCTTGAATAATGAATACCCATTAATTGAACCATAGTGAAAACATGAATGTAGTCAAAAGTTAACTCTTTCCACATACCAAAATCCGAAAATTCTATATACTCAAACCATGATATATCCTTATCCTTATAACAGTCATGAGCTCATGAATACGGTCAAACATTTCATTTTCTCATTTTCCTTTCATTATGCGCATATCATCTTTTTTTCCAAAAATATCTAAATCACATTCTATGGTTACCAGTACCATTGAAAACCACAATAGACCAATACATAAATATTCCAATATTACACGATACTATATACAACATTATTCTGGAATCCCATTACATAAACACTTAATCATTCCACCACGTCGTTGTCATATTCAAAATCACCAATGGTGATCGCATGTGACTTCCCTTTGTCCTTTGCATTAAGTGGTTTCTCATGTTGATCATCACTAACCCTTGGATTAGGGAATTTATTAGCATAATTCCCCATTTCCTTACACTTGAATCATTGATGTGTAGTAGGTTCATTCTCTGTATCCCTTCCTTTTTTTTCATCATTAGGCATCTTCTTCCCATCATTGCAGCATTCAAATGCCCGATGACCTTCATTTCCACATTTGAAACATTTACTTGTCCCTTTAAGACAATCTCCACCATGCTTCATTCCACACTTTGAGCATAAGGAAACATTCATCTTCTTTTCACCATTATTCTGAGATTTCTCCTTGAACTCCATCTTTCGTTTCTTGTCAAAACTATGAGATGGATAAGTAACACTAACTTCCATTTCTACCTTGATAGCACAACACACAATTTCTTCATAGCTACTGAAGTCTCTTATAGCTAATTCCCTTCAAAGATTTGGTTTTAAGCCACTGAAGAATTGATCAACTTTACTTTCAGGTTCGATGATAAATCCAGATGCATACCTTGCAAGCCTTGTAAAATTCGCTTCGTATATACCAACAGATTCATCATCCTTTTGCTTTAGTTCAAGAAACTCCTTATCCATCTTTGTTCGAAGAATACGAGGGAAGTACTTATTGAAAAATAAGTTATTGAACTCTTCCAATTCCATGGACTCAATTTCATCTCTTTGCCTCGTATTCTTGATAAGATTCCACCATTGATTAGCTTCATCTTCCAAATGATATACTGCTAAGATGACTTTATCATGTTCAGAACATTGAAGAACTGAAAGTATCTTTTTAGTGGTACTGATCCATTGTTCAGCAACAAGTGGATCAGAAGACCCACTAAAAGAAGGTGGACGTTGCCTCATGAAGGACTCAATAGAATGTTGTTCCCTTCTCTGCTCATTTGGAAGTCCAGAATGATTCATAGCTTGTGTAAGTATAGCAACAAGATTTTGCACTCCATCTCCCATAACATTTGTTTGTTCAGGAGGACAATAATTTCATTGTCCATTACATTGATCAACACGGTTCCTTCGGGTTCCAGCCATCGTCTAAAACCCAAAAAGAATAGTGTGAGAGGCAAAAATCATGCTAGGGAAAACAACAAAATAAAGGGGGAGTACCTTTAATATCTAACATCTTATGTTTAATTCTATGATCATTAGCGTAATTCTAGTACTATAACCTATACGTATACTTAACCTTAGGGACATCCCTAGACATACCTTAGAAATATCTCTAGGGATCTCACTAAAGTTCTCGCATCCTAGTTTCCAAAGGTTCACTAAACCTTTCCTCTGATACCAACTGTAGAGACCCTAAGCTTGATGTACATGGACATTATAATACTTTTGCGGAATACTTATTACATAAGAAAAACACACACACAAGGAATGTAATAGTTTAGTGTCTTTGGAAACTCAGAATATAATCTTCTATTCATGGTGAAAGATCTTCAACATCTCCCATAAAGATATTCTTTTTTTAAACCTAAATCCTTTCTTTATATCCTGGGGCAAAAACATAAAAGGGTGAGCTCAAATGCTCAGTATGGGTAAACAAAAGAAATATCAATCACATCATATTCATAAGAACATATCTTATGGAAATCTTAGCCTGCAAAAGAGATCATAATTTCATAACATGGGATAAATCATAGTAGTGAAATGTAATCCCAATAATCATAACATAAAACATGAAACTTTGTGGCATACACACATAATCATAGAGAATCATTTCTTATTAGTCAAGACTCATTGCCAAGACTATCTTAGTAGACAAATTCCCTTTCTGAACCGAGTTCACTCTTCATTTCAGTCATGTTTCACTGAACCGGTATAACCTACCGTTCAAGCCATGTCTATCTCATGAGATATAAAATCTTTACCCAATGCATTGGAGGGAGATATAGGTCCCACCCATCTCATAATGATACCATTCTTATGTGTTCCACAAAATCATAAACCATACATCATAGCATAACCCATGTAATAAAAATGGGAATCTTATACATCGTGACATCATAAAACAATTCATATAAGATAAAGGAATTCATAAAAATAATTCCATCACAACAGAGTCAAATCAATGTAAAAAATAGGGATAGAAACAGAACCCTTTATTATCTTAGATGGAATATAATTTTGATAAAACACTTGAACTCCATTCTTGAGGAAAATATTCTTTCTACTTCAAAAACATTTTCCTTTCTTAACACGTCATACAATTTTAAACTAAAAGAAGTTGATTAAAAATAAACTTGAAAACTTTTAAAGTAAGCTTCTTGGAAATAATGTTTTAAAAGTCCATTCATGCCGTATAATTTAAAAAAACATTCTTTGTACTTTTGTCAGAAAAGTCAAAAAGTACCTCGTATGAAAAATGACAAAAGATTCCTTTCTTATCTTTTACTAAAAACTCATCGAAGGGTAAAATTGGATTTAAAAAATTGTAGGTAGATGGAAATAATATTACATATTGACGAAACATGGATGTGGATGATAAAATACACCCCAATAAATACCAAAGTATAAACAATCTCGGATAAAATGAGATTGTGATATTTTCCCTTACCTTAGGTCTGATTTGCTTCGTAAGTGTCCAAACATCCTGTATAATGATTTAAATAATGTTATTGACTTATTCCAGAATCATACGTATTGTTATGATATCATATATGGTCATATTCTAAGCTTATTATTAGTAGTATTTCATTAATACTTGTTATTCGGATGTTTATTACTTTTTTGTTCTTATGCGTGTTTATCAAATAAATTCTTATTCTTCTCTTTAGGTTATAGATAACTCATTTACAGAATTATATTATTTTAATATATATCTTATTCATTCATTCAATTAATTTATATAATCATTATTCAATGAAGATCATGTAGAACGAATCGCATCACATCGTGGAGACGGTATTCCGTACGTACGCACGAGCGATGATATCGTTCACATGATCGTGGAATTGTATTGGAGTGTATGTATACTATTTCGGAATAAATATCACTTTTTAATAGTCATATATAGTCATTATTTACACCATTATACCCATCTAAGTAAGGTGGTGGTGGAATATAGATTACACCACGGCGTGGAGACGGTATTCCGTACGTACGCACGCGCGGTGATTTCTTTTTCCGTAGGATGGATAGATGGTGAAATAGGGTTGTTTCATACTTATGAAAACATATCATTATATGAGTGATACTGGTGTTATTACTTCATAATTAAACAACTAAAGAAGAAGAAGTGGAAGAAGAAATAAAGATGAAAGAATCGGTAACGGTCATTACCTCTTCTTTGAAGTGCTTCTTTGATACCTTCTTTTAGGGTACTAAAATAGGTCTTTGAAGAAGACCAAAACCTCTAGGATGTTTCTAGGGAAGTGGAGAGGAGAAATTGTCAGGGGTTGGCCGAGCTTGAAGGCTCAATGTGGTGTGAGGAAGAGGGAGGAGGAGGTGCCCTTTTATAAGGGAGGAGAGGGGTACCTTTGGAATAACTAAAACTATTATTTTATTATAAAGTCAAATTCGGTTTTAAATAGCTCCAAATTGATTTATTTCAAATCTATGGTGGGTATGGGTCGAACTTCTTTCATCCAATAGAATTTAGACAAGTTTAGGCTCCTAGTTTAACCTTATCATTTAGATTTAACATTAAGTTAAATAATTTTACTTTTACAGTGTCTTCTTGTGTTCTTATACTATAAGGTTAATAAACTTACAATAAGAAGCCAAATGAACCCCAAGTTGTTTATTATTAATAGATATAACCTTAGCTAAGTAATTTGGCCGAACATTAGATTTTTAGGAATAAAATAAAAATTAATAATATAATATTTGTTTTAAAAACTATTGTTTGTAAATTTTGACACTATTTAGTAATTGATTTTTGTGAAAATCATAACAGAATTATTAGTTCGAAAAAAGTTAATTAAATCAATACTAACATGTCATATTAACCTATAAAATTAATTTAATTCATAAAAAGTCTTAAATTACATTTATTTGGGTATTTATAACATTAATTATGTCAATATTTCATTAATAAGACAATTACTGTATCATCTTTGTGTCATAATAAATGATAATTATTTAATCCCTAAAAATTCTAAATAAATTTCTATGATGTATATAATTATATTATATTTCTGTATACTATTCATGTTCGAAGTTTCATGAAGTGTATCACTAAATTAAAATTATTATACTTATAAGATTTAAGAAAGTGACATGTTGTCACATTCTTTGGTTTTAATAATAATTAAATTATTTTCATGGACAAAAGTCCATTAAATGAATCTAATCCGACCCTTAGGTGATATGGGTCTACTTTTAGTCATCCAATAGGATTTTTACATGTGTTAGGGTAATTTTATAATATCATATTTACCCTTAATTACCCGATTTACCTTTAACTATGGTAAATAAAATTTACCGTAGTTACTATTCATAATTCTCAAAAATAAAAAGTAGCTTATTAATATAATTTGGATCCACTGATTCCAAATATGGAATCCATTTTTACAAATTCAATACACAAAATTTGCAGAAATTAAATTAAAATTAATCCCGTTGTCGAAAGAAAACGGGTTTTTCTTTAAAACATTACAAAAGATTGAATTGATTTATCCTACGAATTCAAGGTAGAATCAATGATAATGAAATAAATTATATTAAATGGTAAAAATATATTCTATTTATACTTTAAAACCATTCAATATTATAATTTATCCATATAAATTAATGCGATGAAAAAGGTTGTTTTTAATTAAAATATAGTGTGTTTTTACTATTCATCCAAATATGAAACTTACCAGAATAATATGAAAAATTTATCCAAAGTAAATTTTTATTTCATGATTCCAAAGAGGAATTTTATTTTGTCAAATTAAACTTATAAACATGTCAAAAACTAGATTTAATGTTGGTGCGCCATCAAAAGGCGGCAAAACTGCATTTTTTTGAAAAATACTTATTTTACCCGAAAAATTTATTTTTTTCTTATACCATGTTTTATAAAATGTGTAAGACGAATAATAATGTTATAAGATTCAAACTTTAGTTAATACTATTCATAAACACTAGTTCATAATAATATTATAATAATATATCGTTGTTTAGTAAAACCCAGTATTGCGTACAACGCACACTATCAAGGAAGGTCGCGATTGCGTGTAATGAAAGGCTAGTCAGGGTTGCGTGCTATGTAAGAATTATTCGTTGTTTCATATAACATAATACAACCATATTTCATTTATACACAAACAAACACACACACACACACACACAGATATATATATATATATATATATATATATACTCAATGTTGCGTAGAATAACTATTATCAAAATTGTGTGTAACACGATACAAGAAAAGTGTTGCATATACTGCAAGCTAATACGGTGTTGCGTATAGCACAAGGTAATCTTGGTGTAGCATAAAACACAAGACATTAATGAAATTAAAAGAATATTTTTCATAAAATCTCAGGGTGTTACATTCCTCTATCAAACCATTCACATAGCCACAATACTCAACTCACAATGCTCCTCGCCTTCACTGTTCTCAAAGATCATTGTACTCATAGAGATTACCATCAGAATTATTTATTAATTTTCAAAATAGAATTCATGAATCACATCACTATGAAACTCATTCCATTGACTTATTTTTATAAGGCCTTCAAGAAAACACACTTTTCGTAATGCTTGACATTATCAAAATTTTGGACACAATTTTTTTAAAAACACTAAGAAACGATGCCACCATCAATACTAATTATGGCTTGAACTGTATGATCCCTTTCCATAAAAACTCCCTAATCATCCATGTGGGGATTGAAAAACAAACAAACCATACTCCATTTCCAGCAAAGAATAACGACCTTGGTTCTAACATGTTGTTCTATTTATTTCATGAATTAATTGTTGACATTTTTATGGTATTTTTCATTATGAATGTTTTGGTTAGTTATATTTTTTGTTGTTTCTCATTTCATTCATATGATTAATTCCTTGAACATGGTATGTTATAGGAAGAGAATAGTTTTATATATCCTCTTGAGGAATTAGTCAGTCTCATGAGACAAACTGTCATTGGTATTTGGTGCATTCCAGTCCTGTTATTTGTGATGTCTTAGATAGATTCCATGAAAATATGTTAAAGATGTCCTATCATAAGGCCTCTACAATAAGATTATTATTCCTTATATTATGAATTCCATCGTCACGAAATCATTTATTATTATCCATGTGATTTTTTATAATTATATATGTGGATATAATTCATATTATAGTGGTTTATTGGTTTTAGGTAAATATTTTTATTTAATAAGATAAGAAAATGATATTTTATTTAAGGGAATTATTAAGATCTCATATGTATATACATACTTTTACAAGGAAAGGTATTTTTTCATGAAATTCCAATAAAATATTTTTTCCCTTTATCCATAATTATATAATACTTTATGAAAATCATTAGTCAAAATTTTGAATTAAGTGTATATAAGTTATTATTTTTAACTGAATAATTATTATGGTAAAACTAAAACATCCCTATAGGTTTTGATGAATTTCACATTGATTAATATGTTTCATTTATTTATTATATATCGTACTAGGCATTTTTTAATCATCCATTGATTTAATATGTTTATATAGGGCCTATGGAAGTCTAATATTTGTAATAAGGTCAATAGTGACACATCGTGAATGAATAAAAATATTCAATAATGATAATAATTTTATAATCACATGAATATATTATAATAAAAATATTAAAGGATTATTTTATAAAAAGTTAATATGTCAATAATAAGAAACATTTTCCACTTTATGAGAAAGGAATGGGTTTTTATATGATTTATATGTCACAAAAAGTATTATATATAAACCCTAAAATAATATACATGATCTAAGTTGCTTAAATTTTGTTTTTGAAATTATAATTATCGAAGATAGAATTTACGATACAGTAGTTGTCATCAAATTGATCTTGTTATGATTATGATTTTATAATTTTATCTAAGTTTATGGATTCTGGGAACTATAGTAGGTATCAAAGGAAATGGTTGGATAACTTTAGAGGACATGATGTTGTACTAGGATTAGTTAGAATTCATCTTTTACCTTGATGGGTAATATCCTTAGGAGAATTATGGATTTTAAATAAATTGAGACATAGTTAAGGGTAAATAAGTATTTATTCACTTAATAATATAGTTTAGTTTGATTTTATTAGATATACTCACACAAAAAAGTTTGGTCTTATAAAATTGATCAATCCATGAGATACAATGTTAAAAGTCGATTTAAAGGCCATTGTGATCATTATCCTGATTACCAACTAAATATGATGGGATATAGAGTGAAAAATATTATTCTTATAAAAAACTATCTATCTCAAGTTATTAATAAAAACCTAATACTATGTTATTTACCTAAGTAATTAAATAAGCGAAAATGTTTTTTCATGGATCTTTATGTGTTAATGATCATGATGGAAAAGAATTCTACCTTATTCAAGCTAATAATGTTGTAACAATCACCAAGATAAATGTGTAAAAGGAATATGAAAATGTTTCAAATATTGGGAGTATAGGAATTATAAAAATCAACTTCCTACAAGGAAATATCTTGAAGTAAAGCATCAATACCATTCAATTAATATTTTATCATGGTTATATGTTGAATATGAATAAACAATGAATAACATATAAAAGGTATATAAAATTTTATTAGTTTTTATTCTATTTAATGGTGGAAATATGATTATATTTAGATTGATTAATATTGGGGCTTGATTCATATTTTTATAGTAGAAAGGATGTATTATGTTATAATATGGAAAAATATTTTAAATAGGTTATGAAAAAAAGTTAAATAATTTAAGTGTTTACATATCAGGTTTCTAGAGTTATGACGGCTAGGTATTTGATTTAAGGATTGATAATATTTAGGAATTATCATATGTTTAATGGTATTATTTATTAATTCATGTTTTATGTTAGGAGAGTAATTTTTGTGAAATTTATTGAGGTATAATCAACGTTTTTCTTATATATAACCCTTGTATTAAACTATTATTTTAGTAAGTAAATTATTTCAAGAATAATGAATTAATAATTTGTGGATATAAGTATAAATATATTGGTAAAAATTATGTTTAATATGATTGTTGATGTTTAGGAAATTATGGATAATTGAGATAAAATGGTTATTAAATTTTGGGAACAAATGTTTTATCATACACATAACTGTGGGATTGAAAAATGATTTGGTGACTGTGTTATTATAGTTATTTCTTAAAATTTTACTATATTAGGAACATTATATATTTATAGGAAATTGATTTTTTTAAGATAGTATTAAATTTGATGAATAAAATTTGGGATATATTTTTGAAGAATATAAGATTTTATTTGGACATTATTGTGATTCAAGTAATTTATATGAATGATTAGAATAATTTTTAGTATATATGATTAGGCATTATATATTTGTGGTTTGTGATTTTTGGATTCATTTTTTTATGTTAGAGAAAAAATATAAATTAATATTGATAGAATATATTGTTGGACTCACCTATTTTGATAATCCCAAATCATGTTTCAATAATATAAAGAATCTTTTTTCTCCTACAGGATTATCATTTATGTGAAAATCATGTTTATCTCAAAGTAATACCTATAAACTATTAATCTCTCCGCTCTCATTTTAAGCTTACAGTTAAAAATTTATCTAAGTACCAGGTCTCTGATGCAAGGTCCTCGATACAGGGTCACCGATATAAGGTCACTGATACAAGGTCACCGATACAAGGTCACCGATACAAGGTCACCGATACAAGTTCACCGATATAAGGCCACCGATACATGGTCACCGATACAAGGTCATAGATAAAAGGTCACCGATACAAGGTCACCAATACATGGTCACCTATATAAGGTCACAGATACAAGGTCACCGATACAAGGTCACCAATACAACGTCACTGATACAAGGTCACCCATATAAGGTCACCGATACAAGGTCATTGATAAAAGGTCACTGATAAATGGTCACCGATACAATGGTCACTGATGAAAGCCTACTATTGAAGGTTAATTCTGAAGGTTATCTATGGAAGGTTACAGTTAGAGGTTGCCTATTTACACCTGCTATTGAAGCCTACTGATGTGAGGGCTATAGTTATCAGTACACCGATACCCTTACTTTTTCAAATTGTTGATATTTTTCTAACAATCATATTTTTTAACTTTAATGCTTCTGACATAATTAATGCTTATTGTAGACTTATCAAGAGACCATATCTTGACAGTACGAGGTATGAGAAAGATTTCACATGATGTACATACTCCTATTGTCAGACTTCAAATATGAAAAATAAGACCGAGGAAGAAAGATATATTGAGGCACAAAGAAAAACAAGAAATAAAAGTCTAGAAGTTAAATGCATGAGGAATAAATTACTGAAGAACATGGAAGAACCATTCGATCACCTTCACTATGAACCCCAAGAACTTCAAGAAGATAGTTTTTGGAATAAAAATTGAGGCTACCTTCTATGTCTCATAAACATTCAATCAACTCAAGAAGTAGAACACTCAATTCTTGAAAGCTAATACCTGGAGTTGCGACACTCTTTTTTTGAGACAACTTTCATAGATAGACTCAAACTTTAAATTCATCACATCAAGGAGTAAAAATCTAAACTAATAACACATAGAATTTTCTAAACTCAAGCTTATAGTCGTATCTCTATTGTGTTCTTTATTTTAAATTTCTGAGAAGTGTGTGTGTCTGTCTATTTTAGACATTATCTTTTATTCATAAACTGAAGGATACTGAATATCCTCACATAAAACTTCATATACATTTGTTTCCCATGAATAATGATCGAAGAGACCATGTTTGGTCCGTACTATTTTTTTCCCATGAAGAACCGTGGAAGAGAGTGTGAACCCTTGACAGTTTGTGAAAAATATTGTAAAGCCCGATACAGGTTGTATATCAAGTTTATTACTAATATAAACTACTTGGTGGGGGTGATCACAAAGTGAAGAGGATTAAGTCTTAGCATGAGACTGAACCTTCTATTTTACTTCACTATGCACTATATTTTGAAATACTCTGTTTTATATATTTTCCACTGCTTATATTTGCTGAAAAATAAAACTATTTTTCTTTCACACTGATAGTTAGTTTTGGTTGGTGTGTGTATTTTTTTAATTTTGTAAACTTTTTTCAAAACTCAAATAGGTGTTTTTCACTAATTCAACTGAGAATTAATCCCCATTTAAGAATCCTATTGACCAACTAAACATTTACATCTCTACTACCTTAATTAACTGGGTGGTTTTAAAATAGGGGGATCCTTTTTAAAATAAGGTTTTTAACAGAATTTTTACGTAGGAACTCAATTCACCCCCCCCCCTCTTGAGATTCCACTCAGACCAACATTTGGTATTAGAGGTTTTAAAAAGAATTCATTATTGATACCATATTAAATGTTGGTGAATGGGTTGAAATTCTTTTAAATAGTGATTTTAGTTGTATCTTAAAGATCATTAAAATTATGTGATATCTAAATCTTCAGATCTTTAAATTCTCTTAAACAATGGATAATAGAGTTGAGGGTGCTGCTACTTACTGACCACATTTATTTAATGGAAATAACTATGTTCAGTGGAAATTAAAAATGAAAGTGTATGTAGAAACAATAGGTCCTGAAATCTGGGACATAATTGAAGAACAACATGTATTGCCTACAACAGCTAGGGACATGTGGTCTCAGTTAACTGAAGCTACATATAACAATAACTGTAAAGAAATGAATTCTTTGTACTTTTCACTAGGTGAAGAAGAATTTAGTAGAATATCTGATTATAAAAATACTTATGTAATTTGGAATAATCTAGCCGTTTCCCATGAGGAAATGACCAATGTTAAAGAAATGAGATTAAATAATCATACTATTAAATATGATAATTTTAAAATGAAGCCTGATGAACCTATCTCTAAAATGTATCTCAGGTTTAATGATATAGTTAATACCATGAGTCTACTTGGGAAACCAATGGACAGCAAGGACCAGATTTTGAGATTACTTAGATGCATACCTGACAAATGGAGAGGAACCTCTGTTTCTATCCAAGAATCGTGTGACATAGGCAAACTACCAGTGAAGGAACTAATTGGAAAGCTTATTATGTAGGAAGAAGAACTAAATTTAAATCATGAAGTTGATGGATAACCAAGGAAGAAATTTTTAGAATTCAAAACTTCTGCATCAAATTACAAGGATAAAGAAAATGTACAACCTCCTGTAGACACTTCCACAAGTGAAGACTCTAACTCTGAAAGTGATGATGAGATGGTTCATCTTGAAAGTATATTCAAGAAGTTATATTGAAAGATAATGTTATTTAGAAAATAACACAACAAAGGAAGGTTTGATAATAAAGTAAAGTAGAAAAAAGGACAGAAAATGGAATGACAATACAAATGAGAGATTCTGCAAAGAGTGTAAACGAAGAGGCCATGTGAAGGCTGATTGCCCAAAGTGTACATTTAAGAATAAATATGAAGACAAGGGAAAGGGTTATAAAAATGATATGAAAGATACTTGGAGTGCCTCAAAAGATAGCTCAATTGGATTTGACACTTCTAATAGTGACAAGAAAAAAGGTGAAAATCTGTGTTTCATGACAAAAAACATCTGAGGTAACACGCAATTCTTCGGTACATAATAATTACTATTCTGGGAATGAAATTGAATCAAAAAATGATTAAAATATAACTAAGGATGAACTATTTGAATACTGTGTAATTTTTGAGGATACATTTAATATACTCAGGGATAAATATAAATTGTTAAAAATACAACATGCCTTAAATAATAATTTTAAATCTGATCTGGATATTGAGAAACAAAATTGTGCTCAACTATTAAAAGAAAATACTGAACTTAAATTATCAAATGGGAAATTAAGAAAGGATATGGAGAATTTTATTGTAGGTAGAGAGACCTTTGCTCAGTTTCTAGGAAAACAAATTGCCCCAAAATACACAACTTGTCTAAGATATCAACCATGATAGAGAAGGATTGTTAAAAATAAATTTTTTCCATAGTCTAAACTGTTTTCTGCTAGCTCAAGTTATGGAACATTATTTGAAAGAGAGTTTTCTAAAGGACCTAACAAAGTCCTTATGTCTCAAAATATATCTGTTGATTATAAGAAATATTTAAAACAAATATGGGTTCCTAAGGATCTACTTTCTAACCTCTCTGGACCCAAGAAAATATGGGTACCAATGTTACCCCTTGCTTAATCTGTCTTGCAAGGAAATTTCTTAAAGAGTTCATGTAAAATCTTATTGTACATGGACAGTGGATTTTTAAAACATATGACAGGATACTATTCTCACGTTAAGAGCTTTTTCAAAGTTGATGGTGGTCATGTCACCATTGGTGACAATGCTGAAGGAAATAATCGTCGGTTTAGGCCAGATTGGTAACCCTAATACTGTATTAATTTCAAAATTACTTTTTGTTGATGGGTTAAAATAACATCTAATAAGAATCTCTTAGTTTTGTGATGATGGATTCAATGTTAAATTTGAAAATGATGCCCATAATGTTTTTAATTCTAAAAATGATTTAATATTTACTTCTCTTGGAAATAAAAATGCCAATGTTGTGGATTTGTATTCTTTAGCTAAGAAAAATGTTTCATGTTTAAATGCTTCTCATAAGGAATCTTGGTTATGGAACAGAATATTAGGACACTAAAATGTGTACTCAAATAGGAAACTAACTAATAAAGTTTTAGTTAGAGACTTAACTAAATTATAATTTCCTCTTAACAAAGTGTGTAATGATTTTTGAAAGGGAAAACAACACAATGTTTCTTTCAAACAAATGAAAAAAGTTTCTACTACTCAACTGCTTGAGTTGGTTCACATGGACATGTTTGGACCATCAATATTTTTAAGTTTAAATGGGAAGCACTATGTTTATGTTCTTGTAGAAGATTTTTCTAGTTACACTTGGGTATACTTTCTGGATCACATAAGTGAATCTTGTTCTTATTTTATCAAATACTCCAAGTCTTTATAAAATCTCAGTGGACTTAGAATTGTGACCATGAGAAGTAATCATGGACGTGAGTTTGAAAATTAGGAGTTTGAATCTTATTACTCACACAATGGCTATTGTCACAGTTTCTGTACTCCTAGAACACCTCAACAGAATGGAGTAATGGAAAGAAGAAATATGACCCTTCAAGAGATTTCTAGGAAAATTCTCAATGAATATGATTTGCCAATTTATTTTTGAGAGGAGGATGTAAATACATCTCACTATATTATCAATAGAGTATTAAATTGACTTGTTCTTAAGAAGACCCCTTATGAACTTTGGTATAATAAAATACCTACGGTTAATTACATTATATTTTTTTGTTGCAAAGTCTTTATCGTTAACACTAAGGACAATCTTAAAAAGTTTTCTTCCAAAAGTGATGAGGGAATTTTTCTGGGTAAATCAATCTTGAGTAAATCCAATAAAGTATTCTATAAGAAATCCATATGTCTGGAATAATTAGTTCATGTCAAATTTGAGGAGAATGATTGACATGAACCTAAAACCTCTCTTTAATATCTTGAGGAAGATATGTAAGTTATGGAACCTAATGATAAATATAGTGAACCCCCAGTAAAAGTAACCAGTTCTGGGAATCTTCCAGAATCTGAACCTGTTGAGTCTGAACCAACAAACAACTTTGAGGAATCTACTTAGACCCTTTATGTAGGCATTAAGACTCTTAAGAATCATACTTTAGATGATATATTTTGTGATCTAAATAGAGGGACACAAACTAGATCTTCTCTAAGAAACAAGGTTGAACATCAAGCCTTTCTTTCATAGCATGAACCCAAATATATTAATGATGCAATCAATGATGAATTTTGGGTGATATCTATGCAAGAAGAATTGAATCATTTTGAAAGAAACAAACTTTGAGAATTAGTAGGCAGACCTAAATACACTTTGACCATAGGCACTAAGTGGGTTTTTAGAAATAAAGTTGGTGAATCTGGAAACATAGTTAGAAACAAGGCTATACTTTTAGCACAAGGATATAGTCAATAGGAAGGGATAGACTATGAGTAAACCTTTTCTCCTGTGGATAGACTAGAAGCCATTAAGATATTACTTGCTTATGCAGATCATCTGAATTTCAAACTTTATCAAATTGATTCCAAAAGTGCATTTCTAAATGGGTATATAGTTGAAGATGTATTTTTTGAACAACCTCCTAGTTTTACAAATCCCCATTTTTCAAATCATGTCATCAAACATTTTAAAGCTTTATATGTTCTGAAACAAGCTCCATGGTCTTGGTATGAGAGTCTTAGTTCTTTTCTTCTTTCAAAAGGTTTTACTAAATGAATAGAGGATCATACTCTTTTTATTAATAGGATTTCCAAAGATTTTTTAATAGTAAATATTTATGTAGGTAACATTATTTTTGGATCCTCTAAATTTTCTAATGTACTGATTTTTAAAAAATGATGCAAGATGAATCTGAAATGAGTTTAATGGGGGAACTTAAATTTTTCCTTGGATTTCAAATTTTTTAACATAAAAATGGTATTGTTTTAAATCAAAGTAAATATACAATGGAATTCTTGAATTGTTTTGTTCGGACTGCAATAAAGGTAGTGATACACCCATGAGTACCACCTGTAAGTTGGATGCTAATGAAACTGGTAAACGAGTGGATAAAACAAACTATAGACTTATGATTGGGAGTCTGCTATACCTTAATACTAGCATACTATATTTTATGTTCAGTGTATGCATGTGTGCTCATTTTCAATCAAATCCTAAAGAGTCTCATTTAATAGATGTTAAAAGGATTTTTAAATATCTCAAGTATACTTCAAACTTAGGACTGTTTTATCCAAGAGGACAATCATTTGACCTAATAAGTTATTCGGATGCTGATTTTACTGGTTACATTTTATATAGAAATATCACCTATAGAACATGTCACATTTTAGGCAAGTAACTAGTGTCTTGGTGCAGTAAGGAACTGAATTCAGTTTCATTATCTATTGCCAAAGATGAATATATAGCTGCTGGTAGTTGTTGTGCTCAAATTTTGTGGATGAAACACACTTTACTAGATTATGGATATCAATTCAAACATATATCTATAAAATATGATAATAAAAGTGCTATTAAAATCTCTAAATATCTAGTATCTCATGCTAGGAAGAAGCACATTTATGTAAGAAATCACTTTTTGAGAGATCATTATCAAAAGGGTGATATCACTCTTGAATTCACCAGTACTAAAGAATAATTGGATGATATATTCACAAAGCCTTTGAATTATGAGTGATTAAACTACATCAAACATGAGATAGTAATGATAAACTATTGAGGCTTGAAACCTCACAGTTAGATATCTTATTGTTGGACCTTACCAATAGGACCTCACCGTTGCACCTTACCGATAAGACCTCATTGTTGGACCTTACCGATAGGACCTAACTGTTGGACCTTATCTATAGGAACTCACTATTGGACCTTACCGATAAGACCTCACCATTGGACCTTACCATTAGGACCTCACTATTAGGACCTTACCGATAGGACCTCACTGGTAGGACCTTACCGATGACGCCTTACCGATAGTCAACTTAAGTCTGGGAATTTTGCATTTTTGAACTGGAATCTAAAATGTTTTTAGTTTTATTTATTTCCTTTACATGATTTTTTTTTCGATCCATAAATGTTAAAATTAAAATACATAAAACATCTCGATCCACATCATACCCTCTCCCAAATTTTTTTCTACTGAACCTAAAACCTCTACTGAAACCCTCGAACCGATCCATATTGATTGCTAGATTGAAGAGGCCGCTAGTCTGTGATAAAGGGGATGCACCGAATCCAAAGAGACATAGAGATGAGTCTAGTAGTGGAATAAGATAGTGTAAAAGGTTCCTAACCTACATTTATCAAAGAGGAAAATAGTGATTGAGAAGGAACTTAGCTCGGAATGGCTGCTAACGAGCCGGTCTTTAGTGTTGAAGGATCCTGAAGTACAAGGTTGGGTCAAGTGCTTTGAAAACAATGATGGACCTTATTATCCAAATATTGTGAAGGAGTTTTATGAATATCTAAGCTTTGAGCAGTCCGAGGATGAGCACAGAATGTCTTCACAGGTGAATGGAGTAAGTGTGAGCTTCTCCCCTGATGAATGGGCTGAATGATTGAGAGTACCACATGAAGGGATTTTTGAATATTACTCAAAAGTGGTGCCTACCACTACTGAGTTATTATGTTAAGAATAAGCTATGGCTGAACTTACAGGGAGTGGGATCCCTAGAAAAGTTATTGCTATGGATATAGAAGTAGAAGACAAGCTATTGTTTAAGTTTTTCCAGTATGTTTTGAGTCCCATGAGATGGGACTTTGTAACTTTAACGTTTCAGGATGTTTTTCAATTGTATTAATTGAATCATGAAGTGAAGATCAACTTATGTAGGATGTTGATGATTCAACTAGAATATGTGACCAAGCCCCATTACAAATCTAATGCCATGTTTCATGCTAAGTTGATATCACTTATATTGAAAGTGAAAGGAGTTGTTAGATCTAAGGAGTAAATTGTTATTATGGGGGATAACCATTGAATCACCAAAGTGATTTTCAAGTTGACAAAGATCATTTAGAATCCATGGCGGAGGAGATGGGTGAATGATGAGGCAAAGTTATATTAAGAGTTTAACCTTGTGGATCATCCTAATCGGCCTAAGAATTAGAAAGACCATGGTCTTAAGACTGATGAATTTGAGCCTTCCTATTCAGACGAAGAAGGAGAAGAAGTTTTTGTTGTGCTAGAAAAAAAGTATACTCCTATTGATGAAAGGAGTGATCCTGACCTTCCCTCCAACACTCAAACTTGTTTTGTATCCTTTGGTGTGCCCAGTCCACCAAAAAGATTGCCTAGAAGGGAGACTGTTCTAAGGGATAGTGATGAGGAAACCGGGGAAGAAGAAGGGGCTGAAAATGTCTTAAGAGACATTAGAGATACCTCAGATGAGGATGAGTACTCTGAGTCAAGTCATGGTGACATTGAAATAGCTTATTTTGAATGTTAAGAGGAATATATAAGTCTTATTCCTCTAATATGACAAACATAAAGGGTAGAAAGTGGATATTAAGAAGTTTTTGATTCAGTTGAAACTGAACTTTCTATAGAAGTAGTTGAAGATTAATTAGAATAAGAAGCAGTGGAACCTCATATTGATGTAGTTTCTCAAGGAGGTATGGCAGAGATGGATATGGTTAATCAAGAGATTGATCCAAGTGTGGGGGAGGAACCTGTTGCTACATGGTCAGTTTCTATTGCTCATGGAATAGAGGACTAGAAAAAAGAGCTTGGATTTGTGGTGTTATGTTTAGATTATTGAAATTCTGAAGATGACCAACCTATTAGAAGTCCTCTAATTCCTACTATTTCATAAACTACTATTGGGAAGCTAGTAGTACTTCTTCCTCGATACTATGTAAGGAAGGAAGATTTGGAATCAATAAAGTCAAATTTGAGAAGCCACATTGATGTGAGATTGGTTGGTTTAGAGAGTGTATGACTCAAAATCAAGAAGCCGCCACTTATACAATGGAAAGTCTAGTTTCTACCTCTCACTAAACTATGTTACATGAGGTTAAGGTATTTTAGAATCATGTACAAGAATTTATAGATTCTATGGAATCACTATAGTGGTATATTTCCAGCTTAGATGCATATATGGATTCAAGAGCTCAGGTGGATAGAGATCTCTGATATTTCAAGAGTGTGGTTCAGTTGTTGGTAACTGTGTTTGAGTACTTCAATAAGTCTATGGAAACTCATGTCAAAGACCATGATGATGATGTGAAAAGGCACATCAGTGATCTGACCAAATCTTTCAAGGAGATAGTGGCTTTCTCTCTGGCACCGCTAGCTGCATCTGCTTCCACTTCAGCATCTCCCCCTATTGATGTAGCGGCCTTCAGATCTGTTGTTAGAGAAGAAGTAGAATGAATCTCCAGTTCCAGTACCCAGGACCCTCAATTTGTGACTCAAGTCATTTCCATTACCAGGGAAATTCATAATCTTGTGGGAGATTACTTAAGTGAAGCTTATCAAGATCAAGAGACCATCAGGGATCAAGTTGAATTTTATTAAAAAAAGGTATATACTAAGCATCAGATGGATGCCCACTTCAAGTTGTTGTTGGAGAAGTTAAAGATCCCCCTGTCACTCAATCCTTTAAGGATCAGGTTAGCAGGCTTAGGGAATTGACTCCTCTCTAAGAGAAATTTATATAGAATAAAGATGATTTTATCTCTGCCATGGAAAGAGTAGGCAGTATTATTATGGATTTCACAAATCTTCTGTTACCCTTTCTCCATGTGGACTACACTCCCATCATTGTTCCTCCAACTTTTCCTTCTACCTCAGCTGCTTCAGGTTCCACCAGTGCTTCTCCTTTGATGAATCCTTCTCAGCCCATCAGAAGCATGACCCCCATGATTCCTCAGAGATCTACTCACTATAGGTATGTTGATGCCTCAGTGGCTACTCCTCCTTCACTACTCACTGCCATCTCTTGGTCTATCCATTCACCTTCATCATATGACTCCTCCACTTACAAATCCAATTCTCCAATGGATATCTCTGATGTTGATTGAGTGTGAACTGTCTTAGCTAATAGGGATCAGTGTATTACTTTTTGTATATTTCACTCCTGTTTAATTAATACAACCCCTCCCTTATATCTCTTTCTGTTATGTATGCCTTTTGTTAATCACAAAGTGAAGAACTATAGTATCATTAATTTATATATTATGACTTCAATTTAATTTAGTTTTAATGATTTACTAATATGTAAATGCTGAAATCACTAATGGAATTTTCATATGTGTTTAACCTTGATTCAAAACTACATAAAACCTACAAATTCAATGACATAATTTGTGATTATAGAAAAGGGGGAGAATGTTCGACTCACCTATTTTGATAATCCCAAATCATGTTTCATTTATATAAAGAATCTTATTTCTCTTACAGGATAATTTTTTATGTGAAAATCATGCTTATCTCAAAGTAATACCTATATACTGTTAATCTCACTACTCTCATTTTAAGCTTACAGTTCAGAATTTATCTAAGTTCAAGGTCACCGATACAAGGTCACTGATACATCATCACCAATACAAGGTCACCGATATAAGGTCACCGATACAAGGTCACCGATACAAGGTCATTGATATAAGGTCACTGATACAAGGTCATCGATACAAGGACACTGATATGAGGTCACTAATACAAATTCAACGATACATGGTCACGGATACAAAGGTCACCAATGCAAGCCTACTATTGAAGGTTACCACTAAAGGTTACCGATGGGAGGTTATGGTTGGAGGTTGTCGATGTGCACTTGCTGTTGAAGCCTACCAATGTGAAGGCTACCATTACCAGTTTACCGATACCCTTACATTTTCAAAATTTTGATATTTTTTTAAAGGCCATATTTGATAACTTTAATGATTCTGACTTAATTAACTCTTATTGTAGACATATCAGGAGACCATATCTTGATAGTACGAGGTACGAAAAAGATTTCACGTGATGTACTTACTTCTATTGTCGGACCTCAAATATGAAAAAGAAGTTCAAGGAAGAAAGATAAATTGAGGCATAGAGAAAACCTAGAAATAAAAGTCCAGAAGTTAAATTCATAAGGGGGAAATTAATAAAAGAACAAGGAAGAACCATTCAATCACCTTCACTGCGAACCCCGAGAACTTCAAGAAGATCATTTCAGGAAAACAACTTGAGTTTTCATTCTATTTCTCATAAACTTTCAATCAACTCAGGAAGAAGAACACTCAATTCGTGAAAGCTAATACCTAGAGTTGTGACACTCTTTTTGGAGAAAAATTCTATAGGTAGACTCAAACATCAAAATCTTCACTTCAAGGAGTCAAAATCTGAACTGCTAAAACATAGATATTTCTAAACTCAATCTTATAGTCTTAGCTCTATTGAGATCATTCATTTTAAATTTCGGAGAAGTGTGTGTGTATGTCTGTTTCACACACCATCTCATGTGCTTAAACTAGAGGATACTGAATATCCTCACATCAAACATCATCTACATTTGTTTCCCACATATAATATTGGAAGAGACTGTGTATGGACTGCACTATATGTTTTTTCCCATGAAATAACTATGGAAGAGGGTGGGAACCCTGGACAGTTTTTGAAAATCGTTGAAAAGCCCGATACAGGTTGTGTATCATGTTTATTTCTAATATAAACTGCTTTGTGGCAGGTGATCACCAAGTAGAGAGGATTAAGTCTCATCTTGATAATGAACCTCTTGTTTTACTTCACTGTGCATTATATTTTGTTATACTCTGTTTTATCTATTTACTACTTCTTATATTTTTTAAAACATAAAATTGTTTTTCTTTCACTTTGATAGTTAGTTTTGATTAGTGTGTGTATTTGTTTAATTCAGTAAACCTGTTTCAAAAGTCGAACATGTGTTTTACACAGATTCAAATGAGGATTAATCACCCTTTGAGAAACCTACTGACAAACTAAACATTTACATCTCTATTTCCTTCATTAACTGGGCCATTTTAAATTTGGGGGATCCTTTTAATATAAGGTTTTAACAGAAATTTTACGTAGGAACTCAATTCACCCCACTCTTGATATTCAACATTTACCAAGATATATGACCAAACATATTTTTTGGAGTTTAGAACTTCATTAGGTATATTTTGAAGATTTGTATGTTTAGTTATTTATGTAATGATTTATTTTTACCTTTGAGTATTACTATTGATGCTTTTGAGAGTAATGTATTATTTCATCAAATGATGTTTTAGTCATATTTCTTATTATGTAAACATGATCTAACTATGTCTATTTTTTATTAATGGATAGACACAAGAAAAATATATTTTCTTCCATTTATAGGCCTTTTGACCAATTTAAAGTTGAATTAGGTGATTTTGGCTTCAAAATCATCTTTAATATTCATTTCATTGTGTATGTGATGATATAGAGGTGAAAATGCTCGAACAAAAAACAAGGGATGAAATTCCACAAACAAATAGAAATGAAATCAAGAACATGCTTCTAATTAAATATCACTTTGATGATGGTGAAAATATCAATTTAATGATTCCTATTTCAATTGTAACACTCTACTATCTTGATATGATTTTATGTAACTCATTTTAATGTATGATTTTTATAGTTTCATAAGAATTTATAGCTATATCTTTACTATGGAATTACTATTCATTATAAAATATAATTCTTATTTGATTACTTTGTTATGGTATATTTATTTTGAGATAAACAACATCAAAATGTGTGGATGAAATTTTTATAATATGGGAACAATGTAACAACCATATATTTAAATATATGAAATTCCTTTTAATTAATAATAACTTGGATAGTGTTTACCATTTGAAACACCAAGATTAAAAAAACAAAATTCTATAACAGAAATATTATTGTATAAAAAATTCTTTTATAACCTAGCCATTAGATGGGCATTTATGAATCAGAGTAACTGAATTATGAAGTATATAAATAATTTTTTTTGGAATAAATCATTACTAATTAATTCATAATAAATACAAAATCATTTTTAATTAAGATAATTTAAAGTTAAATTATAAAAAAAACAAAAACAATTTCATATGCGGACTTTTTAATCATAATTTATTAAGTTAATTACTTTAGATGAATATTATAAATGAAATATACAGATTATAGATTAAATAAAATAAATTAACATTCATATAAAGGTGGTCACTCTATAATTAATTTGTACGAACTTGTTTTATACTAAAAAAATACATTTCCTTTAGAAATAGTTTATAATTATTTTTTATGAGCATATAATGATATATTTTTGTACCTTTTATAAATTTTATTTTATAAAATGGGTTAATCAAGGTTGATATATTGGTATAATGATTAAAAATATCTAAAAAAATTACTTAACCATATTGGATTTATTAATTTCAACCATTATCATCATATATTTTCGAAACTGGTAATATTATTTCACTTAGTTATGGTTATGGCCATTATATTATTTTATCTAAAGTTTAATTAAAAAAGGTCACCCTATCTCACTTCACAGGTTTTCAAAATTTGGATATAGAAAATTATGATATATAAAATAATTTAAATCAAAAAATTTATAAAACATAAACTATATTTATTATATTATATTTTTATAACTTTTAAAGAATGTATAATTACTTCAAATAAATAAATATCGTTAGCATAATAGTTGTGCCAGGAATAGAAAAATCTAGTAATTTATTTTAAAAAAAATAAATGTAATATGATTCAGATGAAAAATGGTGTTCCATGAATTTAATGGATAATTAAAATGTATAATTATTATTAAAATATTTTTTATTTTAATTCCATTTTTGTCTTGATATTTTTAAATTCAAATTTTATGAATTATATCAAAAATTGTCTTAAATAGAATTTACAATTTAAAAATTATTTTTAAATCACTAGAAAATAACAAAATCAAATAATAATTAAAGTTATTTTGATATTTTGATTATATCATAATAGATTCATGTTTTTACCAATTTTAATTTTTATAATTACATTCTTAAACCATATATATTGAAATATATGTTACTAAAATTACAGTTGAATGGGTTAATTAGGGGTAAAATTAAAATATGAGGTTCAAAATGCCACATAAACCTCTTTAAATCTTATTATTTGAAGTTATATTTTACATAAACTCGTTATATTTGAATATATGTTAATTTGATGTAATTTTTATTATGTCAGATATATATTATATATTAATTTTCTAGTTTTTTATGGATTAACACCCCCCTTACGTATAAAAGGCCACAAACTATCCTCCTTTACTCACACAACTGCAACCATTTAGCAGGAAAAATATGTTCCAAAATTATTTTACAACCATATACCCAATTTCCTATAGTTTATTTTCTCCCCAAAAGAGTAACTTCGTGTGATTAAGGTGTAATACATAGGAGGATTCACAAAGAATATGTATAACTCTTTATCGATTGTTTCCATGTTTATTTCTACTTCCACCTCATTCAAATCATCTATAACATTTCTAATATGATACAATAAGTATCTTAATTATACTAAGTTTTTTCTATGTTTAGGGAACAAACCTATATCATCTCTTTTATAATCATATGAAAAATGAAAAAATTTCCCTTTCATATGAGTGAATTATCACCTCAAAAAGTGTTGTTTTTTTTCATTATCCTCATACCAAATTGGTTATTCTGATTTATTTAATTAATATATATGGTATAAATTATATATCTATTATTTTTTATTGATAAATTATTAATTAACTTCTTACCCATCCACATGTTAAAAATGATATTTTTTTTCTCTTTCATGCATGTGGTATACTACCTCCATGATATGATATAAGTCATTTTTCTTGTCAACATTTAATATATGGTTCCAAATTGTATTTAATTTATAAAACACATAATTATTTAATGGTAAATATTATGGATATAATGAACCAATTTAAAGATTTATCATGGTGTCCCTTACATTTTTTTCAAATAATCAATTTAACATCTTCAAAAAATCTATTGTAAAAATAAATAATTTAGTAATTAAACTGGTTATTGTAATGAATAAAGTAAAATAATAATTATGATGGAGTCAAGATAAAAAAATTCGTAACAATGTTGAAAAATAATATAAATTTATTATTTAGGAGTGGGTGAACATATAAAATGAGTTAGAACTTGATGTACAATATTTTCCTTTAAAACCATGTTTTAGTGTTTTCCTTTCAAAATAATTATCATCTATATCCTTGTCCACATAATATTTCAATAATTTTTTTATTTATGTTTAAAACATTTTTATGGTTATTTTTAATAACTTTTTAGTTCCAATAAATTTGATTAAAATGAATCATTTCAAATGATTTACATTGGACTCACTTTGAAATTTCAGAAAGAGTGTGATTAAAATGTCATCTTTCAAAATTTATGATGTTAATGGATTTTATTCAATCATTACCAATATAATTTTTTTTTTGATACCTTTTCAATTAATCATTGTTACTTTCAAAAAATGAATTTCTTCCATATTTTGAAAAAAAATATTAAAAATGCTATCAAAGGAAAATGATATTTTTCCAAGGTTTTTAAAGAAAGGATTGAATGTTATTTTAAAGTTATTAAAATATATGTCAAAATTAATTTATGGATGTAATTATTTTGTAGAGATGAATTCTAATGATACCATTAACCCTATTCCCATGTATTTCTTATGATCAGGTTGATCAATTTATTTTCATGGGAAAATATTGAAATTTTATATATTAGTTTTTTAATATAAATGTTTATGTATAATATTTATTGTATTGTTATTATTTTATTTAATATAATTTAAGAATTTAATTTCATATGTGATGAGATGATCCTAGTTATAGATAGCCCTTTGATGCACTGGTAGGTCTCATGTGGCAAACTATCCTTAGTATTTGGTGTATGTCTACCCAACTATTTATGATGTGATAACACAAGGCTATGATCATATCTTTATAATGTATTAGATGTAGGCCTAGATTTTATTATTATTATGTCCTATATTATTTATTACAATGTTATAAAATGAGTTTATGTTTTACATGTTATTTTTTATATTTTTTCTTTTGATATATTCAATTTTATTGGTGTTGGTCGTTTTTTATGAAATATTTTTGTTTCATAAAATAAGAAAATGTTCATTTATTTAAAAAAATATTTATAATATCATTTGGGTAAGTTGTTTTTAAATAAATTTTATGATATTTAATTAATAATACCTCATAGATTATCATTTTACCTTTATTATTTCATATGAAATAATTTCTGAAAAAGTTTCGCAAAAGATTTATTTCAAATGTTTGTGAGTAATTATTTTAATCTCAATGTTTATTATATGAAAATGAAAACTTTTTTATGCATTTCATTGAATTTGAAATGGATTAATGGGATTAAACTTCTTTTATATCCCTTAATATGTTATTTTCTAATCCCATCATTTAAAATGTTCCTCACATGGCTTATGGAAGTGTAAGAATTATGGAAAGGTCAGTGGTGACACATAGTGAATGAATTTGTAGTGTCAAGAACAAAATTAGGATTGTAATCATATGAAAATATTTTTCCACAAACATTGAATAATTATTTTGGAATAAAAAAATTTAGCTATAATGGGAATAAATTCATTTTTATGAGAAAGAAAATGGTTTTAATATGTATTAGTTTTCATAATTATTTAAATATATAGACCAAGAAATATTATCCAATATGTAATGGATATTTTTTTTAATATGTAATTATTAATTTTAAAATTTAGGTCAGTTTAGTTGGTTCCAAATCCATGATGTTAAGATTATGATTTTAGCACCAACTTTGGGTGTACGAGTTTGAGTTGCTATATTCTCTGTAATTGTGGGTCCCATTTTTCTTTGGGGGTTTCTTTTATGATTATTTATTTTTTAGGAGTAACCATGTGACAAAATCATATTTTTTACAAAGTATGTTATAGTGTATTCCACATGGTTAAGGAAATATTTACAAAATTTTATGTCCTAAACATGAATCCTACCAAGTGTTACTTAAAATGTGAAAAATCACTTTTTTCCCTCCATAAATTTTAACAATCATACTACATTCTCGGCCTCCTATAACATGTTACCACCCCCTTTGGAGTTCAAGGGGAGATCCATTCTTCATCCACTCTTGATTTATGGCCTCATCCTCATGACTTTGATCATATATTAAAGGTATCCCTCCCTCTCATTCTTCCAACCCTTATACTCTCATCCTTTTCTTTTTACACTTATTTTTTCTTCTTTTCAAGGTCCATAAATACTATATGATGGAGGCTTGGGGTTTCAATTATAGTAATATTGTGTTTTATAGTCATTTAATTATTATAGAAGACAACTCTTGAATCATATAGGAATACTCCATGAAAGATGATACATTATGATTTAATTATTCCATGTTTGAATATATGATTCTTTATTCTTCAAATAATTTTTTATTCTTGTGTTTCTTATTATTTGAAAATTTAATTCTATGAATTTATGACTACATTAGATATCTATAACATGATATAGAATGGTTTCCTTACTCTAATTATTTCCATAAAAGATTTTTGTTATGAATTTTTTATATTTCATTAAATATTGATGTTCAAGCATTCCAATCCATTTAATGAAAACACTTATAATAGAAAACATGAAATATTTTCCTTGATTTAATTTTTAATGATGAAATGGTATGTTTATTTAATTTTTTGGTTAATAGGGGTGGTGGATTTATATTTTATTTCTCATAAATGATAAAAAAATATTTTGTTTAATAATTATTTTTCAAGTAATTTATAAAGTTTAAATTTCATTCCATGAAAATGACAGTTAATATTCACTCAAATTTAATAAATGGTCGTTATTGACATTAAAATTTATGGTGATATGTTATAAGAGACTCTTTGATGTATCCTTATTCACATTCAATCTTATTAGGGTTCTGTAAAAATATTTTATAATTTTATGATGTAGAATACATATGTTTTGTGTAAGGGTGTTGGTTGTGAGATTGATTTATGGATTGTGATTTATTAATGCAATATGGATTAATTGATATCTCGTCCCCACTTCTGATTTATCATTGGATCCCATATAACCTATTCAGAGATTGATATTATTCTATAATAGAATATGAAACACATAGAATAGTTTCCTCTCAAGTAAAAAGTATAATAGTAAATGGAGTACCCCCAAGGATTATAGTAGGGAATAGATGGATAACTTGCTATTTTATTTTGATGAAGGATAGGGAGGAAATTGGTCCAATATATATATATATGATAATTTCTAGGATTATCAATCATTATAATATAATCTTTTTCCAATCACACACAATATTTGGTTTTTTATTGAATATATTTTAACCCAATACTTTAAAATATATTTCATTAAGAATAAATTTAATTTTTTGATAGTTTGTGATGCACACAACACCAGGTTTAAACAAAACATTGATCAGTCATGCTTTACACAATAAATTTAAAAATAAACTATAAAACATTAAGAAATTTTTTTGGAAATAATAAAATTCTTTTTTGAAATATGAATACCTTATTTATAATATGGTTATTTTTTGGTATATTTCTAAAATATTTCATATTCCGATGGATAGTAAAAAACAATGAATTTTAATTAAAAAATAAATTTTTTAAAAACCACTAAAATTTTAATTTATATTTTTAATTATTTTTAATATAGAATTATATAAATTATATATCAATTAATCCAACTAAGGTAATTTTCATAAATTTCATGTTAAAGTTTTGATATTAAAACCTTGTAAGCATTTTAATATTTTCACTTTAAAAACATGTTTTCTCATTATGTATGCTAAGAAAATATTGAATTAAATTTAGCCACTTTTAAGTGTTTAATTTGATAAAATGGAATCTATATTTGGAATATATATAATTTCTATTATCTAATATGGTAAAATTACTTTTTGACCATAATTATTATTGAAAACAGGTAAAATTAATTACTATGCTGAACATTAAAACAAGGCTTTTCCTATTGCATGCATTTGTATTAAAATTAATTTTACAAACACATTGTAACAATATTTTATAAATTATATTTAATATTATAAATAATTATATATAAATTATATACTATATATAATTTTAATTGGTTTCTCAATGGAAAAATTACCAAGGTAAGTAAAATGATACAAGTTATTATAGTAAAAAATATAAAAGGGAAAAATTGAGTAAACATAAAGATTAATGAATAAAAATAACAAAATATATTTATTTTTATTTTATGGAAGTTTTTATTAACCACATAACCCCCCCCCCCATTATTATTAATCTATTTTGGAGGCACATAAAGAAAGGGAGACCTTCCAATAGTGAATAAATCTAGGCATTTACAAAAATGTCACTCATCCTGAACTATAAAATAGAACTCACTCCTCTCACTTTTTCAAACCTATCTATTCATTTTTTTCGACAAAAACCCACCCAAATAACTTACCAACTTCCCTAAAATCATCATATAATAATTTTTTTAATAAGTATTACCAAGAAAAGAATTAGTGAAAACATAAGAAGGATACCTGAAGAAGAGGCAATGTTCTTCAACGAGAACTTCAATATTATTTCTTCCACTGAATCCATGAATAATTATTATACCATGACAGTATAATATACTTGTTATTTCCTAAATATTTTGATGTTTTTATAATAAGGTCATTAACTACCACAACCTCCATTTCCATCAATTGGGTTACTAAATAATTGTTCTTTTGTATGGTAGACTATCGCCTCATGAACCGTTGTCATTATTTTTCCATTACCACCACTCAAGGTTGGTTATTATAATAGATATAAATTATATATGTAATATATATAACATAATTATAAAACTACTAGAATTATATCTTATATGACCTATTACTGTCTATGCCATAAGAGACACGATAACAACACACGTGTGTACGACAGACTACCACATCACAAAGTGATGTGATTCGTCATTCACTAAAGCTTCACAGAGAAGGTGATAGAGATACATTTAATGATTATATATGATGTTAATGAAATAATTATGATATTTATTACACAATTATAATTTTGTAATTAATATATATATATATATATATATATATTCTTTATAGTCCACTCACATTAAGATGATAACGTCGTTCGTGTACATAGGGACTACCATATTCACGTAGCAATGTGAATCTCTTTCCATCACCTCATTTAAAGACTCGTCTTTTGTAAGGATTATAAATAATTGTATATATATTTCCAAATCTAAGAACTAAGATAGAATGTGATTTTGAGGCCCAGTGTGACCAAAATTTATTTTATAAAAAATTAAATATATTTTATATTGGGTGCTCGCGGTTTCTTGAAAAGGTATTAGTCTTAATTGGAATATTAGATTCGAAAGTTAAGACCATGGTTGAGTCCATAACACATATTTTACTATATTATCAACCTAAAATAGGCTATCATGCGGAGTTCATATATCTATCACGTTGGCGATGCGCGCAGTAGTTTAATTATTTATTTATTTAATGGATCCATTAATTTTAACCTAAAAGAAACTAAATAAGAACAATCACATGGTAAAATTTTATATTGTAATCTACATAAACCCTGTGAGGATTATAGAGATTATATTCATCCATATATTATTGAATCACATTGAATGATGATGATATTATGGATCAAAGGAGATTGGGACACAGAAAATGCAATGACTTTCTTCGATCATTGGTCAGTGCATTCATCGAGGGATAAGGGTCCAGACTATAGTTAGGACTTGTATACTAGTGTTTTAAGATCTTTTTAATAACTTTATTGAATATATTACTCCATTATATTAATCTACACAATTTTTGTATCCTTGGAATGCTCCTATATACGAATTTAATTGTGTTTTTAATGTTTTCTAACTCAAAAATCCCTGATCTTGATTGTTGACCAAGAACTCATGGACAATGATGGTTAGATATCTATTCCTATTCCTTGTTTTCAAATTATTCAGTGGTTGGACCCTTCTATCTCAAATTGACATTTTTGGAAGTCAATGGGCTTGATTAGACATGTAGACTCATGATGGATTCATGAGAGAGAGATGAATCAATGAATTAAGCACAGATCTGGGATGGTTGCAGGTTGTGGATGATCGTTTGGATAGTCCATAGCCAAATCTTCAAAGATGGAAGTGTATAAGGAAATGATTTCTTGCAATTCACCGCCATGGAATGATGGTGTCTAATTTCTGGTGAATGATGGTCAGAAACTATGATCCACTGCCAAATACACTATTTTCAAGTGGAGATAGGGCCGAAATCCAAGTGGTGAGGATAAATTTGATGTGTATATTTTGAATAGGGAAATCTATGAAAAATAAAAATATATTATGTGTACCATAATGAACACACAGTGTGTAGAACCTTGGCAATAGTAGATAGGGTTTTGGGAATTCATAAGGATGGAACAATATGTATCCCTCCAACACATCATGTACCTCATCCCCTGGTGGATGAGCTATCCGGTGGATCACATGGGTAGGACTCTGTGTGGAAGTTCACAGATAGCCACACAAACATATTCTAAATTACATAGACATGGGGTTTAGTACATGGAAACAATTTCAAGTACACAGACACGGGGTGGCTACACGGGCACAACCTAAGAACACGAGTGGGACCTCAAGTGGCATGAGAATTCCATGTATATATTCTACACACCATATAAACCTACATAGTTGGAGATCCATGTACCTCGAGTGACATGTCTAGGTCAAAGATCAGGACCACAAATCGTGGGTTCCCCTTCATGGTGTGTACCCCTTGGATCATTTTTAGGAAACTTTAATCTCTCATATCTCCTTTGTTTAGACTCATATTTTGGCCCACACGTATCTTATCCTCATTATTTTTTTATATAGAATGTGATGGTGCCCTTAGTTGTGGATTTTGGGAAATGATGTGGAATTTCCTAGGAATAGTTATAGGTTAGGCGATGCTTGATAACTTTTAGAGTGGAACCCTCCAATTGGGCTAGACATGGGTCATTTACCAACTCTAAGAGTGGAACCCTACTCTCGTCATAATGCATGGTTCTTCTACAGAATCATTGATTAGAACCCTCCATTTGGGAAACGTATGTGTCTTTGATGACTTTTACACTGAAAATCCCATCTTGGTAGGGCATGGGTCCTCTACCGACTCTTAGAATGGAACCCGCCTATCATCCCATTGCATGGGTCCTCTATATAATACCAAGTGTAATTATACTGGTGGGATGGGAATGGGTACTCTACCATCTCTTAGAGAGGAACCCTACTATTATTATAGGGCATGGTTCCTCTACAGACTCCTCAGTGGATCCCACAAGGTGGGATGGCATGGGTCCTCCAAAACCTTTAGAGTGAAACACATGAATTTGCCTAGTCATGGTTCCTATACCAAATCCTTGAGTTGGACCATCCTATCGACATAGGTTATGGGTCCCCTACATACTCTTGATTAGAACCAACCAGTTGGTTTTTCATGGGTCCTTAATGACATTTATAGTGGAACCCTCTAAATGTGTTAGGCATGGGTCCTCTATAGACTCCTAGAGTGGAACCCTCCTATCAACACAGGGTATGTGATCTCTATAGTCTTTTGAGTGGAACCCTATAGCTGGTATGGTCATGGGTCCTTGATGACTATAGTGATAACCTCCTATCAGTATAGGGCATGGTTCATCTATAGAACCTCTAGCTAGGCTGGGCATGGGTTTTTAGTGATCATAGTAGAACCCTCCTTCTATGATGGGCATGGGTCCTCCATCGACTATCACAGTAGAACCCTCTTGTTTTACTAGTGCATGGATCCTCCGCCTATAGATTTCTCCCTTCAACATTTATGCATAGTGAAGAGGCATGACTTGACCTGAAAGGTTAATTATGAACATACATGTGATATGTTGGTCATTATTGTTGGACTTTTGGAACTGTTGGTGACTATTTTCATGGGATGGGTTGTGACATGGAGATCCCCCTTTTCTTGCAATTTGGATTCATTAACTGAGAATATATATATATATATATAACTCTATATTCATACCTTAGGTTTTTGTTACACTCATTCCACAAGATGGAAATACACATGGGGTATGCCACGTGATTTTTGTGTTTATCTTCTCATAGTTGGATGATTTTAGTATCCTGCTATAGAAATAAAATAATCAATGCATAGTTCATATAATCATGATTTTGATACCCCTATGCTTTAATTAGGTTACTATCTATCTTTTTTTGTATTATGATACATTATTTCACTATTTTCTTCATCGTGTTCTATCTATGGTCTTTCTATTATGGTTTAATCTCTTACTTCTCCCCCTTTAGATTTATGGATGTTATTCTAGGTATGTATATACTCAACCTTACATGGTATTTTCCCACATGATTTTTTGTCTTATATAGATGGTAGATAGGTTGTAGGTGACTTCAAAGTATCTTATACATACCAGGTACATTGGACCGCATATGGTGGAAACTGCTTGGAGCTCAGGAGATGGAATCTCTCAGCATTTTACTTACTAGTTCTTTCAGGTTGGGACACATTTTTGGTGTGGCATATATTTTTTTCAATTATGTTTTAGTTTACATTTTTATAATCTTGAACTGTCAAGATTTTTTACATGCATGGTTGTTTCCCTAGTGTTTTCATTTCTTAAATCGACTCCTCTACACAACTTCATCGAGACGGTTGTGTGTGAGAAACAAGGTACATAGAAAATATCCTCCCTCCTATAGTTATACCTTCAGTGATAGTCATTATCCCCTAGCCTATAGAGGTGGAATTGGGGTAGTTGTGGCTCCATCCGTTTCTTGGTTCGGGTCATGATAGTTTGGTATCAAAGTTGGTTCGATCCTTCATATTGTATTTTGAGTTCTCCCATTATGAGGATTTTATTATGTTTAGGGAAACAATTTCAATGTGTCTCAAGTGTGGATATTATGCCTAGGAACCTAGTGTTGTTATAGGAAGTTGATGTATCCATTCACATGGTCTTAGAGTACTTTCTTGTTATCATAGAATAATGACACATTGGTTATAGGGATCAGTGGTACATGCATCATATAGGATTGAGTATTTGACTGTCCTTCTTGAGTTAGGTCCTCATTGGTATATATATATATATATATTCTCATTTGAACATGGTACATCTCAATCACTTTCTAGATACCTGTGTGAACACATCCAACAAATTTAAAAATATTCGGATTGTGATAAAAATATGATGATTGATGAGGTCTTAGTTTAGGGTTCATCTTATGAGATCATTTCCTCAAGTTAGGATGGTATCAGTACACTCTCAAATATAGCATCATACCATCCCAGTAGGGTAGTATAAATATGTGAGTAAGAATTTTTCCAAATTTTATTTCCAACACTAGAGACCGTTGAGGTTCTGGGTTGTTTTAATTCCTTAGGCACTTGCATTTTGGTTTAACTAAGTGATTTGAGTTTTCAAAATTTTGTAGATCCCAACCAATCAGATGGTTTCATTCACAACCAGTGATCTTTGTTGAGAATTAGTTGTTTTCGATGGTACAATAACATGAGACACCCATGTGGACAACACATTATAGGTTCTAAAGACAGGGACCACCCATGTCCCATGTTGAGATAGACTCCCATCCAAGGAGGTTGTGGTCAGGTCTGATCTTTTTGCTTGGATATTTTTCTCAGTTACGATACCACTCATTGGTGGTCCTCTCTGTGAGACCTACATAGGATGTTTTTGGGTGGCAGTAGAGTCCTATGATGGAGATGTTTTACTTTGTAATCATACATGTAAGGGATAGGGAAACATCTTTCACCAATACTCATCCTTGAGACATGATTCAAATCCATGTGGGTGAGTCAATGTCATCCCAAAGAGGATAGTATTGAGGTATAGTGGATTTATTTGGATTACATAATCAGGATGTGCATATATGATGGGGCGTTAGAGTAGGCCCTAGTTGTGGAGAGTATGTAGGAATGGTAAAATATGATCCCCATGAAGATTGAGCTTCTATCCAAGAGGCTCGAGTATGGGTAGGGGTACAACAGATGTGACTGCTTCTTGAGTTGTATTTGTTAGCACGGGGTTGGAAGTAACATTTCCCTGTGTGTAGCCTCTATTTGAGACCTAGTGATACCATAGGTGGACCTTTTCTTCTACCCTTTTATTGGAGGACCTGAAGAGAGGATCAGTGTTCATACATTCATACCAATGGGATGACCTTAATTTGTGAGGGGAGAGAGCCTCACACCACATCTTCCCATAGTGGAAATGATGCCTTTTGATGTTTTCCTCAGTATGGAATGTTCATAAAAATACATCATTATATGTTTTCTACCAGTGAGTATAAGTTCTTCTAAAATGTGGGATGGAGTTTTTATCTTTTAAGAGGATTAATCCCGAGATATAATTGGATGAGTTCATTCATGGATGGTTATAATCAATTTAGCAGTTGGCTAGTATTACCATTAGAATAATAGATTTTTTGAACTCTATGATTCCCATAATGATGGTGGGGTATTAATACATTTTATGTTTACCTCCCCACCATGAGATTGAACTTTATTTATACTTTCACTAGGTAAGGCCCAATTTTAACATTAGCACATCAGATAACCCCATGGGGATTCGAGAGACAATGGGGCTGTTGGAGGGTCTACAGAGGTAGGGCTTTGTAAGTCATAGTTATGCACCTATGCAACCCATTGTTGTTCAAGAAAAATGAGAATGGAATATTATGGCTTCACATGAATTATATTCTCCTAAACCAGACCACGATAAAGAAAAAGTAACACTTTTGAGGGTTAACAACCTCTTGACTAGTTGCATGGGGTGAGGTGGTTCTAGAAGACTGATCCTAGGTCCATCTACCATCAGTTGAGGGTTCAATATGATGATATTACAAATATGGAATTTAGATGTTTCTATAATGACTATGAGTTCTTAGTGAATCTTTTTGGTGTGATGAATTCCCCCACCATGTTTATGTATTTGATAAACCAGTTATTTCAGTTGTACTTAGACTAGTTTGTGGTAATATTCATCGATGACATGCTCATCTACCCTACATCAGATGAGGCACATACAGATCACTTGTCGATGGATCTATATTTTAATCTAGAGCACTATCTTTATGGGAATCTCTAAAAGAACAAGTTTTCAATTCGTGAGTTACAATTTCTGGGTCATTTTATTTCTAATAATGGTTTACACATTGGAAAAAAAAATTGATGTAGTTATTTCTCATGATCCACCAAATAGTGTTCCAAAGGTATGGAGCTTTCTTAACTTCGATGGGTATTACAAGAGGGTTGTGGAAGACTTCTCCAGGATAGAAACACCTTTGACCACCCTGATGCATAAAGGGAAGTCATTTACCTCAACTAAGTAGAGTTAGATTGCCTTCAAGGATTTTAGACTGAGGCTTACAAGTTATCCATTATTGAGACTACCTGAGGAAGGTATGGATTTCATATTTCATTGCACCGCCTCATAAAATGTTCTTGGTTTCCTGTTGATGTTGTGGAAGGTAGTTATCACACGTGGTTTGAGACATTTGAGACCCCACAAGAAGAACTATGTGTATCACGAACAAGATATGGCAGCGGTAGTCAGTTCCCTGAGGATGTGGAGTCACTACCTTCTAGAATAGCCCTTTATAGTTAAATAAGACCATTAGAGTTTAGGTATGTATTTATACAGAGATACACGAATATGAGACAGCAGCGGTGGTTAGATTTCTCACCAGACTATGAATTTGAGATAGTCTATACTCTATGGATGGTGGATATATTAGAATATGCCTTTATCATGAATTCCCATGCTCTCTGGGTGCAAGTGGCTTTAGAGTAGTTATCTTCCTTACAGATGACCCTAGTGAAGCAGGAGGATACAACTTTTCTATAACCATTGGCATTAACTCCTCCAGTTCTCAATAGTATGAGAGAGTCCCAAATGGGATACATTGACTATGAAGTCTTACTTGACCATATAACCATAAGTGATTCACCATATGGATATTCTGAAGGATGGAATCACGTCACCTTTTTTTAGGGATGGACGGTGGTCCCAGCCACTATACAGGACGAGGTGATGTGATAGCACAAAACGTCTCCCCTAGTTACACATCTCGGTGTGGGTAAGATGTATATAAACCTTAAGCGGTAGTTTTTGTGGTTTGGAATGAGATATATCATAGCTGAGTTTATCTCTCGATGCCTCTCCTATCAGTATGTGAAGGCTAAGAACTATGTTTTGTTTGGTTTTTGTAGCTGATTGAGGTCATAGAGTGGAATTTTGATGAAATATCCATGGACATTGTGATGGAACTTCTACATAAAGTGATGTTCTATGACACCATCTTGGTGATATTTGTTCGAATAATGAAATTATAACCATTTATCACTATCAGGGATAAGAGTTCGATGGAGATTCTGATGCATTTGTACATATGGGAGATCATTTTCCATTATGAGGTACCCTTGAAGATTATCTCATGTCTTGATGCATGGTTTACATCATGATTCTAGAGTAGCATAAATTTGGAATTTGAGACCCAAATGAGGATAAGTACATTATTTTACCACTAGACTGATTTCCAAACTAAGAACACTATTTAGGTGTAGGAGGATGTACTGAGGGATTACGTGTGAGACTTGGACCGGAGCTAGGAGGATCACTTTCCATTTTTATAGTTTGAGTAAAACAACAGATACCAATCTATCATTGGCATGGAAAATTTTTAGGCCCTATACAAGAGACACAACAGGTCACCCTGGTGATGTAAAGCGATTGGGGATACATATCTTGTGGGCCCAGAGATGGTGCATGTGACGACAGAGAAGGTCCAGGACTTCCATGAGCAGATTAGGATGGCCCATAGTAGAAATAAATCTTACATAAATTGTGATCATCTACTCTTGTAGTTTGATCAGGGAGAACATGTTTTATTTGATGTCTCCCCATGATGAATATTTAAAAGGATCAGCTGGGGAGGAAATCTATCCTTGAGGTTCATTATGTTGTTTTATATTGTGAAGAGTGTTAAAATGTTTTCTAACCACCTCTCCCTAGCCCCAAATCCGGAGCGGGAACATAACATATTCCACATGTCACAACGGAGGAGATACATTCCTAACCCCATGCATGCCATCGACTCGGGTGAGATGGACATTGAGGATGGATCCACTATGGTGGAACACCCGATTGTGATCAAGGATTGGCAAGAGAGGACCATTCATGGCTGGACCATGCCCTTGTTTCACATGTTGTGGCAACACACGAGTGTTCAAGGGAGCTCCTGAGAGCGGGAGAGCCATGTGCGAGCTTAGTGTTTGAATTTTTTCTTACATTTTTTTTCAGGGATGAAATAGTCTAGCATAGTTCATTTAGATATCTCACAAATTAGCGGTAAATTCAAAAAATTAATTAGTTATTAAATTAATTCATTAATTCAATTTAACTTAAACAAAATTATATAAGAATATTGTCATGGATAAATCTTTAATGGTAATACACATAAACCATATGAGGATTGCATAACTCATATTTCTCATTCCATTGGTGAACCCCATCAAACAATGACGAAGCATTGGATTAGAGCAGATCAAGACACAGATAACACAATGGCATCATTTGATCCTTGGAGATTGTATTCTTCAATAAAGAACAATCCAATATCCAGATAAGAATTTTCAATTTTTGGTCTTCATCTTTTCATATTAAATTGACTGAGTATATCATTCCCTTCTATTTATATGTGCTAATTGTGGATCCTTGGAATTACCATAAGTATAAATTTAATTGGGTTTTCAATTTTTTCTAACCCTAAAATCCCTGATCTTGATTGTTGGCCAAGAACTCTTGGATGGTGATGGATAGAACATTGTTATTGTGAATTTACCCCTCAATTTATTTTCATTCTCCACTGGTTGGACATCATGGTCCCGTTTAAATTTTTCTCAATGGTACCCAACCTGATTAGACCCCTGGAATCATTTCAGATACATAAGAAAGGGTCAAATCATTGAATCAAGCATAAATCAGGGACATTTGCATGTTATTGATGATCATTTGGATGGTCAGTAGCTAAATCATCTAAGGAGAGAGGATCTAAGGTGATCTGTTCAAGAGACACACCCCTACGGAATGATGAGATCTGATTTCCAAGTGAACAATGTTCAAAAACTAAGATCCTTGAATAGATCCACTATTTTTTTGGTGAAGATAGTGATATAATCAAAGTGGAGAGGCCAAATTTGAGTTCTAGGTCTTGGATATAGAAAATATATGAAAACCCTGACTACATTCCATATTTCCTAATGAAAAAAAGCATATATCCCCTTGGATGTGATGACTGGAGTTTTGGGAATTCATAAGGATGGCATGTCATGTATCCATCCAACATGCCTTGTACCTCATCCTTGGGTGGAAAATTTGGTTGGATGATCACATAGGAAAGACTCTATGTGGGAGTACATGGCTAGGAACACCATTGTGTACTGAATTACATGAACATGGAGTCAAGTACATGGACATAGGGTCAAGTACACAAACATGGGGTCATGTACATGAAAATATGGTGGTAACATAGGCACATCTAGAGAACATGGGTAAAACCCATAGTGTCATGAGTAAACTGTGTATGTCCTATACACACTATGTAACCCTACATGGTTTTTGAGTTCTCTGAATATAGGGACACGATATGGTGAAAGTGTGGGACCACACACAATGTGGGTCCCCTACATGTTGTGTACCCCTTACCTTATTTCTAGGAAACTTTAATCCCACATTTCTCAATAATTTGGACTCAGATTTTGGATTGTGAGTAGCCTAGCCTGATTTGTTTTCGTGTAAAGCATGATAGTACCATCAGATGTGGATTTTGGGATAGACTATGAAATTTTCTAGGAATCAATCTTCGTTAGTGGATGCTAGATGACTTTTAGAGTGGAACCATCCATCCATTCTGGCCAGGTGTCGTCTACTGAATCCTAGAGTGGAATCCTCATTTTATCACAGGGCATGGGGCCTCTACAAACTCCCAAGTAGAACCCTCCAAATTTGAGGGTTATGGGTCCTCAATGACTTATAGAGTGGAACCCTCTAGCTTGGTTGGGCATGGGTCATCTACTAAATCTAAGAGTGGAATCCTCTTGTTAGCACATGGCATGGGTCCTCTATAGAATCCTGAGTGGAACCCTCTACCTAGGATGGGCATGGATCCTATACTAGCTCCAAGAGTGGAACTATCCTATCAGCACATGCCATGCAGTCTCTAAATACTCGTGATTAGAACCCTCCATATAGGTTGGGTGTGGGTCCACAATGGATTTTAGAGTGGAACGCCACATTTGGGTCAGTCATGGGTCCTCTACTGACTCCTAGAGTAGAACTCTCCAATCATCACATGGCATGGGTCCTTTATAGACTCACAAGTGTAACACTCCAACTAGACTGGGCATGGGTCCTTGAAGACTTTTAGAGTGGAACCCACTAGTTGGGCTGGGCATTGGTCCCCTATAGACTCCTATAGTGGAACCATCCTCTCAACACAGGGCATGGGTACCCTATAGAATCCAAATTGGAACCCTACAACTGGGTTGGGCATTGTTCCTAGATGACTAGAATGAAACCCTACCATCAACATATGCTATGATTCCTCTACAAACTTCCAAGTGGAACCCTCAAGTTGGGTTGGTCATGGGTCATCAATGAATAAAGATTAACCCTACTACTTGGCATTGAATATCAGAGTGTAACCCTCCTATTGTACCATAGCATGGGTTATCTACCTAGAGATTATGTTCCCTAGACTATGTGGTATAGTGATAAGGCATGCATTGACTTGGACAGATACTTCTGAGCTGTCAATTGAGATGTTGGGCATCATTATTAGATTTTGGAACTATTAGTGAATCTTTTCCTAGGCGAGTGTATGAGATATATATCCCCTTTCTTTCTCATTATAGATTTTTTGGTTGATCATATATATATATATATATATATATATATGTATACTTCTATATACATACCTTTGGTTTTGGTCACTCTCTTTCCACGAGATGTGAAGACGTGTGGGGTATTCCACATGATTTTCATGTTTACTTTCTCATGGATAGAACAATTCTCTATCCTTATATGGATAGCTAAGACTTGATGTTTAGTTTATCTAATCACTCTATTGAGCCCCTATTCCTGGATGTGGTTACTCTTTCTCTCTACCTCTCTTAGTTTGGGTTGGGATTTTCTGTTTCACTGCTTTCTGCATCTTTTGCTATCTACAGTTTTTATATTCCTATTTTATCTCTTAATTCTCCCCTTTAAACTTTTGGGAATACTACTGGGTATTTATATATTCACTCCTAATTGGGAATTTTCTGAACATGTCATTTCTTTTTTAGATGATGGCCAAGTATTCAGTGACTTCAAGGGATCATAGGAATACTTCGTACTTGGAACCACATAAAATGGTCACATCATTGAGATCAAGAGTAGGCCCCTATCAACATTATACATTCCATTCATTCAAGTTGGTACATATTTCTAGTTAGTCATATATTGTCCCCCTTTACTTTTCAGTTTACACTATCGTACTCTTGTACATTCCAGAGGTTTCACATGAATGGTTGTTTCCCTAGTGTTTCTAATCCTTTACTTTCACTACGATTTTCATTTTCATTGAGATTTTTTTGTGTGATCATATATGTACTTATTAAAATGACTCCCCATGTTATTTATTCCTTCAGTACTATTTACCATCCCCTGGACCGTGGAGGTGGGTTTGGGGTTGTTTTGGCACGTGCCCCATCTTGTGTTGGGTCCTGACACCACATTAAATGGATGAAATATATAAGTATATAATATTGAATATATGATATTATTCTCATTATGTATTTTTAAAATATTACTTACCTATATTTCATAATGATCATTTAATCATTAAAGTGTTACTCATGCATATGTATGGCCTACCATCTTCATGGTTGAAACATATATTATTTTTTGTTACCATATTTCACAATTGAATTTAAAATTAATGTTGACGTAAAAATATTGTAATTATTCCTTGATTATTATTATATATATGATAGAACTAAATAATATACACATGATCCTAGATTTTCATAACCAAACACAAATGATAAAACAATGCAATTAGCATCTGAAATAATGAGAATGATAAATTATCCGCCTGTAAGGGGCTCTGAGCGGCAAGTTATCCTCCCGTCGTCGCCTTCCTCTCCCTGTGGAGAGATGACCTTGTTTTCCCTGTTTTCGCTCCTCTGCGGCTAGGTCAGGCTTGGGATCCTCCTCTAGGCCCCGGGATTCTGCGACGCTGTCAGATCTAGACCTATGAGCTTAAGACCGGGTTGCGACAAGGTTGCTAGAAGTTCCGGCATACGCCACGAGCGGGTTGGTGGGTTCATGGTCCTCGCGCTGCGGAGCCGGCCATGAGTCGAGATTTCACAGTTTTTGGGGGTTGCAGATTCGATCTGGGGTGGATGTGTGTGATTTGGGGGTTTTTGGGGTCTTCTCCAGTGGGGCTGAAGGCGGCGACGGGCTCTGATTCCTTTTAGGTTTTTTTGTATTGCGTTTTTGTGGTTGGGTATGGTGATTTTTTGCCAAGGGTTTCTACCTCACTGTTAACAGTGACGAGAGTTTCTTCCTCATTGTATTCGGTGAAGGGTTCCACCGGCGGTGATGTGCTGTTTCTCTTCGCCGGCACAAGTGAGTGCGTTATGATGGGTGTCGGTGAAGCTCATCGGCGCTCTGGTGTTGGGACGATTTTTGAATGGTGTAGATTTGTGGTTATTCGACGACGCCGATGGATGGTGATGTCCGGGTTCTCTCGCCGGCGACATGATATCCGTCATTTTCGACGACGTCGATGGAGGAAGATGGACGGAATCTATCGCCAGCGACATGGATGGAAACTATTGTATTTTCATCGACTCGCTTCTCGAGGTAGCGTGCGGCTTGAGGTGACGCAAATCAAGGTGGTGTGCGGCTCGAGGAGGCGCGTGGTTCGATTAATGTTTGAATTTGAATTTTATTCGTTATTTTGTGTATCCCGCTTATGCTGGTTTGAAGCTGGAATGTTGTGAGGTTTCCAGTTTTCCTCAAACCAGGCTGCAAGGGAACTGGCTACCCTCAAACCGGCCATTAGAAAATCAAAAAAATGATTTGAAGTCAGTCATTCATTGAAGAATAGTTGATAAGATTTTATTAAAGGGATATATATAAGATATTATAAATATTAATATGGTTCTAGTAAAAGTTAATAACATATTTAAAACCAATATATAGGAGGTTAACACATGTTTAACCAAAAAGAATCATGAGGTAAGGGATTTCATCTCAATTTATATTCGATTTAGACTTATTTTTTATTATGCACCAATTCACTTTTATGTGCTGTATATACTACCCCATTGAGGTGTAATGTAATGAATATTTCATTTTTCATGGTATTTTATGTTTCAATTTTAATTTTTTCATCCATGTGGATTTGACTTGAAAATTACCAAATGGTAAGAGTTATCATGAAATCTCAGAGTCTTTTGTGATTATTAACTTTTTCTTGAAACAATCACTTTCTTGTAATCAATTTTAATTAGAAAAATAATTTTTTTTAAATATACTCATTATTGTTAGATGTATGTGATTATTTCCTAACCCATATATCATATTTACAAATTATGTTTACTTTTAAATTTATTTGATTAGTTGGGGAAATGTTGATAAATCTGTATCCTTTAATCAATATGGATATATGATAAAGAACGTTTCTTATAAATTAAATATATTTTTTTAATTTATGATTAATTATATGGATATGTAAAACATAGGATAGGGATTTGTTAGTGAATGCCCCTAGATACAAGTTGGAACCATGTCAATTCTATGTAAGAATTGGATTATGGTTTGTTTATCTTGTCAATCCTTATTGGAATTTCAGAATGTTTTCCAAAAAAGTGATCATATAGTTTAAGCAGAAAACAATATTAAAAGTGGTGTCATTTCCCAGTGTTTGGAAAAAACATTTGGGCCTGAAAATAGTGAAATAGGAAAATGTGTGTTTGGAAAATGAACTTGTATGCAAAAGGGTAGGTGTGTCGGAAACTTTCACACAAGGAATGTTTCGGGATCAGATCGCCGAAAAATAGAAGCGGCATGATCTCCACAAATATTGGAGTGGTGTGAAAAAAATAAGTATTGGGCACTAAATTGGTTTTGTGTACAATAGTGAATGTAGGTAGGTATTCTCACGCAAAAGGTGTTTCGGGGCCAGAACAATAAAAAATACATAAGAATTGTGCTGCGCAAAAAATCTAGATATGTGCGCGAAAAATGGTTCCTGTGAAAAAAAGAATTATGCGTAGAATGAGAGTTTTTTGCGACATGGCGGGTTTTATGCACGGGGGTCAGTGATGCTTATAAATAAGAGGCGACCCCCCTCATTCGGTATACCTAAAGACATAGAGATGATCTGAGTTCCAATGTGTTTAAAAGGCGAGTGTAAAGAGATTTTCATGAAAAATTTTAACCTGCACAAAAAACACAGACGTTGAGCGTTAAAATTGGTGTTGCACATAAAAGTTGATGGTGCGTGAAAAAGTAGACGTTCCACATCTAAATGGTTGTTGCGCGTAAAAGTTTATGTTGCATGAAAACGTCGAATCCATGCATAAAAATTTGATATTATGCATAAACGTGAAAGTTTCATGTGAAGGGGGTGTTGCACGAAATATTTTTCCATGCAAAAATCAAGTATTGCACGCAAAAGTGAGATCTTGTGTGCAAAGGGTAGGTGTTGCGTGAAATCATTAGTGCAACCTGTTTGCACATTCTGAATATATGGTTTAGTGCTTTGAAGTGAATCTTTTTAGGACTTTGATGTAAGTAGTGTCTCATGCTGAACAGAGACAAATATTTCAATGAAAATCTATTGAAGAGACCTTCAAGTCGATAAACTGAGATTGACTTCTCTCAAGGCAGTGAGCTAGGGGGAGTATACGGAAGTGATTGGAGGGATGCAGTGAGTGTTCCCTATACATTTTTAAAGATGTATGCTAGGAACAAAGTGACTATGACCAAAACATGTAATCCATAAACTAGTGAAGATTAATTGATTTTGGTATGACTGACACACTATCAGTGTATGCTCCTTGGACATATCCATTTGTCGTGAACCAAGTAAACATGTTGTGTCAACTTCCTGCTTTCGTTTTTTTGATAGATTTAAAAAGTTCCTACCAATGTGGGAACATGATATATAACATTAAAAAGAAAAAGTTGACACCTTGATCACCCCTCCCCTCTTAGGGTGTTCTAGTGTACTTTAGTACATTAGTTGTCCCATGAGACGAATTAGTTGGCCAAATCAGATGGGTTTATAAAGGCAAACTTATACTTCCTTGACAATAGATCTTCGTAGCAACTATCATGAAGATAGATCATGAAATTTGAAACATCCTTATGGATTCAATCATTATATATATTCAATGTTATTATTCGATTAGCTTTCATATCCATGGTAAATTTATAAGATCATGTGATTATTTATATGGAATTATTAGAACATATTTTATCCCTATGATATTATGCTTAAGTTATTTATTATATAGAATATGTTACAATTATTTACCTTTACATATTAATTATAAATTATCTATTCATTAATTCAATTTATTTAAATTTATTGTGCGTTCATTCTTTAACCCTTCCATTTTGATTTTTTTATTAATTAATGATATATTTTATTGTACCTAACTCTTGCTGTGTATTTGAACTCACCCATATTTTGTTTATTCTTTCGACAATATGGAAAAAGAATTTTTTAAATGATTTTTGAAGGATTTGGTTTAGTTTATTTTGATATGTATTATGTTTTATTTTATATTCCCAATGAAAATTGGGTATCCTGTATGTATCTGGTTCAGCAAAACTGCTAAATAGATTGGTTCTTATGGACCTGATTCCTTTTATCTTATTCCAAAATAAATAAAATCAAGAAGTGGACCTAGGATATAATGTTTGAGGTAGTTATAGTTGGTATCATAGGAATTTTAGTTGGAACCATAGGAACTGAAATTATGACAACATAGATTAGGGAACATAACCCTATGATATACATTGAGGATAAGTATAGAATGACATCCTGATATTTTTTTAATTTATAGATTATGCGGGTGTTTTTCAATACATCCCTATCTAGATATTATAAGTGAATGTGGTTCTAGAACCAATGTACTTAGGGGTAATAAATCTAAAAAATTAATGATGGTCTTAACTATAGCATTACCAAGAACATGAAAATGGGCCTTACTATGCACCTGGTTTGACACTCCTAGGGGGATATTCTAAGAATAATTCTCATTTTATTTAACAAAATTTAGAGTATTTGAAATTAAAGATACCCAAAAGAAACCATTTTTATTATTATAAGATTATCTATTTAAAAAAATTTCAATTTATGTTATGTATTTCACTAGTCTTGAGATTATAATTTATTTTTAATAATGATATGATATAATCTAGTTTGTACTGTCATTTATAAATGAAATCTAATTAAAGGAATGAGAACCTCATAAATACCTGGGAACCAATTTTTAAGAATTATCATATCTTTTATGTACTTTAGACAATATTTCAAAGGAAAATTGTCTCCAAAACATCCTAATAATATGTGGACATAATACCATTTAATAAAATGATAGAGAAAAATTATATAACTATTATGGTTTCTATGTAAATCAAGAGAATAAGAGGATGAGAAATGATATGATGGATAAAGGGAATAAGATAAATAAAAATTTTCCAGCATGTGATATTTGTGGAAAGAAACACCATGATACATAGTTAGATGTAATAGGAATTTTCTTCAAGTGTGGATAAAAAAGACATGGTGGTAATGGTTTAAAGGGAATGAAAAGGGTTTATAATGTTTAATGCTTCAACTATATAGAAATGGGGCACTATGAAAATGAATGACCAAATAATCAAAGTAATATAACTTAAAATAAGCTAATAGATCTTTGTTAAGATTACTCTATTACCATATATGTATATAAATGGTTAATTTTCTAATGTTTATATTCAAACATTATGTAATTTGAGTATTTTATCAATTATATCCTCATTATAAGAATTATTAAATGCATGCGGATTTTACCATTGTACTTTTTCATTGAGTATTTGAAAGTGTATGGTGAATGGTACCAACAAAGAAGAAAAAATGTTAATGTGATAATTTAAAAATCTTAGAAAACTAATCATTGAGGGAAGTATAACCATTAATATGTTGTTGATGTTGAGAAAATGATGTTGTAATAATGAGATGATTGATATGGATAATGTAAATTTGATATTAATGACTACATTGGAACTGATTAATGATTTTTTGAAAAAATGGTTTATACTATCATTGATAGATCCTACATCATTTCTATATTTGTGAAATATATCCAATAATATATGTTATAAATAATGAATATGGATTAAATAAATTTTCAATTAGTTTTTATGGAAATTCAAGTTCTTCTTATTTATCAAGAAAATACAAGATGAAAGTATTCACATATTTGGTATATGACAATTAATAGATACTTCATGTTTTTTTGGGATTTATGATAAGTTCATTTTTAAATTCAATGACCTTATTTCTACCGTATTATATCACAATATTGTCTAAAAAAATAAATATTTATGAAATGGTTTATATTTAACTTTTTATAAAGTTTTAAATATTAATGGATTACTACACCATATGAAAATTTATACATATTAAACAACTTGTAAAAACCATATTTTTTTTGGAAAATAGTTTGAGAAATATGGAAATAATTTTCAGTCTTTTATGGATCATAAAATAAATTAAGAGTAAATTTAATTTCTTCATAAAAAATCATATTTGGAAATTCATTTCATTGAGTAATAGATGAATTGTAAATTGTTAAAATTACAACGAATATATAGAATTATGCTTATGAAAGTGAAACATATCAAGTAATTATATGTTCATATATACAAAGAGAGTGAAATAATTCCAAAAAACATGGATAAGGATCCCGAAGAAAAACATTTATCCATTTATATGCATACCCGATGAATCATATGGTCTCTTAAATAATCACAGATTTATGGTTTTGAGCCCCTTAAATTTCTATTGATCATTCACTTTATTATGTTTAATGACCTCAAACACTCCCTATAATTATTTATACTTTTCTTATATTTCTATATCATCATGTTCCATCAAATTTCTACAACTTAGAAACCTAGTTCTGTGATTACTCTAGATGACCTTTTTTACATCCCAATTCTCTCTTATTAAGAGGGTGTTTAATTAATATTTTTACGATTTGGTGTTTTTAATGATGGTATATTCAAATATCAAACCCTTGATTACCAAGATCCAAATTAAATTTCAAGGAAAAAATTTATTTAATGTGGTGATAAATTAACACACCAATACATTACAATATATTTCTTGAATATTAAATTTTATTTCATTGATATCTTGCACTGCATGCCACATCTGGTTTTTACAAAACACTCTTTAGTCACGCTTTTTAGACATAATTTAAAATTAAACATTGTCACTTTAAGAAAATTTATTTGAAAAAATAATATTTAATCTTTAAATAAAAATACCAAAATTACATTTGAACATATTTTGGGATTTTTCGTAAATATTTCATTTTCTGATGAATAGTTAAAAATAAGGAATTTTAATTGGAAGCTGCCTTTTCATTTAAATAATTTCAAGTTTAAACTATATTTTGAATTTATTTTAAAGTAAAATTAGTTAAATTTCTTATAAATTAATACAATTTAGGTAATTTGAATATTTTTTCTGTTGAATTTAGATATAAAATTTTTTAAACTTTGAAACATTTTCACTTTAAAACCCTATTTTCTCATCGTGTATGTGGGATAATTTTTAAATTAAATTATTCCAGTTATGTGAGTTGAATTTTTTAAAATCGACTCAATATTATTAATTATAATACTATTTATTTTCTGACACATTGAACTTGTTTTTTTATCAAAATAATTACTGAACATGGTTTAAATTAATTACAATAGTTATTTTTAAAATTCAGTTTTGTGTGTTACTTGTATATGTATAAAATTAATTTTTTCACACACATATGTTTTTTTATTTAAAAAAAGTGGTTTCATATTCATAATATGTTGGTATAAATAAACATATAACGATAGTTTTAATTTTATTCTTAATGGAAAAATTACCTAGGTGAATTAAAAGATACAAGTTACCCTCGTAAAAAAAACTCAAATGGTAAAATTGTGTAAACATTTAGAAAAAAGAATAACATAGAAAATATATTTATTTCTCTATGGTGGAGGAGAATATCTATCACATAAAACCTAAAATCCAGTATTAATCAGTTTTTATGGCTCAAGAGGTACAAGATACTTCCCAATAGTGAATATTTATGGGTATTTACAAAAATGTCACTCATAAAATATAAAAGGGAACTCATTCCCCTAACTTATTTAGACCTCCTAAGCCATTTAGAATAACCAAAACCTACAAAAAAACTTCTTAACTTTCCTTTTTTAATCCTATATTCTTTATTTTGGTCATAAAGACAACCTATGAATCCATTAGTGAAAACATAAGGAGGTCACCTGAAGAAGAGGTAATGTTATTCAATGAGATTTTTTATTTTATTTTTTCATTAACCTATATAAATTGTCATTATAATATTCTTGATTTTATAACTTCAATGCCCTCCATATACTAGAATATTTTTATAATAAGTTGATGACATATAACCACCATCACTTCCCTCAAATGGTTAGTGAAACAATAATTAGTGTGTACTGTAGACTACCACCTCGCGAACCAATGTCATTCATTTTTTCCATTACGAAATCTCAAGAATGGGTATTGTGATCGATAAAAATTATATAAATGATATATATATATATATAACATAATTATACCATTGGAGTCATTATATCATATATTCCATATTAATTTCCATTAAATAAAAGACACGATAACATTGCTTGTGTGTGCGGCGAACTACTACCTCACGAAGCGATGTGATTCATCTCTCACAATTTCTTCACAATGATGGTAATAAAGATACATATAATGAATATATGTGATATAAAAGAAAATAATTATTATTTAAATGAAATACTTGTATTTTAAGATTCCACATAAATTCTCTCACTTGTGATCATGTTCCCCAAGAATGTGACTTGTTAAATACCAAAGTCACACTTGCTAAAATTAGAATACATTTTTTTATTCCTTAGTGTCACTAGAACAATACATAGATGATCTTCATATTCAACCTTTATCTTGAAATAAATGAGAATATAGTAAATAAATACTAAAAAATAGGGTAGTATCTAAGGAATCTATTCATAAAATTCTATGAAGATTGATGGGGTATTAGTAAATTTGATGCGTATCACTATTAGATCATAGTTTCCATCACTAGTATAGAAATCTGGAATTTTATTATCTTCCTTCATCACATTCAGTTTATGATATTTGGTATGAAGATAAACCATTGAGAAGTACTTATCTCCATATAGTCGATCGAACAATTCATCAATACTTGGTAGATGATACTTGTTCATTATGGTGATTTTTTTAGATCATAATAATTGATACATAGCTGCATTGATCCATAATTACTTTTGAAAAATAGAACTAGAGAACCACATGGTGTTTCGCTATGGTGTATCAAACGTTTTTCCAAATTCTATTTCATCTTCTTCGTTAAATCTTCCAGTTCGATCACGGTCAACCTGTAAAGGAATTCTAAGATAGGAGTGGCTCCAGTTTTGAGGTCTATTGGGAACTCTAACTTGTGAAATGTAAGAACTCTAGGTAACTCTTTGGAAAATATATTATTATAATACCAAACAATGGGGATTTCCTCTAGGTTGGTATATTCAACTAAATGGTCCATTTGGGTAAGGTATTCTTATCCATGGTGTATCAATTCCTACACCATTGATGGATTTTATAACAAAGATTCATGATATACCTTGAATTTATAGATGAACAAGGGATATTTTTGAATATTAAATGACATTATTATTTCCTGACAGTTGATTTGTGTCCTATATAATGATTGACAATTAATTCCATATATATTGTCGAATTCCACCAAGGGGTTTATTACGAGATCCCGTAGACGAATATTCCCAGAGACGCTTATTAGAGAAGATTCCAATAATTAGGTTTCAATGATTTCACTACTCAATGGTTTTATATCTATATCTATATCAATATATCTAGTATTAGATTCAATAGTTCAATAAAACATGAAGGATATAATTTAATGTGTAGAATACTATTTAAATTCAAAAAATCCTGAATGAGTTAATATTAAATGTACCTTTCTCCATTTATTTTTGTTGATTCGAGTTCCACAATTATTTTAGGTGTAAAATTATAGAACAAAATAGATGTAAAAAAATCATTAATAACTTATTATTTTACACACTTATCATTAATGGAATATCTTATGGGATCCTTATGTTTATCCATTTCTAAAAATACTCTCCTAGGATGTTTTACCCATAAATAGGATTATACTTATGATTTTTACTCTTCTTTTGTAAACTTAATTCCCAAATTCACTAAATTGTGCTCTGATAAGAACTTTATAAACCCTACATTTAGTTACATGACTATTACATCATTTTTAAGATAAATAATATAATAGAGATACAAATCCAGGATCAAAACATTTAATGTATTTATAAAATTAGGCTTATATATAACTTTAATATAATAAAAAAATTTAATTTATCCTCCCCTATCTTCTTAGTGTACCTCACATTATCCGTATTGTATGTTGTCACCTAAGGATATACATCAATTAAAGGGGTTATCTGAAATCCTAGTAACACGAAGAATACGGAACATAAATCAATATATCATAGTTGAGAATAATAACAATACATAAATAATAAACAATGTATCATTATAAAAAACATGATGAAAATATGTTATAAAGGCATGGAATTCGTAAATTCATAAAAATTAAACATCATGTCTTAGTGGTCAAAAACCACACTTTTTTGTGAACATATCTAGCATCCTGTTCACAAAAAACATATGTAAATAATCATTAAGAACAAATATAGAATCATTTTTACACATATTACAGATTATATCATGAGATATATCACATTAAAAAATTAATTAAATATTTTTATAATTATGGATCCACCCATCAAATGAAAATATTTATATAATCATGCAATCCACATAAAACATATTACAACCATATTCATGAATTTACCCATGGAAAGGAACGAGTTTCATAAGAAGTTTATAAATCATTATTTCATGAATAAATTCTTAGAGTTCCCAAATGAAAAATGGAAAAACAATATTTGGTATAAGAATCATAATTTTTAATTGAAGAAGAAACAACTCAAGTGTTGTTAAAGATGAATTTTAGAAGGAAAAGTTCTTTTGTAAAATCATTCTATTTGTCATAAAATAAAGTAGGAAACATGAATATATCATAAAAAGTTTAGAATAATGAACGTATACTTATGGAGAACTATAGTATTATTCATGAAAAATATTTTTTTTTAAATTGGGATAACTGAATGAAAATGGGTTGGGTGTGAGATTCCCCTTTCCTTTATTCTTGCTTTATCGTGTTTCTTCTACACCTCCAAAATAATAAACATAGATTTATAAAACAATGACACAAAAGTGAATTATTATAATTTTTTCCACTATTTATTAATTATATTCATTTTATTATATTCTTCAATTTTCTTGGTTATAGGGAAGTCATTTTGATATCATGTTTTACTTAAATATCCCCTGATTTTCCTCATTTTTTCTACTTTATTCAATGTAATTTATAAATTAGTATAATTAATTAAAAGATTTTATAAAAAAATTTATTACATGTTTATATATTATATAGTTTATAATAACCATCCATGATTATGTTAATATGTGTTGTCTTACAAATCTATCCATATGTGGTTAAACGAGCTTTGCCGAGACATTGTCGAAAGGGCGGGAAACAAAATTTTGAAATTTATATATATAGTAAACCTGATAATTATAGTAGGTTAAAATAATTAATATATTGTAAAATTAAATCCTAATTAATCTTTTATATATATATATATATGAAAGTGGTAGTTGAAAAATGGGAAGAGAATAATAAGAATAAATAAAATGAGAAGGCTTGATTAAAAATTGATTAATCATTGGGGTAGATTCTCATATATACCACTATAAATCCCTTGATGTTTGGAGTTGGATTACTTAATAAAGTCCCTAAGGATCTTAATGGGATTTATAGGAATTATTTGGGTAGATTTTAGGTTATATTAAGTGTGTAATAAGTGTTTTTTTTTGGGGGGGGGGGGTTGTTTATACTTGAGGAGACGGGTATTTTTGGAACAAAAAATTAAATGAAATATTATAGTTAATATAAAACATGTATTATTGTATTTTTAAAATATAAATCACATATAAATATAATATAATTGTTTTGAGACTTTAAATCCCCTTTATAATTAGAATTTATTAGTTTATTAAAAAGTAATGTGGAAAAAATAGATATTTTTATTTTAAGAAATAATTTCTTCCAATATGATTTGGAAAGATATTTCTTAGGTTTGAAAACTAATTTTATTGTATTTTAATGAAATAAAACATAAAATTGAAGAAAATAAATTTTTATAAAGTATTATGTAATTATTACATCTTGAATGATGTAATTTAAGATACACTGATTCTGGGAAAAATATATTAGTACTATTCACCTGAAAATTGAAGAATTTCCAAAAAATATAAAAAATAACCATTAGATGATTTAGATGTGGTGATTTAAAAATTGATATTATTTTATAAAAATAAATTTATTACATATTTAATTTAATTTTTAATAATAAAATTATGATTTTTACAAAATACATTAAAATAGAGTTTATAATAAATGTGCTGATATTTTCTTAGATTTTTTTACCATGATATTTATTTTTTGGAATTATAAAATTTATATTTACATAAATTATTGATTATAAATATTATTTTTATCATAATTTATTATTTGTAGTTAAAATTAAAATTCCAATGGTCAAGTTACAATTCTCAAGGGTCAGGTTACTATTCTTGAAGTTTGGGTAACTATTCCAATGATCACATTACAATTACAAAAGTCATATTATGTATTATATATACCTCTACATTCATTAATTAATTATTCAAATAAATTCCTCTCAATTTTTTATATTAAGATTTTATATAATATTTCTTGGTTTACTAATATTTTATTTATTTTCTATAGTGTTGGAAGGGGGTGATAATTCTAGTAGATTGGGGTGATCTATATTTTCCCATTTTATATTTTCTATTTTATATATTTCTTTAGTTGTAATTATTGGAATTTTATTTTTTTATTAAATATTATTAATGTAATAGTATTTATTAATGAACTTTTTTTGTCGGTTTCATTATGTGTATAATACTAGATAGCATATCATTACACAAATTTATTTCAAGATAAAAATATAATTTATAAACTCTGGTTTGTTAAAAAATTAGCATCATGTATGTATATGGTTCATCAAAACTACTAAATTGATAGGTCTTTCAGAATGTGATTCATTGTACCTTATTATAATGTAAAAATGTAGGCATCAACACTAGTCTACTGAGGCCAGGGTTTTTACACAACATTGGGGATCCCTATATCATTTTATTGTATGCTCTTAGGATTTATTATTATGTCACCCTCTATAATGTATTTTTTCATGATATTATATTGAAATCATGTTTATTTTTTTATGATTTATTTATTTGTGTTTGTGTTGACATTAAGTGTTTTAGATTTTTGATTTAAGGAAATTTTTTTAATGAAACAATAAAGGATTTATTTTATTATTTTTCATTTCATGTATGATTTAAAATGACAAAAATGGATTCATTGATCATAATAAAATTAAATTTTTTATAATATTTATTTTAAAGTAATTTCTAAACAAAGAAGAAAATTAATTTTCTAAATCATTTGGTACAACATTTGTTTCTTTTATGTTTTATAAAGAAATGAAAAATGCATATTTTAAAATGTATTTCATAGTAGATACCATGAAAAACATAGTGAACGAAATGAAATAAAATCATCAGTGAGATCATACTATTATTATTACCTCACACACTATATAAAAATTGTAGGTGTGTAGTTCAAATTATTTACATAGGTTTTATATTTCATCATTAATTTGGAATCATCTTTAGGTCCATCATTGGTGATCCAATTCATGTCAGGAAACCTTGGGTTTAATGGGGGGATGATGTAGTATGGATCTTGATTTTTTGGGGACATTTATATATCCTAAAATAACATTCCTATATTTTTATTTTTTATAACTATTTTATCATGCCCTTAATTTCTTATTGGATACTATTATAGTATAATAAAATTGGGATGAATCATTACCTGTTTCTATGAATTTCTTGGTTTGATTGTTTATTCAAGTTATTCTTATTGATCCAGAAAAGACACCCATATTATGGATGTTCTATTCCAAATTCTCCACCAGTGATATGCTATTGGTTTACTATAATAAAAGTTAGAAAATTTTCACAAATAAGGGTTCTTTGGGGCCCGTGCACTAATTACCATCCATGGATATTAAGAAAGTCCATCGATCTTGTTGGAAATTTGATTTAATGATTTGTTCTGCAAAACAGGCTAATTAATTAAAAATGTCCTAATTTATATATTATATATTAATTCAGTAAATATATTAGATATGTTAACCTAGAGAATTTCCATGAATTCTTTAAAATATTAACTCTTCAAATCCTAGTCGAATTCCCCAATTTAATTTTTTTAAAAGTAATAGAGTACATGAAAATTGATTACTACCAACATGGTCATTCCCATAAAATAACCATGAATGTAATTATAGAAATATTTCTAAAATTTTGAATCACCATAAATATTTCCTTTATTTATCCATCAAATTTCATCATGACCACTGTATTTAAATCTCTAATAAAATTCAAAAATAAATACCTTGAAAATATTGCATGAATTCCCTAGAAAAGTTTGAATCCTTAATAATTCTATAAAAAAATATCAAAAATAAATTTTTATTTTCAATATTGAATGTAATATACATGGTAAACATTAAATAACATCTATTTATATTGATGTAGAAATGAGAATCATCCAATTTAAAATGAGACGATCATTATAAAATTTCACACAATCTTCATTAAAAATGAGAAATAACACAAAGTAAATCTCTTTATGAAGTTATAAATGATTCCATATATAGAATTGTATAATCCTTATGATGCTGTAAAATTATCCTTACACAACTTTGGAAGATCCTTATGAATCAGGAAAATTATCCTTATAAAAGTTTTCGTTGCTGCAAATTGATCGTTATATTTCCCAACATCATCCTTATGATGATATGAAACATCCATAAATAGTCATGGGCCACCCATATAAAACTAGACATCATTGTTTTTAAGTCACCATTTAACCCTATGAAGAAATAATGATATTTATGAAATTGACCTTCATCCATAAAATGAATTCATCTAGAAAAAAATATTCTTACAATATAGGATAACATCATAACTATTCCAAAAAATCATCCTTTTAGTCTATGAGTGATCTTTACTTATACATGGATACATATTTCATGATTTTTACAATATCTCAAAATCCCTCCCAAATAATAGCTGCACAAAAAATATTCGTAGACTTTTCAATGAAAGAAACACATTTAATACGACTCTAAATAACATGATTGTAAAAAGGTACAAAAAAGCTATGATTCATACATTCCCACCTTGAATTTAATAATAAATTCAAAGATTCTTATATCAGGTCTTCCCCAATATCTCCACCTATTTTTATATATCCATCTATTGAAATTATCATAAATTTTACAATCCCCATATCAAGATAGTTATTTTTTTCCCTTTAGAAAATTAATTGTAAAGGTGGCTTTCTCTGCCAAATATATCATCTTCCAGAAGTGAACCACCGTTGAAATTAAAGAACTTGTCATCAATACACTCTTTATGCATATGTGGTCCTAGGATCTGTGTTTGAGACTTGTGAATATACTAATGGTTAAAATGTTTTCCATTAGTTTTACCTCATTCCACTATTCTATTGTAAGAATTATCCATGGAATGTATCTATTAGGACCCAGCCTTAAAACATTACACAATCTTGAATTAAGTCAAGAATTTTACTTTATTTAACATTGAGGATATTATAAAGTCTGTAGATTTAGATAATTAGGCCAAAACACATACATAAAAAAATATCAACACAAGGTGGACACTCTTAAAAAGTATCTATTTTTTCCATAATCTAAAACATTTCAAATAAAGGATGATCACTTTTTTGAAAACTCTTCACGGCATTCAAAATGACATCTCCAAATCATTACTCATCCTTAAGTTTGTTGACACTCCTTTTTCATTATAGAGTCTAACAAATAGAAAAGGGGAATACCTTAAGAACAAATAGGGACACCCTTTGAAGAACATCCAAAAAATTGAAGAAGGAATGGACTAGGATCCCATTTGGAGTGAGGCGCGCAAGTAACTTGCACGCCATGCAAGTCACTTGTGCTCCACTTATGAGTTGCGCAGCTCACTTGCATGCCCTATTTAATTTTCCTCCCAAGGTGCAAGGTGGCCTATAAATAGCCCCTGTGGGCCCCCATTTCAAGGATGGATTTTCCAAAAGTAAAATTCAAGATCTGGTCACCCAAGTCTTCAACTCACCTATTCCAAAAGCTTCTAAGGTAACTTTGTACCTAGAATGGAATAATTAAAGGGGTATAATCAGACCTAAGTGTTTCGAATTCATCAACAATTTCACGCCTAAGTGTCGATACCTCGTTAAAAATGGAAACACTTGCGCGCCGCCCTACACTTTCGAAGAAACTTGTGCGCCGCCCTTTTGAAAATATCTTAGGACAATACAAAAGGATTGAGTTAAGTCTCGCACATGTATTACCCTACAGATTCTTCGTCACCCAGGTGAACCCAAGCCGTGAAAGTACACATATGCGGCCAAGACATGCATGCCAAATGACTTACATGACAAACACTTGCGCTGCAACTTCATTTGTGTGCCTCTCTCTCGTTTACCTCTCCTCTTCAAGATATTATCCCACGAACCCCTTTTCAAAGCCATTTATGGCATGGTTGCTTTTTTGGCTTCCTTATTTGAAATGAATTCTATGAGAATCTATCCCAAAACCTCGTAACATACAATCTTTATGTCACTATGGTTAGAGGATTCTTCCATATAACCTCATCCTTTAAGATGATAAGATATTTTAATTAAGGCATCCTTCTCATGAGTAAGCCCCAGGTTACCTTAGTTCGGGCCACCTTCTTAAGAATAATCCCCAATTATAATTCCTTTAACTTGGGCCTCCTTCTTAGGAGTAAGTCCCAAGTTACAAGTTCCCTTGTTTAGGGCCTCCTTCTCAGGAATAATCCCCAATCATAATTACATTAATTAGGGCATCATTATCATGAGTAAGCCCCAAGTCCCCTTAACCAAGTCCTCATTCTCAAGAGTAAGCCCTAGTCATAATTCCCTTTAACATTGGGCATCCTCTTTAGGAGTAAGCCCCAATCTTAATTTCTTTTGATTTGGGCCTCCTTCTCAAGAATAAGCCCCAATCATGAGTCCCTTTTAATTTGGGACTCCTTATCAAGAGTAAGCCCTAAGTTATAAGTCCCCTTTAATTTGGGCATCCTCCTTAGGAGTAAGCCCTAGGTTAAAACTCCAAATATCCAAAAAGTACAAATACCTTTATGTACCCTGCTCCTGGGCTTCTTCCTGATGTATGTCCTCATCTTCATCTACTTGGGCAGTCATACATACGTAAGCCCCACATCATTTCTTGTGACTGAATATTTCGTGGCACAATAATCAGGTTTACTGCTACCTCTTGTTTCTCACACTGAGCATGAATCACATGAGCTTAAAGTGTAAAAGTAATCACGACATCTCTTTTTGGGCCATTAACTATGCATAAGCCCCATATTTCTTCACCCGAACTACGTGGAATTTGATTTTTACCTTCAAATTAGAGTATGTAGGAAGCCTTTCTATTGCTGAAGACCATCTTTCCTTAATTATTTTCCGTCCCATATGACGTTAAACTATATCTTTCTTATCGAACTACGTGGGTTATGATTCCTTTTTAACAAGGATATATAGCTAACACATCTGTAGGTAAGATTCCAACTATGAAATAATCCTTGTCTTTCTGAAGGACAATAAATTTCAAGTGCCCCACTGAGTGGCTTTTAAACCAGTATGGTCATCATAATGACCATGAGATTTATATATAATGTATTGAAGGATACCACTAACTAAGAATCTCTAATACATACAAATGATTCTCTATTGATGATGAAACTAAAATACATATAAAAGATTTGCTAAATCACATACACATCAATCATCGATTTCCAAATCTAAAGGAAAACTTGTTTTCATGCATGGTGAATTAATAAGGATTTGTGAACATAACAAAAATCTATAAGAGAGTCCCGGAGTAGGAAATAATTCCCCCGAAAAGGTGTAATGAGCCTAACCTCCCATCCTCTCGACCAATGAAAATTATTAAACCTCATTGGTCCATAACTAATGAGCACCTACCTTTGGAAAGTAGGTCCAAATGGATATAGATTCATTGGTTGTTTTTGGTTCTACGAATAAACCTGTTAGAAACCAATTGGAAAGTTTGAACATTAAACAAACAGGGTCATCCCCATTTCTAAAGGAAACAAAAAATGGTGAACCTAACATGAATCGTTAACTATGTTAAATGATTTTTCACTTATTTGCTAGGCCCATCTTAAACTCAATATGATGGCCAAAAAAGCAATCAATAACATATGTGCTTATCCAAAAGATGTAGTCTGGACAGACATGTATTGATTATGTCTGCTATATAAAAAATGCACTCTTTTCCAAGATCTCTCTGCAACACAAAATGGATTCTTTAAGGTTCAAACCTATGAATGCATCGGCCACTACTCCTGTTGGATCCTCGTACGCTCTAAGGTCGACATCACCTACTCAATGTATTCAATGTCGGGTCTCAAATGTTTTGGTGAGGGAATATCGTCAACACGGTACCATCCAGACTCTGGAGGCTGCTCGACAAGCCCTCCAAGTTAAAAACTCACCCTGGTTGTCTGGACAGCGATGACCAGTGGTTAAGAAGAAGGTGGATCTAACCACCATCTCCAACTGTTTTAGGTCTTTATCCCCGAAACGCAACAACCAGTCCCTCCCATATTATAGGAAGGTGAATCAAGAGGTCACTCAAGTCCTCAGTTCAAGAAGACCCGAGTCCTTCCTGAGGACTCCCACCAACAATCACCGCCAGACTCATGTGGTAGTGCACCCTCAACGTGATGGGGGTATCGTATCTAGGTGTTCGGCTCAGGTTCCTCAGACCTGAGCATGAAAGATGAACCATCAGAGGTGAAATTTGGCCAACAGGGAGCAGGTTCTTACCAATTCCCCCTCCACAAAAGTCCATCAACCTAACTTGATGGAAAATAATGAGTGAGAATATACAACCGTCAGTCCTAATTTCACTTCCCAGCAGACTCGTCTGGCAGTGAAACACTAATCCCCTAGGGAATTCTGATAGAGTACTATAGGCAGACACATACATATGTTTATAAATCATCAGCCAGTCAGCAGTCTCGTCTGACTGCATCCAATGAATCCTGCGAACCAAATGTGGTGACCACCTATAAACAGGCACATACACCTGCTTACACTCATCAATTCTGCCAGCAGTCTCATCTTCCAGTATTTACGGAATTTCATCAATCATATTCAGAGGAGAAAAATCAGAAGGCACATACACATTAAATTCATCAATCTAACCAAAATTATCGTTTGGTAGCACCCGGGGATGTTATTTGGAAAGCTCAAATGACAAACATACGTAAGACACAACTCTATGCCCCCAGACATGAGTACTTTTAGAATTCAAAAATAGGAAAAAGAGTAAAGAAGCTGGAACACACACCAACTCCAAACACAGAATGTACGTATATTCCCGTTCCGGCAGCTAAAGTCACCAAGCACATTCTGACAATGGTGAAAGAGAAGAAGCAAATCCCTACCCATATTCTGGATACTTGTTAGAATATTATACCAAATTCAGTGAAATCATAGGGAAAGAAACATAAATATATCCTTATATGTGGAGTGACTCATAAACATGTCACACTGAAGCAAATACACACCTCTATTCCTGTTCAGTATGGTCAGGGGGCGTACTCCCTCATGTCATACGGACAATCAAGTAGGGCACATACACCTGATTTAAATGGAGATAGTTAGCCTAACCTGACCACTTCTCCTGAGAAAGCACATACACCTGCCCATAATAACTACTTTCATCAACAAGTGGTTTCTAACCTGAGTAATAAGGTGTCCAAGAAAGAGACCCATCCAGAATAGTTAAAAAATAAATATCCAATTTGTAATAAGTCCTTGCTCAATGCTGGAGTTATTGATCCCTCAAAAAATTATCTGTTGTGACTCAATATTATACTCTCTCATTTTCAAATTCCAGAAATAACAACAATGTTTCTGAAGGTCTTCATCAGACACTTCTTCCTGAAGGCTTTATTCATGACAATTCGGTCAATCTCGAAGCATCATCTTCAGATGAGAGACATGATAACCCTTTCTGTGGCAAGAAGACCAAGGAGCAAAAGGATTCATCTTTTACTGTAACCTACCATGGTGGTCCTCCCCATGATGATGAATTTAGTAGTGAATGTCATCTCCGCAGTAGCAATTCAAATTACCTATAAAATTATTCAGTGGAAAATGTAGTAATGAGAAAGCCCTCTTATCTTGAGGCACTTTCAAATGCGAAGCCAGTCATGTCTGATTCCTTACACCTAGTAGGAGAAATACTTTCTCAATCGGAATATATCCCACGGTGTAGGTCATTCTCCAAACCACCATAGGGTCATTCATCTTCTAATTTGACAAATTAATTCTCTACTAATCTTGTTCAATCTGATGAAGCAACAAAGAAGCACCAGCTTTCGTCCAATCATGTAGCAGAATCTTCATCCAATGACAAAGAGGAAGTGCTGAATATGAGAAAAAAATTGGTGAAAGGTAAAATACCAGTCATGTTTTTGCCTTTGGCTGACTCTTAGTATGATATTCCAGAAAGGTTAACAGACGATTCTCACTACTACAACTTGGCCTATTATTAGCCCTAGAACCCGACATTAACAGTGATAGAAAAGCATTGTTAATTCCTGCGTAGATATGGGGGGGGGGTCCCTTTATCTGCGCTCTGAAAATCGATGAAAAAGGTGACCTTTATCAGTGCTAAAAAAAGCGTTGATAATGGACCCCCTTTATCAGAAATTTTTTAGCACTGATAAAAGTGGAGTTTATCAGTGCTTTTTGGAGCACTGATAAAGGGGACCCCCTATCTATACCAGCATTACCAATGCTTTTGTAGTGCTGATAAAGGGTGCCTTTATCAGTGCTATCTTGAGCGCAGATAATAGTTCCCTTTATCAGCGCTCAAAAAAGCGCTGATAAAGGCACCTTCCCCTGCACCTGCACAACCAGCACCTACACACCTGCACAAACCATCACATGCACACCTACACAAAATAGCACTGCCACACCTACACAAAATAGCACCCTCACACAATATTTTGACAAACAATGCTATATACATTTCAAAAACAATTTTTTGCATGGTTACAATTAAAATTATCCAAAAATAGTTATAAACATTAATGCTTAATCCTTTTATATCTATGAAACTCTCTCAAAAATTGTCATCCACGGTATTTGTTTCTGAAAAAAGCATCTGAACTCAAGGAATAAAATTCACCTATATAAGAAAAAAATATTATGTTAGTAATAAAATAATGAAATAAATTAAAACATTAATATGAAAGAATAAATTAATATGGAAATGTGAAACTAAAATATGGAAATGATAAACTCAAATGTTTTAATTCTGATAATAGTGAATGTGAATAATGTAAAATCAATATGTTTTTGGATGATTTATCTCATTTAATAAATACTGATTCTTTATCTAATGAAAATATTTACTGGTCACACCATGTGTCGTATTGAGGTGCGGTTGATTCGTACACGTCACAAATGACTCATGGATCATTGTCCTAAAGTACTAAAACAATCTGAATGCGTTTTCTTAGTTTTCCATATGTCACTTGTGCTGTTTTCTAAAGTTAATATCAATTTGAAACTGATATCAGTCACTTTTAGCCATATGGGTCACACCGTGTGTCTAATTGAGGTGTGGTTGATTTTTACACGTCACAAATAACTCATGAATCTTTTTCCTAAAATATCAAAACAATCCAAACACATTTTCTTAGTTTTTCGTATGTTACTTGTGTTATTTTCTAAAGTTAATGTCAATTTCAAACTGATATTAGACACTTTTAGCCATAACGGTCACACCGTGCATTGGATTAAGGTGTGGTCTATTAGTACACCTCAAAATTGACTCATGGGTCATTTTCCTAAAGAATAAAAATAATACTAATGCATTTGATTGGTTTTTTGTATGTCACTTGTGTTGTTTTATAAAGTTAATGTCAATTTCAACCTGATATCAGACACTTTTAGCCATACCGGTCACACTGTGCGTCGGATTGAGGTGTGGTTGATTTGTAAACGTCAAAAATGACTCATGGATCGTTTTCCTAAAGTATCAAAACAATACAATTGCATTTGCTCAGTATTCCATATGTCAGTAGTGTTGTTTTCTAAAGTTAATGTAAATTTGAAACTGATATCAGACACTTTTAGCCATACCGGTCATACCATGTGTCGGATTGAGGTGCGGTTGATTATTATATGTCACAAATGACTCATAGATCATTTTACTAAAGTTTCAAAATAATCCAAAAGTGTTTTATTGGTATTCTGTTTGTCAGTATTGTTGTTTTCCTAAGTTTATGTCTATTTGAAACTGATATCAGACACTTTTAGCCATACCGGTCACATCGTGCATCGGATTGAGGTGAGATTTAATTTTACATGTCAAATATGACTCATGGATCGTTTTACTGATGTATCAAAACAATCCAAATGCGTTTTCTCTATTTTTTCTATGTCACTTGTGTTGTTTTCGAAAGTTAATGTCAATTTGAAGCTGATATCAGACACTTTTAGCCATACCGGTCCCACCGTGTATCGGATTGAGGTGTGGTTGATTCTTACACATAAAAAATGACTCATGGATCATTTTACAAAAGTATCAAAACTATAAGAATGCATTTTCATGGGTTTCCATATGTCACATGTGTTGTTTTCTAATGTTAATGTCATTTTGAAATTAATATCAGACACTTTTAGCCATACCGGTCATAATGTGTGTCAGATTGAGGTGTGGTTGATTTGTACACGTCAAAAATGACTCATGGACCATTTTCCTAAAGTATATACACAATCTGAATGATTTTTCTTGGTTTTTCGTATGTCAGTAGTGTTGTTTTCTAAAGTTAATGTCAATTTCAAACTGATATCTGACACTTTTAGCCATACTGGTCACACCGTGCATCATATTGAGGTGAGGTCAACTCGTACACCTCTAAAATGACTCATGGATCGTTTTCCTAAAGTATCAAAACAATCTGAATACATTTTCTTGGTTTTATGTTTGTCACATGTGTTGTTTTCTGAACTTAACATCAATTTGAAACTAATATCAGACACTTTTATCCATACCGATCACACCGTGCATCATATTGAGGTGTGGTTGATTTATACACATCACAAATGACTCATGGTTCATTTTACTAAAATATAAAAACAATACGAATGTTTTTTCCCAATTATTCATATGACACTTGTGTTGTCTTCTAAAGTTAATGTCAATTTTAATCTGATATCAGACACTTTAAGCCATACCGGTCACACCATTTGTCAATTTGAGGTGAGGATGATTCGTACACCTCAAAAATGACTCATGGATTGTTTTACTAAAGTATCAAAACATTCAAAATTGTTTTTCTTGGTTTTTTGTATGTTACTTGTGTTATTTTCTAAAGTTAATGTCAATTTCAAACTCATATCAGACACTTCTTTCTATACCGGTCACACCGTGGGTCGGATTGAGGTGTGGTTGATTTGTACACCTCAACAATGACTCATGGAACGATTTAATCAAGTATCAAAACAATCCAAATGTGTTTTCTTGGTTTTCCATATGTCAGTAGTGTTGTTTTCTAAAGTTAATATCAATTTCAAGCTGATATCAGACACTTTTAGGCATATCGGTCCCACCGTGCGTCGGATGTATTTGCGGTCAATTCTTAAATGTCAAAAATGACTCATGGATCGTTTTCCTAAAGTATCAAAATAATCAGAACGCGTTTTCTCGGTTTTGCGTATGTCACTTGTGTTGTTTTCTAGAGTTAATGTCAATTTGAAACTAATATCAAATAATTTTAGCCATACCAGTCACAACGTGCATCATATTGAGGTGGGGTTGATTCGTACACATCAAAAATGACTCATGTATCATTGTACTAAAGTATCAAAACAATCCGAATGCATTTTCTCAGATTTTCGTATGTCACTTGTGTTGTTTTCTAAAGTTAATGTCAATTTCAAACTGATATCAGACACTTTTAGCCATACTAGTCACACCGTGTGTCGGATTGAGGTGCGGTTGATTCTTACACATCACAAATGACTCATGGATCGTTTTCCTAAAGTATCAAAATTTTCCGAATGTGTTTTCTTGTTTTTCTGTATGTCACTTGTGTTGTTTTCTAAAGTTAATGTCAAATTGAAACTGATATCAGACACTTTTCACCATACTGGTCACACCGTGCATCGGATTGAGGTACGATCAATTCGTACATGTCAAAAATGACTCATGGATCATTTTCCTAATGTATCAATACAATCCGAATGCGTTTCCTCGTTTTTCCGTATGTCACATGTGTTGTTTTCTAAAGCTAATGTCAATTTGAAATTGATATCAGACACTTTTAGCCATACCGGTCACACCGTGCATCAGATTGAGGTGTCGTCGACTCGTACACCTCACAAATGACTCATGGATCGTTTTTCTAAAGTATCAAAACAATCCAATTGTTTTTTCTTTTTTTTCTAATGTCACTTGTGTTGTTTTCTAAAGTTACTGTCAATTTCAAACTGATATCAGACACTTTTACCCATATCGGTCACACCGTGCATCGGATTCAGGGGTGGTTGATTTGTACACATCACAAATGAATCATGTATCTTTTTCCAAATGTATCAAAACAATATGAATGCGTTTTCTCAGTTTTCTATATGTCACTTGTGTTATTTTCTAATGTTAATGTCAATTTGAAACTGATATCAGACACTTTTATCTATACCGGTCACACTGTGTGTCGTATTGAGGTGAGGTTGATTTGTACATGTCACAAATGACTCATGGATCATTGTCCTAAAGTATCAAAATAATCTAAACCTGTTTTCTCAGTTTTCCGTATGTCACTTGTGTTGTTTTCTAAAGTTAATGTCAATTTCAAACTGATATCAGACACTTTTATCCATACCGGTCACATCGTGCATCAGATTGAGGTGAGGGTGATTCTTACATGTCAAAAATGACTCATGGATAATTTTCAAAAGTATAAAAACAATACGAATGTGTTTTCCTGGCATTCCGTATGTCAGTAGTGTTGTTTTCTAAAGTTAATGTCAATTTCAAACTGATATCAGACACTTTTAGCCATACTTATCACACTGTGCATTGGATTGAGGTACAATTGATTCTTATACATCACAAATGACTCATGGATCATTGTCCTAATGTATCAAAACAATCCAAATGTGTTTTCTTAGTTTTCGATATGTTAGTAGTTCATAAGAGTCTCTCATTAAGTTATTCTTTACTAGAAACTCAAATCATTTCTAAAAGAATTTTTCATAATCTAAGGATATGAAACATAAAAAATGGTGATCATAGATTCTCAATAAGTGTAAAAAATAGAGATATCATTGATCATATAAAGATAAAATAAGTAGTAGGAATTCACCTTCATTGTCCTATTTGTTTAAATTCTTCCATCAGGTATGCTTCCCATTCGTTTCTAAACACCTATATATCATCATGTGAATAGGATTTTCTCCGACATTCATAGTAGTACTGAAAAAAAATACACAAAAGATTAATAAATAATTTAAATTAACTAGTAATTATTTTCAAAAATACCTCTTCAAGGATGCTAGTTTGTTCATGAAATATGATCTCTTTCATTAATTTACGAACATAATAACCGTAGTCCTTCTCGTTTTTTTGTTTCGAACACTATAGAAACATCGAGAAAAATAATTAATCTATATTGATATGTATTTGGATAGTGCAATATAATTATATATACCGTAATACTTGTCTATTTGTTGATCTTGTGCGCCTTGTCATCCTTAGACTATGGATTCATTCCAGCCTTTAGACGATATTCATACACCTCCCTATCATAACAGAATCCTCATAAAAAGATAATATAAATTATATAATTAGATATTTAGTTCTAAAATGTTGGATCAAGTGTATAAAAAATTGGCAATCTCCATCATGTGTGGTCGGTTTTTTGGATATCCATGTAGTGAATCCAGAAAATAAATCTTTGGTGTATCCAAATTGACTACAATGAGCATCCAATGCTACCTAAAAACACAAAAAGGAATATGTAATGATAGAAATGAAAATATGATTGATATGATTAAAATGAAGAGTTTTACCCTTGCAAATTTGGTATTAAAAAGATCTTGTCAGTCATAATTTTGCATTGAAGCGTTCTGAGAAGGTTTGAAATTAATTCATCCTGAAAATCGGAATCTATTTCTTTTTGTTGTGTTGACATGGTATGGGGACTAACAAGTCCAAATTTGTATTCACAAGAAAATACCTTCAATTGTTTTAAATATATATTCATGAAAAAATATGAAACGTATTTAGCCATAATTATCATAGTATATCAACTTCTATAAAATCTAATCATGAAAACATACCTCATGTATACATTTATAACTGAGGTGCCTAGCCAGTCAGATATGATGATTTTAGCTACAACATCATCACTAATGAAAGATAATGTTTCATCTTCGTGCATATATTTTTCACAAACAATTGTGTGATTATTTCTGCCTTTCATTTTCATATCCACATGAGCTTGCAATGATATTAAATGTGGATATAGAACAGGCGGGGTGAAGGTGCCCTTGGTAGATCATTTCGATCAGTTGGTTGATCATTTTGTGCCAATATTTCGTTTTAGCTCCTTCCATTTTTCCTTCTATAATAACATTCATCAGTTCAACACTTTTCTCATTAAATGTTAAATGTTCTTCTTGAAAAATGAAATGGAAATGAATACCTCTTGGTTGAAATGTGTTTTTACAACATTCGATGGCCATGCAATGAATGTTTCAACAGATTTTTCCACCGTATGAATGTCGTCATCGTCATTTGGAATTGGTAGCTCAGCGCTCGGCTCATGAGCTATGTTAATCGACACATTGACATGACCGGTTGGAAGTGGTCTCAAGTGTAGCATGTCATTCTGCATATTGAACATCGTATCCCTCACTACAAGGCGATGGGTGGGAGTTGACAGATATAAATCATAGTTATTTTCACCCTGTATAATATTATTTCAAGAAAGGTATCAGTGTCTATGTGATTCAAATCTCACAGAAACAAATATTAGAACATTTATTACCTCGGTTAAGTCAGGTCTTTGAGGGGAATGGCTCACCTCAAAGCTGGTGGGGGTGGGGTGGGTTGTTCTTGAGTTGTTTCTTCTCTTTGCCTCTCCCCCAGAAATGTTTATAGCTAATCTCCCTAACATTGGAATTTTTCTTCAAGGGAATCTAGTCTATCTCTAATAATTTTCATTTCTTTATTTTTTTCCTCCTCTTGTCTTCTTTCTAAAAATATGTCCGGGGTGTCACCCCAAAACTCGCACCTCTGACACGGCCATACTGTTCTGGTTGTCTCAAGGCTGCTGCAAGTATGTCTGTATCTGGTGCGGGTGATGTTGATTCCTATAAATATGTCAAATAGAAAATATGGGAAAATAGGTAATCACCGTGATGTAATAGTGATTTAAAGCAAAAACATTTATATTATTTCATACTTACACATGTTTCCTACAATTTTTGTGTGTTTTCATCTACCAATTTTCCCTCTTTATTAACACGAGCCTCCTTCCATAGCACATGGCGTGGGATGGAAGTCGCTTGGGATTTTGATTCATCAATCTGCATATAAATAGGGAAACATGTTTATAGTGTTGTTTTATGTCACATAAAAGTATTACAGTACTTTTAAAATACGTACCAATTCTTTTTCAATTGAAGCGTACCCCAGCCTTACTTTTCAGTAGAGGTACACTGGTTTTGCTGCCCATTATTTATTTTCAGCACTCAGTTGCTGTTTTATAAATAAGAAACTGTTAATAAAAGTAATGAATACAAGCAACGTTAAACAATGTGTTACCAAACACAATGTAACTGAAAATTCTTCTCTGCACAATGGTTGGAAAATGCATCCCACGCTCCTTGGGATATCAAGTGTGCATAAATAGAAGTAGGGTACGGCTTGATTCTCCCTTCAGCATCTTTTAGATTAAATTTTGTTAAAATAGTGCAAAAGCCTCTATGAACCCTTCTTGCTAGTATTAATATATATTATTTGTGCGAGACATCTACTATAAATGAACTCTTCAAGATATGATTTAGAGTTAGTCAATATTTCAGTATTTTATTTTAATAAATTAAATAAATGATATCTTAATGTTACCGTAATCTCTTCCCACATTAATTTTTTCAGTGCATTGTTTACATGGTTCCATGACTCTATGTCAATTAGCAGGCATTGCTGAGTGAAGATTCCAATATAGATACTAAAAATGGATTTTTTGGGGTTTACATGCTAGCCTTGCTTATTCCATCCCGCCTCATATTTGATGCCTTTTTCTTTTTCCTTAATGATTTTGGCTAAAACTATCAAACTACGACACACCTTTTTTGGGTCTTTAGGGTTTTATTTCCTACCATTTCCTCGATTTCTGAATCATCATTATGTTCCTATAAAGCACTAGCATAGGCACTGGGACTAGCAACAACAGGTTGAGAAACCTATTATACCTCAGAAGAGGGACCAGCAAAAACAAGTTGAGAAACCTGTTATACCTCAGTAGTGGGACCAGCTGCAACAGGTTGAGAGAAATGTTGTACCTACGCAGTGGGGCCAGCTGCAACAAGTTGAGAAACCTATTGTGTCTCGGGATTGGGTGTATCAGCAGGTGCATAAGTCATTATCTACAGGAGTTGTTTAACATTTAATTTATATCACATAAAAGCAACAAATAGCAGATAATAACATAATGTAACACAATCTATATTACAATAAAGAAATAACCTGATTATTGAACTCTCTTTTTTCAAAGGGTGAAGGGATTTGACCCCTCTATCGACTATCCATATCCATTCATTGTGGTCTCCTATAACATACAAAACGTCGTCTACATTGGAAACAATATGAAATGATTGAGAATTCCCAATGAAAGGGTCATCCTCCATTGAATTTCCATCGGTCCCTTCATTTGTTTTGGTCGACAACAGAACAATTGACTAGTTTCAGTTTGTGGGATCTGGAACATAAAATACTTTCACAGCCTTTGATTCCATTATAAACGGTTCGTCTTTCCCCCATTCCTTACTAAAACCAACTTTCACGAATCCCAATTCATCAATTTTAACAGCCTCCTATTATCAACCCACATGCATTGAAAAATTGGAACTTGGAATTCAGTATAATCAAACTCAAATATTTGTTTGATGATGCCAAAGTTTTACATGTTCGCATAAATTGGATTTCTGTCCTTAGCACTGAAAACATGCATCGTTTCAGCCATAAGTGTAACCCCACTATTCTTCATGGTATTGTATTCATCATGTTCATTATTATAAAATGTATAACCATTAATTACATAAGCATTGTAAGATAATACATACAACTTGGTCCTCCAGATAGCCATCGAAGTCGGTCTGAAATTGACTCTGGATTTTCATCAGGCTTTATAAAAATATGGTCCTGAAACCATCCTATAAACTGTCGATTAAGTGTATCTGATATTCATTTTTCATCCCTAGATGTATTCCAATGCCTAATAATTTCTTTGCTGGTTTCAACATATGGTTCAACGTCGAAATTGTTATGCAAAACATAAAGGTGGGCATGCTCCCAATCTGTAATATTGATTATGACAACCTGTATTCCAGAAATTCCTTCACCCTCAAGCTTCCCAGTGTGACGAGATTTCGGTAGGCCAATTCTTTCCACACCAGAAAGGTATTTAGTATATAATTCAATGGCTTACTCAACAATATATCGCTCCACAATACAACCCTCTGGCCGACGTCGATTTTTGACATACCCTTTCAAAATCTTCATATACTGTTCAATGGGGTACATCTATCTGTAATGTACATGACAACAGTGTTTAATCTCTATCAACAAGTGGACCATCAAATGAACAATCATATAAAAAAATGAAGGCGGGAAGAACATTTCAAATTCACATAATATGACGGAAATTTATCTTTACTTAGTTGGTAATTTTGTCATGTCTATAAATTTTCCGCATATAGCTTTGAAGAAGAAAAATAGTTTCATTAATGTATGGCGTAAATTATTGGGTAAAATGAAACATAAAGTAATAGGAATGAGATCTTGAATAAAAACATGACATTCATGCGATTTCAGACCTTTTAACATCAAATTGCTCATTGACATGAGGTTCCTGATATTTGACGAATACCCCTCTAAAACCATTACATCATTCAAGAAGTTGCAAAACTGATATCTCTCCTGACTGAAAAGAGTGTAAGCATCAGGAGGAAGAAATGTTTGTTTCTCACCCTTCAATGGTGCCAACTGTTCTTGTATTCTCATCTTAACCATGTCCAACCTAGCCTTAATTCCATCTTTTTTTCCAGGTGTATTTAGCATGGTTCCAATGCCACTATCAAATACATCTTTTTCGACATGCATAAATTCAAGAAAATGTCTGACATACAGACAATTCTAGTATTGTAATTCCAAAAAAAGTGATCTCTTTTTCCAACTGATTTTCATAAGGTTTTTCGAAGTCAGTTTACCAAAAGTAGTGTCCATATTTTTGACTTTATCAAACAATTGATCGCTTGTTAGTGAATACAGCATTGTATGATCTTATGAACTTCCATCAAATGATGTCGTCCAAGATCGTAACTTATGTCATCAGGGTAGAAATATGTTATGTCTTAGAAACACAGTTTTTTATGAATGTTTCAACCTAATTGATTGTGTACCTTGTTCACAAATGGGACACCCTTGAGTTACTTTAATGATTTATACTGAAAAATTTCCATAAGTAGGGAAGTCATTTATTGTTCTGTACAACATGGCTTTCAAAGTGAAATCTTACATTTTGTAAGCATCATACAATGTAACACCTGAATCCCACAACAATTTCAAATCTTCGATCAATGGAGCTAAATAAACATCAATATCATTACCCGGTTGTTTGTTCCTGATATAAGCATAGATGACATGATTTATTTTCATTTCATGAATAACCATAGTGGTAAGTTATAATTTACCAACATAACTGGCCATGTACTGTGACTGTATCTTTGAAAACCAAAAGGATTCAATCCATATTTAGATAACGCAAGATGAAGGTTTATCGACTTGTTTCTAAATTTAGGATACTAATGATAAATTCTCTTCCACTGAGGAGATTCTGCTGGGTGACATTGTATCCCATCTTTAATTCTTTTATCTGCATGACATGTCAATTTTCCTACAGTCTCCCCACATCCATATAGGCGCCTAAACCTTGGAATGATTGGAAAGTACCATACAAATATAGTGGGACTGGATTCATATTTCTTGTATCGAGAAGCACCACACTTTGGGCATTCATTAAGTGATTCTTGGTCCTTGGAAAATAGTATACACTCATTCAGGAAGGGGTGTATTCTTTCAGAGATCATACCCATCGAGCGTAGCATTAGTTTGGCATTGTATGTTCGGCTCGGGAGCTCATTATCTTCTGGGATCATGTCATTCAGGAGAACAAGTAGTTCCATAAAACTATCGTCCATACACTCATTGTCTGCTTTGAAATTATACAGCTTCATTATGGATGACAGTTAGTGAAACCAGCATACAATGACATATTTGCACAACTTTTTACTTCTCAAAAAAATTTCGGCAATCACGAAGTTCATCTTCGACAGTCTTTGTCATTTCCTCAATATGATATTCATCATCTTTCACATCTATAATCACATCCTCCTTATGTTCATCTTTATTTTTCATACTTGTAATCATATCAGATGATCCATAAAATTTAGTGTTATCACAGCCACAACCTAAATTCGTTGTTTCCCCATGTTTATTCCAACATGTATAACTCTAATCTATTCCATGATAGAGCAAGTTTTCTTAAAAATCCTATGGACTAATTTTTTTTGAATAAAAATAGTGTAAACACGGACAATGGATTTGAGAAGGTTCATATGCATGATCTTTTTCAAACTTGATAAACTCTTTCACGCTATCTTTATACTGTTTTGTCAATCAATTGGCATTAATCCATTCTTTATTTATATTCATCCTATTTGAAATCCAAAGGATGGGTATATAGGTTATTGGAGAAGGAATATGAGTATAAGTTAGATAAAAAACTTGATGCTTGAAAAATGGTGGGGGCTTTCTCATTAATATAAAATCTTGGGTGGTTCTTGGGATTCATCCATTCTCTTCCTCTCTTCGATCCCCCTGATGAAGGGTGGTTCTTGGGAGTTTTTTATAGTGAGACAGTGATTTCTTCCCTCATACTTCTTCCATTACTATTATCCTTTATTTCCCTATGATTTGGGATGATTTTAACTAGGATTTGTGTGATGATTCTGCTATATCATCTTTAACTCAATTCAGATGATGTAGATTTTGTTTGTATTGGCTAGAGGTTATCCTCGTATGATGAATGCACCATGTTTTGTGGGGTTTAGGTGGTGTTGTGTTTCCTAATGAGTTTTTAAAAGATTATTCCTAATTATATTAAGGTGAATAATTAATTATAATTTTCTATAATTAATTATTTGGGAATTGTGCCATGAGATTCGGTCTCAATCATTGGTACAAGATTAGATAAGGCATGTATTAGTCTTGGTTGAGGATGAGTTGATCTTGGTGAGGGGGTTACTCCATTTTTTGAGGTAGGTGGACCCTATAATACAAAACCATGTTCCAATTTATGCATGATTGTGCATTCATGCATGAGTATATGTGTTCCAGTGAAAGTGATTAAAATCAAGAGCAACCTAGGTAAATAAATAGGGTGTTTTTGATCCACCAAGAGATAGATTGAGGGTTATATTGAATGTTTGTGATTTTTTAATCATCTAGAGATTATGTCTTTTTTGGAGGTGAGGTTTCTAGTTGTGTTTATGAGAGGATCGGGTTGGGTGTGAGATTTGTATAGCCTAGTTAGGATTTTCTAAGGCTATTTGAGTATGTATTAGAGTGCTTGGCCTAAATAATATGGATAATATTGTTTTATATATCATGTATGATGGGGAACACCCTCTTAAGTATATATAAGAGTCATGGTATGTGTGATGAGTAGGATATTCCATATAGGGATTGGTGAAGTGTGACATAGAATATTTCCTCCTTATAATTGGATTAAGTGATCTCCAAGGGGAGATATGATATGGTACCTAAGTGAGGGTCATGCTAATAGTCTGGATGACTTAGCATAGGGTATCCAAGTCTCTTAATGTGAGTTTCTTAGGATGGTATTTATTTAGTTTTAATGAGTTTTAATGTGGGAATTGGAATATGATATATACTAGACTATCAAGGCCTACATCAAGTATATCATGTGGGTTGTGACATTACCATATAGAGATGAGTGTGAGTTGGTATCGATGAATAGAGATAGGTTAGGTTTGTAGAACCCATTATATTCCCTTACAGGCGGAATTAGAATGTTGATAGGTTGGGAATAATTTTCATGTATAACCATGATGGTTTTAAGGAGATTATTATGCAAGGATAAATGGATGGTGACTTTTATCATTTATGGTTAGACCGACAAAGACATTGGCACTTCATATGACTTTTACCTAGTTGAAGTATTCTCATAAATGGGTCCCACCTATTGATGATATGTTTTAGCTAGTATGAGAGGTTGGCTATCTAGATGCCCTCCTTAGATTACTATTTATATGTTTTGTGGAATGAGACAAGACGGATGGCCTTTATTTAAGTGATAAGGTGTTGGTAGGACCCTACATTGAGTGAGAAGGCATTAGTCAAAGGGGATTGGTGTGTGAATTTCATGGGATCCAACTATCACAAGGTTATAGTGGGGAGAACTAATCAAGATCAAACAAGTAACCACCCACATATACATGTGTCACACACACAAGCATCACACACAATAATCGTGCCAAATCATTATTAATCTCAATATTGACAATAAATGAAAAAATAATTAATTCATGAAAATTAAATTTTACTCACCTTGAGGAGGAGGACCCGATAGTGGAGGAGGAGGAGGCATCGACAGCGGAGGAAACAGAGGTAGCGGAGGCAGTGGAGGCAGCAAAGGTATCAGAGGCAACAGAGGCAGTGTGGACACAGAGCGGAGGCAGCACGAAAGGAGCAGAGGAAGCAGAGGCAACTCGAAGGCAGCGGAGGCAGCCGAGTAGGTGGAGGAGGAGGAGGAAGAGGCGCCAGTGGAGGAGGAGGAGGAGGAGGCCACTGAGGAGGAGGAGGAGGAGGAGGAGGAGCAGTGGTGGAGGAGGATAAGGAGGAGGAGCCATGGTGGAGTAGGAAGAGGACGAGGAGATGCGAAAGAGGAGGAGGAGGAGGAGAAGTAGGCACCGGAGGAGGAGGAGGAGGAGGAGGAGGAGAAGGCTGTGGTGGAGGAGGAGGATAAAGAGGCAGCGGTGGAGAGGAGGCAGCGGCGGAGAGGAGGCATTGGCCTAAGGTAGGGCTTCCATGAAATCTTGACAAGGTGCGGGGAGGAGGAGGAGGACCCGGTGGATTTTATAAATCCCACGTGGAACTTTATCAGCACTAGAAAAAAGTGCTGATAATGACCCCCTTTATCAGCGCTTTTTAGAGCCGATAAAGGTTGGAATTTATCAGCGCTTTTGTAGCGCCGATAAAGGGTGACTTTATCATTGCTTCTCATTTTTGTGCTGATAAAGATCCTCTTTATCAGCGCCAATAAAAACAATGATAAATGTATAAATTTAATAAATTTTTTATATTATTATATATTTATTTAAAATGATATTTATGATAAATATATATATATATTTATTAATAATTATAACTCTAAATGAATATTTTTTTATTTATACTTATAAAATTATTTGAAAGGTATATTTATATATATATATCATTTAAAATATAATAAAATATATATTTATTTTTTAAATATAATGTAATTTTAAATATAAGTGTACATTTTTTAGAACATATATATTATATGGGTAAAATAATAAATTATAAATCAATAACACATCAACATGATATGTAATTATAATCCATAAATGAACATTATTCATACACATATATATACACATGATATATTAATTGACCCCAATTCATTGGAAAACACATATATATTCAACAATTTTAATTATACATATATATTAAAAAGTATTATATATTTATAAACAAAACAAATACATTAAATATAAACAAATATAAAAATATATATATATTAAATATAATGAATTAATAAATCTAATAAATATAATGAATTAATAAATCTGATAAATCTTATAAATATAATAAATATATTTATTATTAATCTTATAATTATATATATATATAGTTATAACATGTTTTTTTATTTAATGTATACAATAAACACTATCAGCGCGAAGAAAAGCACTAATAAATGTGAACTTTATCAGCACTAATAATAGTGCTGATAAAGGGATATTTAAAGCGCTGATAAAGGGTACACCTTTAATAGTGCTTGTTTTAGCACTGATAAGGGGTACATTTATCAGCGCTTTTTTTAGTGTTGATAAAGTCCTACCCCTTTATCAGTGCTTTTCCATTAGCACTGATAAAGGAAGGTGCTTGACTTTCCCAGTTTTGTGGTAGTGTGTATTCACGATATTCGTCTCAACATATGGAAAACTATTTATCACATAAAAGAGAAAATATGACCTTATGATGAATATAAAAATCATGTTAAGGTAATAGAAGGGTTGAAATGCCAAATTTACTTGGCATGTCTCTCAGTTTCCCGACATGAAAAGGTTGAAAAGCAGCAGAGAGCCCTTCAGCGTACATTCCTTTGGACATAAAAAATATTGCGCTAGTTAATTACCAATGACCCCATCTTGTATTCATATCAAGGGATGGGGTGTTCATTGAGAATTACATTTCACTATCCTCTCCAATCAACAAACCCAACCAAAATTGGTCTCATGAAAAGTTATTTCCCATGGCTTTCCACATCTAACTGGTTTTGTATGTAATCAAAAGCATTCTCAATAAAAGGCGTCAACTAGTTCTTCCCAAAGTCAGTCATATAAATAAAAAGTTTTTGAATTACTCTCCCATCAAGAAAATGAGAATATATAACAGGCTTCTTGTTTATAACATGCGCATCATCAGGTGACAGAGGTGTCAAAAATAATCCAACAGTCATCTGAGCCAGGTGATTTGAATGGATGTCGGATGATGCATCCGGGCAATTTTCGGAATATAATCCGCAAAATCACGAGAGATTTAAAAAAAATCAGATGTAGCATCTCTAGATCCACCTCAACTTGCCAAGCTAGTGAATCTTTTAATCAAACCCTCGGGATCAACAGATGGGATTCAAGAGTTGATCAGGAAAAATAGGAACAACCCTTGTCCACCAGATTGGGGACTTTTTCAAATTCCCAATCTCTTCATCAGCAAAATTCAGTACTCTCTCGATTATGGAAGAATCCACAATATAAACACAGAGCCTAATTATCAAGAAATTCCCCCCAAATTATAGTTTATCTAGAAGTTCCAGAGGTATCAACTAAAAAAATGGAAATGTCTCATAAAGGACACAGAAGAAGACAGTATCGCATAAATGCTGACTGGAGGGCTGCAAATCATTTTGCATCGATAACTGTTATCAATGTCATTGTCACTAATCCCCCAGAACAGGAGTCTCATTTAGAGGAATCAGATGTAGAAGTTCCTCTTGAAGAGGCTATATACAAAGAAAAAAATGAAGAGGGTGTGCGTACTCGAAATCAAAGGATTTCACAGAATCTAGGTATTCTTTCAAATAACCAACTCCCCCCTCTCTGAAAGGCATCCAAAAAGGGGAAAGTAAAAGGTCAGGTTACATTCCACCCTACCTCTGGAAAATTCCAATCACTCTCATTAGAGGAAAGGTTCACAAATCAAGAAGAATAAGTGAAAGAGTAAAGCAGGTTAAATGAAGAACTACTTCAAGGTAGTCTTCCTCCAAAGCATGCTAGAGTTAATCAATCAAGGGAATTTGTTGAAGCTATTGGAATTGACCAAGAATATCCCCATTTACAAGTACAACCTCAAAGGTTCAATCTTAGGGGTCATATGCAACAGCAACCAGCAATACTACCATCAATGAAAGTATCGGTCGCCACACCCATCCAAACTGCAGTTATTACACCAGCACTGAATCCAGATTAACCAAATATTTCTCAACTATTAATGACTAACATTGAGTCATTAACATCTCGGTTAGAATCTATGGATGAATGATGTGCACTAGTTCAACCGGAAAAGAGATATTACCCTGAATGGGTGGATGCAATTCTTCCCCCATCAAATTTTGCGAATACCACATTTCCGATTTTTAATGGTTAATGAAATCCAGAACAATGCTTAACACATTTTGTTTCTCATTGTGATCCTATGATGGGGACTCCTCAACAACAAGAAGTAGTTAAGATCAGGTGTTTTGTGCAGTCATTACAAAGACCTGCTTTTTTTGGTAAAGAAGTTTTCAATCTCGGTCAATTACTGGGTGGGAAGATCTCCATCACAAATTACTTCTTCAATTTAGCTCAACATTACCAAAGAAGACAATTTTTTATCTTACCAATTGTAAAAAAAGTTAAAATGAAAGAATTTTGGATTTCATTGCCCACTGGAAGGGATTAACATATTCCTTATGTTTAGCACTCCCTCAAGAAGAGTTTCTGCCAATATGTGTGGAAAATATGCGTGATGAAATATGCACACCATTGATCCCTGTGAAATAAATAGGAGGTTTTGGAGACCTTACTAAAATCGCTCAACAGATAGAAGACTCTCTTATATAGACTAGGGCTAAAACTCGTGTAATTCCATCAGTTCGAGGAAGGAGAATAGGAAAGGCAGAAGCTGCTATAGTTACACTTAAACAATCACCTGTATCTGCATCCACTTCAAAGCATTCATCATATTGAAGGGCTCCACCTCCTGAGCATCAAAAACAATGGACTCCCCATCAAGATGATAAAAGAGATCAAAGGCAAAAACAATTTGAGGATTTAAAGAACAAAGTTTATTCTTTACAGAATGAACATGTTCATGGTTACTTCATCTTGGCTCTGGAAAACAATCTGGTTCAGTTTCCAAGTCCCAAAAGGCCAAACAAGGAAGGAGATGAAGACCTCCCCAACTATTTCTATTTTCATCAGATATTGGGGCATCCAGTTCAAGAGTGTTTTGTATTCAAATACCTCTTGTAAAATAGGGTGGACTCTAGATAAGTAAAACTGAAAGCTTCTTCAGCCTAGGTATCATGTGTTACTGGTACTGATCCAGAGGAAGAAGGCGAGTGGCACCAATTCAGAAGTAAAGAATGTGCAGAAATATGATGATTGGATGGTTAGGAAAATGATCAACAGAACTCATTCCATTTTATGAACACAATTTAATCATCCAATTATGTGTTCTGATATTTCTTCCACATTAAAACCCCATTCATTAGAAGAAAAATCCTCAATGAAGTGGTGTAATTTGAAGTAAAAAGAGCAGTCAGAAGAAGACAATCTTGTATCAAAGCCTATGTTGTTTTTGACTTTTGTAGATTTTATGCCATCTGCTTCAAAAGCGCAGGGACCCCCCCAAATGATACAGCCCGAACTGGTTCATTAGGAAGAATCTTCATCAAATGAAGAATTTATCTTTGGTTCTGTTAACATGATTCATTTAATTGATCCTTATGCTAGTGACAGTTTTGATCATGATGATCCTAAGTTCCTTGTATCTAATAGAAGAATTTTAGGATACAGAGGAAGGTGTGGATATTTCAGAAGACACTATTTAAATCCTACCCCTGCTAGAACTATATATGAAGTAGAAACTCTTGGAAAGGCCCTTCAGCAGGCTCAACGGGAAAAAGAAAGTTATTCCACATATGAAAGATGCGGTCCTGACACAGTTATTTTGGAGGATCGATTAGAGGTTACACCTTCTTCCTCTTAGAAAATAGATAGATCCAGTCAGTCTAATCTACTGAATCCAGGAGTGTTTCCAATTATTTCCCTGATACGGGATGCATCTACTTCCAAAGAATCAATTTCCAAGGAACCTACAAAACAAAAATTTCATGTTGGGAAATGCAGAACTTTGGACCAAAAGTTTGATGTCTTGAAACATTTGGCTCAAGTACCGGCCATGTTATCAATTTTGGATGCCTTGAATCAATCATAAGATCTTTAAGAGGTGCTTATTGAGTCTTTGTCAAGTCCTCAAGAATTCTAAACTGAAATTGTTGCGGTTGAAGTCTACCATATAGAGAATGATGCTACAGAATGCCATGCAGTAATATCTTTTACAGATGAAGATGAAGACGATGTTGTACATAGAAATATCATATTTTTTTATCTATCTTTCAAGGTCAATGGCATATACATTCGACGAGATTTAATGGATAATGGCTCAGGTGTCAACCTCATTCCTATTCGTACACTTCGTCGATTGGGCCCCACCGAATCTGATTTATCTCCTTCTACTTTGACGTTTCATGGATATGTTAAGAATGAACAAGAACCTATGGGTGAGATAACATTCAGAATTTAGTTTGGAGACCTTGTATCTAATTCATATTTCATGTTTGTTCATCAGGACACAACCTTCAACATTTTTCTTGGAAGACCTTGGCTACACCAACATGCGGTCGTACCTTCGACATACCATCAATTTCTCCAATATTATTTCAATGGTCAAATTGGGACATTGTATGGTGACAAGGCCCCATTTAAAACGTGTTAATCTCAATACATTGAGGTAGAATTCTATCCCATGGAGGGAATGAAGAAATCCACGACAAAGGAGGTCACCAAAATTAATTCTCCAAATGGTTTGGAAATGATTCCAGTAAACCCATTCATACATGTGATAACAGATTATGTGATTCATATTTGTCAAATTGATAGGATATACCTAAATCCAAACATTCTTATGGAAACTTCCATAATGTCAATTACAACAATCAAGCCAGATAGCATGGGAGAAATTATTGATTCGCCAAGCAGTGATGAAAGATTAAATGGTGATGTCTTCATTTCATCCACTTAAATCCAGCAATTCAATACTTCATCAACCAGGCTAGAAGAAGTTATAGCAATACCAGAGGAAAACAATGATCTTGATTATAAATCCATCATCTCCTCTCTATCACCCCAGGAAGACCCCTCATCATCAATATGGTCAGAAATGACAGTCTCTTCTTCAAGATGTTCAAATTTTAACTTATCCCCAGAACATAGAAATTCTGCTTCATCATCTACTATGCAAGAAGAAATAGAAGAAGTAACACATATTGAAGAAGAAGATGAAGATCTCAGGGATGGTCCTCTAGAATTTTAAGTGGGTATCTCTACCACTATGGATGAACTTAGAGAAATAAATCTGGGTACAAAAGAAGATCCACACCCCACTTTAATTAGTATACCAATGACTCTTGAAGAGAAAAAAAATGTCTACTTCATTTCTAAAGAAAAATCAAGATGTATTTTTTGGAATTATACAGAAATTCAAGATCATAATATTGATGTTTCCAGTAATCATTTGGGTTTTCAAGAAGAACATCGAGGATTCTAGTAAGAAGCAAGAAGAACACACACAACTTATGCCTCCAAAATTAAAGCTAAAGTTGATAAGTTTATCAAGGTTAACTTCATCAAAGAAGTTCAATATCCCAAATGGATAGATAATATTGTACCTATGAAAAATAATAATGTAAAAATTAGAGTTTTCATTGAATTTAGAGATCTTAATCGACATTATCCCAAGGATGATTTTCCATTTCTGATCATAGAACTGTTAATTGATGAAACAGCTGGCTACGAAGCTCTTTCCTTCATGGATGGTTACACTGGGTACAATCAAATATGAATGGACCTAGAAGATGACGAGTCTACAACATTAAGAGCTCTTCAAGGTGTGTTTTGATATCAGGTAATGTATTTTGACCTGAAGAATGTATGTGCAACATATCAATGTTCCATGCCCCATATCTTCAAACCCTTTTTAGGGAAATTTTTCGAATGTTATGTCGGTAATTTGGTGGTTAAATCCAGATAAAGTTTTATCACTTTGTCAATTTGTAAATCATATTCAACAAACTTCAACAACACAATTTGAAGATGAACCCCATCAAATGTGCTTTCAGGGTAACCTTAGAAAAATTTCTCGGATTTTTTATACGCCATCGTGGTATTGATGTTGATATTGATAAGAAAAAAACAATCCTTGACATGTCACCTCCTTGAAATTTGAAGGAATTAAGAGGAATTCAAGGAAACTTGGACAATATTTGGTGTTTCATTGCCAATTTGGTAGGAAAATGCTTACCTATCACCAGATTAATGAAGAAGGTAGTCAGCTACATGTGGACTGAAGAATGTTAAGAAGCATTCGATACCCTCAAGAAATATCTCTTGAGTCCACCGGTATTAATTCCACCTGTTGAAGGAAGAATACTTATTCTCTATGTGATAGCTTTATAGTGATCATTGGGTTCCTTACTTGCCCAAAATAATGATGATGAGAGTGAAAATAGCCATTACTATCTCAGTCAGACTACACTTGAGGCAAAAACACAATATTCAAGTATTGAAAAGTGCTTCCAAGCATTAATCTTTACAGTTCAAAAATTTATACACTACCTAAAAAATCATGAGGTCCAATTATTATCTCATAATAACCCTCTCAATTTTATTATAAAGACCCAAAATTACCATGGAATTTTTTTTCAAATAAATGGTAATTTTATAAGTCCACAGTTTCTGACCACGTTTGATTCTGAGGCCTGGTGTGCCCGGAATCAAATTCTGAAGGTTTTTTCGAGTACGTTCTGTAAAATTACACGCGGGATTTTATATCTTTTGAACCGGTGCTCGGAATTGAAATCTGAGGGCACTGTTGAACTCGAAGCGTCGGTAATTACTTAGTGAGACCTTTACCGAAGTTGCGTTCTGACGTGAGTGGAAGTTAATTTTTGGGGATTCTAAATAAAAATTAAATAAAAATATGTGTAACATATTATTATTTGAAAGGTAATTAAAACCTCCAATGGTAGGTTGGTGGTGGGGCCACCCACACATAACCTCCCTTGAATGGATGTTATAAGGTGGGGCCCACATGAGCATCAAACCCCCTTAACCCCCTTTAATACTTGGAACACCCCATAACTTTTTGGAGCCTCTTCACTTTCCATATTCCCTCATTATGGTGCCAACACACCTAATAATTAATTAATGTAAATTTATTAATTAATTTGAAATTGTTTGAATTCTTTTTGGAAAGCATGGAAATAATAAAATAATGGAGTAGCCATTATTTTATTTTGGTTGGTGATTCTTGGTGGTGGAACTTTGGGAGAGCTTTTGGAGAATTCTTGGAGAACGACATCCTCTCCAACGAAGAAGGAGATCATCTCCAATGAAGAATGACATCCTCTCCAACTAAGAACGACAACCTATCCAATGAAGAATGACATCCTCTCCAAAGAAGAACGCCCGTCTCCACCATGGAACGATGACGACGTCTTCTCCCTCTCTAACCGGGGCAAGAAAGGTAAGATGCCGCCCATGAAGAATGTCGCCAGTGACGATGTCATCTCCTCCAAATGTCAACGGAACAACTCCGCCTTCCCATGACTCCATCAAGCGATCACTGATTACAAGGTAGGAGAATTTGATTATTTTAATGTATGAATTATACACTTGTTCCTTGTTGTTTATTTTGGTTTGATGGTGGAAAAATTTTATCACCTAATACGTAGGGAACAGGTCGAACAAACATGGCCCAACATCCCTTCGTTGATTCTTGTTCGGTTGATGTTGGAGGCGGAGCCAGAAGGGCGCGGTGTCGTCAAACTGCAATGGAGAAGAACCACGGCTGGGAGGGCTACGATGGATGAAGAAGCGCGGCATCGTCGCACTACATGGTGGAGCTGAAGGCCATGGAAAAGTCGGGCCATGGCAATGGTGGCGCGGAGCCATTGCACCGCGCGGAGAGTAGGAGGACCTCGGCGCTATCACACCACGGTGGAGGAGAAGTGGAGACCGGCCGGGCCAGCCACTGTGGGCCAGACAAGTAGGACCACCCGAGTCCCGCGGCTCCTGAAACAACATTGTTCGTTGGTTCTGTATGACAAACCACTGGGGAGCATGACACCCCCTACAACACCCCGAGCTTCCACGATACGCCTCTCTTTCAAAAATGCAATAGCTTGCATTGTATTCAAGTTCGAGTTCTAACACACCGCGATTAATCAAAGTAGCCGTTATGAATAGTAATACCCCCTTTTTAAAATTATAGAAATTTTATATTTCAAAATGGACTTCATTTTTGTATTCTTAATATCGAAATTATCCTAAGTTGAATTTTTTGTAGTTTTCTGAGAACTTTGAATTTTTTATGAATAGTGAAAATACTTAAAAACAACTTTTTTAATCAAAATAATTTATTGTGATAAATTATACTAGTGAGTGGTTTTAAAGTATAATTAGAATATATTTTTACCATTTTATCCAATGGTGTTCATTATAATTAATTTCACTTTGAAATTAGACATAAACAATTGTCAATTTTTTGATATATATTGTTCCTTAAAAACACGATATTTGTTGTGACAGCGGGAATTAATTATGAAATTAATTAATGCAACTTATATGTTTGGAATCTTTTAGAATAAACATCATTTTTGATTTCGGAATATCAATTATATCTTAGGGTGAAATTTTGGCATTGTTCTGAAAAACTTCAATTTTTGATGAATAGTGAAACCACTAAGTGGTAGTTAAAAAACTGATTTTTCGTTTAAATGAAACATTACCACTTCTATGATTTGATTTTCAAAAATCCGACATTCATGGTTGTCATTAGAAAGTAAAATGTGGTTCAATGGGATTAAAATAATTTTTTGGTGAATAGTAACTTTTAAGTTTAATTAATCGTGATTAAAGGTAATTAGTGATATTTAAGGTAAAAATGATATTATAAAAATATTAAAATACCTTTACACATGTCCTAACCCTATTGTATGTGTCATGGACGACCAAGACAATACATGGGTCAACTTGGGGACCCCATGAAAATGGCCTAAATAACTTTTATTTAAAGTTAAAATAAAAATGTCACAAACATAAGTTGTTTTACTAAAAAAAATTTAAATGTGGTTATAAAAGTATTATTTTTGACTATAAATATTCATTATAAAGCTAACAAGATTTCATACATCATGATATTTGTTTTATAATTTTTATAAATTAAATAAATTAAATTATTTATGACACCATGATGATGCAGTGATTACCCCATTAATTACCGATTTAAATAAAATGAAAATATAATGTAACATCCAAGGCTTGCACTTGTCAAAAACCTATTGGATGAGTATATTTTTAAAACTTATCACCTTATCCTCAAATTATATAAGTGTGGGACCTTTAAAATCCGAAACTCATTATATAATAAAGTAACATTTCATTACTTTCCAAGAGTGCCCCTCCTCTCCACTTATAAAAGGCCCCCACCACTACCACCTTAGTCACACTTTCACAGCCTTTTGGCTCGGCCAACCTCTGCCAAAATACTCCCCAAACTTCCCTCCCTTACTCCTAGAAGCCTCAATTTGGGCAGAAGTATTCCCAAGGAAGCCTTTGGCTCAAATCAAAAAGAGTTACCCGGTTTTAAGGTAATGTCTTCTCTAATGTTGTTTTGTTTTATTTTTCTTATCCAACCCCTTAAACTCTTTTTATTCCTTTATTTTGTAACAAAACAGTATATAAAATATACTAGGATGTTGTTATGATAAGGATTTGGTTTACACTTACACACACCTTCGTCTAATGGTTAAAGGACATACTGTTTCTGTGGGTGGCGAAATACTGCCTCACAAAACGATGATTGTTCAATATTCTTTTAACACCTTTAATGGTGGCCATTTTTATGACACTATTTTCATATATGATATATATATTATGTTTATGTTTTCCTTATTCTTCTGTATTTCTCATTTATGGAATACTTTATGATTTCCATTATGGGTAAACGTGATAATTTAATTTTAGGAAGTGTGGACTACCACCCCCTCAAAGTGATTTGAATCGTTAATGCCATATGTGGGATGTATAAAGGATGGAGTAAATAGTATTATATATGACATTATACTAGAATTATAATATACCTTTATATCTGTATTATTTCATTAAATACGAAATAGAAATGAAAGTAACGTTAATGTGTACGTACGGATTACCGTCTCCATGAACGGTGCATTTCATTTCTTACCTCTAAACGTTATTGAATATTATAAATGCATGTATATACTGGATATATATGAGATATATGATATCTATATAATTAATATAATCTTATATATAATTGATATATCACCACATGAACAACTTTTAATTATAAGAAGTTTATTTTTGACTCAAGTACCAAATATCGACAAAACGACCGTTATTAACTTAAATAATTACATAATGTTAATAAAATGGTAATAAGTGATATAAAAGGAATAAAAAACTTGAAAAAGGTTCTTAAGCAATTATAAATTAACTCTAGTTTATTATTCAGGAGGTTAAAGAATGGTTGAGTCAAGACAGGACGCAAGGTAAGGGAACTTCTTAACCCAATTTCTATTCTTTGGGTTAATCTCCTACTTTCAAATTATGTCATGATATTATTATATCCTATATTTTATTTGTAATTTCATTATGTTTACTTATAGTGAATACACATAATATATCTATTTTATTTAAAAAAATTATCTTTGTAAGGTACTTTGTCTCAATCTCCATTCATTGAGACATATTTTGTTTTATACACAAATTTCTTTTATACGGTGTATAAACCCCTTTGACTTTTACGTTTATTCAAAAGGAATCATTTTATATAAAGTGTTTTACTAAACAACAAAAAGGAATGTTTTTTCTTGTCGTACGTTTGTGGTGACAACGACTTCTCCACCGCCGTAACCATTATTTGAGTTTCGGCTTCCTCTATAAGCCATAACTTTTTTTAAAAGAAAAATAGATACCATGTTTTACTTTTCTTTTATTTTGGTATTGAAAATGGTTTTGATAAACTTTTTATTATATCAATGTGTTGTATTTATATCTTGTGATTGAAGTGTGGAAATATTATGTTTCCTTTATGCATGTTTTATGTGATACAATTCTGTTATGGTTTATAATATGTTTAAACCTATTCATATGAGGAATGAATTGGACTTAATAAGTGACGGGTGGAGCCCGCTATAGCTCCTCGATGCATCGGTAGGTCTCATGAGACAAACTAGTGTCTTGGCACGAGGCCTTGAAAAAATATTATTTTTGGTCTTGGCACGAGGCCTTGACTATGTGGTTATGATAGTCTGGCATTATGCATTCCATCATTATGAAAGTGGTTATTGATATTGTATGGGATTATTCGACTAGTAGAATATCCATGTGAGTAAGTAAATTGCATTATTTAATTTTATTTTTTCCATATCATGCTGAAGTTCAAGTTTAAAAAGGCTTTTGTTTTAGTTATAAATTGCCTTAAATGTTAATGTTTATTTATGAAAGCTTCCGCAATATTGTTATCCTTACTGAGAATCTGAGCTCACCCCTTTCTATGTTTTAATATTTTCCAGGATGTGAAGAAGTATTTTATGAATGACTTGCAGGGATAGTCAAAATAGGATATGAGTGTGGACTATGGAGAATTTGTTATTGTAGTTTTTCACTTTATGATGTAATGTAACATTTATGAATGTATCAAGTATTTCCAAGGCTACTAAACTAATCGGTCTTTCGAGACTTGATCTTTTGTGATCATGCCAATGTTACGAAGTAATGCACCGAATCTGGGCAGATGGGGTTGGGGCGTTACAGTTGGTATCTTTTGCAGTTTAGTACTAACCTTGGAAGCTAGATTTAGATAAACTCTGATTAGAGAACATAACCCAAAGATAGACTTTTAGAATTAGTATAGAAGAACTTCCTAGAATTTTTTTGTTGTAGAGATTTTGTGAGTTTTCCGAGCAATACATCCCTGTCTGGATACGAGCAGGTAGAGGCAGCTCTGGCACAGATGTACCTAGGGGTAAAACCCAAAAACACCGCTTTGAGCTAGACTCGAACAGGAACTGGTGCATGACAATGGTCCTTGTTGCACTCTTGGTTACGACACTCCCGGGGGATATGCTTAGGATAATTCTCGTTTTCATTACAAACCACTATGAAGGGTTATGAGTATATACTTCCTCAAAGAAAACATTTTTATGATTATGGATTATATACATAAATAGTTCAATTTCTGTTAAGTATTTTGAAAGTATGTAATTATGTATTTTGATTCATAAACTAATCTAGTTTATTCCATTGTTTAGAAATGGAGCCTAGTGGAAGGAATGGAAACTGTATCAATGCACGCACTCCGTGTAGGGATTGCCCTCCTACTCAAGATAATTATTGGGGATCTGGAGATACAACTGGTGCTGATCAACTTATTACCATACTGGGACAACTCACTCGGGTTATGAGTAATAACATTACTCGTATGGGGCACCCAGATCCGCAACGTGGAGGATCAATGTTAGAACGCTTCATGAGGCAACAACCACCAACATTTAATGGGGGTAAAAATCCATTAGTAGCTGAGAAATGGATAAACTCCTTAGAGAAAATATTCCACGCCTTGGGGAGTAGCGAAAGGGAGAAGGTTGTCATGGAAGTCTACCGCCTCACTGGAGATGCCGATCAATGGTGGTCGCTGATTCAAAACACAAAGTAAGATGAAGAAGTATCAAGTATGGAATGGAGGGAGTTTAAGGGAATTTTCTTAGAAAAATACTTTCCGCATGACCATCGAGCAGATATGGAAAGGAAATTTCTGAGTCTAAGGCAGAAGGAGGATGAGAATGTCGCAAAGTATGAGGCTAACTTTACAAGGTTAGAGAGGCATGCTGCAGATTATATACGTAACCCAAGAAGTAAGATTGATCGTTTCTTTGATGGGTTAAAACCATTTCTCTGTCGAGCATTAGTCTCACAATCCTTCTCATCATACGAAGATATTTTCTCATGTACTATCAAGACAGAAATGGAATTCTCTAAATCTTATGACAATAAAGTAATGCAAGAGAAGAAGAGAACGGTGGAACAAGAGACAGATAAAGGGAAAAAGGGAAAGAAGGATTTTCCATTATGTGATAATTGTGGGAAGAATCACCCTGGTACTTGCCTAAAATGAATTGGAGTTTGTTATAAATGTGGGGAAAAAGGTCACTAGGCGCGTGATTTCAAGGGAAAGAAAGAGGCTATCAATAATGAATGCTACAATTGTAGAGAAATGGGACATTATGCAAATGAATGTCCTAAGCGTTAGGAAAACTTACCTTAGAAAAGGCCAAGGGATTAAGGACAATCTTATGCTGTTACTACAGTTGAAGTGGAATAATTAATGTATTGGTGCTTGTGGACTCAAGGATTATATTATGGTTATAAGGATAATGTGATATATATATAAGGATTGTACTTCAGTACTTTTTGTTTTCATTAATGATTTAATATGATGAAGGTAATCATATTTTTAGTATGTGAAAATAAGAGAAACTTTACTTAGTTTGGAGAATCTGATTTTAAAATTGATTTTGGAATTTAGAGACCTTTTAGAGAAAGTCTGGATAGAGGTATTTTGGATAACTATAAAATCTGGAATGTGTTAAGTTGATCTTTGGATAGTATTGTTTAAGGTTAAAACATTTATGAAGATTATTTTTGGAATATTATAATACTATAGTTTTAGGAAAAGGACAACCTGTAGGGTGGGGCATAACCCGTCGCGTCGGACAAAGCTGTAGGAATCAAACCCACAACCATAGTGCGACAAGCATTTATTACCTACCACTAACCTATAGGAAGTCCTGGGTTATTACAAAATAGTTTTCCTAATCTAAATGGTATGTGTTAATATTTGGAACTTTATACAATTAGGATAAATAGAATATTTTTGAGTTTTATTACCTTTTAGAGTGAAAGATGGGTTTGTGGTAAAAATATATTAAAGAATGAAAGTCTACATGACAAGTATGTATATTCCCTTACGTTCTTAGTAAATCTCCTAAATAAATTCCTGAACTTTATAAAAGGTAACTTAAAACAAAAACGTTGCCAGTTAACTTCTCCAACTGGGGATTCAATGACCGTTTAACCAATCACAAGTTTGTGATTTTCTTATGGTTAACTTTCTCCTAATCTAGTTTTCTACAACTCTCCATCAGACCTTGATGGTTTTTTTCTTCCATATCCATATTTTCATAGAATCCTAGTATGGCCTATCTCGAGTGACCTTTGTACTTATCTTTCTATCTTTTAAAGATATATTTTTATTAACCCTATTTTCGATGTGGGTTTTCTACAAAGGTATTTTCTATTTACAACCTTTTATTTTTGAAGAACATTTTCAAATTGTGAGGGTGAAATTTATTGAAGGAGGGGAGAATGTAACACCCCGATCTTCTACGATACGCCTCTCTTTCAATAATGCAATAGCTTGCATTGTACGCAAGTTTTAGTTCTAACACACCGCGACTAATCAAAGTAGCCGTTATGAATAGTAATACCCACTTTTTAAAATTATAGAAATTTTATATTTCAAAATGGACTTCAGTTTTGTATTCGTAATATCGAAATTATCCTAAGTTGAATTTTTTGTAGTTTTCTGTGAACTTTCAATTTTTTATGAATAGTGAAAAATACTTAAAAAAACTTTTTTAATCAAAATAATTTATAGTGATAAATTATATTATTCAGTGGTTTTAAAGTATAATTAGAATATATTTTTACCATTTTATCCAATGGTGTTCATTATAATTAATTTCACTTTGAAATTAGACATAAACAATTGTCAATCTTTTGATATATATTGTTTCTTAAAAACACGCTATTTGTTGTGACAATGGGAATTAATTATAAAATTAATTAATGCAACTTATATTTTTGGAATTTTTTAAAATAGACATCATTTTTTAATTCGGAATATCAATTATAGCTTAGGGTGAAAGTTTGGCATTGTTCTGAAAAACTTCAATTTTTGATGAATAGTGAAACCACTAAGTGGTAGTTAAAAAACGGATTTTTTGTTTAAATGAAACATTACCACTTCTGGGATTTGATTTTCAAAAATCCGAAATTCATGGTTTTCATTAGGAAGTAAAATGTGGTTCAATGGGATTAATATAATTTTTTGGTGAATAGTAACATTTAAGTTTAATTAATCGTGATTAAAGGTAATTAGTGATATTTAAGGTAAAAATGATATTATAAAAATATGAAAATACCTTTAAACTTTTCCTACCCCTATTGGATGTGTCATATATGACCAAGAAACTACATGGGTCAACTTGGGGACCCCATGGAGCCACTTTGGTTGGAAAATGACATAAATAACTTTTATTTAAAGTTAAAATAAAAATGTCACAAACATAAGTTGTTTTACTAAAACAATTTTTAAATGGGGTTATAAAAGTCATATTTTTGACTATAAATATTAATTAGAAACCTAAAAGGATTTCCTACATCATGATATTTGTTTTATAATTTTTATACATTAAATAAATTAAACTATTTATGACACAATGATGATGTAGTGATTACCTCATTAATTAACGATTTAAATAAAATGAAACGATAATGTAAAATCCGAGGATTAAACTTGTCAAAAACCTATTGGATGAGTCTATTTCGAACCCTTATCACCTTAGACAAGAATTATATAATGTTGGGACCTTTAAAATCCCAAACTCATTATATAATAAAGTAACATTTCATTACTTTCCAAGAGTGCCCCTCCTCTCCACTTATAAAAGTCCCCCCACCACTACCACCTTAATCACACTTTCAAGCCTTTTGGCTCGGCCACAATCTACCCAAATACTCTCCCAACTTCCCTCCATTACTCCTAGAAGCCTCACTTTGGGCAGAAGTCTTCCCAAGGAAGCCTTTGGCTCAAATCAAAAAGAGTTACCCGATCTTAAGGTAATGTCTTCTCTAATGTTGTTTTGTTTTATTTTGCTTCTCCAACCCATTAAACTATTTTTATTCCTTTATTTTTTAACAAAAAAAGTATATAAAATATACTAGGATGTTGTTATGATAAGTATTTGGTTTAAACTTACACACACCTTCGTCTAATGGTTAAAGAACATACTGTTTCTGTGGGTGGCGAAATACTGCCTCACAAAACGATAATTATTCAATATTCTTTTAACACCTCTAATGGTGGCCATTTTTATGACAATATTTTCATAATATATATATATATATTATCTTTATTTTTTCCTTATTCTTTTGTATTTCTCATTTATGACATACTTTATGATTTCCATTATGGGTAAACGTGATAATTTCATTTTAGGAAGTGTGGACTACCACCCCCTCAAATTGATTTGAATCGTTAATGCCATATGTGGGATGTATAACGGATGGAGTAAATGGTATTATATATGATATTATAATGGAATTATAATATACCTTTATATCATTATTATTTCATTAAATACGAAATAGAAATGAAAGTAGCGTTCATGCGTACGTACGGATTACCGTCTCCATGAACGGTGCATTTCATTTCTTACCTCTAAACGTTATGGAATATTATAAATGAATGTATATACTGGATATATATGAGATATATGATATCTATATCATGAATATAATTATGAATATAATAGATATATCACCACATGAATAACTTGTAATTATAAGAAGCATATTTTTGACTCAAGTACCAAAGATCGACAAAACGACCGTTATTATCTTAAGTAATTACATAATGTTCATAACATGGTAATAAGTGATATAAAAGGAATAAAAAACTTGAAAAAGGTTCTTAAGAAATTATAAATTATCTCTAGTTTATTATTTAGGAGGTTAAATAACGGTCGAGTCAAGACAGGACGCAAGGTAAGGGAACTTCTTAACCAAATTTCTATTCTTTGGGTTAATCTCCTACTTTCAAATTATGTCATGATATTATTATATCCTATCTTGTAATTGTAATTTCATTATGATTACTTATAGTGAATACACATAATATATCTATTTTATTTAAAAAACGATCTTTGTAAGGTACTTTGTCTCAATCTCCATTCATTGAGGCATATTTTGTTTTATACACAAATTTATTTTATACGGTGTATAAACCCCTTTGACTTTTACGTTTATTCAAAAGGAATCTTTTTATACAAAGAGTTTTACTAAACGACAAAAAGGAATTTTTTTCTTGTCGTACGTATGCGGCGACAACGACTTCTTCGCTGCCTTAACCATTATTTTAGTTTCATCTTCCTCTATAAGCCATAACTTTTTTTAAAAGAAAAATAAATAACATGTTTTACTTTTCTTTTATTTTGGTATTGAAAGTGGTTTTGATAAACTTTTTATTAGATCAATGTGTTGTATTGATATCTTGTGATTAAAGTGTGGAAATCTTATGTTTCCTTTATGCATGCTTTATGTGATACAATTATGTTAGGGTTTATGATATTTTTAAACCTATTCATATTAGGAATGCATTGGACTTAATAAGTGACGGGTGGAGCCCGCTATAGCTCCTCAATGCATCGGTAGGTCTCATGAGACAAACTAGTGTCTTGGCACGAGGCCTTGACAAAATCTTATTTGTGGTCTTGGCACGAGGCCTTGACTTCGTGGTTATGATAGTCTGGCATTATGAATTCCATCATTATGAAAGTGGTTATTCATATTTCATGGGATTATTCGACTAGTAGAATATCCATGTGAGTAAGTAAATGACATTATTTAATTTTATTTTTTCCATATCATGCTGAAGTTCAAGTTTAAAAAGGCTTTTGTTTTAGTTATACATTATCTTAAATGTTAATGTTTATTTATAAAATCTTCCGCAATATTGTTATCCTTACTGAGCATCTGAGCTCACCCCTTTCTATGTTTTAATATTTTCTATGATGTGAAGAAGTATTTTATGAATGACCTGCAGGGATAGTCAGAAGAGGATATGAGTGTGGACTATGGAGACTTTGCTATTGTAGTTTATCACTTTATGATGTAATGTAACATTTATGAATGTATCTAGTGTTTCCAAGGCTACTAAACTAATCGGTCTTTCGAGACTTGGTCTTTTGTGATCATGCCAATGTTACGAAGTAATGCACCGACTCTGGGCAGCTGGGGTCAGGGAATTACCCCCCCCCCCTCCATCGCATGGCCGGTCGGGCCGCCATGAGCCGGGCCTCCATGGTCGGGCCGTCCTTCAGCAGGGCCGCCCCTCGGCAGGGCCGCCTCGGCTGGGCCTCCACGGCTAGGCCACACTTTGGCCGGGCTGCCCCTCGGTTGGGCCGCCACGGGCCGAGCCACCACGGTCGGGCCGCCATGACTAGGTCTCCCCTCAACCGGGCCGCCACGGGCCGTGACACCACGTGGAGGCACGCCCTAAGGTTAGGCCGCCCCTTCGGGCCGGTCCGACCACTCGGGTCGGGACGCACCCGTTGATCGGGTCAGACCTCGGTTCGTACTGGGTTTGGCCGGGTCGGTCCTACTTGGTCAGACCAGACCCAGACCCGCTACGACCATCTACGCCTTTTAGCCCGCATCTTGGGCTACGGGTGTCCGAACAACGAACCGTCTATGACAATGGAATTCTTGGAGCGAGAAGATCCTTTTGGAAAATGCCTCTTGATGTTTGGACGTAGTTGGGGAATGTTCGGGTTGTTTTGAGCCTAAATCCAAACCGGGCCCCTGTAACGGAAATGCCAATAACACAAAGATCGAGCATCCGATTGACGCACCGTCTGTCGCGTTGGGTTCCTTATGATTATACGGAACTACGAGATACATCAACTCAGGGCTTCATGATAGTTGATTTATCGAAACATGGATCGAGGAGTGGACCCTCCCGGAAACGAGCGTGCTGTGTGCGGGAACCCTAGGGCTAGTTGCGACTATGATGACTTCTATACCGGAATCCTCCGTGGTTTTGACAGCAATGACTTCTGTACTAGAATACTCAGTGGTTTCAACAGTGATGACTTCTGTACCAGAATCCTCCGTGGTTTCGACAATGATTACTTTTGTACTAGAATCCTCCGTGGTCTCGATAGTTCTAACTTCTGTTCCTGGATCCTGTGTGGGTCGGACAGAATAGATTATCTTGTATCCTGTGTGGGTCCGATAGCTTACCTGGTCTGGAATCATATGTGGGTCTGATAACTTAAATGAATCATTGACTACATCTGATCATCTCTAACACTCTTCAAAAGTTGTGTACCTGTGTGACGTGAGTCTTTAATTTCAGTCAATATCATCGAGATGATTGACTTTACTTCCTTTGTGGAATGGGTTGTGCTTGGGCTCGAGAGTTGAAGCTAGACTATGATTGATAACATAGGTATATATATGGGAATATACACAAGTAAGTTTGGTTGATACTTTGTGATTGTATCTTACTTCTATTCTTTATCCTTAGTGGATACTTGGAGACCCTCGGGGGTCTCGGGGTCCCCTACTAAGTATTATTATACTCACCCCTGCATGGGATATGCTCACACCTCATTGTGTTGGATGCAAACGACGAACAACACTGACAGAGGCCGAGAACGCCAGGACTGGACAGTACCTGGAGGTGGACCTTACGATGAGTCGGTGCACAGAGGAGTCTGACAGACGTAGAGCACTGGGGAGGCTATCTGTACCTACCCTTCAGGTTGGATCTATGGTGGACGATCCAGGAGCTGCTTGTCAACATCTAGTTGTTTTTTCTTTTCCTTACGCTTTAAAGTTGGGATTTTATTTCTGACCCCTATTACTTTCTATCACTTCTTCTATATACAGTTTTTACTTAGTGTTTTACTTCATTTTTGTACTTTGTTGTGTGCGTTTCAGTTTATAAAATAAATGCCTTAACAGTTTATGGATTTACGCCTTTGGTGCAAGCCTCTAGCCCCTGTCCTTTGGAAGGCGGGCTTGCGGTAGTCACGGAACGGTCCCCAAGGATGGGTCATGAAAAATTGGTATTAGAGGAGTCGGTTCTATCGTATAACTTAGACTCTGATTATTTTAATGGAAATAGTGTTAGGTGTTTTGGGTGTGGTTATTAGTTTAGGGAAACAGGTGCTAGTGCAGCGGCCGACGTATCCATACACTAGGACTCTTACTTCTGATCTTCGACTCAGTGCATGAAAACACTGATTGCTTGTGTGTTTCCATTAAAAAATATTTTCTTCATGATAACATTTTTTCAGCTCACAAGGTATACTATTTTAACGATGGCACATCTTCTTCTTTTGAGGATGGCGCCATGAAGGTAGCCAGCTACAGTTCCAAGTTACATACGAGATGGTATCCCACCGAGCAATGAGGCCTTGGTGCAGGGCCCCATCACAACAAAGGTACCAACAGTACCACAACCCACTGGGCCACCGATACCACCAGCTCCAGTAGAAAAGAGTGCATGCCATATGAGTGTGTTTCATGAGTTTTATTACCAAAGGCGTCCCAGGTTCCAGGGAGAGATGGACCCACAGGTAGCTGAGGATTGGCTGGAGGCTATCGTTAGAGTTTTCAGATTGGTAGGGACACAAGCCGACCTCATGGTTATCCTTGTCGCGAGTCTCCTGCATGCAGAAGTAGAAAAATGGTGGAGCATGATGCTCCAAGTGCATGATGATGCATCATCACTCTGGAAATACTATGAGAGTCTCTTCCGCTCAGAGTTCATTTTAGCAACCCTTCGTGCTATGCCGATTCATGAGTTACTTCATCTGCAGCAGGGCAGCATGAATGTTGCTCAGTACAATGCAAGGTTCACCGAACTCTTGCGCTACTCCATGGACATGGTATGAGACCCGTTATTCAGGGCCCAGACCTTCGAGAAGGGACTCAAAAATGAGATCAGGTCTTCGATGATTCCCCTTAGCATCCCAACACAGGCAGGGGTGCTGGAGCGAGCCCTTCTAGTGGAGTGTTTTCTCACTGAGCAGTCACCCGCAGCGGGACCCACCATAGGGAGACACGTAGTAGAGTCTTCTACAGCCAGCAGTAGACAGATGTCGCATAAGTCCAAGCGGACCAGGCCATCAGGTGGGTGACCCCAAGATACAGGTTCGATTGTGCGGGGCACACAAGACAGAGCCAGCTATACGAGGAGTATGTAGTGATATGCATGTAGGGGGAAGGGTCACATAACTCGTGACTATGCAACCCACCAAGCAGATGAGCATCAGACAATAGAGGGACCTCCCAGGCAGAGGCATAGGTTTGACCGTGGTGGTCCACCGAGAGCAGGCGGACGTGGAAGAGGAGCTGACCGAGAAGCGAGTGGTGGATGATGTTTCGAGGCCCTACCACCACCACCACCATGAGGTCCACCCCGACCATAGGGAGCTGGAAGATAGAGGTGAGATCAGCTCCAGGCAGTCAAGGCCTATGACGATGGTGCATGTGAGATGATTTGAGGTACTATCTGTGTCCACTCCACCCATGCTGCTGTACTTATAGACACAGCTGCGAGTCATTATTTTATTGCCACTTCCCTAGTGCGGAGCTCGGAGATTCTGACGGAGTCGTTGGCTCGATCTTTATGACTATAGACTTCTACGGGAGTAGACTCGATGATTACGCACTGGTGCTGGTAGAGTGAGATTACTCTAGGAGGTAAGAGATTCGGCTGGGATCTCATCGTAGCGGCGTCGAGGCCTTATGATGTCATCTTGGGTATGGACTAGTTATCCATAGTTCATGCTCAGATTGATTGTATTAGGCACAAAGTGCGATGTATCTACACGGATGGGACCAGGTTCACCTTCAACAGTGAGAAGGGATCCTTTGCAGTGCAGGATGGACTTACACAGAGGAGGGGGAAGCCGATCACACATCAGTTGGATAGTCTCATCCTCGGAGCGGTTGATGTGTGGAGTCTGAGTTTTCCTGTTGTGGTGGATCAGTATGAAGATGTTTTCTCTAACGATGTTCCAGGACTACCTCCTGGAAGAGAGGTAGACTTCTACATTGACTTGAACCCCGAGACGACACCGATATCTACTCCAGAATATCGGATGGCTATTGTCGAGCTTTGTGAGCTGCAGGTACAGTTGGAGGAATTGCAGGGGAAGGGATTTATCTGACCCAGTGTTTCACCCAGTGAATCTCTGATTTTTTTCACCAATAAGGATGATGAGATCTTGTGACTGTTTGTTGACAACTGTCACCTGAACCAGGTGATTTTGAAGAACACGTACCCACTCCTGAGGATTGATGACCTCTTTGATCAGCTCAAGGGAGCACGATGGTTTTTGAAGATAGACCTCAGATCAGGCTATCATCAGCTCGGAGTTAAGATGTGGATTTTCAGAAGACAGCCTTCAGGTGTTGGTATGGCCACTATGAGTTCTTGGTTATTCCCTTCGGTTTAACCAATGCTCCATCAGTGTTCATGAGTCTCATGAACAGGATCTTCCAACCTTACCTCAATCGCTTTGTCGTGGTCTTCATCGATGACATACTGATCTACTCGACTACTGAGGATGAGCATGCCTACTATTTATGGGTAGTGACGGACACACTCTGAGATCACCAACTTTATGTTAAGCTCTCGAAGTGCAAGTTCTGGATCCGAGAGGTACACTTTCTGGGACACATCATCTCAGAAGCTGGATTTGTAGTGGATGTCGCGAAGATCAATGAAGTACTTGCTTGGGATCCACCCAAGAGTGTGATAGAGGTTTGGAGTTTTCTAGGACTGGCTCGGTACTATCGAGGATTTGTGCCAGACTTCTCCAGAGTTGCAGCACCACTTTCAGCTTTGACGAAGAAGGGGAAACCCTTCGTGTGGTCAGAGAGATTCTAGCAGAGCTTTCAGGAGGTAAGGCAGAGGTTGACTAGTGTGCCCATCTTGAGGCTGTCGGAGGAGGGCGTTGGGTACATAGTTTACTATGATGCATCAGGGACCGGACTTGGGTGTGTTCTAATGCAGGAGAGAGTAGTGATCGCATATGGATCTTGGTAGTTGAGATAGAACGAGAATAACTACGCTACCCATGACCTGGAGTTAACAGAAGTGGTCCTCTCCTTGATGATGTGGCAGCACTATCTGATGGGAAAGAATTTTACAGTCTACTCAGACCACCAGAGTCTCAGGGACATCTTCTTGAAAGAAGGAACTAAACCTGAGATAGAGAAGATGTCTTGAGTTCCTCCAGGACTATGACATCGAGATAGTCTATACACCTCGGAAGGGGAAAATTGTAGAAGATGCTCTCATCAGTAGATCAGGCATTCGGCTGCTAGGAGAGGCGAGGAAGCAACTGGACTAATTGTAGATATCCTTTGTGGATAGAGATGGATCAGCCTTTCTACAGTATCTCATAGTCACTCCTCCACTTACTCAGCAAGTCAGAGAGGCATAACATGGGGACGTTGACTGTGAGAGGCGACGTTCTCAGATATCCATAGAGCAGGCACCTGATGGACTTTTTGAAGGTGGGGAGCATGTAATTTTTTTCAAAGGACATACTATGGTACCAGTTACACTACAGGAGGAAGTGTTGAAGAAGTTCCACACATCTCCTTTAGCGGTACATCCAGGAGTAGGGAAGATGTATCAGGACCTACAATGACAGCACTGGTGGCCAAGCATGAAGAAGGCTGTAGCAGATTTTGTCTCACGATGCCTCACTTTTCAGTAAGTGAAGGCGGGGAACCAGGTTCCAGCAGGCTTGGTTCAACTCTTCGAAGTCCCAGAGTGGAAGTGGGATGAGATATCCATGGAATTTGTGACAGGACTTCCACGTACATCCAGAGGGAATGACTCTATCTGGGTGATCATAGACCAACTCACCAAGTTGGCCCACTTCCTACCAATCAGAGAGAAGGGCTTAGTAGAGAGCTTGGGAGACCTCTATATACAAGAGATTGTATGGATTCATGGTGTTCCATCAACAATCGTCTCCGATCGAGATGCTCGATTAACTTACCAGCTATGGAAGGGGTTTCAGGAGGCTTTCGGGATGCGGCTTCTCTTGAGCACCACCTTCCATCCTCAGACATATGGTCAGACTAAGAAGGACATTCAGACTCACGAGGACATGCTCCGTGCATGCATCCCCGACTTCGGTTATAGATGGGAGGATCACTTACCCTTGGTGGAGTTTGTGTATAACAACAGCTACCACTCCACCATCGGGATGGCACCTTTCAAGGAACTTTACATTCGACCATGCAGATCACCTCTGTGCTGGACTGACCCAGGGGAGTCAACACTTATGGGATCGAAGATGGTGCAGGCTACGACAGAGAAGGTGCACATTATCCAGGAGTGGATGAAGACTGTATAGAGTAGGAATAAGTCCTATGCTGATAGGATATGGAGACCATTGGAGTTCAAGGATGGTGACCATGACTTTCTACGGGTCTCACCTCGACGGGGTCTATAGAGATTTGGCTGAGGCGGAAAGTTATCTCCATGATTCATCGGACCCTTCTGAGTCCTCATTAGAGTAGGAGAGCTGGATTACCACTTGGCTCTTCCACCTCAGTTGCACCGGGTTCACGATGTCTTTCATGTATCTCAGCTGAGGAGATATGTGCACGACCCATCCCACTTCATCGACCATGGGGAGATAGACATTGATGATGGGGAGACTTTCACAGAGGTTCTATTGGAGATTGAGGATCAACATGAGTGGGTCCTATTTGGATGGTCGATACCTCTGGTGCGTGTTCACTGGCAACACGGGAAGCTCCTAGAGAGCACGTGGGAGCGGGAGGCTCAGATGCGTGCTCAGTACCCCCATTTTTTTCCTTAGTGTGAGTTGTAGCTTACAGGGATGTAAAGCTCTTAGGTGGGGAGAATGTAAAGACCCAGAAATCCCATGTATTTTTTTAATACATGGGAATTTTAAAAGTTCACAGTTTCTGATGGTGATTGATTCCGAGGCCCGGTGTGCCCGGAATCAGTTTCTGATGTTTTGTTTTTGTACATTCAGTAAACGTATGTGCATGATTTTATATCTTTTGAACTGGTGCTCAGAATTGAAATCTGAGGGCACCGTTGAACTCGTAGCATCGGTAATTGCTTAATGTGATATTTATCGCAGTTTCATTATGACGTGAGTAGAAGTTAATTTTTGGGGTTTCTAAATAAAAATATGTGTAACATGTTTTTATTTGAATGGTAGTTAAAACCTCCAAGGGGAGGTTGGTGGTATGGCCACCCGTAGATAACCTCCATTGGGATGATTTTATAATGGGGGGCCCACACAAGCATCAACCCCCCTTAATCGCCCTTTAACTCTTGAAACTCCCTTTAAATTTTTAGAGCCTCTTAAATTTCCATATTCCCTCATTATGGTGCCAACACACCTAATAATTAATTAATGTCAATTAATTACTTAATTTGAAATTCTTTGAATTCTTTTTGGAATGCATGGAAACAATAAAATAATGGAGTATCCATTATTTTATTTTGGTTGGTGATTCTTGGTGGTGGAACTTTGGGAGAGATTTGGGAGAATTCTTGGAGAATGAAATCCTCTCCAAATAAGAACAACATCCTCTCCAATGAAGAACGACATCCTCTCCAATGAAGAACAATATCCCATCCAACGAAGAATTCCCATCTCCACTGAGGAACGACAACACCATCTTCTCCCTCTCCAATCGGGGCATGAAAGGGAAGACGCCGCCCATGAAGAACGTTGCCAACGATGACGTCTTCTCCTCCCAGCATCAACAGAATGACGCCGTCTTCCTGCGACATTGCCAAGCGATCACTGATTAAAAGGTAGGGGAATTTGATTATTTTAATATATGAATTATACCATCATTCCTCGTTGTTTATTTTGGTTCGATGATGGCCAAATTATATCACCTAATACGGAGTTCATGGGGAAAACAAACACCGACCAAAATCCCTCCGTTGATTATTGTTTGGTTGACGTCAGAGGCGGAGCTAGAAGGGCGCGGTCCCGTCGCACCATGCCAGAGAAGAACCACGTTCGAGAGGGCCGCGATAGATGAAGAAGGGTGGCGTTGTCACGCCACATGGTGGAACCAAAATCCATGGCCATGTCGGGCCACTAAGGTGGTGGCGCGGTGCCAGTGCACTGTGCAGAGAGTAGGAGGACCGCGGCGCCGGCGCGCCATGCAGAGAGTAGGAGGATCGTGGCGCCGTCGCGCTGCGGTGGAGGAGCGGTGTCGATCGGCTGGTCCGACCGCCATGGAGCCGTACATGTGGGACCACCCGGGTCCCGCGGATCCCGAATTGGCACAGTGCGTTGGTTCTATCTGACAAACCGAGGGGGAGCACGACACCCCCCTCCCACCCATGGTCGGCCGAGCCGCCACGATCCGGGCCGCCACGACCGGGCAGCCCCTCGGCCGGGCCACCCTCAGGATAAGACGCCCCTTCAGGTCGGGCCACCCAATTGGGTCGGGCCGCACTTGTGGACCGGGTCAGACCTCGGTTCAGACCGAGTCAACCTGGGTCGGTCCGACTGGGTCGGACTTGACTCAGACCTGCTACGACCATTTATGACTTTTAGCGTGCATCTTAGGCTACGGGTGTCCGAACGATAACCGTCTGCAGTGATGGAATTCTTGGAGTGAGAAGATCCTTTTGTAATTCCCTGCTAGAGGTTTGGTTGCAGTTGGGGTATGGTAGGGTTGGTTTGTGCCTAAAAACCAACCGGGACCCTCGAACGGAAATGCCAATATGTCACAAACTGGGCGTCTGTTTGACGCACCGTCTGTCGCGTTGGGTTCCTTATGATGAGACAGAACTATGGGATACATCAACTCAGTGCTTCATGATAGTTGATGTATCGAAACTTGGATGGAGGAGTGGACCCTTCTGAAATTGAGTGTATTGTGTGCGGGAACCCTAGGGCTGGTTGCGAATGTGATGACTTCTGTATCGGAATCCTCCGTGGGTTCGACAGTGATGACTTCTATACCGGAATCCTCCGAGGGTTTCACAGCGATGACTTCTGTACCATAATCCTCTATGAGTTTGATAGTTCTAACTTATGTTCCTGGATCCTGTGTGGGTCTGACAGAATAGAAAATACTGTATCCTGTGTGGTTTTGATAGCTTAGCAGGTCCTGAATCCTGTGTGGGTCTGGCAGTTTAGATGAATCAGTGACTACACATGATAATATCTAACACTCTAAAAAAGTTGGGTACCTATGTGAGATGAGTCTTGACTTTCAGTTGATATCATCAAGATGATTAAATTTACTTCCTTTGTTGAATGGTTTGTGCTTGGGCTTGAGAGTTGAAGTCGGACTGTGATTGAAAACTTAAGTATATGTGTGGGAATATACCTAAGTAATGTTGGTTGATACTTAGTGATTTTATCTTACTTATATGGTTTATCCTTAGTGGATTTTGGGAGACCCTCAGGGGTCTCGTGGTCCCCTACTGAGTATCGTTATACTCACCCCTGCACGGGCTATGCCCACACCTCATTTTGTTGGATGCAGACGACAGACAGCACTGACGGAGGCCAAGAGTGCCAGGACTAGATGGTACCCAGAGGTAGACCTTATGATGAGTTGGTGCACAGAAGAGTCTGATGGATGTAGAGAAATGATGAGTTTATCTGTACATACCCTTCAGGTAGGATCCATGGTGGATGATCCTGGAGCTTCTTATCACCTTCCAACTATTTTGTCTTTTCCTTGTACTTTACAATTGGCCTTGTATTTTTGGCCCCTTTTACATTCCAACACTTCTTATGTATACAGATTTTACTCAGTGTTTTACTTCCAGTTTCTCACTCTGTTGTGTGTGTTTCACTTTATAAAGGAAATTCCTTCCGAGTTTAGAGATTTACGCCTTTGGTGCTAGTCGCCAGCCCCCGGCATTTAGAAGGCGAGCTTGGGGTAGTCATGGCACGGGCCCCGAGGATGGGTCATGACATTTATCCTTATTCGTCCATTGCTTATAAGACGTCTGGAAAGGTGTGAAGTTATTTTTTAGTAGTTTGATATCTAGTATGTGTCTCAAAAGGCAATAATGGGCCATGCTCTGGCCGATTTCCTTGCTGAACACCCATCTGTTGAAGATATATCTTTAAATATTGAACATCCTAATAAGGAAGACTTTTCTATTCAAGATAATCTTCAAAAATGGGAAATGTACTTTAATGGTCACTCCAGAAGTCCAACATGGAAGAAAATGGAAGATCCTAATTTCAACAATGTTGGGTTAGGGATCTTGCTTATTTCCCCAGAAAAGGAAGTGCTACCCAATTCCTTCTTATTGTTTGAAGGTGTAACAAACAATGAAGTAGAATATCAAGCTCTCATCGCAGGCTTGGAATTGGCACTTTAGGCACAGGTGAATCACTTGAAGGTAAAAGGTGATTCAGATTTGGTAATCAAACAAATCAATGGGGATTATGCCATCAGAAAGGAAGAGTTAGTCCCTTTGTGTGATTACGTCCAAGAGTTAATGGTGGAATTTCCATCAGAACTAACATTTTCCTATGTCCCTCGATCACAAAATGCCAACGCTGATGCACTGGATAATGTAGCCACAACCCTGGAAAATCCAAATCGGGATGAGACAATCATCAGTATTTCCCACAGTCATATTGTTTCACCTTTTTTCAAATAAGAACAGAGGAAATCAATTAAATCTGTCTCATTTCTGAACAGTATGGTTATACTACAGGATGGATGACACCTATCTGGGAATACCTTCAAAATGGATCACTTCCACCTAATAGATCCTTGAAAGAACAAGTCTAGTGATGTGTGGTCAATTTTACCCTTTATGATAGCCCAGATCACCAAACAATTATGTACATGCGAGGTTTTGATGGAATTCTCTTCATATTTATTGATGGTGAAGAGACAATGGTTGTCGTGAATGAAGTACATGCAGAAGTTTGTGGTGCCCACCAGTCTGGAAATAGACTTTATGCTCAAATTCTATGGCTTGGATACTTCTGGCCTTTAATGATGAAATATTGTATTGATTTCACTATCAAGTGTCATTATTTACAAGTATGTGCCAACTTAATTCATCATCCCCAAGAGTTTATTCATATGGCTAAATACTCCTGGTTGTTTTCTACATAGGGAATTGATGTAGTAGGACCTTATCCTCCAGCTACAGCTAAGAAATTTAATTATATTTTTACTGCTACTGACTTCTTTTAAAAATGGGCAGAGGAAATACCTCTCAAAGAAGTCGGTGATAAAACCATTGTTAGCTTTGTCAAGTCCAACATCATTACCAGATTTGGTGTTCCTCAAACCATATTGACGGATAATGGCACCATCTTTTGTCCATCTGAGGTAAGAAAATTGTATCAAGAATACAATATCAGATCCAACCATTTATCTCGGCATCATGCAACGGCCAATGGTCAAGTAGAGGCTTTCAATAAGACTCTTTTAAACATACTAAAAAATATGGTGGATAAAGATAAGAATTCCTGGCCTGATAAACTTTTTCATGCTCTATGGGCTTATCAGACTACCACCAGCACTACAACGTGATCAACTCCATATTCATTGGTATATGGAACGAAAGTATTATTGCCTATTGGTGTCTAATTACCTTCACTTAGAGTCACCATTTGTGATTAGTTATCTTTAGATGAAAAATATCAAAAGAGATTGGATGAATTGGAACGAATAGATGAAAAAAGATTGTGCACACTGCACCATTTAGAAGTATATCAGAATCAAATAGCACAAGCTTATAATAATTTTTTTCTTCGTTCATTCATTAAATGAGAATAGTTATTGGTCCTCATAACCCAAATGATACTAGAAAAGAAGCCTCAAAATCTTTACCCAAATTGGTAAGGGCCTTACTCAATACATAAGTTCTACTCCAATGGAGCATGTTCTTTATTTTAAATGGATGGAGAACTCATTACAAATCCAACCAATGAAAGATTCTTGAGGAAGTATTTTGTGTAACACAAATACACCTGTTGTCCTTACTGCAGGACATTAAACTGCATAGCCCCCTCTGTCATTCAACATGACGTTAAACTGTGTCTGCTCTATCATCCAACATGATGTTAAACTATGCATTGTCCGAGCTACAGGACGTAAAACTACCAAGCACCCCATGTGTGTGACACCTAACATTAAACTGTGATCATCGCATGCATAATTGTTTTTTAAACTCTATTTCCATGCATGCCCCAGGCAGCTAACCATGCATAAGCCACACACCATCCTTCGTGGTCACATCATTTGCGACCAGATCATCAGGTCTGTTGCTTCCTCTTACTTCTCACACCGAGCATGACTCATGTGAGCGTAGAGTAAGCTTCGTCCATGAAATATTCTCTCGGCCGCTAACCATGCTTAAGTCCCAATGTTATCTTTGGGTCGTTGTCCTCAAGTACACCACAATCGTTGAATCCCTCTCAATTGAACTACACGGACTTTGATCCTTGCCTCTTAGGCTAGGTACGTAGGCAACCTACTAAGGTTCAAGACCAAAACCACTTCACATCGATTCACCCCCATCCCATTTGATGTTGATCCGTGAAGCCCACATCAACCATCTTATTCATATCAGTTCACTTTCTTTCTAAATGACGTTAAAATTTTTATGTCCCATCATCCTATCTATAAGACGTTAAACTATACAATCCCCCATTTTCCTTGATGCAAGACATTAAACTGCATAGCACTGGTCCATGCATATGACATTAAACTATTTGCACTTTTGTCTTGTATGACAATAAACTGCAAAAATCCTTGATACCCTCACTCAAGAGGAATCATCATCGACATGGTCTCCAACCATGTCACATTTCAAGAACTACTTAGGGCTTGTTTCTTATCCTTATGAGATACGTAGCGAAACCCAAGTCTTTAATCTTGGGTCCAGCCATAATTGCAATAAAGTCATCTTTACCCCTCATATGTACGAACAAAATCTATCCAAATTTTATTTCATGAACTAAATACAACTTGATTCACATCCTCATGAGATATTTAGGAACACTCGAGCATTCCTCGAGTCCAGCCCCGACCCATTGGGCCTAACCCCAAACTCCACTTTCAATCCCTTAGCTAAAAAGCCCCCCCTGGGAGCACATAGTGTGAAATGGAACACCCTGGTCTTTATTCACATCAGGTTTATAACAGATGCATGATGTGTGTCCCTCATTATGGTCCGAGATCTATGACCCTAAACTAAATCTTCCATTCCCTCGTCATGAATGAAATTAAACTGTTTTTAAATAACTACTCATGGATTGATTCTCATCATAATGAGATATGTAGTGATATCCAGAATCTCGATTCACGACCCAACCACAACATTATACAAATAATATTAATGGTATCCATAAAACTTTTCTTTACTTCTGATCACAAATGACTGATACCTGAGAGTTCTTTTCCCTGAATATGCAGCACGTGCCCTTAGGTGGCCTTGCACAAGTTGTCAACATAACGGACCTGCTAGCCAAAAGATGCTACTATTTGACTATGCAGCTTATTCCCTAGTTGTCCCTACCTAATTCAACCTCCATAATGGGTTTGTCAAGTGATGGTAACTTCATTCTTAGGAGAGTCCTCTTTTGTCTCTATCGACCTTAACAGAGATATGTAGGGATCTGCAAAAAAACTGCCATCCTTAACATATTTGTTCCATAATTTTTTCATGATATGAAAGAATTCAAGTTTATGGTTTACAATTTCCTCCTTATCCATATGTTCAGAGCAATATGAAATAACCTTGGACCACTTGACCATTTGGTCGTATAATGTTTCTTTCTCTGGTTTTAGTCATATGATTTAAAACCATGATACCTTTTTTTCCTACGTTGGGGTCAGAACTTCGTAGAAGTCACATTCCTCCAATTATTTGACAATTATGATTGGAAATATCCTCTCCATATTCATGTACCTTGCTCCATAAATCCGACTCTATGATTTTGAAAATTTGAATCTCCATAAAACGTTCTTTATCTTTTAGCAATAGAAAGTCAAATTTCTGAGAGTTCTTTTCCCGAATATGCAACACAGGCCCTTAGGTGGCCTTGCATAAGTTGTCTACATAACGGACCTATCATCCAAAAGATACTACTATTTGACTATGCATCTTATTCCCTTGTTGGCCCTGCATAATTCAGCCCCCATAATGAGTTTGTCAAGTAGTGGTAACTTCATTATTGTAAAAGACATCCTCTAATGTCTTTTAGATCCTTTCCTATGTCATTCCTCAGATTCAAAATTCCTCAAGTCACGGTATAATTTTTTTCCCTTCCATAATTGAATATGGTAATATGTTTCCAAAGAAATTATCACAAATTGAGTCAGTATCAGCCATTAGGTCAAAGATATTCAACCTTAAATATTATCCTTTTTATAGTCCAACATGCAGGGCTTTAAACTTCCAATAAAAAAAGACATGGTACTCATTAAATTGGGAACCTATAAAATGTACTCTGAACAAAAGTCAAGTCCCCTATCGCTAAACATTCATTTTGTATGATTTAGGAAATATTTCGCAATTAAAGATGAAAAGTTTGTGGGGTTGTTTATATAACCCCTGTAAAAATAATACTATGTTTACTAGACCCATTGTCTTAGGTAAAAATAAGAGAAATTATCAAGAAAATGAAGGTACAGATGATTGAAGATGAACTGTTTTTCATTGATGAAAAAGATTAGAAGAACATCCATAGACTGGAGTCTCTTCTCTTTTTTTCAGAAATTACAGAAGACTTTCAACATGATTTCTCATCTGTTTCACAGCATCCTGAGCTTCATCAGCTGCCACTTGAAGTTTCTTTACTTGACCAGCTTCACTCTTTTCAGGTTGACGAAGTGCTTATTTGGATTCTTTGATGGATTTTATACCATCCGCTTAGAATTTTACAATGAATTATGAAGCTGGTCAAGCTCCCCAGAAATAGAATCTAGCTATTGTTGAATGTGCAGTTGCTGGAAAATCTTCTCCTTGATCTTTTCCTTCAGCTCCTTTAGCTTTGCCACATGATCAGCCTCATCTCAGGACACAGTAGCCTAAAATTAACTAATATTGGTTAGCAATATAGCTCTGATCAGATATTGACGACACCTTCTCTCTTGCTCCCTCCTTCTAATGACTTGTTTCACTAAGACATGTATTTATTGTTATCTAAAAACTGCCAAGTCTTATCGTGATGAACAGGGATAAAAGTCTTGGAATTTTCTAAGGAATCTCTTTAAGTGGAACCTCTGATATTATCTTCCATATATTTTTCCATGCCTTTCGACGTGATAATTGGAGTTCCTTTCGCACCTCTGGGTCTGATTCGACATCACTATCACAGGGAGGAACATAGTCTTGGATTAATGTACTTAAGGAAATGCCCTATTCTTCTCCTTCCCTGACCCTGGTTGCTTCACATTCTGCTACTGTTTGGGGTGAGGTTGAGGCTTCACCTCCAGATCTAGCCATTAAAGTTGACAGCCCTGTTTGGTCAATTGAAGGTATGGTTAGTTTCAAAGGACAATAAAAGTTGATTGATTGTCTCACAGGTTAAGTAAGCCACAAATATCATCATCTTTTACCTAACAGTAGATCATAAAACTGTGTAGACTCCACCCTATCTTTCCTAGCATCAACAAGATTTTCAGGATGGGTTTTAGGAGGGTCTTTCGTTCTTGGTTCCACCTGAGCCAGTGTTTCTACAATAGCAGTGTTGACATCAATATCTAAACCCCTTTCAAAAATTGTTTTTTCAGAAGTTTTTTCCGATAGAACTGTATATTTTTTAACCAAACATGGTTAGAAGTGTAATCATGAGATGATTAACAGGACAAATTATGAAACTCATGTCCAGTTGATTTTATAACTAGATCTCCAAAATCATCAAAATTAGGTGTTAAATTAACATGTTCTAAAATTTATTCAATGTACATGCCATGTTTCATCATTTTATCTAATTATGTCCCATATCCCAAGTTAGTATCACCAGTGGGAGCACTCGGCATGTCTTCTTCGTGACTTTCATCTTGTAATCTCTGACCCCAAATAGATTCTTCAAAGGAAGTTGTGGGGTATTCTTCGGTGGTTGCCAAATTTTTTGGTGCATGTGTTAAACCTAAAACATCACATAATGGAAGTAAGTTCTTGTCTCATATGAGGTTCTATGAAGTATTGTCAATTTACCAGAAGTATTTTCTCTCCTGGCATCAGAAACAGGAGCGGTGTTGGGAATTGACGCCAGCTCATCTACTCTCAGTATTCCTTTAGGAACAAATGTTTTAGCAGGAACTTGCAGAATTTCTACAACACCCTCCATTATAATTTGAGGATGGTCAGTCCTTTCCCTTAAAGGGGAAACTGAAGAAGCCCCTGAAATCCTGAGAATTTTGACCACTTTTTCATAAGTTAAGATTCATGACTACCAGAAAGACTTACCACTATTGATGAAATGTTTGACTGTGGTCTTCTTTCTTTGATGTCTTTGCTTCATGGACTTTTTGGGTGGGTAAGAGTCATCATATCTGGAAATAGGTATCAGAGACAATAATTACCTTCTTAACTCCTCATCCATGACTTGCTGGACTAGGGATACTTCGCCCGGATTATGAGGAGATTCAGTGGCTCCAAGAGTGGCGCCACCAGGGCTATACCATGGAGAGAGGATATCAGTGGTTCTTTCATTTACAAGCTGCAGGATGAAGAAGATTATTTCATTCAAATCTGGGACTAAATTGAAATTTCAAATAAAATTGAAATATGAGAAAAAGGAAACATACATATTCAGGAGCCATATAATCACACCACTCTTCATCAAATGAAGGACCAATCCCCTCAGTGGTACCACAGTCCATCATTTCCTTCACCCGCTTGGTGACAGGGACTGACTCATCAGTGACATATATGAGAATTTCCAACTCTTTTATGTAATACCTCACTTCATTGGGGGTTTTCCTCATAGCGGATGTCAGAGGAAGCTCGGAGATTCCCCACTCCAGGGATATTCCACCCTTCACATAAGTCCATCCAGGCAGTTTCAGCATCACAATATAAACTCCACCATGTCTGGATAGCCTCTGGCCATAAATTTTCAGAATGTGCACTAGAAGGTTGTGAGGAGGGTCCTACAATATGGAACTTCAACTTCTTCCTAGCTCCTGAAATCACAGATAAAGGATAAAAAAATGAAACTTTTTGCTATTTAAAATAATGGCGACTAAATTTCCTCAATGATGTAACTCACCAGGAGTCAATGGAGTAGGTCTCTTGACTCTGGCAGGCAGATTATATCTGGCATGAGGCCACTATGATGCATTTCGATCCCCATCATCCCCATACTAGGAATCTGCTGAATCAAGCTCTGGGTGAGGAATCTGGTGAATCAGCTCCGAGTGAGGAAGAGTCACCTTCCTAATGAAATGCTTCTTTCATAATTGTTATCTTCTTTATCCCCACCTGAGGGACTGGATGATTCAATACCCCTTCAGGGTATAATGTTATATATCTCTTAGCATACCATGCAGTCAATCAACTTGCTACTTCAACAGCTGGTAGATCAAATACTCGCTCAATATTCTCCATAGATATCAGCAACTATAGTTGACGAGAAACCATTAGATGCTACTCTAACCTGACATTCACCAAAGGGGATACGATAATTTTCTGCAGATATTTGAATTAATGTGTGAATCTATATGGAGCATAGGCCTCACATATAATTTCTCTGTCAATCCTTGTGGCCATTGTACCATCTCTACATGCTAGTATATATTCCCTTAACTCCAGGTTGGTTATTCCATCATCAAAAAATAGCCCTGTTGGTAGATTTCCATACGGAAAAAACTGAAACTCCTTGAACATGATCAGCCTTATTTTGATATCGTAAGCATTGAGGGATAAAATAGAAATTCCAGAAAATGCCTGAACAGACTGCCGGAAAGAACTCCCAGGAAACTGTACCCCACTTTCTAGAGCATATGTTCTAAAGTGGGTGGTGATCCATCCCCATAAAACATGGAATGGTCCCACTATTAATAGCGGAGACTTACCCATATAAACATGAAGTAAGATCCTATGAATCTTTTCCAAAACTGGGGTGGCCAACCCAACCATCTTCCTTTCAGCTAGCCTGGATGCAACGAAAAAGGTCCCCAACCTCACCCCTCCATTCGAATCCCGAACTGGTAAAAGGTAAACACTAAGCCACAAGTCCAAAAATCATTCCAGAAGTGTCTTCGCTGTAATTTTCTAGTTCACTTCATACCCCTACTTATCAAACTCTCCTGCTTCCAGAGTTGGCCAAAATTTTCCCAGAGCACCCCACTTTTCTGCTCTAGGGAAACTAGTAGGACGAGTGTAGGAAGGTCCCTTATCTCTCTCCTTAATCAAAAACATGTCCATCCACTCCTCCAGATGGATATCTTTTCTGATGTGGGTATTTTTGGTGGTGGTATTCATATGCTTTTAGAAAAGTTTCATTAACTCTTGAGCCAAATTTGGAGTCTTCTCCGAATCATTCCAGGTCACCTTGGGGGGGATGAATTCATCATACATATCTCCCAAAATTAGAGCCCCTAAAATATTGTATACATCCCTAAAACTGATGTCTACTTCTCCATGAGTCAGATGGAAAGAATTCATTTATGGTCTCCAACAACTGATTAACTCCAGCACAAAATTGTCATTCCTGTAGACATATGTCTGCCCAGCCCAGACAACTTCATATATTGTAGCTCCCTTCAGATCATCGACAAACTCTACACAAGTTTGTCGCACCCAATATTCCCACATCTAATTCGGCTCTACACCTCCTCCGGGATGAAAATCCCAACTCTTCTTCCATCCCTTAGATTGGTCTATCTAAGAATTTCGGAAAATAGAGGGATAACAATGCGGCTGCAGCTCAAGCATGTGAGCTTCAGTTCTAGAGCACATGGGCTATGATGCATTATGTATGCCTTCTCCACTATCCCATCTTTGACAAATGATCCTCTAACTAAAACATTTTCCAAAGATAAGTAGGTGTAGGTTTGAAACTAGGAATGAGGGATATAATTCTTTGCCTCTGGAACGTTTACTCCTTGTATATGACCATGGCCATAGAAAGGAAAGTAGATGCTCTATGGGAAAATGACATGATATTTCGTCAAGTACTTATCCAAATATGGGAGAGTGCGGTCACATATGACATAATAGTCATGCCTGACGACGTTCATCATGTCATCAATTCTCTGGCTGTCCAACTCATCAGCTGATCCAATTCTTTTGAGAGCCATTGAATCTTCACAAAGATCAAACAATCAAATTTTATGTAATTTTGTTTTGTGAAATTTTGATAAAGGAAATCAAAAAAATGGAAAAGCAATTAAGGCGCACAAGTCCCAATTTGGCGTGCAAGTCAAACCGGTCGCACATGTTTTTCTTACCTAGTTATGGTGTGCAAGTCAAATACCTTCTACAGAAGCGGAAAAAAAATCCAAAAGGGAGATTCTCTGAAGACAGAAGAACCTTGCACGATGAGGGCTCATATTTATGAAAGCTGAATGAGTTTTCACGGAAGTGAACCTGTTTATATAGGCGATCCAGACAACCTGTGCACCATACATACGCACCCCAACATCTGCGTGCCGAACTTGCGCACCACAGACCCTTGATTTCTCTGGATTTACCTTAGAGTCGGATCCTCTTTCCTTTTCGGATCCAGCTATGAGGGGGAACTTTTGTTGACGCTCCTTTTTCAACACAGACTCCAACGAATGGCTGAGAGGAATACCTTAAGCACAAATAGGGTCACCCTTTGAAGAACATCAAAAAAATTGACGAAGGCATGCACTAGAAGCCCATTTGGAGTGAGGCACGTAAGTTACTTGTGGTCCGTGCAAGTCACTTGCACACCACTTATGGGTTACGCAGCTAACTTGCGTGCCCTATTTAATTTTTCTCGGAAAGTGCAAGGTGGCCTATAAATTGCCCCTGTGGGCCACCATTTTGAGGATGGATTTTCCAAAAGTAAAATTCAAGCTTTGGTCACCCAAGTCTTCGACTTACCTCTTCTGAAATCATCTAAGGTAAATTTTTACCTATAATGGAATACTTGAAGGGGTATAAGAAGACCTATGTGTTTAGAATTCATCAACACTTGCGTGCCTAAGTGTCCATACCTACTTAAAAATGGAAACACTTGCACACCGCCCAACCCTTTCAATGAAACATGCACACCTCCCTTTTCGGAACATATTAGGATAATATAAAAGGCTTGAGTTAAGTCTCACCCAAGTATTACCATACAGATTCTTCATCACCTAGGTAAACCCATGGCGCGCAAGTACACTTGCGCGACCAAGACATGCACGCCAAATGACTTACGCGACGTACACATTCCCGTCAACTTCATTTGTGTGCCTCTCTCTCGTTCACCTATCCTCTTCAAGATATTAGCCCTCAAACACCTTTTCAAATCCATTTATGGCACGATTACTTTTTTGGATTCATTATCTGAAAGGAGTTCTGTGAGAACCTCTCCCAAAACCTCGTGACTTACAAGCTTTATGTCACTACAGTTATGGGTTTCCTCTGTATAACCTCATCCTTTAAGATGAGAAGATATTTTAATTAAGTCATCCTCCTCAGGAGTAAGCCCCACGTTTCCATAGTTCGGGCCTCCTTCTCAGGAGTAACCCCACGTTACAAGTTCCCTTGGTTTGGGCCTTCTTCTCAGAAATAAGCCCCAATCATAATTAAATTAATTTGGGCATCCTCCTTAGAAGTAAGTCCCAAGTCCACTTAACATGGGCCTCCTTCTCAGGAGTAATCCCTAGTCATAATCCACTTTAACATTGGGAATCCTCATCAAGAGTAAGCCCTGGTCTTAATTTCTTTTGCTTTGGGCCTCCTTCTCAGGAATAAGCCCCAATCATAAGTTCCTTTTAATTTGGGCCTCCTCATGAGTAAGACCTAAGTTATATGTCCCCTTTAATTTGGGAATCCTCCTTAGGAGTAAGCCCAGGGTTAAAACTCCAAATCTCTATAAAGTACAAATACCTTTATAGACCCTACTCTTGGGATTCATTCCTGATGTATGTCCTGGTATTCATCTACTTTGGTAGTCATACATACATAAGCCCCACATCATTTCTTGTGACTGCATCTTTCATGGAACAATTGTCGGGTTTACTGATACCTCTTGTTTCTCACACAGATCATGACTCATGTGAGCTAAGAGTTTAAAAGAAATAACGACATCTCTTTTTAGGCCTTTAAACATGCATGAGCCCCATATTTCTTCACTCGAACTACGTGGCATTTGATATCTTCCTTAAATATAGAGTATGTAGGAATCCTTTTTAAGGTTCAATCCCATCTTTCATTAATTATTTTCCATCCCATATGACATTAAACAATATCCTTCTTATTGAACTACGTGGGTTCTGATTCCTTTTTAACGAGGATACGAAGGTATCCCATCTATGGGTATGATCCCAACTCTGAAATAATCCCTGTCTTTATGAAGGATAATAAACTTCATGTGCCTCACTGAGTGGATTCAAAACAAGTATGGTCATCATAACGGCTAAAAGAATTATATATAATGTATTGAAGGATTCCATTGACTAACAATCTCTAATATATACGGATGATTCTCCATAGATGAAGAACCTCAAATACGTATAAAAGATTCTCTAAATCCGATAAATATCAATCATCTATTGCCAAATCTAAAGGAAAACTCATTTTCATGCTTGGTGAGTTAATAAGGATTTGGGAACATAACTTAAATTTATAAGAGAGTCTTGGAGAGGGAAATAATCCCCCCCCCCAAAGGTGTGATGAGCCTAAACTCCCATCCTCTTGACCAATGAAAATTCTTAACCCTAATCGGTCCAAAACTAATGAGCACCTACCTTTGTAATTTAGGTCCAAATGGATATAGAATCATTGGGTGTTTCCGGTTCTACGAATAAACCTGTTAAAAACTGATTGCAATATTTTAACCTTAAACAAACAATTCCATGCCCATTTCCAGTGGAAACATAGTCCTTTGAACAAAATTAAAAAAAGTGGGATGAGATTAAAAATCTCAGTAAGGGATTTAAAAAAATAAGGAAAATTTTAGTCCATTTATAAACATTAAACCCCATAAAATATTTTCCATAATGTAATACTTTCCCCCTTAAATATTTGTAAATAATTTCGTTTTAAAATAATCTCATTTATTACTTTTTTAATCACAATATTAAGGTACCTTGGTACATAATTATACTTGAAACTCTTATAAATGGAATAACTATGTGGTCGACTTCTATACATGTCACTCTTACAAATGGAATTTCCATATGGTGGAATTCCATGCCCAATTCACTAGAGTATATAATGTAGCCTCTCATCCTTGGATTATTATGGAACCACCCATCCTTGATTTATCACATAACCACCCATCAAATGTCCAAGTACCATTTTATAATCATAACATATATTAGATTTCAATTTTCAACATTCCACTCATAAAATTTCATTTTCAATCCTAAGAAAACATATGACGGTATAGAAATAATAAGTCCATATTTTTATAAAAAAAATAAGAAAATGAAAAGGGGGTTTATTTTTATTTTAAAAACACGATGATTTGTAAAGGAATCAAAATATGAAATAATGGTCATGGTGGGATAAAAGTTTTAAACATTGTATAAGTTAAAAAGTACATTCCTCTTATCCTTTGTAATGAAATTCAAACATTCCATCCTTTGTAATGAATGTCAAACATTCTATACAAGATACATAAAAAATCATTTTTTATAACCTTTTAATCAAAATAAAAATAAACATAAATTTTTCTTTTAAAATCCTTTTATTAAATAAAAATATAAAATAATTTCTAGAATATTGACATGGATAAAAAGATCTAATAATTAAATCATTAAACATTCATGGTGTCACATACCACATTGAAGATTTAAATGTTAATCCCCACGAAAGAATAAAATTTAAGAAAACATTAAATAACATGAGATTAAATAAATTCATGATATTATATGTCAATGTGGTTGTATATAGACCTCATAAAACAATATGGGTGTATAACATCAAGATATTCCTCAATGAATGGATATTAAGATGAAGTCTCGTAACTTGAGTCTGTTCCATCATGTATGTTGTTTGTATTCATGAATAATAAACATATATTAATTATTTACATTTTTGAGAACCTTTTTAATTTTAATTTTTAATTTTTTATATCTTAATATCATGTTATAAAAAATACTTAATTATATAAGATCTTGTTGAATATTTTGATGATATTCGATAAACATGTCCAAAATAAATTTGGTTTGATGTCTATTGCCAAAATGGGGTTAGTACATCATCATCAGTGTTGGCCCATAGATGTCGTTGAACATTATATCTAACTATAATGGTTTTAATTATCAAAAATCATGTCATATTTTAACATATATCTTATCTTATTTCAGAACTTGTATTATGTCAAAAAAATATCTTGAATATCAGATCATTTCAATCATATAACTATTTATGTAGGTTTAAGTCTAAACGATATTATCTATGTGTTTATGGATTTTAACACTCTCTAACTTTCTTGGATTATAAGAAAGACAGAACATATAAAATTATCTATGTATGAGTCACTAACATTGATAGACAAAAGACACAATGTTGAAAATTACACTAATAGACAAAAGACTCTGTGTTGGACATGAAACTGACAGACAAAAGACTCATCATTGGACATGAAACGGATAGAAAAAAGACCAATTGTTTCACATGAAACAAAAGTAGACGACCTACTATTATTTCAAGTGACCTACCATGCATGGTACTACTGATTCAAGAACTCACCATCAGTTGAAATGAGTCACGGTGGTCTCACCTATCTCTCTGGCCTAAGGAAGGACTCACCATTGATATGAGTCACCGATAGTTCATCTGTATCACCGATAGAATGAGACACTGACACTCAGAGTCCTTGATACCAAAGGAAATTAATCACCAATAAAGGGAGTCACCAATGCTGACAGATCAAGGAAAATAAATCACTAATACTTATGACTCATCGATAGTCATAAAAACTAATTTAAATTTATTAATTTAAATTTATATCTAACAGCCATATTTAATCAAATTAATTTTTTGGAAATTATTTAATGGTTTCAATAGGACAATTGGAAGATAGTACGAGGTACGATGAGATGATACACGTGGAATGTACATTCTATATATCAGCCCTTGAAAATAAGAAGTATTCTTTATAAGAAAGAATGAATATCGACAAAATACACAAAGTTGAGATAAGTAGTGCACACCTGTGAGAGATACTCAAGAACATAGGCTCTCATGAAACAACTGTGAACTCAAGAATAGAAGAACACATGATGCAATATCAATAAATATGAAAACTGAATTGATAACTCACATTTGTATCTCAAAGAAGGAGTAGAATATACATGTACAACCATACCTATAGATGAAAGCTAGAATACAACAAACTATTTTGTTTCAAATTCTAGAATAGGACTTGAAATCCAATATCACAAAATCTGAAGTGTCTGGAGCTGATTATCAAGACACACAAAGCCTTCTAAATACCTTTTCATAGTTATTTTCTCTGTTGTGTTCATTTTTATATAACGTTTGAGCAGTGAGTGTATCTGTCTATTACAGACACACTAACTCTTGTGCATAACTAAAGGATACTTGAGATCCTCAAACTCACACTACTTTTATCCTTTTGTATCCTATGTAGAATGGTGAAAATTGTCACGTGTGACATGTTTTCTATATTCCCATGAATAACTGTGGTAGAGGTCATGTGTGACTTGTATAGCATTATGTGTTATTGTGAACCCCGATGCAGGGTGTGGATCAAATAGTTTATTAATTTAAGCTGCTTGGGGGCAGGCGATCACCAATTGAAGAGGAAATATTCTCAGCTTGAGACTTGACCTCTTGTTTTTATCTGATGTGTTTACCATTTAGTTTTACACTGTTTTTATCACACATTTCATAAAACTAAATTTAACTCTGATAGTTAGTTTAGAAAGTGTTTATAACTATTTTGAACTATTAGGTTAGTTTTAAAAGTTATATTGATCATTATAATAATATACTTGAGAACTAATAAATATTTTGAGAAATTAATTGAATAGTCAATAATCTTATAAATTCCCTACAAACTGACAAGGATTATATTTTTAATTGGGGGATTTTTCAAAGAACTCATTTTTATAGAAATTTTTATATATACTCAATTCATTCTTCTTTAGTACTCTAGTCCAACCAGCATTTGGTATCAATGGTTTTTAAAATATTTTTAAAATCTTTTTCAACTATGATTTTAGTTGGATTTCAAATATCTTAAAAAAATTATTTTCAAAATTTTATCTCTTTAAAATATTTTTCAAATTTTATTATGGAAAATATAGTAGAGGGTGATTCTACCAACATACCTCCCTTTTTTAGTAGAACATATTATGAACAATGGAAAATTAAGATTAAAATGCATTTATAGCGTATGGGTTTTGAAATTTGGTCTTCCATTTTAATGAGTATAATATTCCTACTAATACTAGAACTACTCAGGATGACCAAAATAAGAATTATTATAACAATAACTATAAATACATGAATTACTTATATTTATCTTTATGATATGAGGAATTCAACATAATCTCTACATGTAAAAAAGCCCATGAAATTTGGGATACTTTGTATGTTTCACATGATGGATCTTCTATTGTTGAGGAAATGAGGCTTAACACATATACTATTAAATTTGATAAATCTATGATGAATTGTGATGAGTCTATTTATGAAATGTATCTCAGGTTTAATGTAATAGTGAACATGGTGATCTCTCTAGTAAGAGATGATACTGCCAAAGAAAAAATCATGATAATTCTCATATTCTTACCTAACAGATAGAGATGAACCTCTGTGTCAACGAGATAATCACGTGACATCATCAAATTACCTTTCAAAGAACTCACTGGAAAATTTTTTATGTGTGAGGAATAGTTAAATGTCAATAAAGAAGAGGAGGATGATCCTAAGATGAAAATATGTAGCTTTCAAGACAACTTACTCTAAGAATAAGTAAAAATAGAAGGTGCTAGCCTCTATTGAAAGCTTTAGTACTAATGAATAAATATATAATTGTGACGAAGTGATGTGTTATATGTCCATAAGATTCGTTAAATTCTCTAGAAAGAAGAAGTTTTTCAGGAATCCCAATTATAATGAAAGATATGATAATAATGGAAGCTAAAAAAAGGACTACAAAAGTAATAACAAATCAAATGAGATGATCTGCAATGAATGAAAGAGGAGAGGACATGTCAAATCTGAATTTCAAAATTTAAAATACAAAAAAAGTACAAAAACAAAGAAAAGAAGTAGAAGAATGATATGAAGGCCACCTGGAGTGCTTATGAGGATAGATCCAGCGAATCGGCATCATCACTTGATGAGAAAGATGAAATGTAAAATGTGTGTTTTATAACAAACTAAATTGAGTTAACATTAGATTCACATGCACATTATTCTTATTATTATAAAAATGAAAGTGAGTCTGAGTATATAAAAAATGATGATCTATTTGAATACTGTAACATGTTAAAAGAAACATCTAATGAACTAAATGATAAATATATATCTTTAAAGATACAACATACTCTTACTGTAACTACTAAATATGAACATACTACTGAAAAAAGAGAAGAATTCTCAACTGCATAAGGAAAATAATGAATTAAAAATTGTCTAATGAGAAATTGAAGAAAGATTTATGAATGTTTACCAATGAAAAAAATACTCTTACTCAAATTCCTCATAAACAGATAGATCCCATGTAAACTTCTCGTAACGTATATTAACCTATATAGAGAAACCAATGTAAAACACATTTTGTAACTAAATCTAGAAAAAATAATTCTACCTAAAGATCACAATTCTTCTACAAGTACCAATTCTGAAAAATCCATTACTAACTCAATATTTTCTAGACCAAATTGGGTCTATTTTTCAAATATTTTACACAATCCTTATAGGAAACCCATAGAGAAAATATGGGTACCTAAATAATTGATTACTAATTTCACTGTACCCAAACAATTATGGGTACCAAAATATATTTTTGTTTGATTATCATGTAGGAAATCTATTTGAAAATCTCATACAAGAGTCAATGGTACTTGGATAGTGGATGTTCAAGGAATATGATAGGATACTAACCAAGTATCAAGAACCTAATCAAGATCAATGGTGGATATGTCACCTTTTGTGAAAATGCTAAAGGAAATATAATTGGATTAGGACATATTGGTAACTCTAACCAAGTTTTAATTTCCAATATAATTCTTTGATGTATTAAAGTACAATATTCTTAGTATTTTACAATTATGTGATGATGGATTTCATGTTAAGTTCGAAAAAGATTCTTGTAATGTTTTTATCTCTAAAAATGAATTGGTATTTCAACTTTTATAAATAAAAAACGTATATTCTATTAACTTATATGATTTAGCCTCTAAAAATTTTTCTTGTTTAACTGCCTTTCAGAAAGAGTCTTGGATTTGGAATAGGAGACTAGGACATTATAATGTACAATCTCATAGAAATATTACTAGAAAAATATTAGTTGAGTATCTACTTGAACTTGAGTATCTAAATGATAATGTCTATAATCCTTGTCAAAAGGGAAAACATTACAAGATATCTTTCAAATCAAATAAATAAGTTTCAACTTCTCATCCTTTTTAGTTGGTTCACATGGATTTGTTTGGACCGTCTTGAGTTTCTAGCTTAAATGGGAAGAACTATGTCTATGTTCTTGTGGATGACTATTCTAGGTATACATGGACTCATTTCTTAGCTCACAAGAGTGAATCATTTACTTACTTCACCAAGTATGATAAAAAGGTGGAAAATCTAAGTGGACTTAGAATTAAATCCTTAAAAAGTGACTATGGCCATGAGTTTGAAAATCAAGACTTTGAAGATTTTTTCTCACGTAGTGGATATATTCATAACTTTTCTACCCCTAGGTCACCTTAACAAAATATAGTTTTATAAAGAAGAAATAGAACCTTACAAGAAATATCCTGAATAATGATTAATGAATAGGATTTACCTGTTTACTTTTGGACTGAGGATGTGAAAATTGCTTGTTACAGAATTAATAGTCTTAATTAGACTTATTCTTAGTAAGAATCCTTATGAGTTGTGGAACAAAAGAAAACTCAAAGTTATTTATTTCAATTTTTTTGGTTTCGTGTTCTATATTTTTATTATAGAGGATAATCTTGACAAAGTTTCATCCAATAGTGATGAAGGAATCATCCTAGGTTACTAAACCTCTAGTAAAGCCTATAGTGTCATTAATAAAAGAACCAAGCGTGAGGAAGAATCTGTGCATATCAAATTTGATGAAATAGATCCACATGAACCTAATATATCTCTAGAACTCCTTAATGGTGATATTTAAAACATACACATAAATGAATAATTATCTAATCCTTCTCTCAAGAAATCTGTTAAATCAAACAATTCTAGAAACCCTTTAGAATCTGAACATGATGAACCTAAACCCATAGATGAGCTGGAATATACTCAACCCTGATTTTCTAGATGAACTAGAACTCTCAGGAACCATCCCTTATATGTTTTAGTTGGATATTTAGAAAAATGGACACGAACAAGAGCTTCTATTCGAAATCAGGTTCAACATCAATCCTTCTTGTAACAGCTTGAACCTATAAACATTAAATATTAAATTAAAGATAAATTTTTGGTCATGGCTATGCAATAAGAACTTAATAAATTTAAAATAAATAAGTATTATAAACTTTTGGATAGACCTAAAGACAACTTGACCATAGAAACTTAGTGGTAGTTTAGGAACAAAGTAGATGAATCTGGTAATACTGTTATAAATAAATCTAGATTAGTTTCCCAAGGTTATAGTCAAGAATAAGGCATTGAATATGAATAATCTGTTTCACCTCTTTCTAGACATGAAGACATCAGAATCCTTCTTGGTTATGTTTCCCATCTTAATTTCGAGCTGTATCAAATGGATGTTAAAAGTGAATTCCTAATTGGATATATAATTGAGAATGTTATTGTTGAACAACCCCCGGTTTCTTAAACCCTCATTTTCAAAATCATGTTTTCAAACTGAAAAAAGATTTATATGTCTTAAAACAAGCTCCAAGAGCTTGGTATGATAAATTAAGTAGTTGTCTTATTTCAGAAGGTTTTATAAATGTAATTGTTGATCCTACTATTTTTATAAAATTAATTTCTAAAGATGTTTTAGCTGTTCAAATCTATTTTGATGATATTATTTTCGGATCTTTAAGAAATTATTTATGTGTTCTGATTTTAAAAATAATGAAAAATTACTTGGAAAGGAGTTTAATGGGTGAACTCCAATTCTTTATGGGATTTTAGATTTTCCAAAACAAATTAGGTATGATTTTAAATCAATGTAAATATACAATAAATCTTTTAAAAAGATTTGGATTTGATAGCATTAAAAGTAGTTCCACTCCAATGAGTACTACTTATAAGTTGGATCGTGATGATGATGGAAAATGTGCTGATCAAACAACTTAGAGAGGAATGTTTTGATGTCTTCTCTAAATTAATTCTAGTAGGCCAGAAATAATGGTTAGTTTATTTATGTGTGCTCGTTTTCAAGATAACCTCAAATAATCTCACATAAATGATGTTAAAAGAATATTCAAATACCTCAAACATACTATCAATTTAGAATTATTTTACCCCAAGGTACAATAATTTTATATAGTGAGTTATTTTGCTGCGGACTTTGGTGGATGCAAGTTAGATAGAATGAGAACCTCCGGGACATGCCACTTTCTTGGAAAATATTTTTCTTCATGGTGTAGTATGAAACAAAATTCTATAACATTATCTTCCACCAAAGCTGAACACTTAGTTGTTGGTAGCTATTGTGCACAAATTATTGAAATGAAACACACATTACTCGACTGTGGATATCAATTTAGACATGTACTTATAAAATGTGACAACACAAGTGCTATTAACATTTTTTAGAAACCAGTTTCTCATTCTAGAACAAAACATATTGATGTAAGACATCACTTGTTAAGGGATCACTATCAAAAGGGTGATATTACTTTATAATTTCTTGGCATTGAACATCACCTTTCTGAAATATTCAATAATACAATTAACATGGAAAGAATAAATTAAATCATACATGAGTTAGGAATAATCAATTAGGAAGACCTTGTGTTTTCCTTTCCATTAGTCTTCTCCTTTGAAATTGTCATGCTGACACTGTTGTCTTGCTGACACCACTATCATTCAAACACAATAAATATTTTACAGAATCTTTCATATTGAAACAGATGACTCACTATATTTCTATATTTTATATTTTTATCAAAATGAAACTATTTCATTAATTCCAGTGAACTCTGTTCACAATTTCACAATTGAAAATTTCTGAAAGCCCTAAATGATATAAATTTGAATCAATCCACTCTACTCCTCTACTACTACTCTCTCTCTCTTCCACCTATCTTTTTCTTTACTCCCAACCTTTAATCTTCTAACCTCTAGACTGATCTAGTTAGAATGGCGTAATTGAAGAGAGCTCTTGAAGAGGGTTAGTCTCGTGCATCCAAGAAACAAAAAGCAGAATCAAGAAAATCGTCCAGTCCTGTGAATCCTAGTCTGGTAAACCATGTTGTAACTTTAGAGGAATAAGTTTTGGTGGAATGCATCTTGGAGATAAAATCATTGTTGTTGAAATTACTGTTAGATCAAGGATTGATTTAATGGTTTGAAAACAATGATAGAGTCTTTTATCTGAAGCTATTATATGAATTCTACATGAATATGGAACTTTTACAAGAAGGAGGTGATGTTGAATGGGTGAAGTCGATTGTGAAAGGGAATAGAATCTATTTTTATTCAAGAAACTGGGATGAATATCTTATGTTACCTAATGAAGGAAGGTTTTGTGATAACCAAGGTACTTCTCCTCTTGAAAGTAAATTATTTTACAATGAGACAGCTCTAAAAGAGCTAACTGGAAATGAAGAGCACATGAGACTAATTACTTATGAATTGAATGGTGAGTGCATAATTTTATTCAAGTTTATTCCGCATCAGATTTGTCTCAGGAATGGGTAATTTTCAACTCTCAAGTATCAAGATGTATATTTGGTATATTTTCTTCATAAAGGAGTAAAATGGAATCTGTGAAGATATCTGATGGTTCACATTAATGAGATGATTAATCTTGGGTGTAAGTCAAATTCTATTTTCTATTCCAAATTGATTTCATCTATGCTAAAAGAGAAAGTATATGTAAATGAAGTTGATGATGTGGTATTTAGTGAATGCTGTGGAATATTCTTAAGCTCTAACATCTATAAAATAGTGAAATTAAATTGGAACCCATGGAGGAAGGAATTAGTAGGTGATGAAGACAAATTTTAAGAGATTTTTAATCCCATAGAACATTCAGTTAGACAAAGGGATCTAGTGGATCCTAGCCTTAGTATAGATTCCCAAGTAACCTATTCTTTAAGTGAGGAAGTGGAGCCAACAACTCTTGTTAGAGATGTGGGATCACCAGTTGATGATCAATGTTACCCTGACACTACTGGACCATAAAAAGGAGTCTCTATTGGACCTAAAAGTCAACCTATACACTTAACCTCTCATGAATCTATTCAAAAATCCTCTGGCAGTAAATAAATAGAAGTTTAAGGTAGTGTAGAGTATGTCAGTGAATCCAATAAATAATAAGATGAAGAATAATATGAAGATAAGAAAGCTGGTACTTGTGAAGATGGTCACGAATCAGGAAAGGAATAAGAAAATGAGCACGTTGATGATGGAATAGAAGATGAGAAGAATTAATATGGGGATAATGAAGAAGTAGTGAAAGTGTGAGTGATCGAGACTCTAGCCATCCTGATGAAAATCCAAATGTTGTGAGTATGAAAGTTGTTGAAGCTAATACTAGTGTCTCTGTTGAAGGTGTGGTTAAAGAAGAAAATGTTTCTTTAGATTAACCTATTTCTCAAGATGTTTATACTAGGAAAATAACTATTACTATTGGAAATAAACTTAGTCAGGAATCCTTGACTAATTGGGAGAAATCTACCCTAAGAGATGACACTGAGGGGGAGCCTCAAGGACCAATTGTTCATGATAATGAAGAGCATCAAATAGGAAGGGTGAGGCTTGATACTATTTCTCCTTTGGATTCAAATATTATTGTTGAATAGATAACAAATCTTAGTTATGTAGCCTTGGGATTATATTAGAATGATTTTGATGATGAAATTGTTGCGCTTGCTGAAAATGAACTAGTGGATGAGACCCCTTCTAGTGACTATGTCACTAAAGAGGATTTTGAACCATTCAAGGAAGAGATATGTGCCTCCATAAGACACTCAGTGATATCTCAAATTTGGTTTGAGATTGATGAATCTAGGAGAGATAATACTGATCTAACTGAGAATTAGAAAGCAATTTGATCTATGGTTGATGGTGTAAAGCAAGATGGTGGTTATAGATCTATTATGACTCAACTAGTATGTCTCAAGATGATTCTAGTTAGGTTTCAAATATTGTGATAAAAGAGATTCATCAAAATATTTTCATAATTGTATAGTCAATTTTGGAAAGCAATACCAAGCTTCAAAATGATATGAAGAAGGTGAAAACTGGGATCAATGCCTTGACCATAGAGTATAGAAATACAATGGAAACTACCAGAAAAGGACTTGAGAAATTTATTTATCATTTTAAAGATCTTGAATTTTCCAAGATAAGAAAAGAAGTTCAGGATCATACCTCCTCTTCTCTTGCATTAACCTCTTCTCCACATGCTCAGTCATCACAATTTGAAAATCTTGCTACTGAAAGTTCACTGATGATAGAGGACCAGTAAGATTTTTTTGCATCCAAAGTTGAGGATACATTAGATAAATCGCTTGATCATGTGAAGTATTATATAAGGATTGCTTCACACACTAACGAAGAACTGACCAAAAAGATTAATGAGTTTTTCACCAAACTCACCAAAATGTATTAAATGGACAATATCTTTAAGAATTTGGACACAAATCATATTCTACCCCCAGTGAAAAAGGCCTTTAAGGGTCAGATTTAGAATCTTAGCGAATTTACACCCTTAATGAAGAAATTTATAAAAAACAAGGATGATTTTGAAAAGGCTATGAAATAAGGTGCATATATCATTGAATAATTCATCAAGATGTTAAAACCTTATCTTCATGTCCGAAGTGAAGCCGTTATGGTACCTCCTGCTGCAACACTTGGTCCTGCTAGTTTTGTGCCTACTTGACCTGAAATTTCAGTTTCTTATGCCTTATCTCATATCAGACCATTCATCATAGAATGTATTCAACCTTGTATTCTTTCTCAGTACAAACCTTCCCTTACATATACAGTTCTTAAAGGAGTACCTCGGCCTCCTCTCAAAATCGGTTCAGACCCTCCTGCTTCTCAGCCTAACCATCCTGATAAACCTTCTATTAATCCTTATGATAAGGGGAATGTGCCCCTTGATCATACCCTGTAGTGTGGAATGATTGTTATTTGATAGGGATGAATCATTATATCATTTTTTTTCTTAGTGTAATATATTTCTGAATTCTATTTCATTGTTTCTACTTTTATGTTGTTCATTCTTTTCTCATACTACTTTTTTCTAGTCCCAAATTGGGTAGAATTTTCTTAAGTAATTTTAAAATTGGGATACCTTCATTTAACCTTACTATGTTTTTGTGCTTCTCTGATACATTATGTTAATCTTCTCTTTGATCCATTATTAATTGTTTAGTTCTATCATTTTCCAATGATACTAAATAATGCCATTATTTTTTATTATCAGGTAGGGGATATTGTTGGCCCATAAATGTTGTTGGCCACTATATTTAACTATAATGGTTATAATTATCACAAATCATGTCATATATTAACATATATTATATCTTATGTTAGATCGTATATTATGTCAAAAAATTATCTTGAATATAAGATCATTTCAATCATATAACTATTTGTGTGTGTTTATGTCTAAAAAGATTATCTCTATGTTTATGGATTTTAACACTCTCTGAGATTGTTGGATTTTAAGATAGAAATAACATCTAAAATTCTCTAAGTATTAGTCATTGACACCAATAGACAAAAGACTCATCGTTTTACATGACACCGATAGACAGAAGACTCACTATTGCACATGACACCGATGTAGACAACCTACCATTAGTTCAAGTGATCTACCATGCATGGTGTTACCAATAAAAGAACTCAACATCTGTTAAAATGAGTCATCACTGGCTTAGATGTCTCACTGATAAAAGGAAGGACTCACTGTTGGTATGAGTCACCAATAGTTCATCTGTCTCACTGATAGAAGGAGACACTGACACCCAGCGTCATTGATACTGATGAAAAGGACTCACTGATACAGAGGGTCACTGATATTGAAAGATCGATGAAAATAACTCACTAATTCTTATGACTCATCGATAGTCATAAAATCTTCATTTAATTTATTAATTAAAATTTATATCTAATAGTCATATTTAGACAAATTAATGTTTCTGACATTATTTAATTTTGTCTATAGAAATTTTGGCAGACAGTATGAGGTATGATGAATTGATGCATCTGGAATGTACATGCTATTGTTCGGCCCTCAAAAATAAGAAGTCTTCCTTAAAAGAAAGAAAGAAGATCGACAGAATACACATAGTTGGGCTGATTAGTCAAAGCATGCGTGAGCTAATGAAGAAAATAAAATCCCATGCAACATCTATGAACTCAAGAATATAAGAACACATGATGTAATATCAATCAAGAAGGACACTTAATTGAAAACTATCTTTAGCATCTCAATGAAGGAGAAGAATATACCAGCACAACCATACCTGTAGCTGGAATCATGAATATGACACTCTGTTTTTTATCAAATTTCAAGAGAGGACTCGAACTCCAATATCACTATATCTGAAGGGTCAAAGCTGATTCTCAAGGCACATAGAGCCTTATAAATCTCTCCCCATTCTTATTTTCTCTGTTGTGTTCATTCTTACATAACTTTTGAGTAGTGTGTTTATCTGTTTGTTACACACACTCTGACTCATATTCATAACTGAAGGATACATGATATCATAAAACTCAAACTCTTTTTATCCTTTTGAATCCCACATAGAATAGTGAAAGAGGTCGTGTGTGACCTGTTTGTTGTATTCCCATGAATATTTGTTGTAGATGTCAACTGTGACCTGGACAACCCTGTGTACTGTTGTGAACCTCGATCCTGGGTGTCGATCAAACTATTTATTAATTTAAACTACTTGGTGGCAGGAGATCACCAAGTGGAGAGGACTATGTCTCATTTGGAGATTGAACCTCTTTTTTTATCCTTTTTTTACCTTTTAGTTTTACTCTGTTTTTATAACATACATCATAAAAGTAAATTGAACTCTCATAGTTAGTTTAGCATGTGTTTATAATTTTTTTGAAACAGTAGGTTAGTTTCAAAATTTATATTGTTCTTTAGATTAATATTTCTAAAAACTAATCAATATTTTGAGAAACTAAATTAACATTTGAGAAGCTGATAAAATCTCTACAAATAGACTCAAATTATATTTTTAACTGGGGGAATTTTCAAAGAACTATTTTTAAGAGAAATATTTATAGATAATCAATTCACCCCTATCTAGAGTACTATACTCCCACAAAAAATAGAATAATATTAATGAAATAATAATATATTTTATACATAAATTATTCTTTTAAATCCTAAAATTAAATATGGATATGAAAAATGAACTATGTTACAATCAAGGAGACGGTAATCTGCACATACGCAAAAATATGGTTTACATTTTTCAATGATCATTATGGAAAGAGGGTAAATATTATTTTATATTTCTAGAATGAGCATTATATAATTAATTTAATATTAATAATTTAAATATACATACATATATCATCCATGTGATGTGTTGATGAAAAACAAAACACAACTCATCGCGGAGGTGATTGTTCACACTTACGCATGAACTACATTATCATTTTCTTGCGCATGGAAAGTTAAGAAAATAAATGGTAAATTATCTTTTAATAATGATAAATATTTAATTTATATCATATATAAACTTTAATTCCATCATTATAACCAGTATTTATAGGCCCTGATGAAAAAAAATATATCAGTTAGTAACTGGTACTTAAATTTTTAGTTAGTATATTTTCAATACTTTAGTTAGTATAATAAAACTTAGTATATTTACAATACATTAGTTAGTATATTTTCATGTTTTAAGAATATTTTAAATATATGTAAAATCAATAATATTGAAACACTTAATAAAAATGATACATATTCTTTAAAATCTTTTGTTTATTAACACATTATGATCACTATGGATATTTTTATACCCAAAATAAGATATCAATAATTTAGGGAGGGGTTATAAGAATTTATTTTGGAATATATTGAATGAAAAAGGTTTTATGGGATTTTAAATGAGAAGAATGTATTCCTTATTATAGAAGAGGGTCGGGGAACTCCTGGAATTATTCATATTATTAAATTAATATAAATTATTTTTATATTCCAAATTACTCAAAACGAATTTAGTTATAATATAAGATTTTTATAGGTCTAAATAAATTTACCGAATTAAAATTATAAATTTGTTTACAATTTTTTAATCCTTATCTTTTTTAACACTTATTTAACATTTTTAATTCTTACCATGATTTCATGTAAATTCCACTTTAAGGGTCAATATAGTTACAATAAAATTCAAATGTACCAATAAATGAGTCATTTATGATATTTAAAAAAATATCATAATCGTTTTTAGGAAATTTTTATTTTTATCGATTTTATTTCATTTAATAAAAAATTATTTATTTTAAAATATCAATAATGTAAATTTTGACATTATTCATTACTTGAATTTTTATAAATATCATACCAATTAGATAATTTCGAAACAATACATATAAAACATCACTAAAATGTATAATTAATATAAAAAATTCATGTATTACATTAAAAATATCAAATTATATTTATTTTAGTATTTTTAATATCATTTATTTCATATTTCCTTTAATTAAACAATTATTTCATCTTCATTATGTCACCATTTTAGGAAATTATTTTGTCAAAAAATTGTAAATAAATTATAAATATGTATTAAAAACAGTATATATTTCTATAATATTTATATTCAAACATATAACTTATATAACACCACATTAAAAATACTTTCTCTTGCTAAAAACAAAAGTATGACAAATTTTACTTTCCTTGGAATATAATATTATAAAGATTATATTCTCATACAAAAGGTCAAAAATGGTCTCATAACTGGTACTTAAATTTTTAAGAACAAAATATAATCATAAATTAAAATTAGAAAATGGTTTAAAGTAATTTTATAATATTTATAATATTATTTGTACCCTTAACTTCCTGATTTACCTTTAACTATGGAAATAAAAGGAAATTTAAAAAGATAGTATTCATATTATCCCAAAATAAAAGAGAAATATTTACTAAATTTGTAACATTTGATTCCAAATATGAAATTAATTTTTCAAAATTCCAAACAAAGAAATCTCATAAATTAATTAAATATTAATCCCAATGACAGAAAAAGAAAATGGGTTTATAACGTAAAAACATTCAAATGTTTACAACGTTTTTATATCCCGTTTCAACTCTAAATTTATTATAATGACATAAATTTTATTAAATGATATAAATTTTATCTAATTATACATTACAAATTATCAAATTTATAATTTAATCGCATAAATATTTTAGATGAAAAGATATTTTCAATTAAAATGCAATATTATTTTCATTATTGATCAAAACATGAAACTTATCAAAAAAATACCAAAAAATAGCCAAATTAACTTTTGAAATTAAAATTTCAAATAAGAAGTTTATTTTGTCAAAATTAATTTATAAGAGTTTCAAATCTAGATTTAAAACAAGTGCACCCACAAAAGGCTTCAAAACAACCATTTTAGACAAATACTTCTTTTATGGGTAAAATTAGAGTTGTTCTAATATCAGGGATATAAAACACATAATATTAATTTTAAATATTATATTTTATATTGTATATATATATTTCATCAATATAATCTAAAAATAGTGATTTTTTATTTGTTTGTATCAAATGCACTTGTGCACATTTAAATAGTTATTCAGAAAAAAACATTTCCTTTTATTTTAAATTTTTTTTTATTTTTATTTATTATAAATTGGTAACCAAATAATTATATGTACATATGTAATCCATATTTTAATAAAAAAAAGTAATAATTTTTAGTCCCACCATTCTTATGGCTCGGTTATAATGGCGACATTTAAATAATACTATTTAGTTGTTTTTTTAAGCTCCGTGTGGTGTATCATGTATGCTATCGAACATCATGTTTCTTTATTAAAATATTAGGATATTACATTCTACCCCCCTTTAATAAATCAAGTCCTTGTAATTTCAACTCGATAATGGTAACCAATTTTCTTCTATTCGAAAAACATTTTTTAAAACCCACATTAGATAAAGGATTAATGAAACTTTAACATTAAAAAGAAAGGTATGTACGAATGTAACATGGGAAAACACATAATATAGTTATATATAGAAAAAAATAGATGAGGAAGAGAAAACTAACTATCATTTACAAATGGAGAGTGATAGATAACATGGTCATAAAGGAGTAAACAATCACAAAAACCATAAATCTATTACAGTTTAAAAGTTCATTGATTTATTAGTAAGAAAACTAAATGTATAACATTTTTTATATCAATAAACTTTTATTAAAGTTGAGGTATTATTTTACAACCTGTAAAAATAAAAAATCGAAATATACTTAATTTAAAAGTACGGTTTCATACTTTAATCAATATCCACCACAAAATAATTATTTCTACAAATGATGTGTATTCAAGATAAAATTTTCATGCCTGAAGCACAATAATAAACTTCTAAAGATCCACAAAAACCAAAAAATGATTAAATATTTATTTATTATGTCTTTAAAATTTAACCAAAACAAAAATGATTGGGATAATATAAGAAAATGTCTCAGAAATAATAAACCATTATATAATAAATACCACATTAATCTCCAAAAATTCAATAGTAATACCCAAAGTTAAACATAGAACATTAAACAAATTACTATCTTTAAAAATAAATAAAAAATACATAGAATTATATCTATCTTAATCTTATAGTATTCTGAAAATATCAATCGTCTTCTAAAATTACATTAATCACATAATCAGCAAATCATTTCCAATCTCACGGTCATCTATAAAATAGATTTTTCAAAAATGAACTTAAACATTATCTAATATATTGACCAAAAGAAGAAAATAAATTTTATATTAACATAGAAATCATGTAGGCCAGTGCTAAGTGATGTACCATTTTCACCCTTCAATTGTGGATTCAATTCCTACGACCTTTTTAGATGCGTCGAGTTATCACTCATCCTGGAGGTTTTCCTTTTTCTAAATCTATATTAATATAATACTTATAAAATTACTGATATCTTACAAACAACCTCAAAATAACATTAATATATCTTTACCTAAATGATTATCTCATACCTAAAATTTTTTATTCCAAAATTTAATAACCCATAATTACCCCCAAAAAATGAATGTCTGCAAAAATACCATTAGTAACCTTAAAATTTTATTACATAAATCCTAAAAAGGGGTTCCTAAGATATTGAGATTATTATCAACATGAAAATTATAAACCCCTAATGATATCTATATCTCTTAAGAAAACATCATAATCTATAAAGTTGTCTGAACCATCCTCGCATACCAACTATAAGGACCCTCCCTTAAAACAATATATAATCTTTCACATTGAGTATATTTTTAGGTGTTGAGATTTTTATAATTAATCCATAACTCTTACATGAAAATGCAAGAACAATACAGAGTGGAAACTTCTTAACTATATCCATTTTTTCCATAATCTAAAATTTTTAAAATAAAGCAATATCACTTTTATAAAAACTCTTCACAACATTAAACATCATAACTCAAAATAATTACTCATACTTATGTCTCATGAACAACATTAAACAATATGGGATGAGCATAAAAATATAAGTATGGGATACAAAAATAGGGAAACCTTTAATCAATTGATAAACATTAAAACCCATGAAAACATTAACAAGACGTAATGATTTTCACCATTAATAAGTAGTAAATAATTTTCTTTGAAAATAATCTCATTTCATATATTTTTTAAATCACAATATTACTATAAAACCAGTTATAATAATATTAAATACAAAAAGTTACCTTGGGACATAATTATACTTATCACTCTTATATATAGAATAACCACATGGTTGACTTCCATATATGTAACTATTACAAATGGAATAGCCATATGGCCAACTTCTATACCCAATGCATTGGAGGTTATAATATAACAACCCATAATTGGTTTATTATTAAACCATACATATTATTTTATCATGTAACCACCTATCAAATGTCCAAGCACCATTTTATAACCATAAAAAATAAAATCTTGCAGTTTACAACATGTCACTCTTAAATTATGATTTGATCTCATAAGAAAGAATTTCATGTTATAGAAATAATCAATCCATTTTTACTAATAAAATTCCTAGAAAAGGAAAATAATTATTTCTTTTTCTTTTAAATAAATTAAAACTTATAGAGAAAAATAAAATATCAAATAATGGGCATGACATTGAAGAGTTTTTTGTCATCGTATACGCTAAAAAGAACTTTCCTTTTTTGTTTATAAAGGATGTCAAATTTTCCATATAAAAAACATATAAAAATATTGATTTTTTAAAACCATTAAATTAAAATCAAACAAAAAAAATTTCATTATTATATTTTTATTAAATATAAAAATAAAATAATATCAAAAATATTGATATGGAAAAAAATATATAATAATTAAATCTATAAACATTCAAGGTGTCCCATACCACATTGAACTTTTAAATCATGGGCCCCATGAGGGAATAAAATTTAACAAAACATTAAATTACATGAGAATAAATATTTTCATGACTTGATATGTCAACATGTCTATATATACACATCATAAAAGAAGGTGGTTGTATAGAACCAAGATATGACTCAATGAAAGGAGATTGAGAATAAGTCTCTTACCTTGATTCTGATTCATCATGTATTGTATTTATCTTACTGAATAATAAAATTATTTTAATTATTTAATTTATTGAGAACTTTTTTGAAGTTTAATATTCATTATTATCACATAATATCATGTTATGGAAATTACTTAAATATATTTGTTTACATTGGATGTTTTGTCGATATTCGGTACACGTGTCTAAAATGACTTGGGATTGATGTCTATAGTCAAAATGGTATTACTACATCATATCCAGAATAATATTCATGAAATAAAAATAAATTTCGACAATAAATTATACTTCTAAATCCATAAATTATATATGGATATGAAAAATGAACTATGTTATAGTCATGGAGATGTTTAGTCATACACACTCATGAGTGATGTTTCCATTTTTACAAAGATTGTTATGGAAATATGGTAAGTATTAATTTTTATTTATAGAGTGATAATAATATCATTAATATATTTAATATTATATTTAATATTTAAATATACTTATACATATCATCCATGTGATGAGATGATGAAAAATAAATCACATATCTTCATAGAGATGATAGTTCACACGTACGTATGAACGACGTTATCATTTTCATGTGCATGGAAAGGAAAGAATGTAAGTGATATATTATACTTTGATAATGGTAAATATTTCATCAATATCATTTATAAATTTTAATTACATCATTATAATTAGTCTTGAATGATGGTTATAGAAAATTAATTATATCGGTCCACAAGGCTGTTGTTCGGAATACACACGAATAATAATTCATTTTCAATTTGATGGGAGTGGAGATAGGTTTAGGTGATGATATTTAAATAATAAAATATCTATATATTGAGGATGGTGAAGTTATTATTTCATCATGATCAAAGAATATTTGAAATATGTGGAATAATAAATAAAACAGAGACACTTAATAAAAATGATACCTCTTCTTTAGAAATCCTTCATTTCTTAACACATTATGATCCCTAAAGATGTTGGTATGCCTATAATAAGAGATTATTATTATGGAGAGGTATTCTATTAAGTGATATGGTAGATATTTTCTGAACCAAATATGTATTTAATTTTATTAAAAGAAGAAGAATGGGTTCCCCTTTATAAGAGAGGGGACATGAACTCTTGGAATTCTTCAAAATATTAAATTAATATAAATTATTTTTCTATTACAGATGAATCCAAACTAATTTATTTCAAATATAAAATTATTATGAGGCTAAAAAAATCATCCAATAAAAATTATACATGTTTTAAATATTTTTGTAATTTTAATCTTTTTATTTTAACCCTTATATAAATTTTTAATTCTTATTATGATAACATGTAATTAACACTTTGAGGGTTAATATAAATACAATAAAATAAAAAATGACCAATAAATTATTCATTGATAAATTTGAAGACTTATTACAATAAGTAGGATTAAATTGATATTTTTATAAAATTTATATCATTTAATAAAATATTATTTATTTTAAAATATCGATAGTGTCAATTTTGACACTATTCATTACCTGAATTTTTAAAAATATCATGAAAACAAGATAAATTAGAAAAAATACATATAACACATCACTAAAATGTGATATTCTTATTAAAAATTCATGGATTACATTAATAATCTAATACTATATTTATATTAGTATTTTTGATATCATTTATTTGTTATTTCCTTTAATTAAACCATTAATCTAAATGGCCCGAAGGCCTTTATATTTATTATTTTTTGTTGGATAATACCAATATTATTAGGTATAGATGGATACCTTATATGAATCTTATGTCTAGAGGCATAAAGACCAATAAATAGCCAAAAGACCAAAGAGAACTAACACCATACGATAGACTATAATATATATTTATATTGATCAAACTCTAAACCTGGTAAGAATCCCCAGTTAATATTTCTCTGTGCTTGAATAGTGCCTAGTCCTGATGTTAGATGCCATTCCCTCTCAAACGACTGATTCTGGTAGCCTTGCAATGCATGGAGTTTTTTCCGGAAACCCCATCTGGGTCTGCACCAGTGGAGGAATCAATTGCATTTTTTTTTTCATCCTTTTATTGCACTGCCATCGTCGCTTCACATACCCCCACCCACTACTTCATGATGATTTCCACCCACCACCATCACAACAACCAAACCTATCCATCGAAGTCGGTCACTCCACCACCACAATGTTAGCCGACCACTCTATCGACGTCTTCTTATGGCTGAAGAGATCCCCCCCATTGTGTCCCCATAATCCATATATCACCATCAAAGCCCCCACCACATCCTGTGTTTCTGTTTTTTGATACAACAACCCCCACTTGAAATGAGATCAGTCATTCTCTTCACTATTGCTGACCCCTGAATCCCACCGCCTAAAATAGTCTGTCTACCTAAAGCAACTCATTGTTGAACACATCCTATATTCCACCATTACAAAACCCCGTTTAAAACCTCAAATTTTAGTCTAATAGGTATTAAACCACATATTAAAAATATTATTCTAGTTAAAAACAAATGTATGAAAAAATTGACTTTCCTTTGAATATAATATTATAAAGGTTATATTCTCATATAAAAGGCCAAAAATGGTCTCATAACTAATTATATAAATCTTAGGGATGAAAACTACCCATATAGTATAATTATGACAAGTTTTAGGGTAATTTTATAATATTATCTTTACCCTTAATTACTCAATTTACTCTTAACTATTATAATAAAAAAATTAATAAAGTTAGTATTCATATTTTCCAAAAAATAAATGAGAACTGTTTAATAAATATAGACCTTATGATTCCAAATATGGAATCCATTTTTTATAAATTATAAACATACAAATTGAATAATTTATTTAAATATTAATCTCATTGACGAAATAAGAAAATGGATTTTTAATGTAAAAACAATCAAAAGTACACAAAGTTTTTATATCTAATTTCAATGTGATATTGATTCCAATGAACTACATTAGATTAAATGATATAAATTTGAAATAATTATACTTTAGAATAAATAAAATATAAAATTTAACACCAAAAATTATTTATATGAAATTTTTTTCAATTAAAATGCAATATTTTTTCATTATTCATCAAAACATGAATCTTGTCGGAAAAATACCAAAAATTAAATGAAAGTAAATTTTGATAATCTGATTTCAACGAATAAATTTATAATGTATAAATAAAATTTATACAAGTTTTAAAAATATATTTAAAACATTTTTATTATCATAAGGTGTAAAAAAATTCTTTTTATAAAAAATACTTCTTTTTGTGTAAAATTTGGATGGTTCTTATATCATGTCTACAAAACCCATAAGATGAATTTTAAAAATTAGATAGAATGTTATATATATATATATCATTAATATAATAAAAAAATAGTTATTTTTTATTTATTTCTATTAAATACACTTGTTCATATTTAAATAGATATTTAAAAAATACTTTTATTTTAAAAATTATTTCTTTAATTTATAATAAATCAGTCACCAAAGAATTATATATACATGTGTGAAAAATATTTAAACAACTAAATTATTCATTTTTATTCTTTTAATTCTAAAGTATTTATTATAAAAGAAACATTTAAATTATAATATATTTTTTTCATTTAAGCTCGATGTGGTGTGGCATGTATGCTATCAAACATAGTGTTTCTTTCTTAAAATATTGGGGTGTTAGACTTATAAATATAAGTTTATATTGAATCATAAGGGACTTATAGTAGTGTTTTTATAGGTTTAGTTGAAATTATAATTGTAAATGTTAACATGAAGGGTTATAAGTGATATTCTTTTTTAAGTGAAGAAAATGGAACTTTTGGAAATACTCTTTACAATTACATTATATCAATACATTATTATGTAGTCAGTGACTCCAGAAGTTCATAATATTGGAGTGTTGGGTTACCATTATGTGATAAATCCATAGAAAATACTTTTCAAAATGTTTTAAGTCTTTAACCATAAGTTTTTTATATTTTTATTCTTTTATTTTTACCTTGTTAACTAATCTTTTAACTAAGTGATTTATATTTTTTAAAAAAAATTAATGTAACCATTATTATAAAAAATTTATGTTATGAACATTAATTTAACCTCTATTTAATCTAATGAAATTTATAAATAGATAAAATATTTTATAAAACTAAAATATAGAATATATTTAAAAAATTATAAAAATGACTTTTGACCATTATGCATTCTTTAAAATTTATTATTATTAATTAAAAATTTAGTAAGTTTTAATATAGTTATATACATTCTAAAAACTATATTATATTTATAATTTAATTTATATCAATTTTATTAATTAATAAATTATTAAATGATTTTAATGGAATGATTCTTTAAAACATTGTTTAACTTTTATTGTGGTATTTAACCAAAATCTCACTAATATTATTATTTTAACTAAAAAATGAATTGAAAAAATTTTATAATATCTACATTTTTAACTAACATAAGAAAAACATTTTTTAAATTTCAAAAAATTTTAAATTATGTTTTTTAAGATAATTGTGTTAAAATAGTTTCCATTGCATAATATTATTTCAGCTTCATAAATGTTAACCATGGATTTTATAAATTTAGAAAAGTAATTTTAAACTCTTTATAATGATTTTTATGTTTATATTGTTTTATAAAAAAAAATTTCTTAAAATTTAAATTCATACATGTATTATAAAATTGATAGTTTCAAGAAAAATTTGTATTTTTATTATCCACCTAAGAATCAATTATTTTTAAGAAACCCAAAAACATATTATGATAATATTGATATAAAAAATCTAAAAATTAAGTTAATTTTGTAAAACTAAAATTCTATATTAATTATAAATATTGGAATTCAAAATACACTTAACACTATATATTCCTTATAGTTTAATAGCTAAGATAGTTGTCTTGAATAATTTAATTTTAATAAAGTTACATGGTGTTTATTTTAGTCCATTACTGTATTTAATATAAGATACTCAACATAATACTTATTATTGGAAAATAACCATTTATATCTCTCATCATTATAACTTGGTAATTATTATCATCACTTATTTATTATCATAGGGAATTATCCTAATAGTTTCAAATATAATACTCTCGGTTCGTCTAGTGAAAAACTATTTGTCGAATATATTATATTGATAAACTAAACACCGTTCATCTAGTAACCAAACCTTACTAGGTTCTCTATGAAAAATATTACCATATGAAAAAGGAAATAATGAAAATTTTATTTAATTAGGGTAACCCATTACATTCTTTCCTTATATTGAATAATACTTGGGCTCCCAACTATGGAATTACCTACCTGGTGAGATGATCGAACTCTTAACAAGTGTCCAGGTTAGAGGAAATCTAACACATATTATTTAAAATGATATTTAATATCACTAAATTTTCTCATTTTATATCATTTACATGTATTCAATCTTCTAATTATATATGTTGGAATCATATTCCATTTACATAATCAATATCTTCCAATTGTATAGATGTCTAACTCTTTACACTACTCATAGATTAAGTCACTAACCCAAATTTAAATCCATCTATAATTATAAATATCTAAATACATACTATATATAAGGTATATGAATTCCTTTCAGGTTAAATCATATAATCACATGACCTTAAAAATACTTATGACAGTAACCCTAAAGTTATATTTATCTAACTAACATATGTCTGGGCATTTCACAATCCTCTATGGCAGTAAGAAATCCAACCTAGTATCCCACTAGAAAATATTTTATTAGTCAAGAGATATTAAATATCCATCATGTTTATAACAATTAACTTGTATAAACTATAATAAATCATTAAATTCTAGCACATAACCAAGTATAAGACACTTTCTGTGGAGTAAAAAACTAAATCTTTTATCATACCTAGCATGTATCTCCTTAGATGATTGTATGTTGATTTTGAATTTCTTTAACTCATTATAGTAACACATATATCCATTAATAATATGACACATTATATCCACAATTAAATCATTGAATAAATTAATAAATGAAAAATTTATATATTTAAATAAGATAAAACAATATGATAAACAATTCATAAATAAATTATATAAAAAAATTTGGAAATGGATACACCTGAAAATTTTCATTAGAAGAACATAAACATTTCATATTACTGCTTACATGGTTTTAATATGAATACCATCATATTTATTAATATGTGATATTTGATGAAACTATTTATTTTCAAATACTATATATTTCATATTTTATTGAAACATGTTTCTTAAATTAAATACCACATATTTTATATTATTTAAATCATTGATCATATTATCATACAAAACACCTTTCATAATGGATTAAATATTTTTCAAAATAATGCTTAAATGTAAACAAAATATATTGTCTATTATGAAAAAAATCATATATTAGTACAAACAGAAGCATGTTTACCATATATTAAATTTGTAAAAACATTAAAAATTAGCAACCATGTAAATAAAAAATAATTATTGACCATATATAAAAAACATTATAGCATAACCCCATCCCACTTGAATTAGTGTGGTTCATTTGGGCCTATGTTGGAAGTGGATTTTCATAAGTTAAACAAAAATATATATACCATTAAATTTATATTTATGATTTCTTTCACTAGGTATTAATTTTTCACTAAATGTACATCTAAAAATCTGTTGTCATATGATCTTTTTTCTGCCTATTTTAAGGACAATAAGTTTTACCTTCTCTACTTTCTCCTTCATTTAAGGGGAGGGTGCCTTTTTTGGAAGGACTTTATATTTCCAAACAATATTTTCATATTTCATAATGAGTCCCAATTATATTGGACACCTTGTCCTAGATTTTTTTTACCATGGTGAAGAGAATCTTCTAGTGGTGCCTGATTTTTCTTTATTTTATATTGATTCCCAAAATATCCATTTGTCTTCTCTATGGTGTGGAATTATAATTTTAATAAAAAACGTCAGTTTCACATAACAATAATTCCATAGTAGTTCAATTTCAAGAAGTCAATTTTTCATTTTTTGTCGGAAATATTGTCGATCCTAGAAAATCACATTTTTGGATTTGATCATTCATTCTATGATCAAATCGCATTGACTGATTGGATATAATTCCACTAAATTTTTTATTTTAGACTTCAAACATCCAAAAAATATTGAAAGAGAACTTAAATAAATAATGTTTCACAAAATCAATGAAAACACTTTTAATGATTATAAAAATAGATAAACAATAGTGATCCTCACTAAAATTAATCTATCCAATTGAATCTCATTAGAAAAATTTGATCAATATAAATGAGAATAAGTATAAGGTATGCTTTCTCTGGTGGTCTCCATTAATCGTTATAATCACTAGATGCCCTGGTAGTATCTCTATCAACAAAATTGTCTAATAGAAACATATGTATAGGTGAGGGAGGATATGATCTAGGAGAGAATGATCTTGTGGATTTTCTATTTTGAGTGTTTTCAAATAGGATTGAATATATAATATTATGGTCAAATAAGATTATATAGTCTTCAAGGTACTCCAAATTTTTGGAAAATACAAATATAAACATTTTAAAAATGTTTAATTCATTTCATCTATTTGAAATGTATAGGTTTATTCAAGATAAATTAGTTATATTTTTTAATTGATTTGTTTCATCATTTAAACACCATTAATTCATAATCTAATGATAAATATTAAAATATTATATATATTGGGATATAAGATCAAATGACAATTTAACAATATCATTAAATGTTAACTCTATGAACATTCACCATATCACAATGACTTTTACTATATTGTGGTGCAAAAAGGAATAATCCATGATGTATGTTATATTTTAATCAGATTACCTTAGTGAATAATATGAAATTATCAATTAAAATTAATGATGTGTGAATCCCAAAAAATATCACCATACAACATGGATTCTCGGGCCTTGAGTTTTACGATTAAGTTTTAATAACTCCCATTTTAATCTCTAAAATTATTACCAGAATATTTTGGAGGGGTTTTATCTTTTAATGATACTATATACATACAAATTTAGTTTTATATTAGTGCATTAATTTTTTTAATATATTATGGTAATTGAAATATCCTTTCCTATCTCACTCATTCGGTAACAAAACCAAAAAAACAATGTCAACATAGGTGAACCTCCCCACTTCATATTGGTTAGTGACTAGTAGCGAGGGTCTACGACAATAAAATGGGGATATATTACCATAGGTATAGATAGTAATAGAGCATATTTTATATATAACATAATAAATTATCCCAAATCCCAATAAAATTAATGTAACTCATCATCAAAACTCACCAATGTTGAATAACATACAACATTCTATAATATAAAAAAAATCTATATATTCCACATGTATAGAAGATACTATCAAGATATCCCTTCTAAAGTTCATATATAATACAAATGAAAAAATATCAAAATAAACATAACCTGATCTCAAGTCCTGATCCAACTCTACCTACTGGCTCCACCTTGGCCATCCGTCACAACCATCAAATAATGAGCATATTTCTTACTTGTACATGCAATTAAAAGGTCTACAAGGGTAAAAACGTTTTAAGGCCACCCACACAAGGTGCGAGTACAGCTCTATATGCCATCGAAAATGGTGTCCCTAATTGATGTAGTATATATAGTTCATGAACAAAGTGATGTGATATTGATGAAAAAATAAACAATTATAAATAGAAATATTTTCATGGCAATGAGTGATACACTAATCACTTGATTGTGACCATGCCATCTTAGTCTAGGGACAAAGTTAAATTAAACATTCCATGTAATAATAGAGAGTTGGAATGACATCCTAATACATATTTAGAATTCCATATTTAATTATAACTACTTTTCATATTTTAGAAGCATCATATTAATCTAAATCAAAAGGTCCCCATAAGGCATCATGTCTAACCCACAATGTTAGAAGGTCACTGGGAGGCATCATGTATAAACTGTATTATAATTTCCAGAGGACTAACCACAACCAACATTCAATGTCATGTGGTCCCCATAAAGAATCATTTCCAACATGTATCACCCATACAACTCCATACCCAAAATTCTTCAGAGGCACCACATCCAACCATAAGATCTAAAGATAGCTTGCCTCATAACCCATTTAATAGTGTCAGGTTTCCCAAAGAAAAACATTCCCTAAATAACATGTTATTGATAGTCCATTGTCATAAATAATGAGTAACCTAAAACACGCATAAATCTATATTGGCTTATCATCCATAGTTGGTATGATCTCACACTAGTGTAGAAAACATTTTTTACGGTGGTTATTTTTAATTTTTAACATCGAATTTTGGCCAATGTTATTATAGGAGAGTTATAAACAGATTTTTTTACGTCAGGTATTCTACAACCGACCTAAAAAACACAAATCTGAAGTGTTTTTCACATCGGTTGATAAAAACCCGACGTGGAAAACGCTTTTTAGGAGTGCTTTATTACGTAGGTTATTTGATAACTAAAGTGATATATACCCTTTCACATTGTTTATATAATAACCCACATCATAAATCACTCTTCCAAAGCATTTATCACATTAGTTATAAAAATAATTGACGTGATAAACCTATCTGCCTAACGGTTTTCAGGTCGGTTGATAAAAAACGGACATAGAAAACACTTCGGAGGAGTGATTTATTATTTCATTTATTTAATAACCGATGTTATATATACCCTTTCACATTGGTTATTATATAATCGATGTCATAAAGCACTCTTCTGAAGTGTTTATCACGTCGGTTCTAAAAATAACCGATGTGATAAACCTGTCTGCCATGCGGTTTTCAACGTCGGTTATTATATAACCGACGTCAAAACATATTTACAACATCGGTTATAAAATAAGCGACCTAAAAAACTCACCAATTCAATGTATTAAGTCGGTTATGAAATAACTGATGTAAAAACCATCTCCAATGATGTATTTACATCAGTTTCCAAATAATAGACATTATAACCCATACCAATGAATTTTTTATGTCGTTTATTAAATAACCGACGTATAAAACTATTTTTTTTAAATAAACCCGAACCACTACTACGCCCAACCAAATCACCTGAAACACAAAACAATCTTACCAAAAATAGACCATAACCGACCAGAACCCCCCTGGACACCCCAACCCCCTGGATGGCCCCCCACACCCCTGGACATCCTCAACACCCCCCTGGACAGCCCCCACACCCCTGGACAACCCCCACCCCGTTATATGACCGCACCCCCTGGACAGCACTCCCACACCCTTGGACAACCCCCACACCCCTGAAACAGACTAAAAAGTTACCAAAAACAGACCAGAACCCCCTCACCCCACTGGATAGCCCACACCACACCCCTGGACACCCCCCCCCCCCACACCCCTGGACTGCCGCCCCACCCCCTGGAAAGCCCCCGACACCCCTAGACAACCGCCCACCCTCCTGGACTACCCCACCACCCCTGGAAATCCCCCTCACACCACCAGACAACCCCCACCAAACCCCTGGACACCCCCACCACCCCTGGACTCCCCCACCCCCTGGACAGCCCCCAACACCCCTGAAATACCCCCACCTTCCTGGACTGCTCCACCACCCCCTTAACAGCCCCCTCACCTCACTAGATATCCCCCACCACACCTCTAGACACCCCCACACCCCTGGACTGCCCCCCGACCCCCTGGATAGCCCCCCCCCCCCCCCCCCCCCACCACAACCTGGACATCTCCACCACCCTATGGACAGCCGCTCACACCCCTGGACAACCCCCACCCTCCTGTATACCCCCCACCCCTTGGACAACACTCCCACACTCCTGGACAACCCTCCCACACCCATAAAATAGACCAAAAAGTAACCAAAAATAGAACAAAAACCCCTCACCCCACTGGACTGCCCCCACTACACCCCTGGACACCCCACACCCCTGGACATCCCCACCACCCCTGGACATCCCCCACCCTCTTAAATACCCCCCATGTAACACCCGAGACTTTTATGAGAAATATTTTGTTATATAATTCATTAAAGGAATCATTCACTACACACAACACTAGCTTGGCTTTCTTTACACGCAATCACGGCCTTCCTCGATAGCTTGCATCGTACGCAATACTGAGTTTCACTAAACAACAATATGCTTTTAAAATATTATTAAAACTAGCCATTATGAATAGTAATAACCACATTTTGAAATTTTGTAAATTTTATTTTTCAAAATGGACTTCATTTTTGGATTCTGAATATCAAAATTGGCTTAGGGTGAAATTTTGGTACTTTTCAGATAACTTTCATTTTCTGATGAATAGTGAAAATTAATAAATTTTAATAAAAAACAACCTTTTAATCGAAATAATTAATAGTGATAAATTATTAATTTGAGTGGTTTTAAAGTATATTTAGAATATATTTTAACAATTTAATACAATTTTGGTCATTGGATGTAATTTCGCATTTAAACCAGACATAAATAAGTGTCAATCTTTTGATATTTATTATCTCTTAAGAACACGCTATATGTTTTGACGACGGTAATTAATTTTTAAATTAATTAATGCAACTTATATGTTTTGAATTTGGTAAAATAGACATCATTTTTTAGTTCAAAATATCAAATATATCTTAGGCCTAATTTTTGATATTTTTCTTGAAACTTTAATTTTTTGATGAATAGTGAAACCACTAAGTGGTAGTTAAAAAAATGAATTTTTCATAAAACTTAATTTTACTGCTTCTGTGTGTGGGATTTCAAAAATATGAGAGAAACGGTAGATGTCAGTAAGTAAAATGTGGTTCAATGAGATGAAAATAATTTTTGGTGAATAGTAACTTTTTACTTTTATTTTACCACGGTTAAAAGTAAATAGGGTAATTAAGGGTAAAAATGATATTATAATTATTACCCTAACACATGTTATAATTGTATTGGATAAGTGTAATTTGACCAAAAACAACCTTAGGAATAAAATATGACCATTTAGGCCCACATGGATTAGATTAGGACATTTATTATTAATTTATTTAAAGAAGGGTTAAAATAGTTAAAATCAATGTTTAATAAGTAGAGAATTTTTAATATAGGGTTATACATAAGATATATTCGACTATAAATATTAATCATAAAGCTAAAAAGATTTCCTACATAATGGTATTTTTTTTGTAATTTTTAGACATTAAATAATTTAATTTATTTATGACACAACGATGATGTAGTAATTATCTTATTAATGAAATATTGACATAATTGGTGTTATAAATACCCAAATAAATGTAATTTGAAACTTTTTATGAATTACACTAATTTTATAGGTTAATATGATATGTTAATATTGATTTAAGTACCTTTTTTCGAACTAATCATTCTGTTATGAGTTTCAAAAAAATCAAATACTAAATAGTGTCAAAATAGACATAAAATAGTTTTTAAAACAAATATTATATTATTAGTTGTTATTTTATTACTAAAAATATAAGGATCAGCCTAATGACTTATATAAAGTTATATATATTAATAATAAACAACTTTGGATTCGTTTGGCTTGTTATAGTATGTTTATTAACCTTATAGTGCAAGAACACAAAAAGACACGGTAAAAGTAAAATTATCTAACTTAAAGATAAAACTAAATGATAAGGTTAAAATAGTAAACTAAACTTGTCCAAATTCTATTGCATGAGATTATTTCGACCCATCCACTCCTTATCTTAAATATAACACAATTTGGAGCTATTAAAAACCGAATATGACTTTATAATAAAATAATATTTTTAGTTATTCCAAAGGTGCCCCTCTCCTCCCTTATAAAAGGGCCCCTCCACCCTCTCTTCCTCACACCACTTAGAGCCTTCAAGCTTTCCCAAAACCTACCAATTTATTCTCTCCACTTCCCTAGAGACATCCTAGAGGTCCTGGTCTTCTTTAAAGACCAATTTTAGTGCCCTAAAAGGTGGTCTCAATGAAGCGCTTTAAAGAAGAGGTAATGTCTGTTACCGATTCTTTCAACTTTATTTCTTCTTCCACTCATTCTTCTTTAGTTGTTTCATTATGAAGTTATAACATCATTATCACTCATATACAGATATGTTATTATAAGTACGAAACAACCCTATTTCACCATCTATCCATCCTACGGAAAATGAAATTACCGCGCGTGCATACGTACGAAATACCGTCTCCACACCGTGGTGTAATCTATTTTCCACCACCACCTTACTTGGATGGTTATAATGGTGTAAATAATGAATATATATGATTATTGTAATTTGATATTGATTCTTAAATACTATATATACACTCCAATACAATTCCACGATCATGGGAACGATATCATCCCTCGTGCATACGTACAGAATACCGTCTCCACGATGTGATGCGACTCGTTCTACATGATTTTCATTACATAATTATTAAATAAATGAATTGAGTGAATTAATATGATATATATAGCACTAATAAAATTCTGGAAATGAGGTTTCTATAACCTAAAAGAAGAATAAGAATTTATTCGACAAAACACGCATAAGAACAAAAAGCAATAAACACCCGAATAACAAGTAACAATGAAATATTACTAATAAGAAGCTAAGAATATAACCATATATGATATCATAACAATGAGTATGATTCTGGAATAAGTAAATGACAATATTTAAATCATTATACAGGAGGTTCGGACACTTACGAAGCAAATCAGACCTAAGGTAAGGGAAAATATCACCATCTCATTTTTATCTGAGATTGTTTATAGTTTGGTATTTACTGAGGTGTATTTTATCATCCACATCAATGTTTCCTAAATATGTAATATTTATATCCTTCTACAACTATTTAAAAATAATTTTACCCTTCGGTGAGTTTTTAGTAAAAGATATGAAAGGAATCTTTTGTCGTTTTTCGTATGAGGTACTTTTTGACTTTTCTGACAAAAGTACGAGAAGAATGTTTTTTTAACTTATACGGCATGAATGGATTTTTAAAACATTATTTCCAAGAATATACCTTTATATGTTTTCAAGTTTATTTTTAATCAAATTCTTTTAGTTTAGAATTGTATGACATATTATGAAAGGAAAAGTGTTTTTGAAGTAGAAAGGATGTTTTCCTCAAGAATGGAGTTCAACTGTTTTATCAAAATTATTTTCCATATACGATAATAAAGGGTTATGTTTTTATCCCTATTATTAAATTGATTTGATTATGTTGTGATGGAATTATTTTTATGAATTCTTTTATCTTATATGAATTGTTTTATGATGTCACGATGTTTAAGATTCCCATTTTTATTACATGGGTTATGCTATGATGTATGGTTTATGATTTTGTGTCACACATAAGAATGGTATAATTATGAGATTGGTGGGAACTATATCTCCCACCAATTAATTGGGTAAAGATTTTATATCTCATGAGATAGACATGGCTATAACGGCAGGTTAAACCGGTTCAGTGAAACAGGACTGAAATGAGGAGTGAACTCGGTTCAGAAATGGACTTTGTCCACTAAGACAGTCTTGGCAATGAGTCTTTACTAATAAGAAATGATTCTCTATGATTATGTGTGTATAACACAAAGTATCATGTTTTATGTTATGATTATTGGGATTACATTTCACTACTATGATTTATCCCATGTTATGATATTATGATCTCTTTTGCAGGTTAAGATTTCCAAAATGTTATGTTCTTATGAATATGATGTGATTGATATTTATTTTGTTTACCCTTTATGAGCATTTGAGCTCACCCTTTTATGTTTTCTTTTCCCCAGGATATAAAGAAAGGTTTTAGGTAAAAAAAGGAAGATCTTTATGGTAGATGTTGAAGATCTTTCGCTACGATTAGAAGATTATATTCCATGTTTCCAAAGACACTAAACTATTACGGTCCTTGTGTGTGTGTTGTTGTTATGTACTAAGTATTCCGCAAAAGTAATGTAATGTCCATGTACGTCATGCTTCGGGTCTCTACAGTTGGTATCAGAGGAAAGGTTTAGTCAAACTTTTGAAACTTGGATGCAAGATCTTTAGTGAGATCCCTAGAGCTATTTCTAAGGTATGTCTAGGGATGTCCCTAAGGTCAAGTATAAGTACAGGTTATAGTACTAGAATTACGATAACCCAAGATGTTCGATATTGAAGGTACTCCCCCTTTATTATATTGTTTTCCCTAGTGTGATTTTTTCCTCTCACACTATTTTTTTTGGGTTTTAGATGATGGATGGAACCTGAAAGAACAGTGTTGATCAATGTAATGGACAATGCAATGATTGTCCTCCGGAACAAACAAATGTTATGGGAGATGGAGTGCAAAATCTTATTGATATACTTACACAAGCTATGAATCATTCTGGACTTCCAAATGAGCAGAGAAGGGAAAAATATTCTATTGAGTCCTTCATGAGGCAACGTACACCTTCTTTCATTGGGTATTCTGATCCACTTGTTGCTGAACAATGGTTCAGTACTACTGAAAAGATATTTTCAGTTCTTCAATGTTCTGAACATGATAAAGTCATCTTAGCAGTGTATCGTTTCGAAGGTGATGCGGATGAATGGTGGAATCTTATCAAGAATATGAGGCCAATAGATGAAATTGAGTCCATGGAATGGGACGAGTTCATGAACTTATTTTTCAATAAGTACATCCCTCATATTCTTCGAACAAAGATGGAGAAGGAGTTTCTTGAACTAAAGAAAAAGGATGATGAATCTGTTGGTATATACGAAGCAATCTTTACAAGGCTTTCAAGGTATGCATCTGGATTTATCATCCAACCAAAAAGTAAAGTTGATCGATTCTTCAGTGGCTTAAAACCAAATCTTCGAAGGGAATTATCTATAAGAGACTTCAGTAGCTATGAAGAAATTGTGCATTTTGATATCAAGGAATAAATGGACGTTGGTGTTACTTATCCATCTCATAGTTTTGACAAGAAATGAAATATGGAGTTCAAGGAGAAATCTCAGAATAATGGATAAAAGAATATGAATTTTTCCTTATGCTCAATGTGTGGAAGGAATCATGGTGGAGATTGTCTTAAAGGGACTAGAAAATGTTTTAAGTGTGTAAAAGAAGGCCATCGAGCATCTGAGTGTCGATGTAATGGAAAAAGGGTTTCTAATGATGTGAATAAAGAAATGACTATAGAGAACACACCACAAACACTTCAACGCTTCAATTGCAAGGAAATGGGGCATTATGCTAATAAATGCCCTAATCCAAGGGTTAGTGATGATCGACATGAGCAACCACTTAAGGAAAAGGACAAAGGGAAGTCACATGCGATCACTATTGGAGATGTTGAATATGAAAACAATGTGGTGGAATGATTATATGTTTATGTAATGGGATTCCAAAACAATGTTGTATATAGTATCGTGGAATATTGGAATATTTATGTATTGGTCTATTCTGGTTTTCAATGGTACCGGTAACCATGGAATGTGATTGAGATATTTTTGGAAAAAAAGATGATATAATGAAGGGAAAACGAGAAAATGAAATGTTTGACCGTATTCATGAAGGACTAAGTGATATCATGGTTTGAGTATATAGAATTTTGAGGATTTTGGTATGTGGAAAGAGTTAACTTTTAACAGCATTCATGTTTTCAATAAGGTTCAATGGGTATTCATTTTTTTCAATAGAATACATGATTAAGGCCTTCGAATGTTTGGAATGTGACCAACAAGACATATCTCATGATATATGGGGATCAACAATGGTATTAACATGCTAGTTGTATGAACTCTTTGGTAATCGTTTTCACTATAATATGAGATTAGACAGCATTATTTTGGATAAGCCTAAAGATTGGAATGGATTATGTTGGACATAAGTTAGTATTGTTTAAGGATATAAGTTTTTTTCGATATTATTTATGGGATGTTATAGTAATGTAGTTTTAGAAAAAGGACAACCTACAAGATGGGCGACAACCCATCGCATCAGACAAGGCTGTGGGAATCGAACCCACAACCGAAGTGCGATTGGCCTTTATCACCTACCACTGGCCTACCGGAAGTCCCTGTTTAGTAGAAACTAGTTTTATTATATTAAGCAGTATGATATATGAAGTATAAGTCCATTTTAGGAACCATATATGATTAATCTCACTATAGATGGACTTATGTATTTTTTGATAACTTTTATAACCTTTTGTTTGAGATAGATGGAATGACCCATCATTCTATCACATGATCTTCTAACACATCATGAATGACAAATTCAACTTCATTTATTTAAATGATGAAGTGGAAATTGTCCAAAGAACGACCGACAGTGAGACTATACCAAAATCACGAAAGTATTTATTCTAATTCCAATTTCATTAACTTTAGGGAAATGATCTTGAAAACCAAAAATGTTGTCCTAGTGCTCTTATATCTGATGAATCAGATGGTACCATAGATCGTCCCAAATTTATGGCTTTGTGATTGCTGGCTTTTCCATAGCCATGTTCTCTACCACTCTCCATCAGAACATGGATGTTAGATTTTTCTTCCATATCCATATTTTCAACTATGTTCTCCTACATGGAAACCCAGTGATGAGTTAATTTGGGTAACCGTTACGTTTCATACATTAGTTTTTAAAGCCAAGTTTTGGTATTATTTTTTACGATGTGGGTTTCTATTAAAGAAACTTTTGAGTAGTAAACCATTTATAACCCTGACGAATTTCGAGGGCGAAATTCATTTTAAGGGGGGTAAAATGTAACACCTGAGACTTTTATGAGAAATATTTTGTTATATAAATCATCAAAGGAATATTTAAGTACACACAACACTATCTTGTCTTTCTTTACACGCAATCGCGACCTTCCTCAATAGCTTGTGTCGTACGCAATACCGAGTTTCACTAAACAACGATATGCTATTAAAATATTATTAAAACTACACGTTATGAATAGTAATAACCACTTTTTCAAATTTTGTAAATTTTATTTTTCAAAATGGACTTCATTTTTGGATTCGGAATATCGAAATTAGCTTAGGGTGAAATTTTGGTACTTTTCGGATAACTTTCATTTTCTGATGAATAGTGAAAATTAATAAATTTTAATTAAAAACAACCTTTTTAATCGAAATAATTAACAGTGATAAATTTGTAATTTGAGTGGTTTTAAAGTATATTTAGAATATATTGTTACAATTTAATACAATGTTGGTCATTTTATGTAATTTCACATTTAAACCAGACATAAACAAGTGTCAATCTTTTGATAGTTATTATCTCTTAAGAACACGCTATATGTTTTGACGATGGGAATTAATTTTTAAATTAATTAATGCAATTGATATGTTTTGAATTTGGTACAATAGACATCATTTTTGAGTTCATAATATCAAATATATCTTAGGCCTAATTTTTTGTATTTTTCTGGAAACATTCATTTTTTGATGAATAGTGAAACCACTAAGTGGTAGTTAAAAAAAATGAATTTTTCGTAAAACTTAATTTTACCGCTTCTGTGAGTGGAATTTCAAAAATCTGAGAGACACGGTTGATGTCATTAAGTAAAATGTTGTTCAATGAGATGAAAATAATTTTTGGTGAATAGTAACTTTTTACTTTTTTTACCACGATTAAAAGTAAATAGGGTAATTAAGGGTAAAAATGATATTATTATTATTACCCTAACACATGTCCTAATTCTATTGGACAAATTTTAATTCGACCAAAAACAACCTTAGGAATAAAATATGACTATTTAGGCCAACTTGGATTAGATTAGGACATTTATTATTAATTTATTTAAAGAAGGGTTAAAATAGTTAAAATCAAAGTTTAATAAGTAGATAATTTTTAATATACGGTTATACATAAGATAAATTCGACTATAAATATTCATGAGAAATCTAAAACGATTTCCTAAATAATGGCATTTTATTTGTAATTTTTAGACATTAAATAATTTAATTTATTTATGACAAAACGATGATGTAGTAATTATCTTATTAATGAAATATTGGCATAATTGATGTTATAAATACACAAATAAATGTAATTTTAGACTTTTTATGAATTAAAATAATTTTCTAGGTTAATATGACATGTTATAATTGATTTAAGTAACGTTTTCAGAACTAATAATTCTGTTATGATTTTTAAAAAAATCAAATACTAAATAGTGTCAAAATTGACATAAAATAGTTTTTAAAACAAATATTATATTATTAATTGCTATTGTATTTCTAAAAATATAAGGTTTGGCCAAATGACTTAGATAAGTTTATATATATTAATAATAAACAACTTGGGGTTCTTTTAGCTTGTTATGGTAAGTTTATTAACCTTATAGTGTAAGAACACAAAAAGACACGGTAAAAGTAAAATTATCCAACTTAAAGATAAAATTAAATGATAAGGTTAAAATAGTAAACTAAACTTGTTCAAATTCTATTGGATGAGAGGATTTAGACCCATCCCCACCTTAGCTTCGAAATAACTCAATTTGGAGCTATTAAAAACCGAATATGACTTTATAATAAAATGATATTTTTAGTTATTCCAAAGGTGCCCCTCTCCTCCCTTATAAAAGGGCACCTCCTCCCTCCCTTCCTCACACCACATTGAGCCTTCAATCTCGGCCAACCCCTTCCAATTTCTTCTCTCCACTTCCATAGAGACATCTTAGAGGTCCTGGTCTTCTTCAAAGACCAAATTTAGTGCCCTAAAAGAAGGTCTCGAAGAAGCGCTTCAAAGAAGAGGTAATGTCCGTTACCGATTCTTTCAACTTTATTTCTTCTCCCACTTCTTATTCTTTAGTTGTTTCGTTATGAAGTAATAACATCAGTATCACTAATATAATAATATGTTATTATAAGAATTAAAAAACCCTATTTCACCATCTATCCATCCTACGGAAACTGAAATCACCGCGCGTGCGTACGTACGGAATACCGTCTCCACGCCGCGGTGTAATCTATTTTCAACCACCACCTTACATGGATTGGTATAATGGTGTAAATAATGAATATATTTGATTATTGTAAAGTTATATTTATTCTTAAATAATATACATACACTCCAATACAATTCCACGATCATGGGAATGATATCATCGCTCGTGCGTACGTACGGAATAACATCTCCACGATGTGATGTGACTCATTATACGTGATTTTCATTACATAATTATTACATAAATGAATTGAGTGAATTAATATGATATATATTGCACTAATAATATTCTGGAAATGCGGTTTCTATAACCTAAAAGAACAATATGAATTTATTCGACAAAACACGCATAAGAACAAAAGGCAATAAACACCTGAATAACAAGTAACAATGAAATATTACTAATAAGAAGCGAAGTATATGACCATATATGATATCATAACAATTATTATGATTCTGGAATAAGTCAACAACATTATTTAAATCATTATATAGGATGTTCTGACACTTACGAAACAAATCGGACCTAAGGTAAGGGAAAATATCAGAATCTCATTTTTATCCGAGATTTTTTATACTTTGGTATTTACTTGGGTGTATTTTATAATCCACATCCATATTTCCTCAATATGTAATATTTATATCCTTCTACAACTATTTAAAACTAATTTTACCCTTCGGTGAGTTTTTAGTAAAAGATATGAAAAGAATCTTTTGTCATTTTTTGTACGAGGTACTTTTTGACTTTTCTGAAAAAAGTATGAGAAGAATGTTTTTTTAACTTATACGGCATGAATGGATTTTTAAAACATTATTTCCAAGAAGCTTCCTTTACAAGTTTTCAAGTTATTTTTTAATCAAATTCTATTAGTTTATAATTTTATGACATATTAAGAAAGGAAAAGTGTTTTTAAAGTAGAAAGGATATTTTCCTCAAGAATGGAGTTCAAGTGTTTTATCAAAATTATTTTCCATATAAGATAATAAAGGGTTCTGTTTTTATCCCTATTATTACATTGATTTTATTATGTTGTGATGGAATTATTTTTATGAATTCCTTTATCTTATATGAATTGTTTTACGATGTCACGATGTTCAAGATACCCATTTTTATTACATGGGTTATGCTATGATGTATGGTTTATGATTTTGTGGCACACATAAGAATGGTATCATTATGATATGGGTGGGACCTATATCTCCCTCCAATGAATTGGGTAAAGATTTTATATCTCATGAGATAGACATGGATGGAACATCATGTTAAATCGGTTTAGTGAAACAGGACTGAAATGAGGAGTGAACTCGGTTCAGAAATGGACTTTGTCCACTAAGATAGTTTTGGAAATGAGTCTTGACTAATAAGAAATTATTCTCTATGATTATGTGTGTATGCCACAAAGTTTCATGTTTTAAGTTATGATTATTGGGATTACATTTCACTAAATGATTTATCCCATGTTATGATATTATGATCTCTTTTTCAGGTTAAGATTTCCAAAATGTTTTGTTATTATGAATATGATGTGATTGATATTTCTTTTGTTTACCCTTACTGAGAATTTGAGCTCACCATATTATGTTTTCTTTTCCCCAGGATATAAAGAATGGTTTTAGGTAATAAAAATGAAGATCTTTATGGGAGATGTTGAAGATCTTTCGACACGATGGGAAGATTATATTCCGAGTTTCCAAAGACACTAAACTATTACGGTCCTTGTGTGTGTGTTTTTATTATGTACTAAGTATTCCACAAAAGTAATGTAATGTACATGTACGTCAAGCTTAGGTTCTCTACACCCCACCCACTAGAAAACACTCCCACACCCCTAGACAGCCCTCCCACACCCCTGAAATAGAACAAAAAGTTACCAAAAACAGACCAGAACCCCCAAACCGCACTGGACAGCTCCCACCACACCCCTGGACTCCCCCTCCCCCTTGGACAGCCCCCAAAACCCCTGGATAACCCCCACCCTCCTGGACACCCCCGCACCCCTGGACTTCCCCACCACCCCCTGGACATCCCCCCACACTCCTGGACAACCCCCACCCTCCTGGAAACCTCCCCAACACACCCCTGAACTGCCCCCCCCCCCCCACCCCCAGGACTGCCCCCACCCTCCTGGACACCCCCCCTACACCCCTAGACTGCCCCCCCCCCCACACCCTAGTAGCCCCCACACCCCTAGACAACCCCCACACCCCCCCCCCCTCTTGGACACCCCATGGAAACCCCCACCCTCCTAGACACCCCCTTGGGGGGCACACCACTAGAAGGTACTCATCACTCCCACATGCGAAGCTTGAGCTCTAAAAATGTTTCACATATGGGAGTGATGACTACCTTCTAGCATCCTTTAGCCCCATGATGGATGGCGGCGCCTCATCTCCCACCCCCTGGACTTCCCCCCCATCCCCATGGACACCCTGGACCCCCCACCCCCACCCCACTGGATAGCCCCCATCCCACTAGACAGCCCTCCCACACCCCTGAAATCCCTCCTCAACCAACAGGACACCCCCACACCCCTAGACACCCCCTGGACAGCCTCCCACTCCATTGGACAACCCTTCCACCCTCCTGGAAAGGCTCCCACCCCCTTGGACTGCCCCCCCCCCCCACTCTCATGGACACCCTGGACCCCCCACCAAACCGAATAGCCCTCCCACACCCCTAGACCCCCCCACCACTGAACACCCCCCACACCCATGGAACCCCTCTCCCCAAACTAGAATCCATACCATAAATACCATCATAAGTAGACCAAAACAATAAGTAGAGAAAAATTAAACATTCACATATATAACATTCAAAACATACACTGTCAACTTAAAAAAACTAAATCCAACCTAAACAACTACCAAATACACAATTACAATGACAATAATTAAAATTACATTTTACACTAAAAACAACTAAAATTCAATCAAACCTATGAAATAATTTGACCATTCCACTTATACATGTTTGATGTCTTGAGCAGTATAGGTTTAAGGGTCATCAAATAGCTAAAAATTAAAAGGATAGTAGTTAATGTGTATAATGAATAAATCAAATAGAAATATTATGGAAAAGATTAAAAGGAAATCTTACCAAGTCAATGTTCACAACTATCCCAGTTGTTATTATTTCATACATAAATATTAACATATAATATCCGCATTCGATGATGCCTTGTTGTTCATGACAATTCTGTTTGAATGAGTGTAAATCCAATATATTATTTTTATATAAAAAATCAAAAATTACAATTTATAAATGTACATTTAACTTCACATTTACATATTTTATCTTCGAACTCCTTTACTTTTTGTTTTTTTGAATGTAGACCCATTCACTGTTAGAAAATAATATGAATGGGGTAAATTTAAGATTCATTATAATATATAAAACTATTGAGAAATTGAAACATAATTTTCCAACATTTTCTTAAAATGTTCCCGCACATCATCATGGACAGAGCATATCCAATAAAGTGTTTTATCCCTTGGGAAAAAACCCCCAACATCCAATGATCACTGATAAAAGAAAATCTAAGTTTATTGGTTCTTTATGTTAAAAGATAATGAAATATTTGAGAGATATGTGTTTCATACCTATCACAAAAAGGCATCATCTAACATTGTGTGACTATATCCTATTAAAGTATTTCAACAATATAAAGCATTATTTTTTCATCATCCAATGCACATGCTTTAGGGGAAATCAATTGTGGGTCCATGAATCCATATACATCTATCCTCTCATTCTTCTGACAAATGTTATAAAGATACCTAATACAAAACATACATAAGTATACGTTTTTAATAAATATAACGCAGGGACAAGGTGTTAAGACATACTTGGAAAAAAATTCACCATGTTTATGCCCAACTTATCTCCAGTAAAAAGCTCCATGATATCAGTTTTCACAATCCCCACAGTTATTGCACATCCAAAAAAATGAGCTTTCATTGGAAACTCATAATTACCCACCAAAAAATTTGAATATCATGACTATCATTCAATACTACTAGAATATATATATATGATATAACAGCCATTTTTCTTTGTTGTTTTCTATACAGTATTTATTTACATTTGAAGTATTCCAGTAAAAATAAAAAGAAAAATATATTAGTTTTCAAATGATAAAACATATTTAATAAAAAAAATAGAAGATATAGTATACATACCTCTATGGTAATGAGTTGAGGAAATCTAGATGGCCAAATTAAAAAATGGCTGATACTATGTCCAATTGTCATCACCTCATCTATAGGTAATGGTACTCGAGCTTATCTATCTATAATATCCTGTACAGTGACCCTCTGATTCTCAACCTCTAATTGTTAATGAGGAACTTTATCTCTTATACAATATACCAACCCATATGAAACTATATAATGTTGAGGATCATCAACATACAACTCACAATAAGTTTGAAGTTGCGGCGGAGGAGTATGATAGAAAATGTGGTCCACAGGCCGAGGTGGGGGAGTGGGAGCTACTAGAGGAGGTGGAGGATAAATAATGGGGTCTGCAGGGTGAGGAGGAGGAGCGGGAGATGCAGTTTGAAATAATCTTTTCTTGTCTACAAACATAGACTGTAATGACACTCTAATATTTTCCTCCATCGTCGCATTAATATTATGAACTTCAGTCTCCAAGGATTCTATTTTTTTTATAAACTCCATCAACGTTAGAAGTTGAAGAACGTGGAAACACATTTCTTACCGATACACCTTCCAGATATCCTCATACACGACCAGGATGGTCGAGCTTTCCCAATGCCGCAAATAAATTATCTTGCCTCCCAGAAGTTGTAAATACCCTCTCTGAAATCTGCTCCTAAAAAGAGTCTTGTATTAATTAATTGAATGTTTCTGTAATGGTTGAAATTATATGAAGAAAATAGTTAACATAAATAAATAAAATAGATATCTTACAATCCTCTCATCTACAATTCTCAATTCTTACGAAATATATTTCCCTTTTTTTCCCATCCAAGCTCTCTTCCATTTTTCCAGTCTAGATGGAGGGGATGGAGGGGCCACCTCTCCAGATCTTGAAGACTCAACTGTTAGTTTTTGTAATTTTTCCGCCGTCATTTGTTCTTCCAAAAATTCATAACCATCCCAAGATAAACTATGAGGGTATACATTTTTATATTGAATCTACTGATGAGAATTCCATATTTGCTGTAAATTAATAATAACATTTCATTAAAAAATTATTAATAAGATCAATTATATAAGATATCTTATAAAATTTTACATTTCCCTTACCAAAAATGACTATTTTCTTCTACTTTCAACAAACTGTCTCCATGTGTCTTCATCTATAAAATGATATATACGACATGGATTTTCATGACTCCTACAACCAAAAATGAAATCATATGAGAGGGTTGATTTGAAATCCCTCCATCTGTTGGCATCCATCGATAAGAATTTCTCCGTGACTCCTCCAGTGTCAGGAATATCAAATGTTATCTGATAAAGAAGAGGTTAAACATATTATATAAACTAGAAACATTTAAATAATAGGCAAAAAATAGAAAAATATCTTACAAATATCGTCTCCCACAACTGAGAGATTATCTCTCTATCCACACTTCTCCTGTCATCATACAAAATGCTTACTTTTCTCTTACCCTGAGTTGATAAAAAACTCTTAAAATCTTTTGCATTTGGACCTTTAGGAATATCATCCTCATCAAAATCAACGAGTATCCTCTGATCCTGCGTACGAGAAAGTGGTAATTTTGGTAAATGTGTGCACCCACATTTACCAACTCTTGAACTCTTTGTCGCAATAGGAGCACATGAGGAAGATTGGGCAACATCAAGAGGAGCATGTGAATGTTCCTCCGCAGAGGTATGACCAATATGTTCATCTCTAGAATCATGTGGTTTATCAACTGATTAATCTGTCACTATCCATCAAATCAAAAAACAAACAAACATTAGTTCACAAATATACAAATTCAAATATTTTAATACTACTGTAATTAGAAAATATAAAATTGTACTAAGTTACATAATAGTAAACATGGTTAATATGGTAAGCATGTTAAAAAATGGTAAATATGGTAAAGTTGGTCAAGATGGTAAACATGGTAAACATGGTAAACCTGGTAAACCTGGTAAACATGGTAAAGTAATTACCACTAAACAAAAATAATAGATATATAATTTATGTAATGGTAAACATGATAATGTAATCTAAAAAAACGTAAAACAAACTAAAACTTATACTTTTGTTTTAATACATGTTTTAATAAAGAAAAAACATACAATATCTAACATTTTATGAAAAAAAATGTAAACAAGAAATAAAAAAATGTTACCTGTAATTTTACGAATGTAAAAATGGATTGTTTTCCCAAATTCCTTCGTTGTGACCGTTCCTTATGGAACTAAACATATCTTCAATATGATCATCATTATGTTCTGTTAATCTTTCCATGGAAGTAGGGATCTCACATAAATCAGCATCTTCATCAAGTTCATCATCACCAATATATTGTTTTCCCTTATTAAACAACAACCCACTACATACCTTATTGATCTACTACATAGAAAATTTGTTTTTCATGTGTTTCCATTATAAAAGAATCATTTGTGTCTTATAATCTATTCAGATTAACAAGTTTCATTCCAAATTCATCATATCTGAAACTATTGTTACCGGTATACCATTTACAGTTAAAAAAATGAACTTTAATTTTAAAGTAATCAAGCTCCCATATGTCATCAATCACTTTATAATATGTACTTGATAAATAAATTGGGTTTTTGTCCTTAGCACTCAAAAAATGCATTGCTTCTGCAAACACCAATACACCACTATTCTGAACTGCACTTCTGTTGTCCTGAGCTTTCATATGAAATGTATAGCTATTAATGTCATAACCAGACCATGTTATCACATTTAAACATGGACTACCCACTATCCAAATTAATGTCTCAGATACATCTGATCTACCAAGCTAGGTCTTTTTAAACCATGACAAAAATGTTTTGTTGTGCTCATTCAAAATCTACAATTCTTTCTTCTTTGGATGACATTGTTTCAACTCATTAATATGCAATGTGATATATGGTTGAGTGTCAGCTATGTTATTCAAGATGTATGATTATAACTTCTTCATCTATTCAGCTGACAATGATTTGACTTTCAAGCCATGAATACCCTTTCCCTCATTATTTACTCTTTCATGGCGAGATGGAGGCAAACCAATGTGTTGCGCCGTAGCCAAGTAGCTCATACAAAACTCTGCAACCTCCTCAGAAATATACTTTTCAATAATGGAGGCTTCAAGTCGATATGGATTCTTAACATACCCCTTCAATATTTTCATATACCTTTCAAAAGGATACATCCAATGAAGATATACAGGTCCACAGAGCTTTATTTCTCGAACCAGATGAATCATTAAATGAACCATTATATCAAAAACAGTTAGAGAAAAATACATCTCTAATTGACAAAGTATACAAATTGCAACATTTTCAAAAAAATTCAAAGCATTGACATCAATTTCCTTATTACAAATTGAATTTAAAAAATAACACAACTTCATTATAGTCTTTCTGACATGGATGGGAAATATTACATGCAATGAAACTGATAGAAGTTGTTGCATCATGACGTGAAAATCATGAGATTTCATACCTATCAACATCAAGTCCTTCAATGAGACAAATTTTTTTCATTTGAAGAATAACCTTGAGGAACTTTGATATCATGAAGACACTAACAAAAGATAATTTTCTCCCTCTTCGAAAATGTATGACAAGCCGGGGTAAAAAATGTTCATCTTCCATTAGGAGTGGGAGCTAACTCCAAACGTATTCCCATAGATAGTAAGTCTAATCTTGTGTTCAACCCATCTTTTGTCTTTCCTTTAATATCTAACAATGATCCAATAAAAAATCATAGATATTCTTCTCCACATGCATCACATCAATATTATGTTTAACTTCATGATATCTCCAATATGGTAGCTCAAAAAATATTGACCTTTTCTTAAAATATGTCTATCAATACTAGATTTCTGTTTCTTTCCTAATGTCAAATCAAGGATTCTCACCCTATCAAAATATAGATTAGGGGATAAAGGTTTTGGGGAAATATAAAATTATTGTGAGCCATTGAATTCATTTTTTAGTCTTCTATAAGTGTGATCCATAGGAAAAAACTTTCGATGACCCATGTACACTATTTTCCTCCCATGATGCAATTGACAATATGACATTTGTTGTTCGAAAATTGGACATGCTTTATGCCCTTTAACACTATATCCAAAAAAAATTCCATATGCTGGGAAGTCATTTATAGTGAACAAAAGCACTACATGCAGTTGAAAATATTACATTTTATAATAATCATACACTCTAATACCATCCACCCATAAATGTTTCAAATCATCAATCAATGGTGAAAAGTAAACATCAATATCATTGACGAGTTTCTTCAGACAAGAGATCATTATACTCAACATGACATATTTTCACTTCATACAAACTTCAGGAGAGAGGTTTTAAATTACCAATAAAATAGGCCATGAACTATGTGTGCTACTGAGGCTTTGGTATGGATTCATTCCATCTGTGCACAACCCTAGTCTAATATTTCTAATTTCATTTCCAAATGTAGAATACTGGTCATCAATTTTCATCCATTGTGGACAATCAGCAGGATGACATATTTATCCATCAAATAACCGCTCATCATCATGCTATCTTAACATTTTTGAATCATGTGAATTAGCAAATAAATTTTTGAAACGATGAATTATAGGAAGATGCCAAAATAACATTGAAGGGATCTTTGAAATCTCTACATCATCCTGCGATTTCTCTTTCACCTTATAACGTGATGTCCCACATTTAGGACACGCTGACAGAAATTCATATTTCTTTCTATATATCATACAGTCATTCAGATAGGCATGTATTTTCTTGTATCCAAATCCCATTGGGCAAAATATTTTTTTGGCCTTATAATGTGAATCTGGAAGATCATTATCTTTTGGAAGAATGTCTTTAATAAATTGTAGCAGCTCTATAAAACTTTTGTCACTCTATATATGTATCGCCTTCAGGTTAATCAATCTTAACACCGTAGACAAAACCGTAAAATCTGTACAGCCAGGATATAATGGTTTTCCAACATCACCATATAGGCACACACTTGTCGGTTCTATCTCAATTTTTTCTCCTGTAATATCATGAATCATTTCTTCAATTCCATCAGAGTTACCATCTTGTGAATCATCATCATTAGTGAAATTACATCCAGTTTCACCATGCCAAATCCAAGGTCTTTAACTTTGATTAAAACCATGACAAATCAGATGATCTTTTATCTCTCTACTTTTCAACTTCTTCATATTCAAACTTTTCAAGAAGGATTGAAAAAAATGTCACTACTTGGAACATTTCGTTTAGCAAATTCCAAAAAGGCATCAACACCTTCCTCATATTCATTGTTCATTCGATGTTCTATAATCCAACTTCGACTCATTATTACCTATAAAAAATATCGAAATTATACATATTTTTAAGATAAGAAAAATATATGTTTATATGAAAAAGAATCATAATTTTAATGTAAAACAATTTTTAAATATAACACAAATCTATGCATATTTAAAAAAAATATGATTGAATATGATTTTAAAAAGAAAATATAGTTAGATATAATAGTTTTAAATTCCATGGAATCAAAGAAAACCATGGTGCCTCCAATGGTTGAGAGAAAATCGGAGAAAATGGAGTAAACCTAAGAATAAAATCAAATTTAAAATAAAAACTCGGATGGAGAAAATCACAATGTAAATCCAATCATCACCGAACAATGGGGTTAGGATAACTACACATGTTTGAAAACCATGACATGGTCTCCCCCATAACCCATAATTTTCACATAGTCGATGACTGGTCAAAATATATATAACCAAGTAGAATCATATTACATCACTAATATCAATGAAACAATACAATCATCATGTCATAATCTCACAAACCATGATACAATAGTCAATCCCAACTAAAACTTATCCCCCACCCCCTTGGACACCCCTGGACACCACCACCCCCTTGGAAATCCTCCCATCCCCTGGACACCACCCCAACCCCCTTGGACACCCCTGGACACCACCACACCCTTGGACAGCCCCCCACCCCCTCGACACCACCCTCGCCCCCTTGGACTCCCCCTGGACACCACCACCCCCTTGGATAGGCCCCCACACCCTTGGCATCACCCCCACCCCCTTGGACACCCCCTGGACACCACCACACCCTTAGACAGATCCCCCACCCCTCAGGACACCACCCCCACCCCTGGATATCCCCCCTTGGACACCCTCCCACCCATCCTTGACACCCCCATCCCTCCTGGACCCCACCACCCACCTCTTACCCCCTAGGACACCCCCTGAACACCCCCAACCCTCTGGACACCCCCAGAAAACCCCCAAAGACTCTGGATAGGACCCCACCCCCTTGGACAGCCCCCACCCCCTTAGACACCCCCACCCCCTTGGACCCCCCCCCCCCCACACCCCTGGACTTCCCCCCCCCCCACCTCCATGGACACCCTGGACACCCCCCAACCCACTGGATAGCCCCCCGAACCCTCTGGACACCACCCCCACCCCCTTGGACACCCCTTGGACACCACCACCACCTTAGAAAACCCCCCAACCCTCTGGACACCCCCACCCCCTGGACAGCCCCCACACCTCTAGACAGAACCCCCCCCCCCCCCCCCACAGACACACCCTTGGACACCCCCACCCCTCCTGAACACCACCCCCATCACTAAACCCCTTGGAAACCCCCTTGGGCACCCCAACCCTCTGGACAGCCCCCCCGGACAACCCCCCAAACCATCTAGACAGCCCCCCTGGACCCCCCCCCCCCCCCCCCCCCACCTCCATGGACACCCTAGATAGCCCCCAACCCTCTGGACAGCCCACCGAACCCTCTGGACAGCCCCCGAACCCTCTGGACAGCCCCCAACCCCCTGGGCAGCCCCCAACCCTCTAGACAGCCCCCCAGAACCATGGGATTTTAACCTCAAGGTAATAGTTTTGGAATATCTATGGATTTTAACCTCAAGCTACTAGTTTTCGCACCATTCCATTATTCAAAATGAGAACCATGAACTAAATCTCCTACTGGTCTAAAATTCTCTATTGTTCAATGAATCAGGTTTTAATAACATATGAAGACTTATAATAGTCCATGAAAATAAGCGACATAAATAGTTTATGGAACAACAAAAAGTGATACCCAAAATAGAAACAACCAAGGATCCAAAACAAACATTCGACCATGAAAAACCATATATTCTTATAAAATAATTCCCACGGGTACATAGAATGGGTGTATCACAATGGTTTAGATATAAAATTGCAGTAATATATGTGAATGAGATCATTATTTGTCAATGACAACAAATATTACCATAAATGTAGGGCGTCTGCGAAACAAAAAAACAAAATAGAAGTAGGAGAGGCTTACTTGAATATTGTGAGTCGATCTAATAGATCTGGTGATAATAAATAAGATTATTATGTCAAAACGAGGTAAGAGGGTTCAAAATCGAAGAATCTTACATAGTTTAAACAAAAAAATTGCAAAACATAAATATAGACTATCCGGAAAAAAAAACGAACGAAATAAAGTCGTGGGAGGCTTACCTGAGTGTTGTGAGTGGAGATGATAGATCAGAGGAGAGTAAAGATGATAAATGATGATGTCAAAATGAGTTTAACGAAATGAGATCAAAGAGTCGATTCAAGGTTTTCCATGCAAGAGAGATGAGTCGCAGGTCTATCGATCGAAAAATCGGAAATTACAATCCACAGCGCGTGATAAATTTGTTAAATGTTTTATAACATCAGTTATTTTATAACCGACAATATAAACTATTTTTTATTAGATTTATAATGTCGGTTATTATAATAACTGACATTATAAATGTATCAGATACTGCATTTTTTACATTAGTTATTGTATAACTGACGTACAAAAAGCCGCATGTTGGTTTTTTTCATCGGTTATTCTATAAATGACCTAAAAAGCACATCAGAAACCACAGTTTTTACTTCGGTTATTTTATAACCGACGTAAAAAATTCTGTAGGTTGGGTTTTTACGTTGGTTATCAAAAAAACCAACGTCAAAACGACCTCAGATTCTTCCTTTTTTATGTCAGTTGTTTTATAAATGACATAAAACATTTGTTAGATGTCTCATTTTTTACGTCGGTTATTTTAATAACTAACTTACAAATTTTACTCTCAGTATTTTTTACGTCGGTTATAAAATAACCGACGTAAAAAACCACATATCACATATTTTCATGTCAGTTATATATAACCGACGTCAAAAATGGTGACGTTAAAACATTTTCTGCACTACTGTCACAACCCAAACATCCATCAAGTGATAGTTGGTGTGACACATAACCCATCCCTTAATAACATCCATGTTTTTAATTATTATCCATTTTGTATTATGACATACATTCCCTAACATCCAACATGCCCATGTTTGGAATGTCACCCAACCCGTAGAATAATCCATCACATAAAATCATGTATCACCATAGATATAATTCTCACATAACACATCACACAAATCATACCTCATCACATCCTATATCCATGTTGTTTTCATTTTCACCGAATCAACATTACCATTACACCTTCAGTTAATTTTTTTAATGAGTTCCCAACCCAAAAAATCCAAATCTATTTCACATATAAATCATAATTATTAAAATAATATAAATCATTTCTATAATTAAACACATATGTGGAAAGCATGTCGCCAAAAACACAGAAATATCAATGTCCAAACACATTCCCCACACTAATAGACAATATTATTTAGGTTGATCTCACATTCCCTCATACTATATGAATTTACATTTCATTCGATGAAATTATCTTGTCAATTTAATTCAACTATCCCATTTATTGATGAAAAGTTTCCAATGTACCTATACATTTCAGAAACCTACATCATAATCCGAAAACCACTCATGGGTTCCTTTAGCCTATTTCATAACACTAGGGTGGAGTCTCTTTTCTCAATTGGAACAGTGTGAATTTATATAGCCACAGTCATATAATAATATAATAAATGGATTAGATAACTTGCTCTATAAAAATCACATAAGGAATAACACATCATCTATCTCGCTTTGGGGGTCCCACTAGGATAGTCTTATTATGTAAAACCAATAAATAAGTCCATGTATAAGGTATACTAATGCATATACAACATGATAAAGAGATAGGAATACTCACCCTCTATACTAAACAACTACCCATGAAGCTATAAGTTAACTCAATGTTCCTTATGTCCTACCCTTGAAAACAATATTCTCCATCTATCACACCCTAATAATTTATTGGGATTAGGGGAACCTACCCTAAGGTTCACTATGATTAATTACCCAAAATTTATAACCCTCTCAGTTTCCCATTCCATATATCATACAATTTAGGTCAATCTCAAATCCCCGGAAGACCAATGCATGAAATATAAATAATTGTAACACCCAAAATAAATATAAAATTCATGTAACACTGATCCCCTGAGAAAAAATAAACTTTTTATATTATATATTTATAACATAACCATTAAATGTAATTTGTCCACTTATATTATTTGAATTTCAAAAAACCGACATACACAGTTGCGATTAGTATGATATTTTCAATCTAATAGGATCAACTTACATTTTTTGTTAATAGTAATTTATCCATATGAATATTAACTTACCCTTAAGAATATTAATGTATCCTTATGAATATAAACATCACCCATGTATGTAAAAATAAAATTTAAGCACCATATAAATGAGATTAAATATTTTAAAAATTAATAATTAAGTGTTGAAATTTCCGTGAGTAAGAAACATTTAATTACAATTTTAAATTAATAAATTTATTTAAAATAAAATTAATTTTCATAAAATTTATTTCAAAATAATTTTTTTATCCTATGATTTTAGGATAATTTTGCAAGACTTCAGTTAATTTTTGAAAGTATTATAAAATAAATTTTAAATTTAAATTATGTATTTTTAAAGTAAATAATGATTTTATTTAAAAATTAAATTTATATTATTTATAAACTTATTTTGATAAAATTATGTTCATTTCTTAATTATACGTGTCCAAAAATGGTTAGGGTGAATTTTTTGTTTTTCTGAAATACTTGATTTTTTGATGAATAGTGATATTCGATAATTTACGAATTATACTAAATAAATGAATTTCTGCATCACTCTTGGATAATGGATTATGTAAATAGACATTGTATTGAACTCAAATTCATATATTAATTTTTTTTCACAACAATAAAAAATTGTTTCTTTTATTGTGCAAAATAATAAAATAATGAGAAAAATATTCAAAAAACACTTCTCTCCTCCCCTATAAAAACCACCCCTCACCCCCTATTCTTTTCACTCTTATATGCCTTGTAGTTTCTCATAGTTTGACCCAAATACTCTTCCCTAGTATTTACCCACATACAGGATCCCTTGCTCCATCCAAAATACCAAAACTACTTCTTTTTTGGAGGTTCTCAAGTAGGAGTACTCAAGAGGTAAAATCTTCTTCCATTTTCCTCATAATTTATTTTATGTTCCTTCTTTTATTATACCTATTAAACTCCACTATCAAAATTATCATGGTAGTTACATTATAATATATATACTAGAATGATATATTGTTAATGAAAGATCTATCATCAATATCACTACTCTCTCCCTTTTCTTTTAAAAACAAAATCATCATCTTGGAGGTGCCGATTTAGAACCGTCATGGATGATGAATATTTGTTCTTCAATTTATTATTCAAGTATTGTCAATAAACCATTTTTATGTTTGAACCAAATTAAAACATATGTATTATATCTTACTTAATGATTTTTTAAATATAATTTTTACATTATATTAACAAATAGAATAAAACTAGTTCGTTGTGATCGAAAAACCATCGTAAAAATCTAAACGATTATCACTAAATGTTTTATCTAATTATTCAAACTCAAAATATATATCCCAATGATATGTATAACCATTAAAACTATGGATTTTAATAAATATCATTTAAATTCAATTATATGGAATTATACCCATTCCACATGAACTTCCATTATCATATACAAATATACCGATCATGAAAACAAAGAAACAAATGCTCTCAAGCGAAAAATTTGTATCTTATAACTCATGAAAAGGCCATAAATGAACTTAATAAAATTTTAAAGTATAAAAAACATGTTAATAAGGTTCATAATTAACTAATTAATTGATTTAATATCAAGGATGGTAATCTCAAGTACATAACACATTCAGATAAAAGGTAAGGGTTTTCTTCCCAAACCTCCATTTTCTTTCAACATACACACTATCTCACTTAATCCCATTTAAATTATTAATTATTTTTAATTACTCCTCCTAAATTCTATTTGAGTATTCTATATATCTGTACCAATAATAATCCATCATTATTTTATGGGGAGTTAAATGTTTTATAAAGATCTTTGTCAATTCTTCCCGATAAACAAGACCGATTCAAGAGAACTTCTCAAATTCTTACCTATTTTCAAATACACTCTATAATATATTTTAGGTCACAATTATTTTTCAAAAGAGACTAATGTAATCATGGAAAAAAATAAATTAGTTCATTTGTAGTTTTAGGAAATGATTTTTCTAAAATAACCATTCTTTTCAAAGTAAAAGTATATTTTACTCAAAAATTCCTCAATGATTTTATTAGAGTATTTTTTTGTCTATTTCAACACATATATTGAATTTTATGTCTTATTTAGGTTAATATATTATTTATATAATTTAAAATATTGTATTAAATGGTTTATGATTAGTTTGACTATGGATATGCTATCTTTATATCATTCACCATACTACTCATAATGGTTAGTGTTTATATGTAAATATTGGGAAAATTTATTTCATATGTTCATGCTATCTATTTTTAGCCCCTTTCATATGAGGAATTCATTAGACAGAGAAAGTTGTGGGTGGGGCCCGCTATATCCCTTTGATGTATTAGTATCTCTAATGAGACAAAAGAAAAATGGGTTTTGGCTGAGGCCTTGACTATATGCTTTAGATTTCCGGAATTATGCATTCCCTCATTGTGGTATTAGTAATTGATAAACCATGTGATCATTCAACTATTAGAATATCAATGGTTATTGTAACATCCCAGGTAAATAAATAATATTACATTCTAATGTTTATCAATATTTGTGAATAAGATGTTAATATTACTTTAAAGAGAATGTTATGCTCGATGGCGTACCCAATACGCAACAACGAGTTTCTTTGAAATCTTACGTTGCACACTAATAATATAATAATATTATTTGAAATAGTTAATTCCAAGTCATTGTAATGGTGGGAACAAAAAAAACTAACTAATAAATTATTATATATGTCTGTTAAATATTTTTACATTTATCCAATAAATGTTAGAGGCTTAAAATTCAAATGAATCCAATTTTAAGAATAAATACTCTAATAGTTTTAAAAGATTGTTTTACTTCCTTTTGATGGAGATCCTTTTTAAAATATAACTTTTGAAAATTTTATAAGATATATTTGTCAAAATAAACGTATTCTTTAGAATTGGGTCATTGAAATCTACTTTGGATAAATTTTTGGTTTTTTTCTGACAATGTTCATTTTTAATGAATAGTGAAAAATACTGCATTTTACTTCAAAACTAGTTTTTCATATAATTTAATTATATGGTTATATTATCTTTTTTAATTTTTTTAAAGTATAATTAGAATATATGTTTACCATTTAACTCAATTATGGTCATTATAATTAATTTTACTTTGAAAATGGACATAAACAAGTGTCAATCTTTTGACAGATATTGTTTCTTAAAAACACGATATTGGTTATGATAGCGGGAATTAACTATATGATTTATTAATGAAACTTCTATTTTTAGAATTTGGTAAAATTGACATAATTTCTGAATTTGGAATATCAAATATATATTAGGGTTGATTTTTGGTATTTTTCTGATAATGTCTTTTTTTAATGAATATTGAAAGATACGGTTTTTTAATTCAAAAATGCTTTTCACCCAATTTATTTATATATTTAGATTCTCATTTTAATTGTTTTTAAATTATAATTTAATTATTATTTTATCACTTAATACAATGTTTTTCTTTGGAAGTAATTTCACTTTTCAATTGGATGTAAAAACAAGTCAATCTTTTGATAAATTTTACTTCTTAAAAACCCGTCTTTTATTTTGACAACGAGATTTACTTTTAAAATAATTACTACAATTTCTATGTTTTGAATTTTATAAAATGGATTCCATATTTTTAATCAGAAGGTCCAAATTATGTAATTAATACTCTTTTGTTTTTGGACATTATGAATAGTAACAACGATAATTATCTTTAATTATCGTGTTTAATTAGTAATCGGGTGATTAAGGGTAAGAAATTAATATCATAAAAATACAGAATGACCCCAAAATGTGTCTTAATTCTATTTTGGGTGTCATGGATGACCATGGAATGCCTTTTTCCAACCTTGTGACCCCCATGGAATCACTTTAGTGTGATAATGACCTTTTATCATATTTTTTTAAAGAAAGGAAAATGTAACCAAGGTATGTAACACCTCAGTAAAATAATTTTAATTTTGTATACATAAACGATATCATAGACTATAAATATTAATTGGAAAGGTAAAAATATTTCCTACATCATAGTATTTTTCTTATAATTTTTATACATTATATAAAATAATTTATTTATGACAACATGATGATGCATCGATTATATCATTAATGAACGATTTAAATAAAATGAAAAGATAATGCAAAATCTAAGACATAAACTTGTCTAAAACCTATTGGATGAGTATATTTAGAACCCTTATCACCTTATCCTATAAATATATCAATTTGGGACCTTTAAAATTCGAAAATCATTTTAATATAATGTAACATTTCTTGACTTTCCAAGAGTGCCCCTCCTCCCTCTTATAAAAGGCCCCCAACTATACCACCTTACCCACACCCCTCAAGCCATTGGATCGGACAAACTCTACTCATTTTATCTCTCCACATTTCTCTATTAATCCTAGAAGCCTTACCTTAGCCAGAAATCTCTTCAAGAAATGCTTTTGGTTCAAACCAAAGGGAGTTACCTGATTTAAAGGTAATGTCCTCTCTTATGTTATTTTGTTTTATTTTGCTTCTCCAACCCCCTAAAATCTTTTTATTACTTTATTTTGTAACAACACCAGTATATTAAGTATATTAGGATGTTTTTAGAAAAATTATTCTTGCTACACTTACACACACCTCCGTCTAATGGTTAAAGAACATACTGTTTCTGTGGATGGCGAATTACTACTTCACAAAATGATGATTGTTCAATATTATTTTAACACCTTTAAAGTTGGTCATTAAGATGTCACTATATTTATATATGATATATATTATATTTATTTCCTCTTTATTATTCTGTATTTTACATTTAAAACATACCCTTATGATTTGCATGTTGTACAAATGCGATAATTTCATTTGAGGAAGTGTGGACTACCGCCCCCTCAAGTGATGTTACTCGCTCATGCAATACATGAAATGTATAAAGAATGAAATTAATGAACATATGTGACCTATATAACATATATATAACAATGTAATTATAATATATATATATCTCATTTATTTGTAATTCCATTAAATACGAAATAGAAATGAAAGCAGCGTTCATGCGTACGTACGGCTTACCGTCTCCATGAATAATGCATTTATTTTATTACCTCTAAATGTTATGTAATATTTTAAATGTATGAATATACTGGATATATATGATATATATGATATATAAATCATGAATATAACTCTGGATATAATGGATATTTTACCACATGAACAACATGTAATTATAAGAAGTTTATTTTTGACTCAAGTACCAATGATCAACAAAACGATCGTTATTAACTTAAATAATTACATAATGTTCATAAAATGGTAATAAATGATATTAAAGGAATAATTAAATAAAAAAAGGTTCTTAAGAAAGTATAAATTAACTCTAGTTTATTATTTAGGAGATTAAAGAACGATTGAGTCAAGTCGGACATGAGGTAAGGGATCTGACCTCTCTCTTTCTTTTCAAGTACCCTCTTTTATGTCATTTCATTTATGCTCCATGTTCTTATGTTGGAGGATGTTCTTTTATATTCACCATAATGTAATTTTTATATTCATATGATGAGATACCCCTCTTACTCTCATCAATTCATTTTTAGAATTTTTAGGTGGCACCGTTAGGCTGCCTAGTTTGCGTAAGCGATTTTTCATCTCACGTTTATTCCCATGATATTTATGCTACATTTTCCACCATTTCCATTGATTGGTGTATGTAATTCCAATTATTCTACTCTTTGTGTAATATAATTTCATTTATGAGTATTTAGATCATGGTTTACAGTCCTTCTTTCATGGGGTGTAGGTTTCAAAAGTTACCCAAGTCGGTAAGGGAACCTTTCACCCTCCTATTTTTAAAAGACTTCTTTTTGTTTTGTCATTTAAATTACATATTCTTATGTTGGGATATTTTATTATATTTCCTTGTTGCTATAAATTTTATGTCCAAGTGATGAGATACCCTTTATCTCTCTCATCAACTCTTTTTCTAAAATTTGATGTGACGCCGTTAGGCTATCGAATTTTTGCAAGGGAACTTCTTAACCCAATTTAAATTCTTTCTGTTAAACCTCTACTTCTTGATTATGTCGTGCTATAAATATGTTTGGATGACATATGATTGTATTACACTGAGTATCCACTTATATTTGGTGTAATTATATTTTTCACACATAATTATGTCATTTCTTTATCCTTGCTCTAATTGAATGATCCTTGATTGGGATTACATCTCAATTTCTTCTCATTGAGACATTTTTTAATGATATTCACTTTTATTCTTTTATAAAGTGTATATACAGCCCCTTTGACATTCCATATACATATTATATCTATAATAAAGTCATTTAAATGTTTTGAAAATGGTCTACTTTCTTGTGGCTTATAATTTAAATGTTCAAAATGGAAAAGGACTCTTTTATTAAAACATTGTTTTAAATGGTTTTCAAGATTTATTCTTTTAAAAATTTATCATCCATGTCCATTTTTTAAAAATGGTTTTAAGGATTTTTTATAGGGACATGAATGTTTTAAAACCCTTTCAAAAGTTTCAAATTGGTACAGGACACTTTGATTTTAAAATCTCTTTTAAATGTCTTCTTTTAATATTTTCAAAGTATAAAGGGATTTTTCTCTCATAGAGTTTTAATAATTTTATTAGATGTTTTTATTTATGATGATATCATGATGTGATATCTTGTGATTGAAATGTGGAAATTTTATGTTTCTTTTATGAATGTTTTAAGTGTTATGATTATGTTATGGTTCTTGGAAAATGTTTATGAAATCGGGTGGTTCTGTGACAAACTAAGGGTAGGTGAACCCGATATATCTCTCAAATGCATTGGGTAACGTGAAGGGGTTAAACTATAAGGTTTATCCGAAGAGATTTAGGGAATATATTATGATGGGTATTCCAAACGTAACCATGAGGGTTACTCACTACGTAAGAATGTTATGAATGCCTCAAGTTACCTTTATGTCTTATGATTTATATTGAGTTATGAATAAATCTTATGATTTAATGAGGTATGTTAAAGTGCATATGTTTTATGAGTAAAGTATGATTTCATTGATTCGTATGTATACATGGACTAATGTTTTGTTTCCGTATTGTTAGAATCCTTACTAAGATTTTTATGCTCATCCCAAGTTTTTGAAATGTTTTCCACAAGACTTAAAGTGGAATACGGTAAAGGATGGGATCAAGGAAATGTCATGATGTCTAAAACATGGAACTAGACATGACTCTTTTTTTCGAGAGCTTATATTTTGTGAAAAAAATGGAAACCGAGTAGATATGTCTACCTTGTAATCATTGAGATGTAATAGTTATGCCCTAATTCTCTAAAACTCTAAACCTGAAAAGATCCTCAATGTGAATTATTCAATTAATTCATGAATATGTAATGTAATAAGGCCGGGTCCTTATAGTTGGTATTAGGGGTCGGTTTAGATAACTTTAGAGGTTAGGGTATTCTTTAAGCATAAGTGACATTACTATAATGGCTAGGATTTCAGAAAGAGACATAGTTTTTAGATAAAGTGAATGAGTAAGTATATCTTAGTGTTTATATTCCTCATTAGTACATGATGATTATCTTGATATACTCACACTGACATTTTTTGGTTTTAGTAAATGGATGGATCTAGCAGGAACCAAAGTGACAATGGGTTTGAAGGAAACTATGATGGTTCTCTGATTAAGAGACTGGATGAAATTTGGGATTCAATGAGGAATCTCATGGTTATTTTAAACAAACTATCAAGGAGTCATGATTAAACAATTGAACCTTGGTGAGTTCTTTGATGCATCATGTATGAGAGAACCAACTCGATGTCGAAGTTCTGGTAATAATTATAAAGGTAACCATGAGGGTTTATATGATCCTTACTTTTGAGGTAATTATGGGGTGCTATATGATATGATGGAATATGAATGGAATGAGATAAACATGGGGTTAAATTATGTTATGGTTATTTTTGAATATTTTATCTCTATTTGGTGAATTTTTTAAGAATTATATAGTTTTGGAAAAAGGACAACACACAGACCATGTGACAACCCGTCGCGTCGGACAAAGCTGTGAGAATCGAACCCACAACCAAAGTGTGACTGGTATTTATCGCCTACCAATGGACTATGTGAAGTCCCTGGTTAGTTTGACTAAGTATTTTTAGTTAGATCATCTTATGAATCTAGAATAAGTTGATTTTGGGTTATCTATGTAAATTATTAACCTATCATGGAGGATATGTGATTAGGTTAATTACTTTTCAGTATGAGACTTTAAGAGTAACTGATGTTATTTGGAGATAAATCTTAAGGTTTATCTTAGAAGATTATGTGATTAAATCTTTTATATATTTGGGTTTCAATCTTATTTTTGATTACTTTGAAGAATTTTATGGATAGATGTTTATTGAATGGTCTTTGTTGATCTTTGGGTATTGTTTGAAAAATTTTGGAGATTAAGAATAGATTTTATTTATAAAGGATTATCCTTTTTGGGTATTATTTGATCTTGTACAAACCTTTTTGGTTTTGGTTTTGGTTAAGGTCTAAAGCCAAGGGAAATATATAGTTCTCTTTTTTGGATTAGGTGATTCTCAAGAAGTTGATTATAGTACTCTTAATGTGAAAAAGTCTTCCTAAATATTCGACTTTTGGAGAAAATATGAGTTTGTATAAGAAATCTAGTAAATTTTGAAAGTCAACATGAAAATTAGGTATGTTTCCTTATTATTTAGTTAATCTGATAAATAAATTCTTCAATGAAAAGTAACTTTAAACTAAAATGTTTTCTGTTAACTTTTCCTACTGGGGAATCAAAAACTGTTTAACCCATCACAAGTTTGTGATTTTCTGGTGGTTAACTTTCTCCTAAACATGTTTCCTATCACTCTCCATCATAACATGGACCTTTGTTTTTTCTTCCATATCCATGTTTTCCTACATGGAATCCTAGTCTGGGTTAACTCGGGTGACCTCTGTACTTCTCTTTCTTTCTTTTAAAGTGATAGTTTTTCTGACTCTTTTTTCGATGTGGGGATTTCAATGAAGTTTCCAAGCACAATTTTAAAATTGCGAGGATGCAATTCTGAAAAGGGGGGAAGGATGTAACATCCCAGGTAAATAAATAATATTACATTCTCATGTTTATCAATATTTGTGAATAAAATGTTCATATTACTTTAAAGTTAATTATATGCTTGATGGCGTACCCAATATGCAACAACGAGTTTCTTTGAAATCTTACGTTGCACACTAATAATATAATAAAATTATTTTAAATAGTTAATACCTAGCTGTTGTAATGGTGGGAATGAACATAACTAACTAAAAAATTATTACATATGTTTGTTAAATATTTTTATATTTATCCAATAAATGTTAGAGGCATAAAATGCAAATGAATCCAATTTTAAGAATAAATACTCTAATATTTTTAAAAGATTGTTTTACCGCCTTTTGATGGAGAACCTTTTTAAAATATAATTTTAGATAATTTTATAAGCTATATTTGTCAAAATAAACATATTATTTAGAATTGGGACATTGAAATCTACTTTGGATAAATTTTTGGTTTTTTTCTGACAATGTTCATTTTTTAATGAATAGTGAAAAATACTGCATTTTACTTCAAAACTGCTTTTTCATATAATTTAGTTATGTAGTTAGATTATTTTTTTAATTGTTTTAAAGTGTAATTAGAATATATTTTTAGCATTTAATTCAATGGTGGTCATTAGAATTATTTTTACTTTGAAAATGGACATAACCAAGTGTCAATCTTTTGATAGATATTGTTTCTTAAAAACACGTTATTTTTTGACAGCGGGAATTAACTATACGATATATTAATGAAAATTCTATGTTTTTAATTTGAAAAAATGGACATAATTTCTGAATTTGGAATATCAAATATAGATTAGGGTTAATTTTTGGTATTTTTCTGATAATGTCTTTTTTTTATGAATAGTGAAAGATACAGTTTTTTAATTCAAAACTTCCTTTTCACCCAATTTATTTATATATTTTGATTCTCATTTTAATTGTTTTTAAATTATAATTGAATTATGATTTTATCAATTAATACAATTTTTTTCATTAGAAGTAATTTCAATTTTCAATTGGATGTAAAAACAATTCGATCTTTTGATAAATTTTACTTCTTAAAAACCCGTCTTTTGTTTTGACAACGAGATTTACATTTAAATTAATTACTACAATTTCTGTGTTTTGAATTTGATAAAATGGATTCCATATTTGGAATCATAAGGTAAAAATTATTTAATTAAGACTCTTTTTTTTTTGAAATTATGAATAGTAACGATGATAATTATCTTTAATTATTGTTTTTAATTAGTAATCGGGTGATTAAGGGTATAAAATAATATCATAAAAATATAAAATGACCCCAAAATGTTTCCTAATTCTCTTTTTGGTGTCATGGCCAACCATGGGATGCCTTGTGCCAACCTTGGGACCCCATGGAATCACTTTAGTGTGATAGCGACCTTTTATCAAATGTTTTTTAAAGAATGGAAAATGTAACCAATGTATGTAACACCTAAGTAAAATTATTTTAATTTTGTCAACATAAACGATATCTTATACTATAAATAGTCATTGGAAAGATAAATAAATTACCTACATCATAATAGTTTTCTTATAATTTTTATACATTATATAAATTAATTAATTTATGACACCATGATGATGAATCGATTATCTCATTAATGAACGATTTAAATAAAATGAAATGATAATGTAAACTATAAGACTTACACTTGTCTAAAACCTGTTGGATGAGTATATTTCGAACCCTTATCACCTTATACTAGAAATATGTCAATGTGGGACTTAAAATTTGAAACTCATTTTAATATAATGTAACATTTCTTGACTTTCCAAGAGTGCCCCTCCTCCCTCTAATAAAAGGCCTTCAACTCTACCTCCTTACCCACACCCCTCAAGCCATTGGCTCGGAACAAATCTGCTCATTTTATCTCTCCATACCTCTCTCTTCGTCCTAGAGGCCTTACCTTAGGCAGAAAGCTCTTCAAGGAATCCTTTTGGTTCAAACCAAAGGGAGTTACCCGATTTCAAGGTAATGTCCTCTCTTATGTTCTTTTGTTTTATTTGGCTTCTCCAACCCCCTAAACTCTTTTTATTCCTTTATTTTTTAACCAGAACAGTATATTAAGTATAATAGTATTTTTTTTATAAGAATTATTCGAGCTAAAATTACACACACCTCCATCTAATGGTTAAAGAACATACTGTTTCTGTTAATGGCGAATTACTGCCTCATGAAACGCTGATTGTTCAATATTATTTTAACACCTTTAAAGGTGACCATTAAGATGTCAATATATTTATATATGATATATATTAAATTTATTTCATCTCTATTGTTATGAATTTTACATTTAAAACATACCCTTATGCTTTGCATGTTGTGCAAATGCGATAATTTCATTTGAGGAAGTGTGGACGACCGCCACCTCAAGTGATGTGACTCGCTCATGCAAAACATGGAATGTATAAAGTATGAAATTAATGAAAATATGTGACCTATATAACATATATATTATAATTTAATTATAATATATATATATATATATATTATTTAGTTTTAATTCCATTAAATATGAAATAGAAATGAAAGTAGCGTTCATGCGTACGTACGACTTACTGTCTCCATGAATGGTGCATTTAATTTCTTACCTCTAAATGTTTTTTAATATTATAAATGCATGTATATAATGAATATATATTATATATATTATATCTACATCATCAATATAATTCTGGATATAATGGATATTTTACCACATGAACAACTTGTAATTATAAGAAGATTATTTTTTACTCAAGTACCAATGATCGACAAAACAACTGTTATTAACTTAAATAATTACATAATGTTCATAAAATGGTAATAAATGATATAAAAGGAATAAATAACTTAAAAAAGGTTCTTAATCAAGTATAAATTAACTCTAGTTTATTATTCAGGAGATTAAAGAACGATAGAGTCATGTCGGACACAAGGTAAGGGATCTGACCTCTCTCTTTCTTTTCAAGTACCCTCTTTTTTGTCATTTCATTTATGCTCAATGTTATTATGTTGGAGAATGTCATTTTATATTCACCATACTGTAATTTGTATTTTCATATGATAAGATACCCCCTCTTACTCTCATCGATTCATTTTTAGAATTTTTAAGTGGTACAGTTAGGCTGCCAAGTTTTCGTAAGGGATTTTTCATCTCACATTTATTCCTATGAGATTTATGCTACATTTGCAACCATTTCCTTTGAGTTGTGTATGTACTTTGCATTATTCTACTCTTTGTGTAATATACATTCGTTTATGAGTATTTACATCAATGTTTTATAGTCCTTTCATGGGGTGTACGTTTCGAAAGTTACCCAAGTTGGTGAGGGAACCTTTCACCCTCCTATTTTTAAAAGACTTCTTTTTGTTTTGTCTTTTAAATTACATATTCTTATGTTGGGATATGTTCTTATATATCTTTTTTGCTATAAATTTTATGTCTACATGATGAGATACCATTTATCTCTCTCATCAACTCTTTTTCTAAAATTTGATGTGACGTCGTTAGGCTATCAAATTTTTTCAAGGGAACTTCTTAACCCAATTTAAATTATTTGGGTTAAACCTCTACTTCTTGATTATGTCATGCTATGAATATGTGTGGATGACATATGATTGTTTTACACTAAGTATCCACTTATATTTGGTGTATTTATATTTTTCACACATAATTATGTCATTCCTTTATCCTTTCTCTAATGGCATGATCCTTGATTGGGATTATATCTCAATTTCCTCTCATTGAGACATTTCTTAATAATATAAACTTTTATTCATTTATAAAGTGTATATACAGCCCCTTTGACATTCCATATCCATATTATGTCTATACTAAAGTCATTTAAATGTTTTGAAAATGGTCTACTTTCTTGTGGATAATAATTTAAATGTTCAAAATGGAAAAGGACTCTTTTATTAAAACATTGTTTTAAATGGTTTTAAAGATTTATTCTTTTAAAAATTTATCATCCATGTCTATGTTTTAAAAATGGTTTTAAGGAATATTTTATAGATAAATGAATGTTTTAAAACCCTTTAAAAAGTTTCGAAGTGGTACGGGACACTTTGATTCTAAAAGCTCTTTTAAATGTCTTCTTTTAATATTCTCAAAGTATAAAGGGATTTTTCTCTCATAGAGTTTTAATGATTTTATTAGATGTTTTTATTTATGATGATATCATGATGTGATCTCTTGTGATTGAAATGTGTAAATTTCATGTTTCTTTTATTCTTCTTTTTAAGTGTTATGATTATGTTAAGGTTCTTGGGAAATGTTTATGAAATCGGGTGGTTCTGTGACAATCTAATGTTGGGTGAGCCCGATATAGCTCTCCAATGAATTGGGTAACGCGAAGGGGATAAACTCTAAAGTTTATCTAAAGAGATTTAGGGAATATACTATTATGGGTATTCCAAACATAACCATGAGGGTTACTCCCTATGTAAGAATGTTATGAATTCCTCAAGTTACCTTTATGTCTTATGATTTCTATTGAGTTATGAATAAATATTATGATTTAATGAGGTATGTTAATGTGCCTATGTTTTAGTAGTAAAGTATGATTTCATTGATTCGTATGTATACATGGACTAATGGTTTATTTCCATTTTGTTATAACCCTTACTGAGCTTTTTATTCCCATCCTACCTTTTTGAAATGTTTTCCACGGGACTTAAAGTGGAATACGGTCAAGGATGGGATCAAGGAAATTTCATGATGTCTAAAACATGTAACTAGACATGACTCTTTTGATCAAGAGTTTATATTTTTTGAAAAAAATGGAAACTGAGTAGATATGTCTACCATGTAATCTTTGAGATGTAATAGTTATGTCCTAATTCTATAAAACACTAAACTTGAAAAGATCCTCAATGTGAATTATTCCTTTAATTCAAGAATATGTAATGTAATAAGGCTAGGTCCTTATAGTTATGTTTCATTTTCTTTTGATCATTTATATTTCCATATTTAATTGGTTTTCATTCCTATTATTTTATGCACAATAATATTTTTAAAGGCATTGGTTTTTTGTTCTTAACCATTTCTAGGGATTATTTTTATGATAACTTCTACCGTATTACTTAAACCTTATTGATCATCATAGCTCACCCCTTTCTTAGGTTTTATTTTACCTAGGTTGTGAAGATTAATATTATGAATGATTTGGTGGGATAATCTAAGAGTCATATGAATTTGTATTATGTATTTCATTTCAAGTTGTAATGTTGAACTTTTGTTTGTATCTAGTTTTAAAAATCTACCAAACTATTCATTCCTTTAGGATACAACTTTTTTGTATTCAATAAAATGTAATAATATAAGGCACCAACTCTAAGATACTAGGGTTGGGTCCTTACAATTGGTATCATAGTATGTTTTGTAAAAAAACCTGGAAACTAGATTTTGGAAATGTTGATTAGGGAACAAAACCCTAAGATAAACATGGAGGATAACATACAATAACATCTTAGAGTTTTGCTAAGGAATATATTTTTTGGATCCTCTTAGAAAATACATCTCATTTAGATACTAGAATTGGATAAGGTTTTGATGCAGATGTACCTACGATTAAAAACTCTGACAAGGTGTTTCGGGCATGACCCGGGGTAACCTTGTACACGACAATGTGCCTTATTTTGCACCTAGTTTGACACTCCTGGAGGATATTCTTAGGATAATTCAAATATCTTTTACAAGCCATTATGAAGTATTTAAATGAAATTATTTCCTCAAAGAAACCACATTTTTTTATTATGGTATTATCTATGCATTAGATTTCAATTTATGTTAAGTATCCTGATAGGTGATATTAGGCAATATGATTAATAACATAATTTAGTGTATTTAATCATTTAGAAAGGTCACCTAGTGGAAGGAATGAAAAATTCATGAACGCGCATATCTCATTTTGGGTTTTCCCCCTATGCAAGATAATGATGTTAGTTTTGGAGCTATGACTAGTGCTGAGAAACTTATAACTACACCGGGACATCGAACTCTGGTTATGAACAATAAAATTAACTGTACAGAGAACCCTGAACCAAAATATGGAGGTTCAATGTTAGAAAACTTTATGCAACAACAAAATCCATAATTTAATGGGACTAAAAACCCATTCATATTAGAGTAGTGGATACGTTCCTTAGAAAATATATTTCTCGCTTTGGGAAGTAACGAAAGGGATAAGGTTGTCATGGAATTTTATCATTTATTGGGATATGCTGATCAATGATGGTCACTAATTCAAAACATAAATGAGGAGGAAGATATTTAAAATACATAATGGAGGGATTTTAAGGAAATCATCTTAGAAAAATACTTTCCTCAGGATCAGTGAGTGGGTATGTAAAGCTAGTTTCTAAATCTCATAAAAAAAGGATGATAATTTTTCAAAGCATGAAGCTAACTTCCCAAGGTTAGAAAGGAATTATATGGACTACATACATAATCCAATGGGTAATATTGATCAATTATTGAATGGTTAAAAACTATTACATGGAAGGGTACTGGTTTCCCAACCTTTCTTAAGCTAAGAAGATATTGTCTCGTGTTCAATCAAGATACATAAAGAATTACCTAATTATTTTGACTTTAAATTAAAGTAAGAGAAGAAGAGGGTGGAAGAGGAAAGGATGGGTATAAGTAATGAATAAAAAGGTTGTTTTTCTAACATGTTATACTTTTGGAAAGAAACAAACACCCCAGAGCCTGTTTAAAAGGACAATGAGTCTATTAAAAATGTAAAGAAAGACGCCACAAATCTTGATATTGCAAGGGAAAGAAAGAATATTCCAATGTTAAATGCTAAAATTGTAAATATATGGGAATTATTCCAATTATTGCCCAATTTTTTAGGGAAAAAATCCATAGAGATGGAAAATGGGAAAAATACCAAGCTAATGTAATCACAACTACTGAAGTTAAAGTTCCTAAAGATTTGGTGGCAGGTGCTATAATCATTTACTCAAATGTAAAAAATTATTTATTTGATTCTAGATCATCACATTCCTTTATATCTTCACAATTTTCTTGAAACATTAAATATTTCCAATTATTCTTAATAAGGGAGTTGTCATTCAAAACACTTAAAGGAAGCCTCATTGCAACAAAGATGTGTAGGGTATTCCACATTTTGGTATACAAATATGATTTATCAACTAATTTTATTGTTATACCTATGGTAGACTTTGACATAATCCATGTAATTCATTGGTTTTGAAAATATGATGCAAAAAAATTCCAAGCAGAAGGAAATTATGATTTTTGAGGAAGTTAGGGAATCCATTATCTTTAGAGTAGAAACATCACCATCTGATTATTATCTAGATCCTCACCCTGTAGCTCTACTGAATGAAATTATTGGTGAGGACGAGAATTCAATATCTATGATTGAGGAAATAAATATTCATATTAATGATGTACCTATTTTGAAAAATACATTGATGTATTTCTAGAGGATTTACTTATACTTTTTATGGATCATGAAATTGAGTTTTCTATTGATTTAAATCTAGTGCAAGGCCTATATCAAAGACTCCTTATAGAATGGCCACAGTTAAATTAGTATAATTAAATAAAAAACTATTTGAATTTAGTGAAAAATGATTTATCTTCCCTGGTGTTTCTCTATGGTGATCCCTTGTTCTCTATGTCAAAAATAAATATGTATCCATGAGGCTCGACATTGACTATAGAGAAATAAATGCTACTAAAATAAAGAACAAGTATTCCTAGCCTCATATTGATGATTTATTTGATCAACTTCACAGAGCCCAATATTTTTTAAGATTTACATTTCATATGGATATCATCAGTTGCATGTGAGGAAGTAAGATATTCCAAAGACATCATTTTGAACCAGTTATGGGCATTTTGGGTTTATAGTAATGTCTTTTTAACTGACTATGCACCCTCTATTTTCATTAATCTAATGAATATAGATTTTAAGAAATATCTTGATTGATTTTTTTGTCGTACTTATTGTTTATATTCTGGTATACTTCAAATGCTATGAATATCGTAAGAATCACTTGTGCATTATTATAAAGACTCTTAGACAAAATGAATTATATTAGAAATTTAGCAAGTGTGAGTAGTGGATTCAGTTAGTTTCTTTTCATGGCCATATTTCTATAAGGATGGAATCTTAGTTGATCATGTAATTAAAAATTCTTTCTAGGAATGGCCTACTCTATAAAATATAACTGAGGTATGTATTTCTAATTGTTTAGCATGTTATTATCGGCATTTCATTCATAACTTCACTCGTTAATCCGACTCATTGACCAAGCTTACTCATAAAGGTGTTAAGTTCATATGGACTAAAGAATTTGAGGAATGTTTTGAAAAATTTAATAGGATATTAGTGAATGTTGTAATCCTAACTCTACTATCAGGAAACAGTGGATTTATGATCTATAGTGATGCATCAAAGAAAGGACATGGTTGTTTCCTTGTGTAGAATTATTATTTTATTGCCTATGCATCAAGGTAGTTAAAAATTCATGAATTGAACTATAGAACTCATGATATTGAGTAATCCACAGTAATATTCACTTTGAAAATATTAAGACACTATCTCTATGGAGAAAGGTGTGAGATATATACAGATCATAAGAGTTTAAAATATATCTTCTCACAGAAAGAACTCAACATGAGGTAAAGTGGATGGATTGATTTACTAAAGGATTACGATTTTTCCATACACTACCACCCAGAAATGGAAAATAAGGTATCTGATGCATTGAGTAGGAATGATCATGGATTTTTAAACAAAATGATGATTGAAAGGGATCTTGTATTCATTGATCTAGTGAATATGGGTATGGAAAATATTAAAGAAGGTGAAGCATCATTACTTTTTCAATTATTTTCCCATCCATATTTATTGGAATGAATTAAAGATTATCTATCTAATGATGAGAATATTCAAAAGAAAATTAAAGGTGTGAATAATGAGAAGTTCGATGAATTTGTGTGTGAAGATATAATTTTTAAATTTTGGAGGAGGTTATGTGTTCCCTGTATACCTGAGAAGAAAAGATGGTTATTGAATAATTCCCATAGATCGAACTTTTCTATACTCTGGTATTACTAAAATGTATAGATATTTGAAAGAAATTTTCTAGTGGGACAACAGAAAGTTTGAAATTGAATATTTTGTATCAAGTTTTTTATTTTTTTAACAAGTTAAGGATGAACAATAACATCTTAGAGGAGTAATGAAATATAAACATATTCCTTCTTGGAAATTGAATGACATCACCATGGATTTTTTCATTGGATTACCCAAAACTCTACGAAATAATAATTCAATATGGGTAATTGTTGATTGACTTAAGAAATATGAATATTTCTTCACTATAGTGAAGGATTTTCCATTGGAGAACCTCGCATGAATCTATATCAATGAAGTTGTGATGCTTCATAGAGAACCTATCTCAATTGTTTCTGATCATGATCCATTGTTAACATCATAATTCTTGCAGAGCCTTCAAAATTATTTTCTTACTGAGCTTCAATTGAGTACTGATTATCAACCCCAAACTGAAGGGAATTTAGAAAGGATTATCATATCTTTAGAGGACATGTTGATATCATTCTCTCTTGATTTTTAAGGTATGTGGGATCAGTATTTACCTTTGATGTAGTTTTCCTATAATAATTGTTTTCAAAAACGTATTCAAATGGAACCATATAAAGCATTGTATGAAAATATATTTCTTACACCAATGTGTTGGTATAAAGTTTTTGATAGGATGCTTTTGGGTATATAGCTTGGGGAGGAAACAAGAGTGAAGGTAAAGACTATTCAAACCCATATCAGAGCATCTCAAAGTAGGAAAAAGATCTATTATAACAATCGAAGGAATGATTTGGAATTTCAAGTGATAGATCATGTTTTCTTAAAATTATCTCCATGGAAAGGGGTTATAGGATTTGGGAAGAAAGGAAAACTATGACCCATGTACATTGGTCCTTTTGAAATTCAAGAGAGAATTGGATATGTTGCTTTTCTATTGAAAATGCGGCCTATCCTTTCTAAGGTACAAAATGTGTTTGATATATCATTATTGAGAAATTACATGCAATACCGAAAACATGTACTCTCTTCTGAAGGTATATAATTAGAACCTAACTTATCTAACTATGAAGAGCCTATCTAGATTCTAGACACTAAAGAACAAGTTTTGAAGAGTCAGATAACTTGACTGGTAAATGTTCTTAATAAAAATAATAAAATTAAAGAGGCAATGTAGGAGCCTGAGGAACTTATCATGAAGACCTACCCAAATATTTTTATGAGGTAACATTCTGGTAATCTCAAGGATGAAATTTTTGTAAGGGGGAAGAATGTAACACCCAAAGTTTTTTTTAAATAAATTTAGAATACATGCAACCTTGAGCCCCTGATAAACAAAAACTTTTTTATTGGTGGAATTTATAACCTAGTTGCTAAACATAATTTTGGAACATTTGTTATTAGAATTTCAAAAAATTGAAAAACACATTTGCGATCAGTAAGATATTTAGAGTCTGATAGTATCAACTTACATTTTTTGGTGAATAGTAACTAATGCTCATGAATAGTAAATTACCCTTTTGAATAGTAATGTACCCTTATGAATAGAAAGCTCACCCATGTATGTATGAATAAAATTTTGGTACCATATAAAGGAGAATTAATATTTTAAAAATTAATAATTTAGTGTTCATATTTTTGTGAGTAATAAATATTTAATTAAAATTTTAAATTAATATAATTATTTAAAATTAAATTAATTTTCATAAAATGTATTCCTAAATAACTAATTTTTTGTCCAATTATTTTAAGATAACTTTACGAAACCTCATTTAATTTTTGAATGTATTATAAAATCGGTTTTAAATTTAAAATATGTAATTTTCGCATAAATACTGATTTTATTTAAAAATTAAATTTATTTTAATGAAAAATTTATTTTGATAAAATTTATTTCATTTTTTAATTTATACATGTTGAAAAATTATTAGGGTGATGTTTTGGTATTTTTCTGAAACACTTGAACTTTTTCTGAATAGGGAAATTCTATAATTTACAAAATAAGCTAAATAAATGAATTTTTGCATCATACTTGAGCCAAGGATGATGTAAATTTCCATTATTTTAAACTCATATGAACTTATTTCTATTTTTTTACATTAATCATACACTATTTCATGTCTTGATAAAAATAGTTAAATAATGAATAAGATATTCAAAAATCACTCATCTCTTCCACTATAAAAACCACCCCTCACTCCTTCTTCTATTCACTCATCTATGCCTTAAAGCTTATAAAATTTCTTCTAAAATACTCTCCCCTAGTATATCCACACATATAGATGCACTTGGTCTTTCAAAAATACCAAAAACCATTCCCTTAAGGAGGTTCTCACAGGGGAGTACTCAAGTGGTTAAGTTCTCATCTTTTTTCTTTTTAAATTTGTTTAAATTACATGTTTTATTATTATCTCCTCACATCCTCAATCCAAATTATCATGGTAATTTATGAATCAAATATATAATTTAATTATATAATTTCAAGTAATTATCCATCATCAATATCCTTAATCTCTCTCTCTTTTATTTTAAAAACAAAATCATCATTTGGGAGGTGTCGATTCACAACCTACATGGATGATGAAGTTTCATTCTTCAATTTCTTCTTCAAGGATAGTAAAGAACCCATTTTTAAGGTTGAAAAATATTTTAAAATTTGTATTATATCTTATTTAATTATTATGGAACCATAATTTATACATGATATTAAATAACAGAACAAAATATGTTCATTGTGATCGAAAAACTGTTGTAAAAATCTAAAGAATTATCACTAAATATTTTATCAAATAATTCATACTAAGAATATATAACCAAATTATATGTATAACCATTAAATCTAATGGATTTTCATAAAAATAATATAAATTCAATTCTGGAGAATTATACCCAGTCCACATGAACATTCATTATCATATACAATTATACCGATCATGAAAACCAAGAAAACAAACACTCCTGGGTGATAAATCTGTGTCCTATAACTCATAAAAAGGCTATAAATGAACTAAATAAAATTATTAATGAACAAAAAATTTAAAATAAAGTTATTTTTTAAATAATTAATGGATTTAATTTGATTATTCTAGACGTTATTATCAAGTATAGAACACATTCGTGCACAAGGTACGAGTTTTCTACTTGAACCTCTATTTTCTTTCGGGTTACTCATTGTATCACTTAATCACATTTAAATTGTTAATTATTTTTATTTAAAACTCATACATTATATATGAGTGTTCTATATATTTTTACCAATCATAATCCATATTTTTTTATGGTGAGTTAAATGTTTTATAAAGACCACTCTTAATTCTTTCCGATAAACAAGTCTGATTCAAGGGAACTTCTCAAATTTATAGCTATTTTCAAGTGCAATATATAATATATTTTAATTCAGAATTTTTTTTATAAAACCACTCAATTAATAATGGAAAAACTACGTTATTTAATTTCTGATTTTATAAAAATAGTTTTCCAAAAGAACTCTTCTTTTCAAAGTAGAAGTGTATTTCTCTCAAAAATTCCTTGATGATTTTATTAGAGTATTTTTGTCTGTTTAAACACCACTGTTGAATTTTATGTCTTATTTATGTTAATATATTATTTATTAAATTTTACATAATGTATTAAATGGTTTAGGAACAGTTTGACTATGGATTTTCTATCTTTATACCATTCACCATATTAATCAGAATGGTTAGTGTTTATGTGTACAAATTGGGAAAATTTATTTCATATGTTCATGCCATCTATGTTTATCCCTTTTCATATGAGGAATTAATTGGACTAGAAAGTGAAATGTGGGGCTAGTATATCCCCTCTATGTATCCTTAGCTCTAGTGAGACAAAACCAAATTGGGTTTGGGCTGAGGACTTCACAATATGCTTCAGATGTCTAGAATTATACATTCCCTCATTGTGGTATTAGAAATTGATAAACCATGTGATCATTAAACTAGTTGAATATCAATGATTATGTTCCATTTTCTTATGATAATTTATATTGATATATTTAATATGTTTTCATTACTACTATATTATGCTCAATTATATTTTTTAAGGCAGGTATTTTTATTTCTTCACAATTCCTAGTGTTTATTTTTATGATAACTTCTATTGTATTAATTACCTTTAATGCTCATCTTAGCTCACCTATTTCTTATTTTTTATTTTCCCTAGGTTGTGAAGATGAAAATTATGAATGAAATGAAGTGATAGTCTAGTATTAATATGGATTAGTATTATATATTTCATTTTAAGTTGTAATATTGAAATTATGTTTGTATCAGGTTTTCCAAAAATAACATACAATTCATTCCTTTAGGATAAAACACTATTGTAATCATTAAAATGTAATAAAATAAGTCACCAACTCTAGGCTACTAGGTTAAGGTCCTTACAGTTGGTATTAGAGTATGTTTTGTAAAAAAAACTTGGTTACAAGATTTAGGAAATGTTGATTAGAGAACAAAACCCTAAGATAAACTTTGAGGATTAACATACAAGAACTGCATAGAATATTGGTAAGAAAGAGATTATGTGGATATTCCTAGAAAATACATATCTATATAGATACTATAATTGGAAATGTTTCTGACATAGATTTACCTAGGAGTAACAACACCAAAATGGTGTTTTAGAATTGACCTTGGGTAACCTAGTACATGATAATGGACCTTATTGTGCACCTAGTTTGCTGATCCTGGGGGATATGCATAGGATAATTCCCATATCCTTTACAAGTAATTATGAATTATTTTAAAACTAAATTTTTCCTCAAAGAACCCATGTTTTTTATTATGGGATTATCTATGCATAGGATTTCAATATATGCTAAGTATTCGGCGAACTGATATTATGCAATATGATTAATAACATAATTTAGTGTAAACCGTCATTTAGAAATGGAACCTAGTGGAAGGAATGGGAACTGCAAGAACATAAATATCCCATGCAGGTATTTCCCCCCTATGAAAGATAATGATGTTGGTACTGGAGCAATGACTAGTGTTGAGAAACAAATAACTACAATGGGACAGCTAACTCAGGTTATGAACAATAACCTTAAACATATGGAGCATCCTAAACCACAATATGGAGGATCAATGTTAGACCTCTTTATGTGAAAAAACCTCCATAATTTAATGGTACTACACACCCATTCATAGAATATCTATGGATAATTTACTTAGATAATATATTTCTCTCTTTGGGAAGTAACGAAAGAGAGAATCTTGTCATTGAAGTTAATCATTTGTCGGGATATACTAATAAATAGTGGGAACTAATTCAAAACATGAAAAAGGATGAATATATTTAATATTTGTAATGGAGGGGTTTTAAGGAAATCTTTTTAGATAAATACTTTCCTCAGGACTAGCGAGTGGTTATAGAAAGGTAGTTTTTGAATCTAAATAAAAAAGAGAATGAGAATGTTTCATAGTATGAAGCTAACTTCACAAGGATATCAAGAAATTATATAGACTACAAACATAATCAAATGAGTAATATTGATCAATTATTTGATGGTTTAAACCAATCCTCCGAAGGTTACTGGTTTCCCAAACATTCTCAACATACGATGATATAGTCTCCTGTGCAATCAAGACATATAAATAATTTTTTTAGTATTATGACATTAAAGGATTGTAAAAGAAGAAGCGGGTGGAAAAGGAATGAATGGATAAAGGAAAGAATAAAAATGGTACTTTTCTAACATGTGATACATTTGGAAAGAAACAAAAACCTTGGAGCCTACTTAAAAGAAAAAGGAGTCTATTACAAATGTGGATAAAGACCCCCCAATCATGAGATTTAAAGGTAATGAAAGAACATACCAATGTTAAACTCTAAAATTGTAAAGATATGGGACATTATTCTAATGATTTCCCATTGTTTCAAGGAAACATTCCATGGAGATAGCCAAGGGTGAAAGTCCAAGATTATGTGATCAAAGCTACTAAAGTTGAAGTTCCTAAGGATTTGGTGGCAGGTAATATAATCATTTCCGTGAACATGGAAAATGCTTTATTTGAATCTAGATCATCGCATATATCTTCCCAGTTTTCTATAAAGATTATATATTTCTAATTTTTCTATATAAGTTAGTTTTCTGAAAAAACCCTAAAGAGAAGTCTCATTGCAACATAGATGTTCCAGGCAGTCCCCATTATGGTATACAAATATGCTTTATCTACTAATTTTATTGTTATACCTATGGTTTAGTTTGACGTAATCTTTATAATGGATTGGATTTCAAAATTTGAGGCAACAGATTTTGGAAATCAGAATAAAATTATGATTTGTGAGGAAGGTAAGGAATCTATTATCTTTAGAGAAGAAACATCACCATCTGATTCTTATCTAGATCTACCCCCAGTAGCTCTACTAAATGAAATTATTGGTGAGGATGAGAACTCAATATCATTGAGTGAGGAAACAAATATTCAAATTGGAGATGTACTTATTATGAACGAATATGTTGATGTATTTCTAGATGATTTACCTAGAATTCTTCCAGTGTAGAAAATTGATATTTCTATTGATTTAATTTTGGTGCAATGTCTATATCAAAGACTCCTTGTTGAAAGGACACAGTTGAATTAGTAGAACTAAATAATCAACTAGAGTAATTGAGTGAAAAAAATTATCTATCCTTATGTTTTCCTATGGTGAGACCTTTTTCTCTTTGTCAAGAAGAATTATGTATCCATGATGCTTTGCATTGAATTTAGAGAAATCAATTCTACTAAAATAAAGAACAAGTATCTCATTCCTCGAATCAATGATTTAACTGATCAACTTCACAGAGCCCAAGACTTTTCTATGATTTACCTTTGATTTGGATATCATCAGTTGCTTATGAGGAAGGAAGTATTCCAAACTCATAATTTTGAACCAGATATGGACATTATGAGTGTATAGTAATGCCTTTTGATTTTACTAATGCACCCTCAATTTTCATGAATCTAATGAATATAGTTTTCAAGAAATATCTTGATTGATTTTTTGTGGTATTTATTGAATATATTCTGGTTTACTCCAAAATCTATGAGGATAATGAGAATCACTCATGAATTATTATGAAGACTCATAGATGAAATGAATTATATGGGATGTTTAGAAAGTGTGAATTTTGGATTAAGTAAGTTTCTTTTCATGACCATATTTCTCTATGGATGGAATATTAGTTGATCATGTAAGTAAAAAAGGCATTTTAGGAATGTCCTACCCCAAAAGACATAACTGAGGTATGTATTTTCATTGGTTTAACATGTTATTATCGTCATTTCATTCAGAAATTCATTTGTTAAGCCAACTAATTGACCAAGCTTACACATAAAGGTGTTACGTTCATATGGACCAAAGAATTTGATGAAAGTTTTGAAGATTTTAATAGGATATTTGTGAATGATATAATCCTAAATATACCATCGGAAAATGTTGGATTTATGATCTACAATGATGCATCTAATAAAGGACATGGTTATTTCCTTATATAGAGTGATAGGCTTATTGCCTATGCATGAAGGCAGTTAAAATTTCAGGAATAGAACTATCCAACTTGTGATCTTGAGTTTTTCGTTGTAATATTCACTTTGAAGATATGGAGACACAATCTCTGTGTTTAAAGGTGTGAGATATATACATATCACAAGAGATTAAAATATATATTCTCATAGAGAGAACTCAATATGAGGGATAGGGGATGTCTTGATCTACTAATGGATTATAATTTTTCCATACACTACCACACAAGAAAGGAAAATAATGTTTCTGATGCATTGAGAAAAAAGGATCAAGGATTTTTAAACAAAATTATGATTGAAAGGGATCTTGTATTCATTGATCTAGTAAATATGGATATAGGAATTATCAAAGAAGGTGAAACATTACTACTTTTCCAATTCATTTCTCAGCTATCTTTATTGAAAATAATTAGAACTTCTATATCTGATGATGATAATATTCAAAAGAAAATTAATGGTGTTAATGATGGGAATTTGGATGAACTTGTGTGTGAAGATAGAATTTTGAAATTTGGGAAGAGGTTATGTGTTCCCTCTATACCTGAGTAGAAAAGGGAGTTATTTGAAGATTCCCATAGCTATAATTTCTCTATACACTCTAGTAACACTAAAAGGTATATAGATTTGAAATAAATTTTTTTGTGGGACATCGTGGGAAATTGCAGATTATGTATTAAGATGTTTAGTTTTTTAAAAAGTTAAGGTTGAATAACAATATCTTAGAGGAGTAATGCAACCTATATCTATTCATGCATGGAAATTGAAGGACATCACCATGTATTTTGTCACTATATTACCCAAAACACTACGAAATAATAATGCAATATGGTAATAGTGGATTGACTTACGAAATATGCATATTTCTTCGCTATAGGGCATGATTTTACTTTAGAGCACCTTGCACAACTCTATATCAATGAAGTGGTGATACTTCATAGAGAACCCGTCTCAGTTGTGTCTGATCATGATCCATGATTCAAATTAAAATTCTTGAAGAGTCTTCAAAAATATTTGGATACTGAGCATCGATTGAGTACTGCTTATCCTACTACCCATTCAGGTATTTTTGTTTCCAAAATATCCTCTTTGAGGATAATAGGTAACCACATAAGTCACGCGGGATACCAAATTACTTGTTTAGACCAAATTTAAAATTCAAAAAGGGAAACCCTGCATAAGGAGGCCTCGAGCCATGGGCCACACGTGAGGGTGGAGTCTTGTCGCCTGCATCTGCCATCATCGTAGGATATCTTCCATCATTGAACCATCTTCTTCTTCAGCACCATCCATCACAACTAGAGCTGGTGTATGGGGAAAACGAAACCATAGAACTATTAAAACTAATTGAAAATTGAAAAATCACCACTAAAAACATCACCACCCATCAACACTGTCATCGTTGTCATCCAAACACCACTCAACAGAGGTCGTCGAAGCAAATCAAATTCACAAACATGAACAGATCTCAACCAAAAACAGAACCATCACCAAAAAATAATAATAACCTTTAAATGATAACAGAAATCCAAAAACCAAACTAGAGCCAAATCCGACACTGCAGTCACTGAGGAAAAATCCTTCAGGCCTTCACACAAGAACCATCCGCATCAAATATTAAGAAAAACAACACGGCTCGAATTGAGGCCTAGTCTCACCTCCTAGAACACTATGTCTGACCGAGCGCACATCCCAGAGCCTCCTTGAAACCATTACAATAGTCTGACCCATAGAGTGGTGAAGGCACAAGAAGCCAGAGCAGCAATGAATCAGACATGTCCTCGACAGAGAAGCATCCTCACCAGGACCTCCAACCCGAACCCTTGAAGCCATGACAAAAAAGTGGCTGGATTCAAGACATGGATCTGGGAAACCCATGGGACTCGACCCGCACATCCCAAACCTTCCAAAGAAGTACCAGTGCACCAGGCCAGTGTGGGGTTGGAAACGCGGCCAACCAGGAGGGCAGAGCAGGGGAAGAGCCGACGCGGGCTACACTGGGGACCAAGGTCTCCAAAGGGATGAAACGAGAGAGAATGAGAGGGGAAATAGGAACAAGTAATAAGGAAGGTAAGGGAGAATGGGGAGGGAATAAAGAAAAAGGGGGATCATTATTTAACGTTTTTGGTGTTTTCCTATAATAATAGTTTTCATTAATGTATTCCAATGGCACGTATAAAGCATTGTATGGAAAGAGATATCTTACACCAATGTGTTGGGATGAAGTTGGTGATAGGAAGATTGTGGGCCCATATCTTGTGGAGGAAACAACAGTGAAGGTAATGACTATTCAAACCCATATCAAAGCATTGAAAAGTAGAAAAAATAGCTATTATGATAATTGAAGGAAGTATTGGGAATTTCAAGTGGGATATCATGTTTTCCAAAAATAATATCCATGGAAATGTGTTATATGATTTGGGAAGAATGGTAATCTGACCCCCTTGTACATTGGTCCTTTTGAAATTCTATAGATAATTGGAGGTGTGTTTTATCAATTAGAAAAGCAGCCTATCCTTTATAAGGTACACAATGTGTTACATATATCATTATTGAGAAAGTACCTATTATACCTAACACATGGACTCGCTTATGAGGGTAATGAATTGGAACCCGACTTATCTTACTATGAAGTGCCTATCTAGATTCTGGACAATAAAGAATAGGTGTTGAGAAGTCGGACAACTCGACTGGTAATGGTACTTAATAAAAATCATAAAATTGAAGAGGAAATGTGTGAGCCTGAGGAACTTATAATGAAGGCCTACCCAAATCTTATTATAAGGTAAAAAATGGTAATCTCAATGTTGAAATTTTTCTAAGGGGGGAAGAAAGTAAAACCCAAAGGATTTATAAATAAATATAGAATTCATGCAACACTGAGTAATAGGGTTCAGCTTAGTGGTAAGCTCCCCGTAATCCTACATGAGTAATGGGGGTTCAAAACCCATGGGGCGTAGGTACTATAGAGGTAATGTAGCAGCAGTTTTATTGTCGATCGGTGGGTACTGTAGTGGCTAGAGGATACTATAGCGGTGGCAAGGCACTGTAGCAGCGACAGGTACAGTAGTAGCTGGGTTACTATTCACAGAATGGGACTTATGCCAAAAATTTGGGCCTAAGGGCTATGTAATGAGCTACATGCCCACTGGGCCTTCAGGCTATGTAATGGGTCTCCCTCTACCCAGTTAAAAGAGGACTTTGATTTGCTTTAATAATAAAATGAGGCTTCGGCCCCATCCTTTTAAAAAGAATGCAACACTGAGACCCTAAGAAACAAACACTTTGTTATAATATATATTTATAACCTAGACTCTAAACATAATTTTGGAACTTTTGTTATTTAAATTTCGAAAAACTGACATATAGAGTTACAATTTGTATGATATTTAGAGTCTAATAGAATCAACATACATTTTGGTGAATAATAACTAATCCTTTTTAATAGTAGCTTACCCTTATGAGTAGTAATGTACCATTATGAATAGAAACCTCACCCATGTATATACGAATAAATTTTTTTGTACTATATAAACGAGAGTTAATATTTTTAAATTTATTAATCAAGAGTTCATATTTTTGTGAGTAATAAAAATTTAATTACAATTTTAAATTAATAAATTTATATAAAAATATATTTTGTTGTCTTATGATTTTAGGATAATTTTATGAGACCTCAGTTAATTTTTGAAAGTATTATAAAATATGTTTTAAATTTAAAATATATATTTTTCAGGTAAATAATTATTTTATTTAAAAATTAAATTTCTTATAATTATAAAATTATTTAGACAAAATTTATTTCATTTTTGAATTCTACATACTGAAAAATTATTTGGGTGAATTTTTGGTTTTTTTTTTGAAATACATGAATTTTTTATGAATAGTGAAATTTGATAATTTATGAAATATGCTAAATAAATGCAATTTTGCATCATGCTTGAGTTAAGGATGAAGTAAATTTCCATTGTATCAAACTCACATGCACTTATTACTATTTTTTGTCACATGAACCAAAAATTATTGCATGTCTTGAGAAAAATAATAAAATAATGAATCAGATATCACTAATGGAAAAATAACCTATACCTACGGTTAAAAACCATGGGTATAGCCCCAAAAACTATGGGTATAGCCTATACCCACGGTTTTGGGAACCATGGGGATGAGAGGCGTTAGTATTGGTCCATGACCTATCCCCATGGTTTTACATACCATGGGCAGATCTTTATTTCCATGCTGTCAAACCCACATTTTCTCCGCCATGCTATCAAAGCCTTATTCCTACGGTTTAAAACCGTAAGTATAAATTGTACAAAACATCCAGAAGCTAGATTAGAACCTGTGATCTGCATCTCAATTTGAAGGAACCCCACCACTCACGCTATGACGCTATTATTTACTTATATCTATATTTGGATTAAAATAATAATACCTGCCTGAATTTGAAAAAAAAGAACATCGCGAGATTCGATCCTGCGAACTCATCTTCAATGTCCCAACGAAAAACCAACCCAAAAACATGATTATATAATAATATATCAATATTAAGATTAATATATTAATATTACTCCCAGTTTTAGGAAAAAACGGTTGAAAGGATTCAATCCCTCGGCCATGTTGAAAACAAACTGACGCCTCACCAACTCAACTACGGAACTTTTGTTATTGTTTATTTGTAAATATCTATATATATATCAATCCAAAACATGGGTATAGGATAGAAAACCATGGGTATAAGTTAATGTACCTCAAAAATTTTCCCCACCATGTCCCAGGAAAGCTATACCCACAGTTTTATAAAACTATGGGTATAGTTCTTCGAAAAAAATCATATGCCCATAGTTTTGGAAAAACTTTTGGTATAGACATTCAAAAAAATCCTATGCCCATGGTTTTTCTCAAAACCATGGGTATAACTATTTTTTCCCAATGGTTTTCCAAAAACATGGGAATATGTCGTAATAAAAAACCTATACCAATAGTTTTTCCCAAAACTGTGGGTATAGGTGACCATACTACCCCTATACCCATGGTTGTAAAAAATTATGGGTATAGGACACTCCTATACCCACGGTTTTCTTCAAAACCTTGGGTATAGGGCTATTTTCCAGTAGTGTATTCAAAAATCACCCATCTCCTCCACTATAAAAACCACCCCACTCCCTCTTCTTTTCACTCCACTAAGCCTTGGAGCTTCTCTGATGTAACATCCTGGTTCTGTGTTCCACCCAGAGGTGCCCGTACTCGGTTGGTCACATGGCCTCACACTACTAGAATTCTTCTTAATTGTGACAAACTATTTTCGACGGGATCCCATCACAAATAGGCTTTAGAGACGGGGTTCCGTTGCAGAAAACGCGGTCGCAAATACAATTATTTGCGACGGGCCCATCGCAAAAACTGTTATTTGGGACGGGAATGTTTCCCATCACAAATAAAGTTCCGATTATTTGTATTAAATATACATAAACCTTTTCTGTGACAGTCTCGTCGCAAAAAATTATTTGCGATGGGCTTACTTACCTGTCGCAAATATGTTTTTAAAAATATTTAGTTAGGCTATTTGCGACAGGGTCCCGTCACAAAAGCCCCCATCGCAAATAATAAATTAATTTTAAAAAAAATTAATAATATTTCGATTGATGAAAAAATAATAATTATATTATTAAAACAATAAAAAAATAAAAAATATTAAAATTATCAATATTGACAAAAAAATATAAAAAAATAAAAAAATATTAAAAAATAAATTATATAATATTTTCACCAATATAAAAGACAGAAAATGAAAATAATCCACATTACAATTTTAATTAAAATGTTTGTAACATAAAAAAATCATTGGGGGGACGTTTGGAGGAGGTGGAGAAGCTGAAGGAGCTGGTGGAGGAAACTCGATCCCCAAACTAAGAGTCAAACAACGCATGTACTCCATATGCTCTTGATGTTGTTGCTGCCATCGACGACTCTGCTCCTCGTAATGCAGCTCCTGCTACTATTGCCGCTGACACATCTCTTCTTGTTGCTTCTGCAAAGTCTCTATATTCCCAGCCTGAGCTCACAACTGCTCCTGATACTGTGAAGCAGAAGATGATGCCTCTACACAAGCTCCTCTCGATCTAGACACCGACATCGCAGCAGTACCATAATAAGTACCAGGAGTCAAATGAGAGATGATTCCAACTACTCTGCCCTTCTCAAATCCATACTGAGTCGCCTGCATCCATGCTGCCTCATCAAAATTGTGAGCACTTGTCTGCTCAGTCATCTCGTCCTGACCCTCAGCCTGTGTCTGAGAGGTCGCAGCCTCATATGAATCCTTCAATTAAAATTTAAAATTGAAATTGTCAAAATATTATATGCAATTAAATGTTAAACTGAAAAAATAATACTAACCACAATCTGAAGCTGGCGATCACCTCTAATCTCTCCAGTGGTTGGATCATTGTACATCCTCCGATAAACGTCGAACTCTATAATATCGGGATGATCGACTTCCTACAGAAATATAAAATAAACTGTTTATATTTATAGTTATATAAAATATTTTAAAAATATACTTACCAAATGCTCTTTAAGTGAACTAAATGTACGGATACCATCTCAATGTGTCACCTCCTGTCTCCCTCGGTTCTGTCATCCCACTGAAGATCCCCTCTCAAATCCACCACCCCACCAATGCGAACATAATCCATCCCAAACGTGAGATGAAATGTACTCTGGTCGGTGGGCTCTACACGACTCATCAAATTCCATCACCCCTGCTTTCTTAATAGCTTCCCTTCTCAAATTGTGAAAACAATGATGAAAACGGTCACACAGAGAAACCTACCATGCCATGTGGATAGCGTCGCCCATGCTATCATCAATAGGATTCCATAAACCCTATAAATAATTTATAATATCAAGTTGTTAATAAAATAAATTTCAAAATAAATATTATTTATTTATGTACCAGCCAATGATGGAACATTTCACATCACACATCAATGGGAATCTGTTCCCATGTGATCCATGGCTAAGAAAAATAATTGTGCAATATAGTGCTCCCCTGTTCAATAGCTACATGATGAAAACTGTGAAAAAAGAATAAATAATAAAACAATTAGTATATATATAAATAAATTAATGAAATCTACCTAAAATATATAGGTTACCATGCCTCCGTGTTCATGGATCAAAACCAAGATGTGGACATTACTCAGGGATAGGGTCAGAAATCATTAGTCGCGCAAGACTGCACCCCCTCCGCATACCTCCTGAACCACCAGTAGGCTGAGGGTTAGCTGATCCCACATCCTCATCATCCAAAGGTAGCTCAGCCTCTTGCAAATCATGAAATAAATCATCATCCATCTGAAACACAAAATGATTGTTGTTAGCAGATATTTGAAAATAACTAATATATATAGATATATATTATTTATGATGATAACCATTATTTCAATGTGCATCTTCATCCTCTTCTCCATAGCTGTCAATGTCAATGTCTTCATCTTCTTCCTCAGCATCATCAATATCCATATGAGTTTCAGTTTCATCATCTCTTGACATTTCAAATTCATTTGTAACATCATTAACATCTTCATCATCATCGATCCTTAATTGTGGGGTGTCATCGTCGATATTCATGTCTCTTTGTGAATCAGATGGATTTTGAGTAGTCTCTTGAAAAAGTTCAATTCCTTCCACTTCTGTGGAACCATATTCAGTTTGAGTAAACTAATTTTCCTAACATTTCATTTTTATTATGCTCCACCAATCGGTCAAGTCTCTTGAAGTAGCAGAGTACTTTTCATAATAAATTTGATGCGCCTGTTGAGCTAGTAAAAATGGTTCATTTATTGTAAGAGGACTTTAATATTTAATATCAATGATTCCATGAATCAGATGAACACACAAACCTCTTTCAGTGTCCAACCACCGACATTTAATCATTGTAATTTAATTCTGTCCTAGATAACATAGCTCAATATTTTCATCCAAAATGACATAAAAGTTAACTTCAGTTTCTCTATGATGTGATCCTCTCAAGAAAACTCCAATGTTAATTGTTTTTTTTGATTCCTCGTATGCAAGTGTATGAAATCGAAAACCATTCACCATATATTCATTATAAGATTTAACCATTTTGGATGGTGGGTTACTCAATATACAAAGTCGTTTGTCAATTTTATCAGCATATTGAGACACCTGAAATTTTTTAAAACAATTATCAATATAATAAATAATAAAAGGAATTGATATTAAATCATCTATAATTTATATTTCTAGTTTTTGAAACCAGTGCGATTTTTTTTGTCTGCGTTCTTCAAGAGAAGCTGCTGTAATTTTTGGAAGTTGTTTCTTGATATGATTATCATATAACCTACAAAAAAATTAAGTTTGAATACTGTAAAAAAATTATAGAATAAGTGATAGAAGCACTTACAGGAAAAATGATGTCATTTCTTCACAGTTGAGCAGAACGTATGTATGATCTCTATGATGTTCATCATCTGAAATCCATCGTCCGTGAACTCCACCGAAACCAAGATTTGGTTGATTAAAAACGGTTAATTGATTGTCCTTTTTCATTATTAATATTCCACTCATTTCGCCCCATGTGATTCTGTTTTGAGTGATATTGAGATTCAAAATAATGAGATCAGAAAAAAGCAATTTTCTCTTGCAAATAAGCTTCAGCAATTGAGCTTTCAACTGATTCTTTATTACGTATTTTTTTCTTCAATTTCTACATGCATCTCTCGAATGGGTACGTCCATCAAAATTGTACTGGACCTCCACATTTAGCTTCATGTGGAAAATGTAATATCAGATGTTCCATGGAGTCAATGAAATATGGAAGAAAGATTTTTTCCAGTTTACATATAATTACAACAACATCTTTTTCCAATTTTCTTAGTGCATCGTAGTCTGTTGTCACTGCACAAATGTCTCAAAAAAGATGATATGTCTGTTATCGAATCCCAAATCATAGAATTCAACAAACCTTTAAATCCAATCGGCATAATTCTTTCAATTATAACATGACAATAATGATGTTTTAATCCCATAATATAACCATTCTTAACGCATCTTCCAAAATTGGAAGCATAGCCATCTGGAAGTCTCAAATCTGCAATCCACTGAAAAAATAATAAGCGACTCTCTTTGGAAAGTGTATAAGCTGCTTTTGGATTCATTAAGATCTGTGATCTGACATTTTCAAATAATTTAATTTCTGGTCAACTGCAAATTTGTGTGAGATCTAATTGTGCCTTTACAGTATCATTGGTCTTACCTGGTGTATCCAAAACTGTATGAAATAAATTATCAAAATAGTTCTTCTCAATATTCAGAACATCCAACATTTGACGGACTAACAAATCAGACCAATACGGAAGATCCCAAAAAAATACTTTGTTTTATCCAGTTATGTTCTTTCCCAAAGCCATGAATTTTTTGTTGGTTTACTATTGGTCCAAATGTGATGGAGGGTAATGAAAATACAACTGATTTTATCTATGTACCTGAGATCATCTTTGGAGGTTCATCTCTTTCAATTATACCTTTTCTAGAATGAGATTTTTTCCTCCGAAATGGATGATCTGTTGGAAGAAATCTACAGTGACAATAAAAATAGCAAGGTTTTTTCCATTGACCAGCATAAAGGCTTTGTTTGCTTTCATACAGTAAATACATGATTTCGGACCATGTGTACTCCAACCAGATAACATGCCATATGCCGGAAAGTCACTAATCGTCCACATCAATGCAGCTTTTAATTTGAAATTTTATTTTGCAGCAACATCATATGTATTGACACCATCACTCCACAATTAATTTAACTCATCAATCAATGGTTTCAAATAAACATCAATATTCTTTTTCAGATTTCCTGGGATTAATAGAGTCAAAAATATATAGGTCTCCTTCATCAACATCCATGGAGGCAAATTTTACGGAGTTATAAAGATAGGCCAACATGATTACTAACTACCATAAGAACCAAACAGACAAAAACCGTCAGTAGAAAGACCCAATCACATGTTTCGGGATTATATAGAAAAAGATGGATGAAGACGGTCAAAATGTTTCCATGAATCTCCATCAGATGGATGATTCAAGATTTTATCAGTTGAAATCTTGGTTTTGTGGCATGACATCATTGAAGTTGTGTTCTGAGACAAAAATAAACGCTGCAAGCTGGGTGTAAGGGGGAAACATCTCAACTATTTTACTGGAATTGATCTAGACTTCCCTGTTTGATCTTATTTATACATCGATTGTCCACATATGGTGTAAGGGTTGGTGTCCTGATAACCAACTGTTTTGTACTTTGATTACATGAATGTTCACTTATTATATATTGTTCATTGTTCTGCATGACTATAATATAATAATGTCCTGGAATATTTGTTGCATTAATAAGTTCATAGAAGATCCCCGCTGTGATGAGAACCTTGAAATGCTATGAAAATATTCTTAAATAATGTTCTACGGTTGGATGACATACTATGACAGGACACATAGTATACAGACCGTCATGTGTGATTACTCGTAAGAAGACGAGATTCTCTCTCACGGAGTTCGCACTTCGTAATCTCTATGATGGAAGATTATGAGAACAGACCTGCCAGTAGTAATTCTGCATGTCTTGGTGTCATCAGATATTGCTATCTGCGAGCATGTGTGATGGTCCTTAGACTGGAAGATTATCATTAACTCATGTCATGAATCGCGCACTTAGATTTACTGACGAAAACCATCACGCAGACAGTTGGCGGGAAGTAGGGTATGTTGGGTGCATCACGAGTGACATGTTGTTAATGGATAAGTCGAGGAAGGATTTTTCCCTTGCATTTATGGAAGTTGATATCTTGGCCATTTGATTGAAATAAAACCTTCCCATTAAATTCCATGGCCATGGTGTAAACGACGAGTTTATTTCAGGTAGTCAAAGAACGACGGATCAAGCATATAGGTTTATGACACTTCCATGAAACCTCCTTGATGAGATATTGAGAAAAAGGGATTAAATTACACAGTAAGCATTCGTATGAGGTGATACGTCAATGCGGCGTAAACTTCTTTTTCTTTGGTGCCTTGACCTATTGCTAGACAGTAATCTTGGACTTTAGGCAAGCCTTCCTAATGCCAACGAGAAAGAGGCCTAGAGGGTCACACACTAAGTGTATCCAAGTATCTCAAGTTGAATAAAGATTATTCCCATACCCGGTTTAATAATTATTCAAGGAAGCCTAAGTTGTTTTAAATTATGGAGGAAAAATTAAATAAAACAAGTACACGCCGTGTATTATTAAATGTACACGCCTTGTAGTTTTATTTTGGAAAGGAAATGAATAACTGAAAACAAGATATACACATCATGTACATTTAATGTACACGCCGTGTAGTTTTCAATGAATAACAAGTACACACCGTGTATTTATTATTACACGCCGTGTAGTTTTTCCAGTCGGGTTTTTGAGGATATAATATCGTTTTATTAAATGATATTTATTATAATCAGCGTGAGCGCATGTCAAGGAATTAATTATTCGACATGGGGGTTTCAATAAGTGTTAATGAAATAAATGAAACGCGTAAGGCATTTATTTATTGTCATAACTCTACAACCTCAAACTCGATTATAAATATCCTCACAACCCAACTCTTTTCCTACACAAGAGAATCATTGTGCACAACATCTATGGAGAATTCTTTCAAGACCGAAAGAACCGATTCCTCCAAGAAACTCTCAAGACCGAGAGAGATCCTCTTCCATCGGATCAAGATGATCTAAGGCGAACAAGGCAAGAAAAGGCTTCTCTATTCTAGCACCCGGAGAATCCTTTGGCGACGTCTAGAGATACAAGGTACACGTTTGGATCACCGCTAGAGGGAGTCTACACTTGGATTCTACGACGCAATGACGGATCACATCGACAACGTGATCGAGAACATCAACGAATAAAGAACACCCAAAAGGTATTTCTTTATAATTAATTAAATTAACTATAATCAACCTGTAACGATCCTTGTTTGTGGTTCCGGGACAAACCATCTTCTTTGTCTTTTTTTGTGATTCGATCCGTGGAGACTGACATTTAACGTCGTATTGATCCCGGATTGATCATTGCTAATGACAAAAAGCCAAGTGGGCACATCCACCCATATGCTTCCGCTGCGTCCGGAACCATCAAATGGTATCAGAGGGAGGTTACAACGTTGATTATAGTTATTTAATTTTCATTGATAATTTACGCATTCATATTTGATTCAATTCAAAATAAATCATTCTATAAATTTGAATTAACGAGATTTATTCTTCCTCCTTCGTTTCTCGATTCATATCACAGAAACGACCTTTTAATTTTATTTTTTGATTAAAATAAAAAACGAGGAACTCAACCGGAGGAGTCGCTCTTTCTGTCTGTACAACACGAAATTACATGGCGTGTAATTAAAACTACATGCTGTGTACTTAGGTTCAACGAACTGGCACTGGTCTGCCAGACCACGCCGTGTTGACCAGAATAGAACGGCGCGTGTAAACCAGAATACACGGCATGTATGTTGGAACAACACGCCGTGTAGTCTATTCTAACCCAGGTGAAAACATGTACAAAGATAAGCCGTGTACCACGTACATGGGATCGCCAGGCCGGTTACCGCGTAACAAGGAAGTACACGCCGTGTATGATTCATCTACACGCCATGTACTCTAAAATTTCCAAAGTACAAAAAACATGCCAAAGCCCCAGTGTGTACTTTGGATAAAAGGTGAAAAGAAAAATACACGCCGTTTAATTATAAACTACACACCGTGTACTTTACAGAAATGGAATTTCACCAAATTTCCTCCAATGTACAAAGACCCGTACAGGGAATATGGATGAGAAGAATCTCAAGGAAATTCATAAAAGGAATTTAAGATAAATAATTGATTAATTATAAGATCATAATTAATTAAATTCAAGCGTGTCTTATCTTAAATAAAAGAACGATTGAAAGAATTTTAATTCTAAATATGCGTAAATGTCTTTGCATACTATGGATGATCATGAGCTAGACGAAAGACCCTTTGTATGTGTATGGTTTTATTTAAATTTATTTAATTTAAATTTGTTGGCCTGCGAGCCTTCTTCCAATAAAATGTAGGGCCTGTATGCACATGGTTTCATTAATGTAAACCCATGTAATGGAGGATCTCCCAACCCAGAGGAGACGGTTCAAATCCCGAAGCCGAGGAAAAACCGACGCAAGAAGATACAAAGGTGGACAGGTGGGAGCTGCAAAACACGAACCAATAGGTTCAAGGTGTTTTCCCTAGGTCAGGGTTAGCGTATCAAAATCGCTAGATAAGCTAACCAATAGAAGCTCATGATCATTCCATCTTATTTTATTTATGTCTGATTGCATGGTTTATTTATTATGTATGTGTTTTCACGATCACATAATTAATAAAATGAACAAGCATGCAAAGATGGAATAAAATAAAAACTGGACTATGCGTAAACATTATCGGAACATGGTTAATCACTTAAGAAAGAATCAATTAATATTAACAAGCATGTGATAATGAAAAAATACGCATAAAGAATGAAATCCCTCAAAAACCATATTTAGTCAGACCAAGCCTTCCGTTACTTGATTAAAGGCAAGACTCAATAAAACTATGTGTTTGACCAACCCTTGTTGGGACACTTACTTTTATAAAGGAAGCCCTTATGAAAGGTTTCGGGTTGACTTAACCATATTACATCAAGAGAAGTATCCCTTGCTAGACTTGATGTAATATTGGAGGCAAGACTTGAGGAAATCCAAGTCAATATTGGGGAGTTCACTCAACAGATCAAGGAACTGTAAGCTCACAGATGACAAAGACCTACCTACCTAAATACCTTCAAATAGCTTGACCAACCCTTGTTGGGGTTATGCGAAGGGGAATATGGATCCTTGACACTAGAATGTCAAAGAAACTAGACATTCCGAGTTCAATGGTGAGGGCCATTGGGACTTGATAAAATAGTGGGAGAATTAATAAAATTTATTATTTCTCATAAAATGTAATCAAGAAAGTACTGATGAATCTGCTCTTTTAATTTGTAGAATCAATATGACAAACTCGTCGACCACATTTTCTCTGCGATCAATACTGGATAAAGACAATATCCTCACTGGCAGTAACTTTCAAGAATGGTTTAAGCGCCTTCGGGTTATCCTACGCCATGAACGGAAGTTTTACGTGCTGGAGTCCTAACTTCCTGATTCTCCTGCCCCAGGGGCAGGTGATGAAGATTTTCTAGTCTATGATAAACATTTTAACGATGATCTCGATGTTCAATGTTTGATGTTGTCATCTATGTCTAGTGAGATCATGAAGTCTCATGAAGACATGGATTCCTACAGCATGCTCGAGCACCTCCGTGGTTTATACCAGGAGATAGAAAGATAGGAAAGGTTTGAGATCTCCAAGGCTCTGTTTTAGAGCAATCTTGGAGAGGGTTCCCCATCTGGGCCTCATGTAGTCAAGATCATTGGCTACATTGAGCGCTTGGAGGTTATAGGGTTTAAACTCCCTGAAGAACTGGGTACCGATCTCATTCTCGCATCACTCCCCCAGATCTTCTCAAACTTTGTTGTTAATTTCAACATGAACAATATTGAGAAGTATCTATCTGATCTTTTTATCCTTATTTGCCAAGTGGACAATGACATGATTCGTGAAAAGCCTTTTGTCCTTATGGTGAATAAAAGGAAAGGGAAGGCGAAGAGCTTTAATCCCAAAGCTTCTTCAAGGCCTTCCTAGAAAAGAAAGATCAAAGGGTAGGAAAAGGAACATGATGATGTTTGTTTCGCATGTGGCAAGAAGGGCCACTGGAAGAAAAACTACACCCAGCCAAGGAAGAAAGGGGAATCTTTAGGTGTGTTTGTTATCGAATGCAATATATCTGTTTCTACTAATTGGGTATTAGATACTACTCGTGGTGCTCACATCTTTATCCAAATACAGGAACCAAGTAGATTCAGAAAGATTGATCGAGGGGAGGTAGATCTACGAGCAGGCAACGGAGCCAGACTCGCTGTTATAGCTGTCAGAGACTACCACCTCACATTGCCTACCGGGATGGTCTTGGTTTTGAAAGGTTGTTATTATGTTCCTTCTGTTACTAAAAACATTATTTCAGTATCCAAATTAGATACAGATGGATTCATATTCAAGTTTGGAAATGAATGTTTCTACTTTTATAAAGATATTATTTGTTTTGGTAGGGCACATTTATATAACGGCCTTTATGTGTTAGAAGACACAAACCAAGTAATGGCAATCGATAACAAAGTTAATTCACATGACTCATACCACACCCAACTTTGGCATCCTCGTCTAGGTCTTTTCAATGAGCAACGTTTGACAAAATTACATCAAGATGGGTATTTATATTCTTTCGAACTAAAACCACTTGGTGTATGTCATGCGTGTCTACAAGGAAAAATGACCAAAGCCCCATTTAGTGGGAAAGGTGAAAGAGCTAAAGAGGTTCTAGAATTAGTTCACACAGATGTGTGTGGACCATTTCCAGTTGAGGCAAGGGGTGGGTTCTCGTACTTCATAACTTTTACTGATGATTTTAGTAGATATGGATATATCTATTTAATGAGGTATAAGTCAGATTCTTTTGATCGGTTCAAAGAATACATGAATGAAGTTGAGAACCAGATTGTTAAGAAGATTAAGAAACTCCGCTCATACAGAGGAGGAGAATATATTAATCAAGACTTCATTGATTTCTTACGGGAGTTTGGGATTCTATCTCAACTCACTCCTCCTTACACACCTCAGTGGAATGGTGTAAGTGAAAGGAGGAACCGCACCCTGTTGGACATGGTGAGATCAATGATGAGTCATGCGAGTCTTCCATTATCCTTTTGGGAATATGCATTACAAATAGAAGAACACATACTAAACCAAGTACCAACTAAATCGATAAATGGTATTCCATACGAATTATGGAGTAGACACAAATCCATGTTATCGAATTTACATGTGTGGGGGTAGTGACGCATTTGTTAAGGCCTCTTCAGGTAACAAACTTGCACCCCGAGGCACAAAGTGTATCTTTATAGGATATCCCATGGAAACAAGAGGATATTACCTATACAACCCCTCAAACAAAAAGGTTACAGTGGCAACACACGCCATATTCCTTGAGAGGGAGCACATCTCCAAAATAGATAGTGGGAGCGAGATAGACTTCGATGAAGTCGAGGCTCAAGATACACAGAAGGTGGTACAAGAACAGATTCCACAAAGCCCCGTGGAAGAACAATCTGTTCCAGAGACACAAGAACAGCATAATAGCACGAGAGAGGTGAGAGAACCAGAACGATATGGTTTTCTTGTCACCGAGGATGGTGACTCATTATTGGTTGATAATGATAATCCTCTTACCTATAAGGAAGTAGTTGAAGGCACAGACGTTACCAAGTGGCAAGAAGCCATGAATTCTGAAATGGATTCCATGTACCAAAACCAAGTCTGGATTTTGGTAGATCCTCCAGTTGATGTAAAGCCTATTGGTAATAAATGAGTATTCAAGAAGAAACTGGACATGTAGGGGCAAGTCAGCACCTACAAGGAAGGACTGGTTGCAAAAGGTTTTAGACAACGTCACGGAATTGACTATGACGAAACCTTTTCACCAGTTGCAATACTGAAGTCCATCAAAATCTTATTGGCCATTGCTGCTTACCATGACTATGAAATTTGGCAAATGGATGTCAAAATAGCTTTCCTTAATGGGAACCTCCAGGAAGATGTCTACATGACACAACCTAAAGGGTTTGTTATGACAACCCTGCTTTTTATTACAACTTAAGCCTGCTTTATTACATAAAACTTCACTTGATACAACAATGAAGATTGAGAGGTTTACTGTCTTTGGGGCTTAGGATCATTACATAAAAACTTTAAACTTGCAATACAACATCTTTTTTGAAAATTTCCTTTACATGACCACTACATTCCTTCGTACTTAGCATTGCATGGGATAACCTGAGGACATGCATAAGAAAAGGGTGAGCTATAAAGCCCAGTAAGGGAGTACACAATGAATAACATGAGGAGTACAATACATGTTAGGCAATAGTAACATCAATAGATCATTAGAGTAACATGAACCTAAAGGCATGATAAAGCATGATAACCATAACATGGAAATGTGGCAACAACACTTAACATTGAATTAGCATGAGCCAAGGCTCATTGCACAATGAGCATGAGTAAACCCTCATTGCACTTGAAGCACAAGTAAACCCTTGTTTCACTTGAATTATCATGAGTCAACACTCATTGCACATGACGTATCATGATACTATACTTTACCCAATGCATTGGAGCACTATAAAGGGCGCACCCTTCTTAAACATTTCATTTCATGCATAAGTGTGCCACATGGATCATAAAACATGGATTCATAAAACATAATCATTTATTCCACGATAAAGGAATGTGGAATTCATACATGAATCTTTATAATCGATAAGTAAATGTGCATAAAGGTGAATACCCTTGATGGTGAAATGGGCATGGTGTTCACTACACAATGATATTGGCTTAGAAAATCGGTGTGATTTCGGCAGCGTAACGGCTTGACATAAGAATTCCTAAAAAAGGTTGATGAGAGAGAAAGGGGTTCCTCATCATATTTACATGTAATGGAAAGTAAGGAGTTCATATAGATAGATGACCCAACAATTGAAAAGGAATTTAGATTGATGATACAAAAGTATTGCTTGAATATAAAAGAGGAGAAAAATGCTTCTTTCAGAATTTCGACATAGTAACGGGTGTACATGGGAGGCTCTTAATGAGAGAGAAATGGGTCTCCCATCATTAAAACAATAAGAGGGAAGTATGGGATAGGTGCAAAACCATACCCCAACATTCATAATTTAAATTAAAAGGGCAATAAAACTTAAAGAAAATTGACAAAAATGAGAAAGGAAGAAAAAAACCCTTACTTGGAAGTGTGCTTCCAAAGGCTAGAGAGAGGCTTGTGAGAGGCTTAATGGGAGCTTGGGGCACCTTGAGAGGATTATAGAGAGAGTATGGAATAGGTTGGACGAAATCCAAGGGCTTTGAGTGAGGAGTAAGTGGGAGCTTGGGTGGGTTTATATAGGAAAGGTGAGGGAATTCTTTATTATTTAGGTTTGGGACCCCTTATATTAAAATAATCCAAACAACAAACCATCCCATGGTATCTGCCCATGGTTTCTGGAAAAGGAAAGAGGAAAACAATATTTTACAAGGCCAAGGTCCGAACTTATTAAAAAATTAGGGTTGCTTATGTGGAGGTGAGTCACACTCCCATGGAAATTAATTTAAAAAGGCAAAGTGTTGAATAAGTCTTGAGGGCTCCATTAATACTTTGAAAAGTAAGTCAAACAAACCCAAAAACTCATTATTTTAATGATAAAACACATATTGGCCGAACATAATCATTATGGTATTTTATTACATCACCATTGGGTCATTATGATGTCATAAACCACATTATATATTTAAATGGTATTTAATTTTTACCCAAAAATTTGACTGTCTCAGAAAATTATGAAAAATTCACCGCTGGATAATTTCAACATCCTGATTCCAAAAATAATATTTATTTTATCTAAATAATTTTATAAATATGTGAATTTTCACTTATAAAATAAAAACCGACATTTATAAAAAATTCACGGGTTTTGACAGAAATGGCTTTCAAACCTTAATAAAAATTTTAATTGCATTCATAAAATTATAAGATCATTATATTTAGTAAAAATTAATTTAATATTAATAATAATATTTTATTAAATATTATTTAATTCTAAAAATCCTTTAATTTAATAAAATATAATTCTTAATTAAATAATAACTAAAAACACCATTTGTACTTTAAAAACTAATTATAATGTATCAAAAATGACTAGAAATTATATTCATTATTATATACAAAAATAATGCACATGAACATAGAACTACTTATTTGTTACATAACCCATTAAAATTGCTGCATAAGACCTAAGGGTAAGGTGTGCGATGGTGACAGACTCTTGGGGTGGCTCGGATAACATCGCTCGAGTGGTAATTTCAATCAACTTCCACTTTTCCCGTAGACAATCACGTTCGAGCTTGACTTGATGAAGCTCAGCTTGGGCTTGGTCAAGGGAAAAGCCCAAAGACGCTGCTTCTTTTTCGAGCTCTGACAAATGGGCTTCGTAAGGGGAAATTCTACTGGATGAGGCCATCGCTTCCTTTGTCTGAGTAGAAATGGGTTTGTTAAAGCCTTATATTTATACTACTCAGATGATCACTGTTCAACGGCTATAAAAGTAACGGTCACAAATCTTAACGTAAAACTAAAGTAGTTCTCATCTTATAAAAATATTTTTCATAAAGAAACATTTAACTGGATTAAGAGGGATTTTCTATTAATGAATCCTTGGGTCGTTACAATATTCCCCCCTTAAGAAATTTCTCCCTTGAAATTTTCCTTTTCCCACAATAAAACAAATGTGGGTAACTTAGCTTCATCATATCCTCCGACTCCCAAGATGCTTCTTCAAACTTGTGGTTTCTCCACAACACCTTGACGAGGGGCATTGTCTTATTTCGTAGAACTTTTTCTCTACGATCTAAGATCTTCACTAGTTGCTCCCCATAAGAAAGAGCATCTTCTAACTGTACCACCTCGGAAGAGAGTACATGTTAAGGGTCTGGTATGCACTTCCTTAAGTGGGATACATGGAAGAAATCATGTACCTTAGCCATAGTAGGTGGAAGTGCTAGTCGATATTCCACAAACCCAACACGATCAACAATCTCAAAGGGGCCAATGTACCTTGGACTAAACTTCCCTTTCTTTCCAAACCTCATGACCTTCTTCCACGGAGATATGCATAAAAACACCATGTATCCGACTTTAAACTCAATGTCTCGTCGACGATTATCTGCATAACTCTTCTGTCGACTTTGGGCTGCCTTGATATTCTGCTGAATGGTTTTCACCTTCTCCACCATTTCTTTGACCATTTCTGGTCCAAGCAGCTTACGTTCACCGACCTCATCCCAACATGCTGGTGTTCTACACCTTTTCCCATACAGGGCTTCATATAGTGCCATTTGGATGCTCAAGTGGAAACTATTATTATAAGAGAACTCAACTAGAGGAAGATGTTGATCCCATCCTCCTTTAAAGTCCATTGAGAACGCTCTCAACGTATCCTCAAGTGTTTGGATAGTCCGCTCGGATTGGCCATCAGTTTGAGGATGATAGGTCGTACTGAAGTTCAGTTCAGTATTCAGAGCTTGTTGAAGACTCTTCCAAAACATAGAGGTGAATCTTGGATCTCGGTCAGAAACAATAGATAGTGGTACTCCATGCAACCGTACCACATCCCTGATATATATCTGTGCCAGTTGATCCAAATAGAAATCCTATCGAATAGAAATGAAGTGTGCAGTCTTTGTAAGACGATCCACAACAACCCAGATTGCATTGTTGCCTTTGGATGTCCTTGGAAGTCCGATGACAAAGTCCATGGTGATGTTCTCCCATTTTCATTCTGGTATGGGCAATGGTTGCATCAACCCCTTAGACTTCTGCCTCTCTGCCTTCACTTGATGACACACCAGGCACTTTGATGTATATTCAACGATCTCCTTCTTCATATTATCCCACCAAAAGTTTTCTCGGAGATCTCGATACATCTTTGTGCTCCCTGGGTGAATAGAGAAATGTGAACTATGTGCATCATCCAAAAGTTCCTTCTTCAGCTCTGAACTTGATGGAACACATAGTCTTTTCCCAAACCGCACAATTCCTTCTTCATTAACATTAAACTCTGAGGATATTCCCTTTTTGATAGCTTCCACTTTTTCTTGGATTCCTGCATCATCCTTCTGAGCATCCTTTAACCTTTCCAAAAGAGATGGTTGAGCAATAATTTGTGAAAGGATTGATGATGTTCCCTTCTTTATGATTCCCACATCCATCTTCATTAAGTCTAAGAAGATTGGATCCTTTTCAATTCTCATCATTGATAGAATCATTGGATCCTTTCTACTTAGGGCATCCGCCACCTTGTTCGCCTTCCCAGGGTGGTAATGTATTGAACAGTCATAATCCTTGATGAGCTCTATCCATCTTCTCTGGCGCATATTAAGCTCTTTCTGTGTGAATATATATTTCAGACTCTTGTGGTCAGTATATATCTCACATTTCTCTCCATAGAGATAATGCTGCCAGATTTTCAAGGCAATGATCACCGTCGCCAACTCCAGATCATGCGTTGGATAGTTTTTCTCATGGATTTTCAACTGCCTTGAGGCATAGGATATCACTTTATTATTCTTCATCATCACACATCCTAATCCCTTCTTCGAAGCATCACTGAATACCACAAAAAGCTCCCCACTTGTGGGTAAAGTGAGCATGGGTGCAGTGATAAGCCTCCTTTTCAACTCCTTGAAGCTTTCTTCGCATTCATCACTCCAAGAAAACTTTACTCCCTTTCGAGTTAGCTTGGTAAGAGGGTTGGACAATCGTGATAAATTTCTCACAAATCGTCGATAATATCCAGCTAACCCTAAGAATCTACGGATATCAGTTACCAATGTTGGCCTCGACCATCCCTCAATTGCATCTATTTTAGAGGGGTCCACAGATATCCCATTGATTGTGATGATATGGCCCAAGAATGAGACTTTCTTCAACCAAAACTCACACTTGCTGTACTTTTCATAGAGCTTCTCCTTGTGCAAAGTCTCTAGTACAGTTTTTAAATGCTCCTCATGGTCCTCCTTGGTTTTGTAGTATATTAGAATATCATCTATAAAGACTACCACAAATTTTTCAAGGTAATCTCTAAAGACTATTTTCATCAAGTCCATGAATATTGCTGGAGCATTGGTGAGTCCAAAAGGCATTACTATGAATTCATAGTGCCCGTACCTTGTACAAAAAGCAGGCTTGGGGATATCTTCCTTCTTCGCCCTTACTTGATAATATCCCGACCGAAAGTCCACCTTGGAGAAGTATTGTGCTCCACGCAGCTGATCAAACAAGTAATCGATTCTTGGGAGAGGATACTTGTTCTTTATCATGATTTTGTTAAGTTCACGATAATCGATGCAAAGCCGCATTGACCCATCCTTCTTCTTGACGAAGAGGACTGGTGCACCCCATGGTGATGCACTTGGGCGTATAAACCCTTTATCCGTATTATCCTGTAGTTGTTTTTCAGCTCTTCAAGCTCAACAACAGCCATTCTATATGGATTCTTGGATATTTGTAGTGCCCCAGGTATAAGTTCAATTGAGAACTCAACATCACTTCTTGGAGGAAGACCAGGAAGTTCCTCGGGAAATACATCAGCGAATTCCCTCGCAATAGGCATTTCATCAAGGGTAGTTTCTTCATTGGACTCAATCATCTGAGCCAGATATGCGTGCTCATAAAGCAGTAATATCCATGCTTGAGATGATGGAGGTAAAGGAGATTCATCTTCCTCTTGACACCTGTAAATAATCGGGGGTCGATTCTCCATATGGAGTGTGATTTCCCTCTCCCGACAATTTATGTTGGCTCTATATAAGGAAAGCCAATCCATGCCAAGAATTGGATCAAATTCCACCAGAGGGAGTATGATGAGGTTCGCCGGGAAATTCATTCCACAGATTATAATAGGGGAGGACTTATACTCATGGGATGCAATGATTGCCCCATTTGTCGTACTCACCGACATCTTTACTTCCCTGATTTGTGGTGGTACAGGGATTGTTCTACTTAACTTTTGAGATATAAAAGAATACATAGAACCTGAATCAAAAAGTATGTTCGCTATTCTTGAATGAATAACTAGCGTACCTGTCACCACTTCGTTGTCAGGGTTCACTTCGGCAGAATTGATGGCAAAAGTTCTTCCTTGCTGTCTTGGAGGTTGCTGGTTTCCTCTGATAACCCTTGGATTAGGGCACTGATTTGCAAAATGACCCGGTTCATTGCATTTGTAGCATTGAACAACGCATTGAGGTTCGAACGGAGCGTTCCTCTCCTCTGTCGCAGCCGTGGGTCCTTCTTGCTGACAGTTAACAGCTAGGTGCCCTTCTCTTCCACACTTGAAGCATTTTCTTGTCCCCCTAAGGCAATTTCCAGGGTACTTCTTTCCACACTTTTGGCAAGTGGGGTGCTGGAATTTCTTAGCGCCGTTGGATTTATCCATCGGACCACCAGCATTGAAGTCCACCTTACATTTCTTGTCCCCATGATACCCCTGTGATTCTCTGATCTCCATTTCAACCTTGAGGGCACATCGAACAATTTCCTCATAGTTGTCGAAGTCACGGATCGCAAATGCTTTCCACAAGCTAGGCTTCAGCCCACCAAAGAAGCGGTCAACCTTGCATTTGGGGGTAACGACAAAGCCGGAAGCGTATCGTGTAAGCCTTGTGAAGTTTTCCTCGTACGCTCCCACAGATTCTTCATCTTTCTGTTTGAGGGAAAGGAAGTCCCTTTCCATCTTAAGACGGAGGGTGCATGGAAAATATTTATCAAAAAACATCTTCCGGAATTACTTCCATTCCAAAGCCTCGATCTCCTCCTCACGCTTCGTATTTTTGATCAACGTCCACTATTGATCAGCTTCACCCTCCATACGATAAGCTACCAGGAGAACCTTCTCTTTTTCAGAGCATTGGAGGATGGAGAATATCTGTTCAATGGAGTTGATCCATTGTTCAGCGATCATGGGATCGGATGATCCTCTAAATATAGGAGGCCTTTGTCTCATGAAGCTCTCGATAGCGACTTGTTCTTTCTTAGGGGGGGTTGAACGTTCCTCTTGACCAGTGTTTCTATTCAAAACTTGAGTTACCTGAGAGAGAAGCGTGACAAAGTTCGCGATTCCCGCTCCCATTGGATTGGGCATCTCATAAGTACAATCATCACACTGAACTTCACAACAGTTGTTAGCTCGAGTTCTCCTATTACTAGCCATTGGCTGGAATAAAAAGAAAGTTAGGGGTAACACATAAAGGGTAATCCAAAGACAAAAGTTGATGACTTATAAATAAACTTTAGTCTCTTTAACTCATGAGTCTATAGGATTCAATCCAGGATTTTCATTATCTTCCTTCTAACATATATTATTAGGGGCATTTTTCCCTTAATAAGGGTTCATACTAAGATTGTGAATTTATCAAAACATATCCCCCGGGAGTGTCGTAACCAAGAGTGCAGCAAGGCCCGTTGTCGTGCACCAGTTCCCGTTTTAGTCTAGCTCAAAGCGGTGTTTTTGGGTTTTACCCCTAGGATACATCTGTGCCAGAGCCGCCTCTACCTGCTCGTATCCAGACAGGAATGTATTTGTTTTATAAACCACTTACTTAGTATTTACCAAAACTTAGGGATGTTTTTATTATGCTTAGTCTTGTATCTAAGGCTTTACTAGGGTTTCCTAATCCCAAAAATAACTAAACCTATCCTCTGATACCAACTATGACAACCCTTCTTTTTATTACAACTTAAGCATGCTTTATTACATAAAACTTCACTTGATACAACAAACAAGATTGAGAGGTTTAGTGTCTTTGGGGCTTAGGATAATTACATAAAAACTTTAAACTTGAAATACAACATCTTTATTGAAAATTTCCTTTACATGACCACTACATTCCTTCGTACTTAGCATTGCATGGGATAACCTGAGGACATGCATAAGAAAAGGGTGAGCTATAAAGCCCAGTAAGGGAGTACACAATGAATAAAATGAGGAGTAAAATACATGTTAGGAAATAGGAACATCAATAGAGCATTAGAGTAACATGAAACTAAAGGAATGATAAAGCATGATAAATATAACATTGAAATGTGGCAACAACACTTAGCATTGAATTAGTATGAGCCAAGGCTCATTGCACATGGAGCATGAGTAAACCCTCATTGCACTTGAAGCACGAGTAAACCCTCGTTTCACTTGAATTAGCAAGAGTAAACACTCATTTCACATGACGTATCATGATACTATACTTTACCCAATGCATTGGAGCGCTATAAAGGGTGCACCCTTCTTAAACATTTCATTTCATGCATAAGTGTGCCACATGGATCATAAAACATGGATTCATAAAACATAATCATTTATTCCATGATAAAAGAATGTGGAATTAATACATGAAACTTTATAATCAATAAGTAAATGTGCATAAAGGTGAATACCCTTGATGGAGAAATGGGCATGGTATTCACTACACAATGATATTGCCTTAGAAAATCGGTGTGATTTCGGCAGCGTAACGGCATGACATAAGAATTCATAAAAAAGGTTGATGAGAGAGAAAGGGGTTCATCATCACATTTACATGTAATGGACAGTAAGGAGGTCATATAGATACATGTCCCAACAATTCAAAAGGAATTTAGATTCATGATACAAAAGTATTCCTTGAATATAAAAGAGGAGAAAAAGGTTTCTTTCGGAATTTCGGCATAGTAACGGGTGTACATGGGAGGCTTTTAATGAGAGATAAAGGGGTATCCCATCATTCAAACAATAAGAGGGCAGTATGGTAGAGGTGTGAAACCATACCCCAACATTCATAATTTAATTTAAAAGTGCAATACAACTTAAAGAAAATTGACAAAAATGAGAAAGGAAGAAAAAAACCCTTACTTGAAAGTGTGCTTCGAAAGGCTAGAGAGAGGCTTGTGAGAGGCTTCATGGGAGCTTGGGGAACCTTGAGAGGATTCTATAAAGAGTAGGAGAGAGGTTGGACGAACTCCAAGGGCTTTGAGTGAGGAGGAAGTGGGAGCTTGGGTGGGTTTATATAGGAAAGGTGAGGTAATTCTTTATTATTTAGGTTTGGGACCCCTTATATTAAAATAATCCAAACCACAAAACATCCCATGGTATTTGCCCATGGTTTCTAGAAAAGGAAAGAGGAAAACAATATTTTACAAGTCCAAGTTCCGAACTTATTAAAAAAATAGGGTTTCGTATGTGGAGGTGAGTCACACTCCCATGGAAATTAATTTAAAAAGGCAAAGTGTTGAATAAGTCTTGAGGGCTCCATTAATGCTTTGAAAAGTAAGTAAAACAAACCCAAAAACTCATTATTTTAATGATAAAACACATATTGGCCGGACATAAGGATTATGGTATTTTATTACATCACCATTGGGTCATTATGATGTCATAAAACACATTATATATTTAAATGGTATTTAATTTTTACCCAAAAATTTGACTGTCTCAGAAAATTATGAAAAATTTACCGTTTGATAATTTCGACGTCCTGATTCCAAAAATAATATTTATTTTATCTAAATAATTTCCTAAATATGTGAATTTTTACTTTTAAAATAAAATCCGACATTTATAAAAAATTCACTGGTTTTGACAGAAATGGCTTTCAAACCTTAATAAAAATTTTAATTGCATTCATAAAATTATAAGATCATTATATTTAATAAAAATTAATTTAATATTAATAATAATATTTTATTAAAATATTATTTAATTCAAAAAATCCTTTAATTTAATAAAATATAATTCTTAATTAAATAATAACTAAAAACACCATTTGTACTTTAAAAACTAATTATAATGTATCAAAAATGACTAGAAATTATATTCATTATTATATACAAAAATAATTCACATGAATATAGCACTACATATTTGTTACATAACCCCTTAAAATAGCCGCATAAGACCTAAGGGTAAGGTGTGCGATGGTGACAGACTCTTGGGGTGGCTCAGATAACATCGCTCGAGTGGTAATTTCAATCAACTTCCACTTTTCCCGTAGAAAATCACGTTCGAGCTTCACTTGATGAAGCTCAGCTTGGGCTTGGTCAAGGGCAAAGCCCAAAGACGCCACTTCTTTTCCGAGCTCTGACAAATGGGCTTCGTAAGGGGAAATTCTACTGGATGAGGCCATCGCTTCCTTTTTCTGAGTAGAAATGGGTTCGTTAAAGCCTTATATTTATACTACTCAGATGATCACTGTTCAATGGCTATAAAAGAAACGGTCACAAATCATAACGTAAAGCTAAAGAAGTTGTCATCTTATAAAAACATTTTTCATAATGAAACTTTTAACTGGATGAAGAGGGATTTTCTATTAATGAAACTTTGGGTCATTACATTTGTGACTCCAAAGGATGCCAACAAGGTATGCAAGTTGTAGAAATCCATTTATGGATTAAAGAAAGCATCAAGGTCATGGAACAATCATTTTTATGAAGCTGTTACAGAATTTGGCTTTGTTAAGATTGAATGTGAGCCTTGTGTCTAAAAAAGGTTTAGTGGAAGTGCAGTCGTTTTCCTAATAGTGTATGTTGATGACATATTGCTAATTGGAAATGAAGTACATGTCTTACAGTCAGTTAAGGCATGTTTGCATAAATGCTTCTCCATTAAATACTTGGGCGAGGTGGCATATATTCTTGGGATCAAGATCCATCGTGATAGATCCAATAGAATACTGGGCCTGAGTCAAAGTACATACATTGACATGATACTGAAGAGATTCAGTGTGGAACAGTCCAAGAGGGGATTGTTTCCAGTGTCACATGGAATTCATCTTTCCAAGAAAATGTGTCCTCAGACACATGAGGAAAGAAAGAGTATGGAAAATATCCCTTACGCATCCATGATTGGGTCAGTCATGTATGATATGCTATGTACGAGGCTAGATGTTGCTATTTCATTAAGTGCGGTAGGCAGATATCAAGTTGATCCAGGAGACCGCCATTGGATGGTAGTCAAGACTATCCTAAAGTATCTGAGGTGTACTAAGGATATGTTCTTGGTTTATGGAGGAGATGAGGATCTAGTCATCAGAGGACATGTAGATTCTAGTTTCCAGACTGATCAAGATGACATGAAGTCGCAGACTGGATACATCTTCAGTTTGAATGGAGATGCAGTGAGCTGGAAGAGCTCAAAACAAAGTGTGGTGGCAGATTCTACAGCAGAGTCCGAGTATATTGCAGCTTCTGAGGCATCTAAAGAAGCAGTATAGATGCAAAGCTTCATCCAAGAGCTGGATGTAGTACCGAGCAGTAAAGATCCTATCACACTCTATTGTCATAATACTGAAGTGGTGGCACTTGCAAAAGAGCCAAGGTCACATCAGCGGACAAAGCACATAATTCAGAAGTATAATCTCTTGAGGGATTTTTCTCAATGAGGTGATGTTGCAGTGAGTAGTATTTCCACAGAAGACAACGTGGTAGACCCATTGACTAAAGCCTCGACTTAGCAGAAACATGATCATCATGAGAGGTCTAGCGGACTAAAAGTCGTAGGCAGTTGGCTCTAGTCCAAGTGGGAGTTTGTAAGGGTTGGTGTCCTGAGAACCAACTATTTTGTACTTTGATTACATGAATGTTCACTTATTATATATTGTTCATTGTTCTGCATGACTATAATATAATAAAGTCCTGGAATATTTGTTGCATTAATAAGGTAATAGCAGATCCCTGCTATGATGAGAACCTTTAAATGCTATAAAAATATTCTTAAATAAAGTTCTACGGTTGGATAAAATACTATGATAGGAAACATAGTATACAGACCGTCATGTGCGAGTACTCGTAAGAAGACGAGACTCTCTCTCATGGAGTTCGCACATGGTAATCTCCAAGATGGGAGATTATGAGAACAGACCTGCCAGTAGTAATTCCGCATGTCTTGGTGTCATCGGATATTGCTATATGCGAGCATGTGTAATGGTCCTTAAACTGGAAGATTATCATTAACTCATGTCATGACTCACACACTTAGATTTACTGACGAAAACCGTCATGCAGACAGTTGGCGGGTAGTAGGGTACGTTGGGTGCATCACGAGTGACATGTTGTTAATGGATAAGTCGAGGAAGGATTTGTCTCTTCCATTTATGGAAGTTGATATATCGGCCCTTTGATTGAAATAAAACTATTGCATTAAATTCCATGGCCATGGTGTAAACGATGTGTTTATTTCAGGTAGTCAAAGAACGACGGATCTAGCATATAGGTTTATGAAACTTCCATGAAACCTGCTTGATGATATATTAAGACAAAGGGATTAAATTACACCGTAAGAATTCGTATGAGGTGATACGTCAATGCGGCGTCAACTTCTTTCTCTTGGGTTTTTTGACCCGTTGCTAGACAGTAATCTTGGACTTTAGGAAAGCTTGCCTAATGCCAACGGGAAAGAGGCCTAGAGGGTCACACACTAAGTGTATCCAAGTATCCCAAGTTGAATAAATATTATTCCCGTATGTGGTTTAATAATTATTCAAAGAATCCTAAGTTGTTTTAAATGATGGAGGAAAAACTAAATAAAACAAGTACACGTCATATATTATTAAATGTACACACCGTGTAGTTTTATTTTGGAAAGGAAATGAATAAATGAAAACAAGATATACACGCCGCGTACATTTAATGTACACACCGTGTAGTTTTCAATGAAAAACAAGTACACGCCGTGTAGTTTTTTCAGTCGGGTTTTTGAGGATATAATATCGTTTTATTAAATGATATTTATTATAATCAGCATGAGCTCATGTCAAGGAATTAATTATTCGACATGGGGGTTTTCAATAAGAGTTAATTAAATAAATGAAACGTGTAACACGTTTATTTATTGTCATAACTCTACAACCTCAAACTCGATTATAAATATCCTCACAACCCAACTCTTTTCATACACAAGAGAATCGTTGTGCACAACATATCTAGCGAATTCTTTCAAGACCGAAAGAATCTATTCCTCCAAGAACGCTCTCAAGACCGAGATAGATCCTCTTCCATCAGATCAAGACTATCTAAGGTGGACAACGCAAGCAAAGGCTTCTCCACGCTAGCACTCGGAGAATCCTTTGGCGACGTCCAGAGATACAAGGTACACTTGTGGATCACCGCTAAAGGGAGTCTACACTTGGCTCCTACGACGCAACGACGGATCACATGGACAACGTGATCGAGAACATCAACGAAGAAAGAACACCAAAAAGGTATTTCTTTATAATTAATTAAATTAACTATAATCAACCTGTAACGATCCTTGTTTGTGGTTCTGGGAAAAACCATCTTCTTTGTCTTTTTCTGTGATTCGATCTGTGGAGACTGACGTTTAACGTTGTATTGATCCCGGATTGATCATTGCTAATGACAAAAAGCCAAGTGGGCACATCCACCCACGCGCTTCTACTGCGCCCTGAACCATCATATGGGACAAATATCCAATGACTCATTTTCACCATAATATAAGATGCAATCATTTGGAAATTCATGAATCTTTTGATAACTGAGGCCCAAATTACGAATCAGCCTCTTGCTCTCATAGTAATTTGCAAGCAACACATTTCCTTCAGGTAGCAGTGTTTTAACCAAAGAAAATATCGGAACAAAAAAGTTGTTTGAAATTTCATTATCTGATTTAATAGCCATAAATTTTGCAACCGCTTCTAATTTTCTTATTTTTCAACCAAGATATAATGTATCCTCAGCGGACCTCAACAACTCATAAAATTCAGATGGTGCCAACTAAGGAGTTAAATCAATATCATCATGAGTTTCTATTTGTTGAACAGATGGACCTAGAACATCATGTACTAAATTTTGAAATCCTGATGGATCCGGAATCAAGTTATTAGAATCATCTCTGGAACTGTGCTCACCATGTTGATACCAAAAAACATAATTTGGTTTAAAACCAAACAGTAAGAGATGTCCCCCAATTTTATCAAATGTGTCAAACATTCTCAAAGCACATTTTTTTCAACGATACTTAATTGTGCCTTTTGAAACATATTCTGTTTTTGATGATGTAAATGCTAAGAAAGATTAAACACCCTCAATATAGACATGATTTAAACCAGAACCATTTGGATTTCTGTGCGGATTTATCCAAGTTTAATCATCTAATAATGACTGATTTCGACTCCTTTGTTCCATATTTTTCTATATAAATTATAAAATCATCACTGTTTTTTAATAGTTTGAAATTATAAAAACACTATCTGAAAAAGAAGATAAATAATTACAATTACTTAATAATTATCATTAATTAAGGGCGACACAATTTCCTGTGGATTTACGGCTACTCTTTTGTCCGACAGCTCATTTAATTGCATCTTTCTCACACTTATTATTACTAATTTAGCAATACTTATCAATAGATAGCAAAAGGAAAACTTTTTGAATAATGAAAAGAAATTTTGTAATCATTATTGTGGAGAAGATTACAAATTTTCCATTCTTTATCCAAGCAGATTTCGTTTCCTAATTAATTGAAATTATTCCTAATTATTCCTAATTATTCGTAATTATTCCTAATTATTTCTAATTATTACTAATTATTTCTAATTATTCCTTATTATTTTTAATTATTTCTAATTATTCCTAATTATTCCTAATTATTTCTAATTATTCCTAATTATTCTTAATTATTCTTAATTATTCCTAATTATTCCTAATTATTCCTAATTATTCCTAATTATTCCTAATTATTCCTAATTATTCCTAATTATTCTTAATTATTCCTAATTATTTCTAATTATTCCTAATTATTGCTAATTATTGCTAATTATTGCTAATTATTCCTAATTATTGCTAATTATTGCTAGTTATTTCTAATTACTCCTAATTATTGCTAATTATTGCTAATTATTCTTAATTATTCCTAATTATTCTTAATTATTTCTAATTATTCATAATTATTCATTATTATTCCTAATTATTCCTAATTATTCCTAATTAGTCCTAATTATCCCTAATTATTCCTAATTATTCCTAATTATTCCTAATTATTCTTAATTATTGCTAAAGATTGCTAATTATTCATAATTATTTTTAATTATTGGTAATTATTGATAATTATAGTTAATTATTGCTAATTCTTGCTAATTATGGCTAACTATTGCTAACTATTGCTAATTATTCCTAATTATTCCTAATTTTTTCTAATTATTTCTAATTATTGCTAATTATTGGTAATTATTTCTAATTATTGCTAATTATTGCTAATTATTGCTAATTGTTGCTAATTATTGCTAATTATTACAAATTATTACTAATTATTACTAATTATATATAATTATATCTAATTATATCTAATTATTACTAATTATTACTAATTATATCTAATCATATCTAATTATTACTAATTATATCTAATTATTACTAATTATATCTATTTATTACTAATGATAACTTTTTATTGCTAATTATAACTTTTTTATTGATAATTATATCTAATTATTACTAATTATATATTATTATTACTAATTATATATAATTATTACTAATTATAACTTTTTATTTCTAATTATATCTATTTATTCCTAATTATATCTAATTAATATTAATTATAACTAATTATTTATAATTATTACTAACAATATCAATTACTTAGTAAAACTAAATATAATTAAAAATCAATTGAAATCTAATTAAATTAGAACTCATAAACAACAATTAAAAATAATATAAAAAATAAAATAAATATTAAAAAAAAAATATAAATACCTTAAAATTTGATATTCTGAAGATATTGACGCCATATGATTTCTCTTAAATAAAAAAACTTCAACTAAAAGAAAATTTCTCTTTGAAAGTGAAGAATGAAGAGAGAGAGAGAGAGAGAGCAAGATCTGAATGATTTGGAAAAAAACGTATGGGGGTATATATAGGTTAGATTAGTTGCGACGGGATTATTTTTGACGGGAAGCCCATCACAAATGGTGGTATTTGCGATGAGTCTCGTCGCAAATACCCTCACCCGCATTAATTACAGTCGTCTGTTAAAAGGTTATTTGTGATGGGTCCCATCGCAAATAGTGCCTGCCGACAGTCTTTTAGCGATGGGATGACATCCCATCGCAAAAAGTTATTAAACGCCGCTGGGTATTTGCGACGGGAACTGTCGCAAATAACCCCGCGCGGTTTGGCGCGTAAGCCACGCCAAACTATTTGCGATGGGAGACGAAACCCCGTCGCAAATAGCTTCCTGGACTTGGTATTTGCGACAGTCTTTATTCACGTCGCAAATAGAGATTTTTCCCGTAGTGTCCGGTGCATTTCCCCAAATGCCAGAGGCTTCTGACTGGCAGCGAGGGTCGTGGGTGTGATAGTAGAGAAACTATGCCTTCATTGGTAGAGTAGAACAATGGGAGTAAACATATAACAACAGCGGAATCAGTAATAATATCACACAACAGGTAAACAGCAGAAGACTAGAAATAAATAAACAACAGGAGCACATATATAAATGATGCATGATACATATGTCTAGGAAAACATCCAAACATGTCACAATGGTGGAATAGAGTAGAAAACCAAAGTACAAAAGAAAAGAAGGTAAACAGCTCTGTAGCATCGCAAGCCTCAGCTTGGTCCCATGCTCCTTAGCTCTTCAGCAATCAAGTACATAAAGTAGAAGGGTGCTTTCCCTTATCTATACATACAACAATATAATATGTTTGGGCCCAAAATCATGACCCAAACCTGGTGTGAGACTAATCCAAGTAGGAAACCACCCAAAGATCTATTCCTAATAGTCAATGGATAAATATATGGTAGGTAATAAGAAAAAAGAAGCATTAAATCAGGAAGTACTAAAAATTAAACAATCCTACAGTTTCAGTTGCATTCAATTTCATATATCAAGTAAGCAGCTAAACACAAATAGGTAACCCTCTAAGAAGTACTCGCAGCCTAACCCCTCTGGTTCCACCCAACAACACAAGCAACCTTCTGGTAAGTACACACAGTCTAACCCCTCTTGATCAGATTTAGAAAATACACTCTAAGAAAGAACTCATCATTAATTCCCCATGTGGTCTCGTATCGGCAACTATAAACACTCTCAGGAAGAACTAAATGTTCAATTCCCCTTGTGGTCTCGTATTGAAGAAACTATAGACACTCTGGTGGAGAAAAAATTCTACCCCCTATGGTCTCGTCTTGGTAAATAAACAGACACTATGTAGAAGCCCTCAACGTCCATTCTCCCTATGGTTGACTACACCAGGTTTTCATGGCCCTGTAAGTCAATGGTGCACGATGATATATGGAATCCAAATAAAACCTCATGAACTACTTGGATAAATAGTTTATATCATATTACATCATGTCAGATAAATTCACTCCATTCTAACAGTACTATGCATGGAAAACAAAGCCTCCTAAAAGGCGAAGCTAGACATAATGGTTAGTATCAAGAAAGCATGGGAAAATACATCAATATCAAGGTAAAAGACCTTATTAGTAAACAAAAATCCTCTACAGAAGAACACATAGAAAAGTAAGCAAAAATAGGGTTAAAAACCACGGACATGCAATACCCCGATCAAGGGTATTGGGAACTTTTTCACATATTACTCAAAGACTAACTACGTAAAGGCACAGACCACCTACCTTGGTGTTGTACGATTGATATAAATGAACCAAATTCCTTGAATCGCCTGTGAACATCATAGATCTTAAAAAAATTTATAAAATTTCAACCGAGGATATCTCATAAAGGAGAAGAAATCCAGAAATGAGGCTCTAGAAGAAGGAGGTACTTACTGTGGTGATTCCAATGCAATCAACAGTGGTCGATTCAGAGAACGGATGGTGAGTCAAGGGCTTATTAAAGATTTGTGACATACGGTAACTCCTCAACAAGACGAGGAAAGAAAAAGATGGTTTGGTCGATTAGACGCATCCCTGGTTCATTTAATGAAATAAAAAGAAAGTATAGGACATGTATTTTTGAAGTACACAGTGCGTACTTTCCTTAACTAGCTCCTACTTTAGGTGGTTTCTAGGTCACCACACATGGCCATGTGTTGGGCCGTTACATTTCTAGAACACGGATATCCACAACAACTATGTTCACAACGTGTACTTAAGAAATTTCCAGAAAATCCTCTTTTTCTCAAAAACAACTAGAAAAGGACGACATACCTACAAAAAAGATCCATGTTCTTTCAAACTTCCCCCCTTAAAAAAATTCATCTTCGAATTTCCCTAGAACGGTGGCATAACAGAAGATTCCTTGAAAATCTCTGGCCATTGCGATCGTACATCAACCTCCCTCTCCCAAGTCTCAACCTGTACTCACTCGTGCTACCATAGAACTCCAACCAGAGGAACAAACCAACCATGTAGAACCTTCTCACTTTGATAAAAATATCTGGATAAGTTGTTCCTTGAATTAGGCGTCCACCTCTATCTCAACCTCCTCAGGTTGGAAAAGATGATATGGGTCTAAGAAGTTACGTCCGAGCTGAGAAACATGCAAGACATCATACATAGCCCGGTACCTCTGAGGTAACTGCAACCGATAGGAAACCAGCCCGAATCTCTCCAAAACATCAAACGGCCTGACATATCTCGACTAAATCTTACCCTGTCTCATAATACTCCTCTGTCCTAAACTCAGTGTGACATACAGGAAAACCTGAGCTCCAACCTCAAACTCTATAGGTCGTCTCCTACCTTCTACCAGCATAAGGGTGATTGGCATGGCCTACCATACAAAGCCTCATAATGTTCCATATAAATTGTTGCTTGGAAACTATTATTATAGGAAAACTCCACAATAGATATATAATTCTCCCCATAACATCCAAAATCCAAAATTCATGCTCGAAGCATATCCTCAAGCACCTAAATCGTACACTCAGACCATCCATCGTTCTTGGGATGGTAAGTTGTACCCAGAAGTACCTGTGTACCCAACACTTTCTATATCCCCTGCCATACCTAAGAAGTAAAACACACATCCCTGTCTAAAACAATGGAGTATGGAACTCCATGTAAACGTTCTATCTCCCAGATGTACAACCTCTCTAACTCATCAACACTGAAGGACTCCTTGATCGGCAATAAGTGATCAACCTTCATGATTCTGTCAATGAAAACCCATACAACATAATTCTCTCAAGGTGACCTCAGCAAACCTATCACGAAATCAATCGTGATATCATTCCACTTTCACTCGGGAATGGGTAATTGAAGAAAAATATCTATTGGTTGATGATGCTCCACTTTCACCTGCTGAAAGGGGGAACACCTCATCACAAAACCAAAACCATCTCTGTTCATACATGGACACCAAAACTGACGATGAAAATCATGATACATATTTGTGACACCAGGATGAACTTCCCAAACTGAGGAATGAAAGTCCTGCATCAGCTCCTCACATATGTCTGCTGACACCCATACACACCCATGAAAACAAAAGATATCATCCTCGCCTATAGTCCATCCAAGAATAGGGTCCCCTCCTAAAACACTTTCTCATATGACTAGGACTTCAAAATATGATAGATGTGTCATTCACAATCGATCAAGAAGAGTAGAGGTAACGATTGTAGAAGAAAGAAATGTATGCCCCTGTATGTCGTGCACCTCTAAATGCATCTTAGAGAACAATTCCATAAGATGCCACTCACTGCTGGCCTCTTGAACTGCCTATATCAGCATCCTTCTACTCAGTGCATCATCCAAAGTGTTTCCCTTCCCAGGCATGTAGGTAAGATAAAAGTCAAAGGACTGAAGGTACTTGACCCACCATCACTACCTCAGATTCAGATAACGCTGAGTAAAGATATAAATGAGACTCTTGTGGGTGGTGAAAACCACAAAATTCTCTCCCAAAAGGTAATGTCTCCAACAACGTAAAGTTTGAACAAATGCAAGCAACTCAAAATCGTGTGTCGGGTAATTCCTCTCATGTGGCCTCAACTATCAAGAACTTTATGCAATGACTCCTTCCCCCTATATAATTACATCTCCCAGCCTGATACATGAAGCATTATAGTAAACAGTGTATCTCTTTCCCAGCTCTGTAAAAACTAGCATCAGGGCGGAAGTCAACACCCCTTTCAGCTCCTGAATTGATGACTTGAAAGAATCTGACCATAAGTACTTCTCACCCTTCTTAGTCAGGACCATCAATGGAACTACTAAGCATGAAAATTACTTTATAAAACATCTATAATATCCAGAAAACCCTAGAAAACTTCATACCTCAAATACATTCTTCAGATACCCCTAAGAATCTACTACCCTCACATTCACTAGATCTACAGATACTCCTGTCTCTAAGATAACATGACCCAAGAAGTGATTTTGGTCCATCCAAAAGTTTCATTTTTATAGATTAGAATATAACTAATGATCTCTCAGTGTACTCAAAATTTTATCAAGATTTTTGGGATGGTCATGTCGAGTGTGAGAGTATGAAAAGATGTCGTCCAAAAATACTAGCACGAAATAATCCATGTATTGATGGAACACTCAGCTCATCAGTTCCATGAAGACTGAAGGCGTGTTCATGAGACTGAACATCATAACCACATACTTGTATAGACCATAACTACTCTGAAAGGTTGTAAGAGGTATATCAAATTGTCTAGTGTGCAACTGATGGTAATTGGATCTCAATTAAATCTTCGAGAACACCATGGATCCACAAAACTGATCAAATACATCATCAATCATTGGTAAGGGATATATGTTATTTACCGTCAAATGGTTCAAATTCTGATGATTCAGACAAAGTCTGAGGGTATCATTCACCTTCTTCGCAAATAGGATGGGAGAACCCTAAGGAGAATTATTGGGTCAGATGAAACTCTTTCCCTCCCACTCCTCTAACTGCTTCTTGAGCTCATTTAACTCTAGTTTAGGCATCCTATAAGGATGAATGGACACCAGTGACACTCCTGTCAGAAGCTCAATAGAGATTTCTACCTATCTCTCTGGAGGTAAACCTGAAAAGTCCTCGAGAAAGAAATCCATAAAATGATACACCACTAGAGGGAAGTCCATATATGAAGTGCCATGGTCATCTAGATATAGTCTAGAAATCTTGGATGTAACTCCTCCCAACCCATGATTCTCGGGTCCCACTATGCTTGATTGAACATATCATTATCCCTAATGAAGAAACGATCTTCCCTATAGTGATGTAAAACTCATCCTACGGTGATAGAAATTGACAACTTCTTAGAAGGGAACTGACCAATACATTCTGAGAATGACCTCATAGCCTATCATCTCTAGGATATAAGGGTATCATAAGAAGTGACACCCACCAACCTCAAGAGGGAACACATTAAACTGACGTACACTAGTCGATACTGTCCCCAAAGGAGTGTCCAGCCTCAAGACCTCAACAGAAGAAATGATACAGAGCCTAAGGCTCTCCACAAAAACAATAGATATGAAACTATGGGATGCCCCAGTATCGAATAGAGAAGAATATAAATCTAAGGAAACTAAAATCATACCTTGAACTGTAGAGGGTTCGGGATCCTTCTCCTACTAGGTTTGCTCCACAAAAAAAGTCTGACCTGCACCGCGGCCTTGTGACCCTGCCTGACCACTCTGAGCTAATCCACCCTATTGTCACATAAATCCTGGAGACTGGCTACCATAGACATGACCTCTATATAGGCCCAAATGGATGGAATAACACTAGTTCTCTGACTGATGAGAAATCGGTGGCACTACTTCTGAAAGAGGAGGCATAGAAGAACCTTTGTCACCTGCTGCTGGTAAGAAAATATGATAAAAACAAATAAGTTTCCCTATATTTCCATAAGATCAACACTCCACTGGGTCTCTCGAGCAATGTGTAATTGTATGCTCGCTCTTCCTGCACTTGTAGCACACCACCTAGCTATTAGAATAAATATCTCGTATCCTTGGATCTCTATGGGTAGACTCCTTGTGGTGCTTCCTAATATCAGTAGGAGGGATACCAAATTTGGATGTCAAGACACCTTAGCTCACAACTCTAGAGTCCCCCATATTTCACTCCATGATCTTCACCTGGATGACTATAGAAGTGATAGAATTATACCTGAATATGTTCACCTAAGAACAGATGTCATTCCTGAGACCATAATCAAACTTCCTCACTATGAATAACTCATCACCTCCTGGAATATGTGTGAAGTGATACATCTCTTTGAAGAAAGAAGAATACTTACCGTTCTCCAAACGCATGAACTTTTGGGCTCGATCGGACCTCAATGTCTCTGAGTAGAATTTGTCATAGAATGCATGCTAGAACTCATCCCAACCAATAACCTTCTAGCATCCCACTTGTGAGATAACATCCACCCATCTCTTGAAAGAGACCTGTAGAATATTGTAGAGAGATTCACCCTCTACTCTACAGGTGTCTCTATATGGTTGAAGATAGATTGCATGGCTTCTAACCATGACTCTGGAGCCTGAGTTCCTTTGTCCCCTATGTAGGTGGGAGGATGTTGTAGCTAAAAAACATGCGTCAGCTCTGCCATATAAGTGGATGGATACGATACTCCTCAAATGGTCTGAAAGAACCTCATAAAGCACTCTCAGAACTTTGCATCAACAGCTATATAAAGAATAAAGTTTGGTGCTAAGAATGGTACAATTGGAGGATCTATTGGTAGTCCTTGATCTTCTATATCCGGTGTCTGATCGCTACCCTAAATCCGACGTACAACCAGAGGACGTCTCAGTGTCATGACTATGCATGGTCAAGCACACACCATAGATCAAGATTAACAAAGACTAAAAACTAGAAGTGTAATAAGGGAACTTGAGAAATAAAGCACTCAAGTTTTTTAAAACATGAGTACAGAGTGTGTATAACCACTACATGGCGTGTTCCTTTACGCCTTCACCTGGTCGTGTAATCTTTCCAAAACTGGTCATGTAACACCCCATACACACGGCGTGTTTTCAAAATACATAGTGTCTACATGAATCCTATTCCCCTGCCCTAGTTCCCTGATAAGGCTAAGACACACGATATGTTCTAGACAAACATCCTCGACTCGTGTTGTTAATTATACTTCCGGTTACACATATGACTCTACACTGTGTGTTTATTCCAGACAGAACATGTACTATAATGATTTCACCGACCTGTGTTATTAGTAACATGGTAGAATACATGGGTTACGCTACACAATACGTTCAAGATTGACACGACATGTATAAAATATGTTTTATCCATCTGTGTCATTATTCACAAAGGTGGACACATGGTCTATAAAACACGGTGTGTAGAACCGGTACACATCATGTCCCCCCAAAGAATTACCAACCATGTTTCGCTATTAACATAGCCAGCAAAACGGTTAGATACTACTTGGATTGTACATATAGTACATGATTTGTACTCAAGAAAGATAGTTCCTTCCCAAACAGAATGACACACAGCGTGTATTCATTCTTACACGCAGTGTATTCTGGGTGTTTCTAGATAATAAGTCTCATAAACTACTCTGTAACCCTATAAAAACATTGAAACAACATTAAGGTTCCAAATTCTGATCTATAGGGGCCTATTCTCCCTGTGAATCCATGATTTAAATCTTATAAAGTCATATCAAATAAATAACAGAGCAATGATCCACCAAATTCAGATCTACGGGGACCCATAACACCTCATGAGTCAATGATTGGATTTCATTCTAAAAAATCTTACACAATTCAATACCCTGTCAAACAGAATTTATTCTATCAAGACATCTATCATAATAGAATTCATATCTAACACAACATCTACCACAATAACATGAAATCACTAATGCACCTTAAATGGAATTGGAAGAACGAATAACATGTGATCTCTAGAAAGTGCCTATATGAATCATGAGATGGCATGTCCTCATCTCATCGAGTTTCAACAGAAATAGAACTGAAATATTAGAAATTATAATAGCACCAAACATGTGAATCACTCAACGGTGAAAATAAAATCAATTGTAAAATTGAAAAACCAGAAGAATCACAATATTCGAGGTAAATTGGATTTTCCCTATACAAGGGTTAGCTACTCCTAGGCATAGATTTTTACCAAGTACCTATTCCATCCTATCCAAAACTATATTCTCCAAAAAGTAATTCAAAAAGAAAGAAATGCTCCCATACCACTTTGTAGCATCCCAGTTCTGGGTGCTTCCCAAAGGTGCTCCATACTCGGTTGGTCACATGGCCGCAAGTGCATTTACCCAAAATCCAAAGGCTACAGACTAGAAGCGAGGGCCATGGGTGTGATAGTGGGGAAACAATACCCTCATTGGAAGAGTATTGAACCAGGTGTGTTTCCAACGCTTTTGTCAGGGCGCAGGCATCCATCCGCTTGGGCGCGACAGGTGCGACTTTTTGTTTCCCTGCATTCCTACTTTCCAAAGGAGGGTGGCATTCAGTCCTTATTCAGGGATGTTTTCTCCTTGATCAAAACGGGATGATGGGATGTCAGTTCTTTCTTTCGTGGATTCCTCCTAGGAACTCGTCACCTCGTCTGGGTATACCTCATATATTTAATACGTTTTTTGTGAAACTCTTCCTAGTGCCATGTATCCATGGACGCTAATTAGTTATTCTACTTCCGTCAAGACATTCCAAGGGGTCCGGCCAGGGCAACAACCTTCGGTTGGGGGATTAGTCACATTGAGACATCATTGGCATTTCTGTACGCTGGGGAATTGATTTGTCTACATTTTGTCCCTTATTATAGGGCTTCTCAAGGGGGAAGAAGCCCAAGGCATCCCACATCGAGCGAGGGGAATCATATGCCATAGGCATGTATCTGAGGTTTTCCTTAGCTTAACTTGTTTATCATAGGGTATGCTGCAAGTTTAACGTCCAACAGAGATGGATCACGATGATCAGAACACTGGCTAGAGTGGATGTGGTTGAAGAACCCCCCTTGACGGATCACCGATATTGGGGCCAACATGTGGGAGACTTCCCTAATTCCATGGGGGGAAATGAGGTGGCATGATCCCACCGAGATGTGGCGGCCCGGACAAAAAGAAGGACGGGTGATGGAAAATTGAATGGAGTGGAGTAGTAATGAGTTGGGACTATCATGGAGATGGCGGTAGATATGGGATTGAGCCTCGAAGATACCTCCTACATATCCCTGTGGTAGGGAATCAAAGTCTGCTTAGTTCGATTGGTTAGAACCGACGTGAATGAGGGGGGTCGGAGTGACCAATGGGTGGTGGGCTTGAACCTCAGGGAGGCTTCCTATGTACCATGCCTTGACATGGATCAAAGTCCACGTAGTTCGGGTTGGACGCCAGTGGACCAACGTGAAGGAGGACCTTGGTCCAGATGAATGGTGGGGTCACAACGGCTTATCGCTGGATTGGGATGCAGTCTAACATCATGCGGGATGAGAGTGTGTTAGAGAACCGACATAAAGGGGGACCTTGGTCCATTGGGTGTTGGGCTTGAACCTCAGGGAGGCTTCCTACATACCATGCCTTGACATGGATCAAAGACCTCGTAGTTCAGAAAGGTGTCGTTAGCGAACCGATGAGAAGGTGGACCGGTGGTCCAATTGGGTGATGGGCTTGAACTCCATGGAGGCTTCTTATGCACCATGCCTTGACGTCGATCAAAGTACATGTAGTTATGATTAGATGCTGGTGAACCAATGTGAAAAATGGACCTTGGTCCAATAGGTGTTGGGCTTGAACCTCTTGTAGGCTTCCTACGTACCATGCCTTGACATGGATCAAAGACCCTGTAGTTAGAATGTGTCACAATGGATTACTGATGGATTAGGATATAGTTTAATGTCATGAGGGACGGGGGTGAATCGATGTGGATGGGGTCAGAACGACCGAGTGATGGGCTTGATCCTCATGGAGGCTTCCTACATACCATGTCTTAACATGGATCAAAGGCCACGTAGTTCAGAAAAGGGTATTGGTGAACCGACATGAATAAAGACCTTGGTTCAGTTGGATGACGGGCTTGGACCTCAGGGAGGCCTCCTACGTACCATGCCATGACATGGATCAAAGATCCCATAGTTCAGGTGTGCAGTTTAACATCATGTGGGACGGGGGCATTTGGGGCTTACGCTCTGAGGCGGCCCATGGTGGTTGGTGAACCAACATGAAGAGGTCGGAACGATTGGGTGGTGGGCTTGAACCTCATGGAGGCTTCCTACATACCATGCCTTTGCATGGATCAAAGTCCTTGTAGTTCGCTATAGGTGGGGGTCAGGGTCGGTGATCACTCTAAGCTCATGTGAGTCATGCTCGGTGTGAGAAACAATAGGTTGTAGGGACCTGACAATCACGTCGTGAAGGGTGCGTCTGTGGGAAGTGAAGGCGGTCTTACACATTAGGCAGCCCATGGTGCTGGGACTTACTTTAGGATGGAAGCCTAAGGGTGACAAAGTGCAATGGGAGAGGGATTTGGGACTTAAGAAAGGAGGGTCCCCGTTCCCTATCACACCCTCCACTGGCCTTGGCGGTGGGGAAGTACGAAGGTGCATGGGTACTACCTTCCATGAGAGGGGCTAGGGGCTTACACCAAGGTGGCTTCCCTTCCCCCGGGGAGAAACGCCGCTCTGAGAAGGAGGATATCATTCCATGTGAGGATGATTCCACTTTCGTGGAGACGAGTGGGCGTAAAGAATGTCCGAGCCTAGGGGAACCTGTGTGTGAGGCACGGGGCTGGATCATAGTTTAACGTCATGTGTTGAGGATGAGGTGCTTGGTAGTCTAATGACATACAGTTCAGATGAGGTGGGATTACTCCGCTCCCCTAAGACTTACATAACTGGTACCCTCTGCTCCTGGTGGGAGGGAAGGTACCGACAATGTCGTGCAAAACGGGGGTCGCAGAGCTAACCATCGAGGGGTCCACATTAGTGTGGCTATGCGAAGAATCAATATTTGTTAGCGTTCCTATGAGAAGAATCATTATTCGAAGCAACTCTATGGGAAGTATCATCCAGGGGACTTTGAAGTCACTTCGTGCAGACCTGGAGGGTCACATAAGAAAAGGAATTTCCAAGCAGAGGGGTCCATAGGTGGAGGCCTAGTGGAGCTCGGTTTCTCTGTGTGGAGAAGGGAACTTGTGAAGGGGTGTGCTTCGTAATGTGGGGTGACTTAGACTTAGCATGGGGAAGAGGTGCAGTTGGGAGGTGCTTCATGAAGTGGAAGGGTGTTCGCGGAGCACTACCTCGTGGAGCAGAGGTGCCTCGTGAAGCAAAGTGCTGCAAAGCAGTGTGCTTCGTGAAGTATAGTGACCCTACCTTGGCATGTGCATCACGTGTACAGGAGAGGTGTTTCACGAAGAATAAACGCTCCGCGACAACCCGGGTCCCCCTGGGGATCCCCTTCCTTCGCGAATTCCCTTAGGCTTCGTGAAAGGCATCCCTCTCGGATGAGGGGATCAAAATGAGGCAATGAAAAGGCAACTCACAAAGCAAAAGTACCTCACGTAGATCATGATTCGCATAGCAAAGTTTGATTCGTAATTTGGGAGCTAGGAAGGCGAATGGTCAGATTTTCTATCCCCTAGGGCTTAGGGGGAGTCGGGTATTTATAGGCAAGAGGCGCCACGAAGCATATCACATGCGGCTCGAAGGGGGCTTTGGTTGCTTCACGGCGGGTCGCGAACTTCAACCGGGTTTGTGGAGGGGTACCACCTCATTTTCTTCATGGCGGGTTCGTGAACGTCAGGGGCATTCACGGGGAATCCCGCCTCCGTTTCTTCGTGGCGGCATCATTGCTTTGGAGGGCTCTACACCGGGGCTTCGCGGGGCAGGCCTTGGGGGCTTCTTTTCTTCGTTCTTTTCGTCCAATATTTTGGCGCCAACAAATGCCCCCCCCCTCAGACTTAGATCCATGGAGGGATAAAGGGTCGAAGTCTGAGGGAAATCGAAAAAATTATCGGCAGTTCGTGGTGCCGACTTGCGAAGTGGGCGCGCGAGGCAGACATGGGCCGCACAGTCCGGACGCGCCGTGAAGCTCTGTGCGGGCTGGACGCACCGTGAAGCTCCAAAGGCCGCCGACTATAAATAGGGGGCTGACCTCTATTTTTACCTTTACCTACTCCGCAACTTTGTTCATTAGCACTATCGATTTAGGAAGCTCCGCGTACTCCATGTCTAACCACCGCAAATCGAGCTTCGCGGTGAACCGCGAGTCTCCGACTCCGCGACTATGCCAAGCGATCGTCTTCTTGCAAGCCGAGGCCAGGCTCCGCGTTTTGGATTTGCGAAGGAGCTTCATGAAGGATCTCCACGAATAGGCTTCGTGACCTGGGCTATAAAATTTCCAAATCCATTAAAAAAATGGCCCATCAAGAAGCTGCCCAGGGGGTGCTTGCGGATGCCGCCAAGAGGGATGAGATAGCCAACCGTCTAGGCCTGGGGGAGTAGGTCTGAAGCCATTCAGACCGTAATTCATTGACAGAACTATTATTATAGAGCCAAAAAAACTATCTTCTATTCAAGAAGCTTCAAATTTATGGCTTCGGGCTGAGGGATGGCGTCTTCATTCCTAAGGTTACTAGAGACGAACCCGCTTGCTGGTTTAGAAGCACGCTATTCCAATATCAATGGTTCAGGGCGGCTGACGGTCATGATCAGGAGAACCTCACACCTGTCACCACTGACTGTTTGTGCAACCATCTGAACAACATTTATGGGAATAAATTGCAACCAGAGACATCCCCTCCCATGTACCACACAATACTGAAGGCGGCCTTGAGGGATTCGAAGAAAGGGTGGTCCGATGAGTGGGACCTACGCCAGGGCAGCAACTTCACCAATGATTGGGCATGGGCCTACTGGGTAGGTGACTTATGCGATGAATTTGGATCTGATATGAAGAGAGTGGGCTTGTACGAGGCAGCATGGGAGTCCCAATTCCACATTTATCAACTGAAACAGCTGATGCCGGAGCTATTGAGAATATGGTCGTCCAGGACCAATACTTTTCACTTGCAACATGGGGAGGTTGGCATTAGTTTGTGGGATTTCCATCAGATTTTGAGGGTCCCGATCTTGGGGGATATGTATGATGAGTTCCTCGCCATCATGAGTGTGTGGGAGGATCCGGAGCAGATGTCGAGGTCGGCGCTGGCACTTATGGGACTGGTCCCTAGAGGGGAAAAAGATGCGGTGAGAGATGTCCAATTTAAGAAGTGGTTCAATTAGTTCCTGGACTTCCTGAAGGATTGAAATTTTCCCCCAAGGGCTTGAACTTGTTCTAAGGGGGCTCAACGGGGCAAGGGGAACTCATATTGGTGGCTCTTGCAGGACAGCCAATGGAAGACCTGGGGTTTCAGTGTCAGCACTGAACAATAGCCGATAGTCAGGCTGGCGGCGTTTTATCGCATCACTTGTCTGGGGTTGGATCCCACCAGTGAGGGATACCAACATGGGGGTACGACCTAGCTCATTCATTATGGTATCCATGATGGACATGGGAAGGCGGATCAATCTTGGGATTCTGATGCTTTCCAGATTGTACATGATGCATCGGTATGTTAGCGAGGGCAAGAAGCCGCCAAGGATATACGGGCCCTTCCACCTTCTTTATGGGTGGATCGCGGCACACATCAGGGGTGTTTATGAATATCTGAACCCCAACTCGCCACTGGGGTCAAACATCTGTCCATCCATCCTGAATCCTACCGGGAGCTTTCCAGTCAAATTGATCGTCCCCTTAGTGCTAAACCAGGTGTGGAAGGCAGATGTGTTTAATTTCCACCTATGTTCATTGTTGACAGGGGTACTCACCGATGACATTCAGAGGAAGGAGGATCATCGGGCCTATCTCCTGGCCTTCCGAGGTGGATTCTTGGTGGAAAAGATGGACCGCGATCCCCTTTGCGAGCCGTACACCCCACACCGGTTTGTAAGGCAATTCCGGTGCATGCAGTTGTTGACCCTACAGGTCTACTGGGAGGTGCTACATGAAGAGAATCCATGTGTGATGAGGCAATTGTAGCTCCTGTTCACACAGGATGATGGGAAAATGCTAATTGCATTGGCTCCACCTACTGCCGCCTTTGGACTGGTGAAGGAGTCTGCCATCAGCTGGGAGGCAGCTTATCCAGGAGAAATTCTGAAGCAGCCGACTGTCCGAGCTGGTGACGGCGGTCCTCCCTTATCCCGAAGTCGGGGTCAGAGGGAGGAAAGGGAATCTCGTGGTGGTAGGGCTTCCGTGGCGGCAAGACCTACATCAGTTGAAGGGGAGGTAGTGGCGGCAGATCCAGTAGCAGTAGCAGATCAAATGGTCCCAAAAGAGAAAATCCATCTGGTGGGGTGGCCACCGAGGGGATTATGCCTGATGTCCACTCAGGCTTTGGGGAAGTGGCTACGCCATATTGACATGACAGAGAGTGTTGTTTTCCCAGAGGCCTGGGATGTTTGGTACATCAACCGGAAACACCTCAATCCATCCGAGATGTGGGAACACCTGAACTGCCTCAGAATGGATTTATCGAGGATAGGCCCTGTCCAGGCTGGTTTTTCTGTGTCTCTGGAGGAGGCGGAGAAATATCAGGATGAGCTGGAGGACTACGTACATTCCATTGGTGCCCCACTTCCAATGATAGACCTGGTTAGGGTACTGTTGAACCGGACGGTTACCCCATAGCTGTCGAACGCTGAGCTGAGAGAGTGTTTCCCCTACTAGAAGAGTCCGGGGAATCCTTTCGGGGGGACATGGCTGGTGGAGGGATCCCATTGGAGGAAGGCGATGTCGGCGATCAAGACTTGGATCTCAAATATTTCATAGAAGCTTTGGAGGTAACATTCCAAGTTTCTTTCCCCAGGGTTTTCTCTCAGGTCATTATGGACCTCTTACCAGCATCTGAACTGTGCAGGAGGAGCTTGTACACAGACCTCACTCTCTCCCCTCAGTGGGTGATGACGTAGGACCCTCGGAACCCACACTTGTGGCCGCATCCAGTTCTGTGTCTAGAATGGCTAGGTCACTTGAGGTGGCTCCTTCGAAATCACCAGAACTACCGATAGTATACGGAGATGCTCTGGGGTCCCATCAGCATCAACTCAGGAGTAGCACCGAGAGTTTGATCTCTGTAAGTCCTATCAAATGAGCTTATTACTACCATGCATTGATAGTACCATTTGACGTCAGTTCCCTTCCCTGTTATGTATAGTTCTTCGACTGGCATGGGCCACTGCAGCGAGGCTAGTCGGAATTTCTAGCGGTGCCCCTCCCAGGAGCATGCCACTAATCATGGAGATAGTTTCCCTACTCACCTGAGCTATGGCTCCCCCTACTATTGGAGAGACCACCAGCGTGGTCATGCCCGAGATCATTGAGGTGGGGTCCAATGAAGAGGATCAAACGGTTGACCCAAGTCCTACCACGCCGGATTCGATGCCAAATGTCATGCCTGAACCAATTCCAGATGCCGATCCCACTGAAGATTTCCTAAGTGCATACCCCACATATGAGCCTGCCAACCATGCGGACTGGGATGAGATGGCCTCTGATGAAGAGGATAATGACATAGTATTTTGGTGGTCATGGAAGCTAATCGTGCGCTTTATCAAAAAGACCCCCCAGGCATTATGGCTGGATGAAATGGACAGGCTTCACTCGCGGCTGCGCGATCTGTGCCCTAGGGGAGTGGTTGCCTAGCGTCCTCATCTTCTCATCTGAGATCTTATGGCGGAGAAGTTCCAGAAGTATGATCACGACCTCAACGTGGGATGGCAGCGGAGGAAATTGGTGAACACTAAGAATCTCTAGGAGGCTAAAGATGAGATCCACCAGCTACGAATTTGGGAGGATGAGCACTCCACCTCCCTCAATGCACAATCAGAGTTGATCTCATAATTGAAAGCCCAACTGGCAGAGGCAGAAGAGCGTCTGAGGCAAGATTATGAAGAAATGGCCATCATTCAGGCTGACATAGAGCGGACCCACATTGAGTCTAATGAATTGTGCCCCATCACAGATGAGGGGGAGTGGGAGCTGAGCCAGTGGCAGCAAGTCCTGGACTGTACAAGTTGGAGGGTGGCGGATCTACAACGTTCTTTTGATGGGGTCAACCCGTCCATGGGGGTAACAAACCCCCGAGTGTTATAAGGATCACAAACCATCAAATGTACTTTCATGTTTTGATTTTTGAATACAGGAGTTTCATTATCGAGGTTGGCTTTAGAGCAATTGATGATCCGCTCTACCAGTGTGCTCTGATGCACGAGTGGGGTAACGCCAGTGGCGTTGGGATTAGTCCAAACATAGGGAAGTGGGTGGTGTGAATCACGATACCTAGAATTAGGAACCTTGGGGATGGTGTGACAATAAAGGATAACTGTTGACCATGGTGGAAACGTAGCATCCATATCACATTATTCCGAAATGGGGACAACAAATGTGGGCCGACCACTGACCATGCTCGCAACACGGGGCCTAACTCAAGTATCGTCGATATGTCTTTTGGGACGTTAGACCAGGATAGCCGGTGGACCATAGGTAGAGCATCCATACTATTAGGGGGTCCTTCCAAACATGACCAACCTTCCGGAACGTTGGCCCAGGACAGAAGGCGGACCATAGGTCGAGCATCCATACTGTTAGGGGGTTCCTCCAGACATGAAAGAGGACGAGGGTTTGAATAAGGGGCATGAAAATCATGGAATGTGGAGTAAGGGTTTGTTTGAATAGAATTAAACACTCTTGAGGTTACGCCATCGTGGGTAAAGCACACTGGATGGACGCATTGGTTTGATCATGGATCATTCCTTCTTTCAAACGGGGCCTCTCTGGCGAGGGGAGTTGTCGCTTGCCAATGTCATCTTGGGGCATCCTGAACTTGCTCAGGGTAGAGTTGCAGTTGCGCGGTTCCTAACGAGGGGTCATTCCATGGTCCAGACGATGGGGATGAACACGACTTTATGATTCCTGTGGGCTGGACCATAGGCAAAATTCCAGGGTGTCCCTAGGTATCCCATGAGGATGGGAATTAAGCCATACGTAGTTCTGGAATTACAGTTTAATGTCATGTAGGATGAGAAGAAGCCTGGTTGTGCCGGTACACATCTTACCAAAACTACTAAGCCCACATGAGTTGTGCTCGATGTTAGAAACAAGAAGTAATGGGGAACATTCCCGACACAGGAGGGAGAAGGATTAGGTGAAGGGAGGCTCGGTGAATACCGACCCAATGATGCTAACCCATCCATGTAGCGTACCTAAACGCGCAAAGAGATAGATCCGAGTATGTTGGAATTCCACTTGAACATGAGGAAGTGGAAATGTGTGAATCATGACACTCGAAATTTGGATCGCAATGACAGTGGTGTGACGATAGAGGATTAATGATGATTGTGATGGAAACACAGCATCCATATCGCGTTATCCTGGAATGGGGACAGACAAATGAGGGTCGATTGTTGACCACGTTCTAAACACGGGACCATGTCGCAAATGTTTTCAGAGATCCGAAGGGACGTTGGCCCAAAACGATTGGAGAGACCTTAAGCCCAGCTTCCATGGAGATCCCTTAAGACTAGAATCCATGTTGTCCGAGGGTCCTTTTGGATGTGGAGGAGGATGGGGATCCAAATGGCGAGCTCACAAAGCTTGGTCATGGAACGAGAGGAATGTCTCCTTGAAAATCTCACACTTCGGTCTTTTTGTCAAAATGCATCTAAATACGTTAATGGGACACATTAGATAGGGAGAGTTGAGTCCCTTCCCATAGTGAGATCTTAGTTTAGGGTCGTAGAATTCGGACCATGGGTGGGAGGAAACACAAGAGGCAGATGGTGGGGTAACTCAAATACCTGACGTGAATGGGAACCAGGTGTTTTGACCACCACGTGCTTCTTAGAAAATTTTAGGTCGAGGGACCAAAAACAAGATTTGATCTGGGCCTGAAGTAAAGTGCGAGGGCGTTCCTACGTACCCCATGAGGATGGGGATAAAGTTGAGTATAGTTCTTGAAGTGGTCATAGTTTAAGGTCTTAGAACTCAGACCACAAATGGGTAAGGAGAGTAGGGGACACAAGGTAAGGTGGTTATAAAACCCGACGATTAGGGCATTAGTCCTACTTGCCATGTGTTCTCTGGGGAAGTGCTCGAGTTGAGGGACCGAACAGGTAGTTAGGATGGGCCCACAAGGAAGTTCCTGGGTGCTCGTACGTATCTCATAAGGATGAGAATCATACCATACATAGTTCTAGAATATAAAATTTGCGTGCAGGTCTAGCCCTTTCACCAAGAGAAGAAATATTTGATAAATCTTGTATGTCCTTTAAGGTGAGTTGTTTTTTTGTTAAGAGACAGGCCTAGGGTAGCAAACCCTGGAATCTCCACAAGAGTCAAACCATAGTAGGCATTGACAAATGGCATGGCATATGACCAATACCAAACCAGACGTCCTCTATGATGAGGTCATCACAATGCAGTGCTCTTTTTCATCGTACGACCAGGACGATAATATCACAGTTTATGGTCATGTGGTAGGACCAAGAATGCATTTTAATGTCATGTAGTGCATCTGTAGTAGAGATGATACCATGTGGGGAATGGGTACGGTGCCATGGAACATGACCGACGTGGATGGGGATGTGATCCCACATCACACTGCACGCAATCCCATGATAGAAACCCTGGGTGAAGGGGACCAAATAGGGATGAGACCAAAAGGGGCATGAGGAACTAGCTCCCAGCTGAGATGGACTCGGAAATAGGACGTCCAGGTGACCGATCACAATCCACGAGGATGAGGATCGAGCCGCACATATCCCTTAATGAAGATATTAGTTTATGGTCTTAGAGTACAGACCGTGGGAGCCCCTAAGGACACCGTATTGCAACTTCGACCCTTTGACATGCATAGGTGCATTGAGGGATAGCGTCAAGAGTGTCGAGATTCTACTTGGACATGAAAAGTTGGTGAAAGATGTGAATTGTGTAACCAAAATTTCAGGCTTAATGGGGTTGGCGTGGCGATGGAGGATAACTATTAACCAAGGCGGGAAAATATTATCTATATCACGTTAACCTGAAGTGGGTACAACAAACGAGCATCGACCGCTGACCATATTCGCAACACGGGATTTGTATCAGTTTGGTGTCCAAAACCCTTGGGGGAATTGTCCTGTAATGGTAGGAGAGCCCTTATGTGTATAATCCATGCCATTCGGGGCCCGTAATGGTAGGAGAGCCCTTAGGCCTAACATCCATGCCACTCGGGGCTTCCTTCGGGTGTGAATGATGATGAAAGCCCAAATGAAGGGAAACACGAAGCTTGAAAAGTGGGTGGAAATGTAACACCCCAAGCTTCCACGATATGTTTCCCTTCGAATAATGCGATAGCGTGTGTTGTACGCAACCTCGAGTTCTAACACACACCACAACTAATTAAACTAGCCGTTGTGAATAGTAATACCTACTTTTTGAAATCATATATATTTTATATTTCAAAATGGACTTCATTTTTGGATTCGGAATATCGAATTTAGCCTAAGGTGAAATTTTGGTACTTTTCAGATAACTTTCATATTTTGATGAATAGTGAAAATTACTAAATTCTAATTAAAAACAACTTTATTAATCAAAATATTTAATAGTGATAAATTGTGAATTTGAGTGGTTTTAAAGTATATTTAGAATATATTTTTACCATTTAATATAATTTTGGTCATTGGACATAATTTTACAATTAAACCGAACATAAACAAGTGTCAATCTTTTGATAGTTATTACCTCTTAAAAACACGCTTTTTGTTTTGACAGCGGGAATTAATTTTAAATTAATTTCTGCCACTTCTGTGTTTTGAATTTAGAAAAATTGATTCCATATTTGGAATCAGGATGTCTAAATTGTGTAAATAGGTAACTTTTATTTTTAGACATTTTGAATAATTACTGTGGTAAATATTTTATTTACCATGGTTAAGGGTAAATCCGGTAAATAAGGGTTAAAAAATAATATTATAATAATACAAACTTACCCTAAAACGTGTCCTAACCTTATTGGTGGACACATACCCGACCATGAGCATCCTTGGGTCGATTTGGGGACCCCTTAGAGCCACTTGTATGTAGTAGGTACACATTATATTAATAAAGATAAAATAAAAATAAAAATGGCATAAGCTTACATCTTTTAGAAGAAGAATTTTTACATAGGGTTATACATGTTGGATTTTTGATTATAAATATTCATTATAAAGATAAAAAGATTTCTTACATAATGATAGTTTATTTATAATTTTTAGACATCAAATAATTTAAATTATTAATGACACAATAATGATGCAATGTTTACCTCATTAATAAATCATTTAAATAAATAAGATTATAATGATTAAAATATTATCTAAAACCTGCCCAATTCTTATTGGTTGATGTTATTTAGAATATGAGTCATCTTATCTTCGACCTCAATGATTTTTGTACCATTATAAACCGAATATAATTATATTATAAAGTAATACTTTCACTCTTTCCTAAAGATCCCCTCCTCTCCCTTATAAAAGGAGACCACTTCTACTCATTCCTCTCACCTCTCAAGCCACTTGGCTCGTCCAAACCCTTCCCAAATAAGCTCCCCACATACCTCTCCTCCTCCTTGAAGCTTCTCCTTAGGCAGAAAGAATTTCAAGAAGTCCTTTGGTTCCAACCAAAGTGAGTTACCTAAATTAAAGGTAACGATTTCTCTTAAAATATTTTCATTTATTTTGCTTCTCCGACCCCCAAAATCTTTTTATTTCCTTTATTTTGTAACAACACCAGTATCCAAAATATACTAGGATGTTGTTATAATAAGGATTCAAACTACACATACACACAACTCCATCTAATGGATGATGAACATAATGTTTCTGTGGATGGAAAACTAACGCCTCACGAAACGATGATTGTTCAAATACATCTTACCGCCTCTCATGGTGGCCATTATGATGGAACTGTAATTAAATATGATATTAATGATATATATTTTATATATAAGCTTCTGTAATTCCATTTTATTTCATACCATTATTCGTTTCATGTTGTATATACATACGATAATTTCATTTGAGGAAGTGCGGACTACCGCCCCCTTAAAATGATATGACTCATTCATAACACACATGGAACGTATAAAGGATGGTGTTAATGAACTTAAGTAACATATATAAAATATTATATTATACTGGAATAGTAATATACCTATGTATCATTTGGATTCGATTCTTTTAAAATAAAAATTAAATGGAAGTAGCGTTCGTGCGTACGTACGGACTACCGTCTCCACGAACGCGATGAGATTCATTCTCCATCGTATCCATTCAAGTCTTATTCTCATTTTAGGGTTAAAAATAATGTTAATATCATTATTATTATGAATAAGATATAATCTATCCATTACAAACATGTCTTACGTAACAAAACATTTAAGAAGAACGAGTCGATTATCACCCGAAACGACGATAATACTAAGATATTATTAATAAAGTAATGTTAAAAGATCATATATGATATCATATTAATGTATATGATTCTTGTATAATTTAATAACAATTATTTCACCATTATACATGAGGTTAACCTACCCCAACAAAGGAAAAGTACAAGGTAAGGGTTATTTCACAATCTCTTCATTATCCGAGGTTGTTTATACGTAATAATCTACTGGGATCTCTTTATCATCCACATCCATGTTTCTTCAAAATGTATTTCAAAACATTTTTAATATTTAAAAGAATATGGGTTAAAGTCATTTATACCCTTGTTTGACTTTTTATAAGAGGTTTATAAAGGAATCTTTCCGTCGTTTTCAAAACAAGGTCCATTTTAACCTTTTCGACAGAATTAAGATAAGAATGATTTTTTAACTAATACGGCGGGTGCGGTTATTTTCCACCGTTATAAAATTGTCAAAGCATCCCTTAAAAGCTTATAAGAATATTTTCAAGAAAATGTTTTATTTTATATGGCTCTTAAATGATTTCAAAAATATAAAGAGATATTTCTCTAAAAAGTGTTTTGATTTCATCTATGTCAACATCCTTTGACGGATTTTACGCTTATTTGAAGTTGATTTTTTATGATACAAAACTTCTATATTGTATTGAAGGTTTTGTGATATGTTTGACTGTGGATGTGCTATTTTTATACCATTCATAGTTTATGGTGAAATTATTGGCATTTCGTATGCTAGTTTTAATACAAATGTTTATGTTATGTTTAAACCTTTTCATATGGGAATGCATTGGACTTAGTAAGTGACGGGTGGAGCCCGCTATAGCTCCTCGATACATCGGTAGGTCTCATGAGACAAACTAGTGTCTTGGCACAAGGCCTTGGCAAAATCTTATTTGTAGTCTTGGCACGAGGCCTTGGCTATGTGGTTATGATAGTCTGGCATTATGCATTCCATCATTATGAAAGTGGTTATTGATTTTGCATGTGATTATTCGATTAGTAGAATATCCATGTGAATAAGTAAATGGCATTATTTCATTTTACTGTTGCCATACTATGTTGAAGTTCAAGTTTAAAAGGCTTTTTGTTTTAGTAATTCATTGCCTTAAATGTTTATGCTTATTTTTGAATGTTTCGCTATATTGTTATCCTTACTGGGCAGTTGAGCTCACCCCTTTTCTATGTTTTATTTTTCCCAGGATGTGAAGATGTAAGTTATGAATGACCTGCAGGGATATTATCAAGGGATTATAGTGTGGACTGTGGAAACATTATGTTGTTGTAGTAGTTTTTCATTTTATGATGTAATGTAAAACTTATGAATATATCTAGTGTTTCCAAGGCTACTAAACCAACCGGTCTTTCAAGATTTGATCTTTCTTGTGATCATACCAATGTTATGTAATAACGCACCGACTCTGGGTAATTGGGGTCGGGGCGTTACAGTTGGTATCAGAGGAAGTTTAGTACAAACCTTGGAAGCTAGATTTAGATAAACTCTGATTAGAGCACGTAGACCTAAGATGAACTTTGAGGATTAGTATAGAAGAACTTCCTAGAATTTTGGTATTGTAGAGATTTTGTGAGTTTTCCGAGCAATACATCCCTGTCTGGATACAAGCAGGTAGAGGCTGCTCTGGCACAGATGTACCTAGGGGTAAAACCCGAAAACACCGCTTTGAGCTAGACTCGAACGGGAACTGGTGCACGACAACGGGCCTTGCTTCACTCTTGGTTACGACACTCCCGGGGGATATGCTTAGGGTAACTCTCATTTTCTTTACAAATCATTTTGAAGGGATTATGAGTATATACTTCCTCAAAGAAAACATTTTTATGATTATGGATTATATCCATAAATAGTTCAATTTATGTTAAGTGTTTTATAAGTATGGGATTATGTATTTTGATTCATAAACTGATCTAGTTTATGCCATTGTTTAGAAATGGCGCCTAGTGTAAGAAATGGAAACCGTATCAATGCACGTACTCCATATAGGGATTGCCCTCCTTCTCAAGATAATTATAGTGGGGCTGGTGATGCAACTGGAGCTGATCAGCTAATCACCATACTGGGACAACTTACTCAGGTTATGAATAATAACCTTACCCGTATGGAGCACCCTGATCTGCAGCGTGGAGGATCAATGTTAGATCGATTCATGAGGCAACAACCACCAACGTTCAACGGTAGTACAAATCCCTTAGTAGCTGAGCAATGGATAAATTCCCTAGAGAAAATATTTCAGGCTTTGGGGAGCAGTGAAAGGGAAAAAGTTATCATGGCAGTTTACCGCCTCACTGGAGATGCTGATCAATGGTGGTCATTGATTCAAAACATGAAGGAAGATGATGAAGTATCAAATATGGAATAGAGGGAGTTCAAAGATCTGTTTTTAGAAAAATACTTTCCTCGTGGCCATCGAGCGGATATGGAAAGGCAATTTCTGAGTCTGAGACAAAAGGAGGATGAGAATGTCACAAAGTATGAGGCTAACTTTACAAGGTTAGCGAGGTATGCTGGAGATTATATTCGCAACCCAAGAAGTAAGATTGATCGTTTCTTTGATGGGTTAAAACCATTTCTCCGTCGAGCACTAGTCTCACAATCTTTTTCATCGTACGAAGACATTGTCTCATGTGCTATCAAGACCGAAAAGAAATTCTCTAAGTCTTATGACTTTAAAGCAAAGCAGAGAAGAAAGGACCTGCTGATCAATCTGGGAATGGAAATAAGGGGAAGAAGGGAAAGGTTGAATATCCATCTTGTGGTAAATGCGGGAAGAAACATCCTGGTACTTTCTTGAAGGGAATGGGAGTCTGTTACATGTGTGGTGAAAAAGGCCACCAAGCTCGTGATTGCAAGGGGAAGAAGGAAGCTACCAAAGTTTAGTGCTACAATTGCAGGGAGATGGGACATTATGCAAATACATGTCCTAAGCGTCAGGAGAACTTACCTCAGAAAAGGCCAAGGGATCAAGGCCAGGCTTATGCTATCACTACTGCTGAGGTAGAAGCTCCGAAAGGCGTGGTGGTAGGTAATTTAATGGTTTCCTCAAGTTTAGCAAATTCATTATTTGATTCTGGATCATCGCATTGCTTCATATCTTCCCAGTTTGCTAAGAAAATTAGATATTTCCAATTTGATTTAATAAGGGAGTTGTCAGTTAAAACTCCTAAGGGAAGTATCATTGCAACAAAGTTTTGTGAATCAGTCCCCATTAGAGCACATAAATTTTCTTTATCTGCTGATCTCATCGTCATACCTATGATTGATTTTGATATAATCCTCAGTATGGAATGGCTTTCGGACTATGATGCGAAGATTTATTGTAAGAAGAAAGAGGTTACGATTCTTGATGATAATGATAAGGAACACCTTATTTTTAGAGCAAAATCGTCACCACTTAATTCTTATTTAGATCCACCCCCAGTATCTCAACATAATTCAATTATTGGGGAGGAAGAGAATGAAATAACTGTTGGTGAGGAAAGGAATGTTCAAATAGAGGATGTACCTGTTGTGAAAGAATTTTTAGATGTATTTCCGGAAGATTTACCTGGACATCCTCCAGAACGAGAAGTTGAGTTTTCTATTGATTTGATTCCTGGATCAAGGCCTATATCGAAGACCCCTTATAGAATGGCCACTGTAGAATTAGTCGAACTAAAGAAACAACTAGAGGAATTGAGTAATAAGGGATTTATTCTCCCTAGTGTTTCTCTATGGGGAGCCCCTGTTCTTTTTGTTAAAAAGAAAGATGGATCTATGAGGTTATGTATCGACTACAGGGAGATCAATTCTATAACGATAAAGAACAAGTATCCCCTACCTCGTATTGATGATTTATTTGACCAAATGCATGGAGCTCAATACTTTTCAAAGATTGACCTTCGATCTGGATACCATCAGTTGTGTGTGAAGAAGGAAGACATTCCGAAGACAGCATTTCGAACCAGGTACGTGCATTACGAGTTTACCGTAATGCCATTTGGATTGACTAATGCACCATCTGTATTCATGGATATGATGAATAGAGTTTTCAAGGAGTATCTCGATGAATTTGTGGTGTTATTTATTGATGATATATTGGTATACTCCAAAACCTACGAAGATCATGAAAATAACTTGCGCATTATCTTGAAGACTCTGAGGAGGCACGAATTATATGGGAAGTTTAGCAAGTGTGAATTCTGGCTTCAGGAGATTTCTTTTCTTGGCCATATTGTCTCTAAAGATGGAATCTCTGTTGATCCTTCTAAGACCAAGGCAATCCAAGAATGGCCAGCACCTACGAGTATAACTGAGGTACGCAGTTTTATTGGTTTGGCAGGTTATTATCGACGTTTCTTCCAGAATTTTTCCCGATTGGCTAACCCATTAACGAAGCTCACACGTAAAGGGGTTAAATTTGTTTGGAAAAAAGAGTGTGAAGAATGTTTCGAAGAACTGAAGAGAATATTAGTCAATGATCCTATATTGACTCTACCATCGGGGAATGATGGGTTCGTTATTTATAGTGATGCATCAAAGAAAGGACTTGGTTGTGTCCTTATGCAGAATGATAGAGTTATTGCCTATGCATCACGACAGTTGAAAATTCATGAACAAAACTATCCTACTCATGATCTTGAGTTAGTAGCTGTGATATTTGCTTTGAAGATATGGAGGCACTACCTCTATGGTGAAAAATGTGAGATTTATACTGATCACAAGAGTTTGAAGTATATTTTCTCACAAAAAGAACTCAACATGAGGCAAAGGAGATGGCTTGAATTACTCAAGGATTATGATTGCACGATACACTACCACCCGGGGAAGGCAAACAAGGTGGAAGATGCTTTGAGTAGAAAAGACCATGGAGTTTTGAACAATATGAGAATTGAAAGGGATCCAATTTTCATGGATCTAGTGAAGATGGACATGGGAATAACCAGGGAAGGTGAAACATCAATGCTTTTTCAAATGGTTTCCAAACCATCTTTACTAGAAAGGATTAAGAGTTCTCAAACCAATGATGAAGAATTTCAGAAGAAGATTAAAGATGTGAATGATGGGAGATTGAGAGACTTTGTGTATGAAGATGGAATTTTGAAATTCGGGAAGAGACTTTGTGTTCCCGATTTACCTGATCTGAAAAGGGAATTGTTGGATGATTCTCATAGTTCCAATTTCTCTATACACCCTGGGAGCACCAAAATGTATAGAGATTTGAAGGAACATTTTTGGTGGGACAACATGAAGAGGGAGATTGCTGATTTTGTGTCAAGATGTATGGTTTGTCAACAAGTGAAAGCTGGAAGGCAACAGCCTGGAGGAGTCATGCAACCTCTTCCCATACAGGAGTGGAAATGGGACAATATTACGATGGACTTTGTCATGGGGCTACCAAATACTCCTAGAAGGAACGATGCAATATGGGTTATTGTTGATCGTCTTACCAAGTCAGCACATTTTCTTGCTATAAGAGAAGATCTACCCATGGAACGTCTAGCAAGACTATACATTAATGAAGTTGTGAGACTTCATGGAGTACCCCTATCGATTGTTTCTGATCGTGATCCCCGTTTTACTTCATGATTCTGGAAAAGTCATCAGAAATCCCTGGATACTGAACTTTATTTGAGCACTGCTTACCACCCTCAGACAGACGGACAATCAGAATGGACTATTCAAACCTTAGAAGACATGTTGAGATCTTGCTCACTTGACTTTCAGGGTATGTGGGATCAATATTTACCTCTGGTAGAATTTTCCTATAACAATAGCTTCCATTCGAGTATTCAGATGGCACCATATGAAGTGTTATACGGAAAGAGATGTCGTACACAAACCTGTTGGGATGACGTCGGTGAAAGAAAACTTGTAGGCCCAGAACTGGTGGAGGAAATGGTGGAAAAGGTGAAAGTAATCCAAAATCACATCACAACATCTCAATGTAGGTAGAAGAGCTATGACGATAATCGAAGGAAGGATTTGGAATTTCAAGTCGGTGATCATGTTTTCCTGAAGGTATCTCCGTGGAAGGGAGTCATACGTTTTGGTAAGAAAGGTAAATTGAGTCCCAGGTACATCGGACCTTTCGAAATTCTAGAACGAATTGGGGTTGTAGCTTACCGATTGGCAATGCTGCCAAGTCTCTCCAAAGTTCACGATGTGTTCCATGTATCTCTGTTGAGAAAATACATGCCTAACCCAACGCATGTACTCACCTATGAAGAATTATAACTGGAACCCGATCTGTCTTATTGCGAAGAGCCCGTCAAGATTCTTGATACGAGAGAACAAGTGCTGAGAAACCGGACGACGTGTCTGGTAAAAGTTCTGTGGAGAAACCATAAGATGGAAGAGGCAACGTGGGAACCCGAGGAACTTATGATGAAGAACCACCCGAGTCTTTTTATGCAGTAATACCCTAGAAATTGCGAGGACGCAATTATATGAAGGAGGGGAGAATATAACACCCCAAGTTTCCACGATATGTTTCCCTTCGAAAAATGCGATAGCGTGTGTTGTACGCAACCTCGAGTTCTAACACACACCACAACTAATTAAACTAGCCGTTGTGAATAGTAATACCTAATTTTTGAAATCATATATATTTTATATTTCAAAATGGACTTCATTTTTGGATTCGGAATATCGAATTTAGCCTAAGGTGAAATTTTGGTACTTTTCGGATAACTTTCATATTTTGATGAATAGTGAAAATTACTAAATTTTAATTAAAAACAACTTTTTTAATAAAAATAATTAATAGTGATAAATTGTGAATTTGAGTGGTTTTAAAGTATATTTAGAATATATTTTTACCATTTAATATAATTTTGGTCATTGGACATAATTTTACAATTAAACCGAACATAAACAAGTGTCAATCTTTTGATAGTTATTTCCTCATAAAAACACGTTTTTTGTTTTGACAGCGGGAATTAATTTTAAATTAATTTCTTCCACTTCTGTGTTTTGAATTTAGAAAAATGGATTCCATATTTGGAATCAGGATGTCCAAATTGTGTAAATAGGTAACTTTTATTTTTAGACATTTTGAATAATTACTGTGGTAAATATTTTATTTACCATGGTTAAGGGTAAATCCGGTAATTAAGGGTTAAAAAATAATATTATAATAATACAAACTTACCCTAAAACGTGTCCTAACGTTATTGGTGGACACATACCCGACCATGAGCATCCTTGGGTCGATTTGGGTACCCCTTAGATTCACTTGTATGTGGTAGGGACACATTATATTAATAAAGTTAAAATAAAAATAAAAATGGCATAAGCTTAAATCTTTTAGAAGAACAATTTTTACATAGGGTTATACATGTTGGATATTTGATTATAAATATTCATTAGAAAGATAAAACGATTTCCTACATAATGATATTTTATTTATAATTTTTAGACATCAAATAATTTAAATTATTAATGACACAATAATGATGCAATGTTTACCTCATTAATAAATCATTTAAATAAATAAGATTATAATGATTAAAATATTATCTAAAATCTGTCCAATTCTTATTGGTTGATGTTATTTAGAATATGAGTCATCTTATATTCGACCTCAATGATTTTTGGACCATTATAAACCGAATATAATTATATTATAAAGTAATACTTTCACTCTTTCCTAAAGAGCCCCTCCTCTCCCTTATAAAAGGAGACCACTTCTACTCATTCCACACACCTCTCAAGCCACTTGGCTCGTCCAAACCCTGCCCAAATAAGCTCCCCACATCCCTCTCCTCCTCCTTGAAGCTTCCCCTTAGGCATAAAGCATTTCAAGAAGTCCTTTGGTTCCAACCAAAGTGAGTTACCTAAATTAAAGGTAACGATTTCTCTTAAATTATTTTCATTTATTTTGCTTCTCCAACCCCCAAAATCTTTTTATTTACTTTATTTTGTAACAACACCAGTATCCAAAATATACTAGGATGTTGTTATAATAAGGATTCAAACTACACATACACACAACTCCATCTAATGGATGATGAACATAATGTTTCTGTGGATGGAAAACTAATGCCTCACGAAACGATGATTGTTCAAATACATCTTACCGCCTCTCATGGTGGCCATTATGATGGCACTGTAATTAAATATGATACTAATTATATATATTTTATATATAGGCTTCTGTAATTCCATTTTATTTCATACCATTATTCGTTTCATGTCGTATATACATACGATAATTTCATTTGAGGAAGTGCGGACTACCGCCCCTTTAAAATGATATGACTCTTTCATACCACACATGGAACGTATAAAGGATGGTGTTAATGAACTTAAGTAACATATATAAAATATTATATTATACTGGAATAGTAATATACCTATGTATCATTTGGATTCGATTCTTTTAAAATAAAAATTGAATGGAAGTAGCGTTCGTGCGTACGTACGGACTACCGTCTCCACGAACGCGATGAGATTCATTCTCCATCGTATCCATTCAAGTCTTATTCTCATTTTAGGGTTAAAAAAAATGTTAATATCATTCTTATTATGAATAAGATATAATCTATCCATTAAAAACATGTCTTACGTAACCAAACATTTAAGAAGAACGAGTCGATTATCACCCGAAACGACGATAATACTAAGATATTATTAATAAAGCAATGTTAAAAGATCATATATGATATCATATTAATGTATATGATTCTTGTATAATTTAATAACAATTATTTCACCATTATACAGGAGGTTAACCTACCCCAACAAAGTAAAAGTACAAGGTAAGGGTTATTTCACAATCTCTTCATTATCCGAGGTTGTTTATACGTAATAATCTACTGGGATCTCTTTATCATCCACATCCATGTTTCTTCAAAATGTATTTCAAAACATTTTTAATATTTAAAAGAATATGGGTTAAAGTCATTTATACCATTGTTTTACTTTTTATAAGAGGTTTATAAAGGAATCTTTCCTTCGTTTTCAAAACAAGGTCCTTTTTAACCTTTTCGACAGAATTAAGATAAGAATGTTTTTTTAACTTATACGACGGGTGCGGTTATTTTCCGCCGTTATAAAATCGTCAAAGCTTCCCTTACAAGATTATAAGAATATTTTCAATAAAATGTTTTATTTTATATGGCTCTTAAATGATTTCAAAAATAGAAAGATATATTTCTCTAAAAAGTGTTTTGATTTCATCTATGTCAACATCCTTTGACGGATTTTATGCTTATTTGAAGTTGATTTATTATGATAAAAAACTTCTATATTGTATTGAAGGTTTTGTGATATGTTTGACTGTGGATGTGCTATTTTTATACCATTCATAGTTTATGGTGAAATTATTGACATTTCGTATGCTAGTTTTAATACGAATGTTTATGTTATGTTTAAACCTTTTCATATGGGAATGCATTGGACTTAGTAAGTGACGGGTGGATCCCGCTATAGCTCCTCGATGCATCCGTAGGTCTCATGAGACAAACTAGTGTCTTGGCACAAGGCTTTGGCAAAATCGTATTTGTAGTCTTGGCACGAGGCCTTGGCTATGTGGTTATGATAGTCTGGCATTATGCATTCCATCATTATGAAAGTGGTTATTGATTTTGCATGTGATTATTCGATTAGTATAATATCCATGTGAATAAGTAAATGACATTATTTCATTTTACTGTTGCCATACTATGTTGAAGTTCAAGTTTAAAAGGCTTTTTGTTTTAGTAATTCATTGCCTTAAATGTTTATGCTTATTTTTGAATGTTCCGCTATATTGTTATCCTTACTGGGCATTTGAGCTCACCCCTTTTCTATGTTTTATTTTTCCCAGGATGTGAAGATGTAAGTTATGAATGACCTGCAGGGATATTATGAGGGGATTATAGTGTGGACTGTGGAAACATTATGTTGTTGTAGTAGTTTTTCATTTTATGATGTAATGTAAAACTTATTAATATATCTAGTGTTTCCAAGGCTACTAAACCAATCGGTCTTTTGAGATTTTATCTTTCTTGTGATCATGCCAATGTTATGTAATAACGCACCGACTCTGGGTAACTGGGGTCGGGGCGTTACAGGAAACATGTCCGAGTAGTGTCTGATGCTCTAGGTAATAAACCAGAGTACCCTTAGGCACATTAGTGGACCTCCAAAAAGGGTCAACGAAGTGGCTTGGAAGAGGTAGGCCAAGGGGCCATGGTGGGATGGATATTTCCAAGAGATGGGGCTGGACCCGATGTTTAGACATTCGGGTGGTCCCATAAGGATGGGAATCAAGCCACATGTAGTTCTTGAAGATACCTGGGGGGTAGGATACCTTAACGAGGATGTGTATGATGTAGAAAGTAACCCGACGTGAATGAGGACATAATCCCACACCACACCGCACAGTCCCGTAAGAGTGAACATGTGCCAAGGGCTCAGAAAGGCCAAGGGGCCTGAGGCTAGGCCTCGGTCAGGAAGGCCTGGCCAGCTCGCAGTTTAACATCTTGCAGTGAGGATGAGCAGGGGTAGGATACATCCAAAAAAGGGAGGTGTATGACACATTGAATAAACTGACGTGAATGAGGACGTAATCCCACACCACACCATACACTCCCATGAGAGGGAACCTGGTCCAGAGGCCCGAAAAGGCCAAGGGGTCTTGGTCAGGAAGGCCTGAACAACTTGTTGTTTATCATCATGTAGTGAGGATGGGGGATAGGAAAAGGTGTTTAATCAAGGGGTGTGTACGGCACGGTATGTAACCTGACATTAATGAGGACGTAATCCCACACCACATCGCACAATCCTATAATAGAGGACCCGGGCCAGGGGCACGAAAAGGCCAAAGGGCCTGAGGGTTAGCATCACCCAGAGGAAGTTCATCGCTTGGAGATACAACGGGGTGTAATGAGCCACTGCACTCAATTATTGGGACATCATGGTGTGGAACTCCTGATCTAGGACAACTGTTGACCATATTTGAGACATAGTGTCAGGAGAAACAAATGATCCTCGACCGCTGAACATATTCGAAGCGCGGGATTTGTATCAATTTTTTGCTCGACATCCTCGAGGGAGTTGGGCCGAGGTGGTAAGGGAGAGACCTTAGGCCTAGAATTCATACCATTCAGGGGCCCTTCCGGATGGGGAAGGTGACAGAATCCCAGTCAAGGAGCGGGTGAAGTATATCTATACCCATCTCTCCATGAGGAGAATGTCTCCAAGGAGCGGTATGTACAGTCGGATCAATGTTAGATCGATGTGTATTGGGGAAAAAATGTACCCTCGCCATGCATCTTAACCAGGGGGCAAGATTCTGGTGTTTGGGATGGGCCAACAGATGAAATGTCTGGGCGTTCCTATGTATCAAATAAAGTTGGGAATCAGGCCATACGCAGTTCTTGAAGTCCATGAAGTTTAGAGTTGTTTGGTGAAGACGTGGGAGGATAGTAGAATAGGAGTGGCCACATAGCTATCATGCGAGGATACTCCAAGATAACTATACCCAGGGGGATAGTTGAAAGATAAGAGTTTGGGGCTAGGCTCGAAACGAAGCGTCTGAGTGTTACTACATATTCCATGAGGCTAGGAATCAAGGAATACGTAGTTCTAGAAACATAGTTTAACGTCATGTAGGATGATGAAGCGCATCTCATATAGGGATGCATATGGTGTGGTGAGTAACCCAACGTGAATGACGACATAATCTCATACCACACCATACAATCCCACTAGAGAGCCTGTATCGGGGACGACCATGGGGCCTGAGGCTGGGCCTCGGTCAGTAAAGCCTGACCAGCTCGCTGTTTATCGTCTTGCTATAAGGATGAGGGACGGGGGCCCGGAAAGGATAGGGGGCCTGAGAAGGCCATGGTCCTCGGTCAAGAAGGCCTGACCAGCTTTCAGTTTATCATCATGTAGTAAGGACAAGGGAGATCTTAGTTTAGGGTCATAGAGCTCAGACCATTTTGCATTTTATTGTTATGTGGGACGATAATGGGTAGTTTAACATCATGACAGATGATGATGTCGTTTAACGTCATGCATGATGATGTTGCAGTTTAAAGTCATGTAGGACCGTTCGTTTTAAAGTGATGTAGGACCACACAGTTTAAGGTCATGCGGGACCAGAGTGCAATTTAGGGTCATGCGGGACCGTCCAGTTTAACGTCATGTAGGACCACATAGTTTAAGGTCCTGCAGGACTAGGGTGCAGTTTAGGTTCATGCGGGGCCGTCTTGTTTAAGGTCCTGTAGAACCACAAATTTTAAGGTCGTGCGGGACTAGGGTGCATTTTAGGGTCTTGCGGGACCCTAGGCTTAGGAAAAGTAGTTCTTGAGGAACTTGGCGTTGGTGGGAGGAGTTATGCGCTCACTATCCATGGTCACCAAAGAGTATGCTCCATTGGAGTAGACTTTATGAACGATGTAATGTCATTCCCACTCGGGCTCCAACTTGGGTGGTTTCCTGCCAGGGATCATTGGTGCTCGAAGGGCCAATACCAGGTTGCATTGCTGAAAAGAGCGAAGGTGAACTTTCTTGTTGAAGGCTCTGGATATCTTGTTCTGATTCCTTTCCAAATTGTGCAGGGCACAGAGCCTATTCTTGTCGAGTGATTCAAACTCAGATATATGGATTTTGGCCACCTTATCCAGTGCCTACTGGTCATAAACTGTAGTGTGTAACGATGGTAGCTGGATCTCGATGGGCAGGACGACCTTAGCCCCATACACTAGGGAATATGGAGTCTCCTGGGTGGAATTGCGAGTCGTCGTCCGATATGCCCAGAGGGCATTGGGGAGCTTTTCCAACCAAATTTTCTTGTTCTGACCAACCATTTTCTGAAAAATGTTGGAAAGGGTTTTGTTGAATGCCTCTATCTGTCCATTTTCCTATGTGTGATAGCGGGAGTTATGGTGTGAACGGATATTGTACTTGGCGTACAATTTCTTCAGCTCGGCAGCTCAGAAGTTGGTGTTGTTATCGGTGAGGACAGCGCGAGGGACTCTAAACTGGTGGATGATGTTGGAGCTCATGAAGTCAATGATAGAATGGGTCTTGACCTCTTTGAGTGGAACTTCCTCTGCCCACTTGGAGAAGAAATCTGTAGCAGTCATAATGAACCAACATTCGCGAGCTGTCGCAGGTGGATATGGTCCCGCTACATCTATTCCCCACACCGCAAATAGCCAAGAGTACTTGGTGGAGTGGAGAAGTTCTGGTGGACGATGAAGGAAGTTATCATGGACTTGTCACGTGTGGCATCTCTTGGAAAACTCAATATAATCATGGATCCTATAGGGCCATAAGTACCCCAGTCTCTGGATCTGGTGGGATAACTTTGGCGTAGCCTGGTGGGCACCGCAGGCACTGGCATGAACCTCTTGCATGACCTGAGAAATCTCAAATCCTTTAATGAAACGGAGGAGAACACCATCGAAGGCCCTCTTATAGAGGATCCTCTCAAGACTGGGACCACTCTAGAGGGTAAACTACAGTGCGCGACATCGGATTCGCTCACGCTCGGCCTGATCATCCGGGAGGCAAACATTTTGCAGATACTTGAAAAAAGGTTCCCTCTAGTCGGGAGTGGCCTCAAACACTGCATCTAAAGAACCTGAGGCTCCTGGTGTGGAGGATCTGGCGGTAAGATGACTTACCCACAGGATGTCGTCATCCTCTGGGGTGGCGGGGAAGATGACTCTCTGGTGTGCCACATGTATAATCATACCATCCTGATAGGGTTCTGCAAGTAATGCAGCTAGGCCGGCCAAAGCATCAGCTCGACCATTCTGTGACCGAGGGACATAGGTAACCTCTGGTCAAGAAGGGAACTGGGCCATTAGATGGAGGGTGCACTCCAATAATGGCACGATCTCTGGCTTCCTGACAACATAGTCACTATTGACTTGCTTGATGACTAACTCAAAATCCCCTTTCACATGTAAATGGGGTACATCGATCTCAAGGTCCAGCTCGAGGCCAATGATGAGAGCCTGATACTCTACTTCATTGTTGGTGCATCCTTCTGACAACAGGAATGAGTATAGCAGAACAGCTTGTGTTGAGGTAATGAAGATGATAACCAGGCCCACTCTATTGAGCCTCCTACCGGTGGGACTCCAGGAGGCACCGTTGAAATACATTTTCCAACATGGGATGACATGATCGACTGAGAGGATTTCCTCATCAGGAAAATACAGGTCCAGGGATTGATCCACGGAGGTTGGATGGGCAGCTAAGAAGTCTGCCAATGCCTTCCCCTTGATAGTCTTTTGGGGTAAAACCTGATGTCGAACTGCTGGAGGATCACCGCCCACTGCGCGAGTTGTCCAGTCAGCATGGGGCAGTTCAGAATTTACTTCAGTGGGTCTACCTGAGAGACCAACTGTACCTTGTGGTGCTGCAGGTAATGTCACAACTTCTGTATAGAAAATATGAGTGCAAGGCAGCTCTTCTCGAAAGGGGATTATCTGGTCTCCTTATCGAGGAGCATACAGCTGGGGTAATAGAGGTTGTTCTCTGTCCCCTCATTATTCTTCTGGGTGAGTAGGACACCGAGATATCATTCCAGAGTGGTCACATAAAGGTCCAACAGCATTTTGGGGGCAGGTGGCATCAAGACCGGAGGCTGGAGCATATACTGCTTGATTTCCTCAAATGCGGCCTGACACTCTCCATCTCATTCATAGGCGGAGCATTTATTCATGATCCAGGAAAAGGGTATACACTTTCCAGCCAAATTCGTAATGAACTGGCGTATATAGGCTAAATGGCCTTGAAGACCTCGAAGGTCCCAAATATTACATGGGGGAGGCATTTGGCTGATGACATTGATCTTCTCTGGGTCAATCTGGATGCCTCGGTATCTAACAACAAAGGTGAGAAACTTCCTGGAGGTGACCAGAAAGGCACACTTCAACGAGTTTATCATCAGATGGTGGGAGTGGAGGAAAACGAACACTTTTTCAAGGTCCTCGAGGTGGTCCTAGCGCAGGCGGGATTTGACCACTAGATCGTCCACATAGAATTCCACCAATGTTCCCAGGATCAGCTTGAATATGCGATTCATGGCCTGTTGATAGGTGGAACCTTCATTTTTTAGGCCGAAGGGCATAACCTGGTAATAGAAATTACCTTGAGGGGCCCTGAAAGAGGTAGAATCCTCATCTTCGGGGGCCGTCAGGATCTGGTTTTACCCAGAATATTCATCCATGAAGGAGAGGGATTGGAACCCGGTCATGGCATCAATCAACAACTCTCTCACTGGGAGGGGAAAATCATCCTTCGGACAGTGGAGGTTGAGATCACGGAAGCCGATACAGACTCTGATCTGCCCGTTCTTCTTCTTGACTATCACAATTTGGGCTAGCCACTTAGGGTACTGGACTTCCATGATGAAGTTGGATTTGATAAGGTTATCAAATTCGTCCTTAACCATGGCACTGTGAGAAGGGTACATCTTTATGGGAGGCTACTTGAACCCACGATGGTTTGCTGGGAGACCAAGATGATGGAAGGATACTTGAGGATCTAATCCTGGCATCTCGTCGTAACTCCAAACGAACACATCACGATGCTGTCTGAGGAATTCAACATACCATTGATGCTCCTCAAGGGGCATGGTGGCACTGACCAATGTGGGTCTCGGGTCCGCCTTGCTTCCAAGGTTCACCTGTACCAGTTAAATCGATCATGGTAGAGATTCCTTCTTCAATGGAGGGGGGAGCGTCCTCTAGATCCTCTTCTCCACTTGTGGAGGGATCTTCTGTAGGGGGAATCGCTTCTGGGCCACCAGAATCTGATGGGAGGCTGGTACCGGCTTGGGCGGTGGTGGTCATTACATCAGGATATTCATGTGATGTTGAGACCATGGCAATAAAGGCAGTTAATCCAATTCCATCTGGCCTTCGGCCCAAAGGGCCACGCTTGATGATATCAAAGAAGAAGTGGCACGTCGGATTGAGCCGGTAAATTCAAGCCCTGAGGAATAGAAATGTATGACGTACCTCCATTTCCATGGGGCGGACATCCCGATACCGTACGGGGGTTGGAGGTTCTGGGATCAACCTGAGCCTGGTTGGTGTAGGAGTACGAGGTGATTTTTCTCCATCACTTGGAATTGAGAATATGCCTTCCTCTCGTACCCGAAACAACAAAACACTGCCCCATTTCAGGGGTTGTGGCCTCCAGTAGATGGATTGGGAAGACATAGGCATCATCCAGACCTGCACAGGGATCAGTAGTTATCGCGGCAGACTGAACCCCACTTTCCAGAATCTTCTTATCCTTGATCTTGTAGTAGTAAGTGTCCAGATAACAGGATTTTCCAGAGGAAAAAAGAGATTCATCTCCTTGGAGCATGCCTACTCGACCATTGAGGAAGTATTTGAGGCATTGGTGATACGATGAAGGGACCACTGCATGCAGGTGGAGCCCTGGCCTGCCCATCAATGTGTTGTATATAGTGTCTTTGGAGACAACCATGAATTCAGTGCTGGTGATTAGGCCACCGTACTGGGTCTTCAAGTGGATCTTGCCGACCAGGGTTTGTTCGGTCCTGTCGTATCCTTGTATTATGAGGTCAGAGGGAGTTATATCATCCTCAGACAACCGCAGCTTCTATAATGTCCGAGTCAGGATTAGGTTAATCCCAGAACCCATGTTAACTAGACAGCGGCAGACTTCCATGCCATTGAATTTCCCATTGATTTACAACGGGTGAAAGTGCCCCTGTATGGGAGGTTCTTCGTCTTCGTCGGAGAATGAGATAACTACATGTCATTAAAAATTCTCAATTTCCTCAGTGTGGAAGGCTTCTGCAGCTGCTACCTCCATCTCAAACTAGAGGGGGCTCCTTAGGGCCTTGACAAGCGCCTCATGCATGTCTGATGACAGGAAAAGAGCCTCAAGAATATAAAGCCTTGCTGGGATGCCAGTGATGTGGTTGAAGACATCATACTTCTATACCAAGCGCAAGATTCTATTTATAGGAGGCCTCTCTACAATAAATGGCACGACGGGCCCTGTCGGCTGGACCGACAGCTGGCTGGTGCTAGGCACGTCCTATTGCTCACTAGTCGAGGCATTAAGAGCAGCTTCCAGATGAGGACCGGACAACTGAGATTGGCATGTAGTAGGGAGAGACTTGTCGCAGTACATATAAGGTAACTCTTCCTGATCCAGTAGCACAAAGGGCGGTGGAGGTAGACCCGAGGACAGCAGATGAAGAGGTTTCACATGCTGAGTTCTGCATTGGGCCTGCTGCCTGGTCTCTGTGGCATGCACGTCCTGGTGGAAAGTTTTAGCTGACGTTCCTTGATGACCCATATGTTCGCGGTTCCGCCAATGTTGGCTTTGGCTGGGTATGTTTGGTAGGTTCACCTGGCGTTCCCCTTCGTTGGGAGTCTTATAGGGGTTAGTCAACTCGATGGTGTTAACCGAAGCGTACCCTTGACTGTCGCTTGATAGATCATCCACCACTGGGTGGACTCTAGGAGGGATCCCCATCTCAGGGGGCATGAAGTCACTGAGAGTGTGGGATGACGATGGCATTGGTGGATCATGCTGCTTCTTCTTGCGCCGTCAATGCTTGCTCTTCTGGGAGGAGGTTGGATGAGATGATGAAACAAAGGCACTACTTGTAGGTTCTGAAGGCTCCAGGTGATTTAGTCATGCTCGAATAATACCATGGGCGCGGGCGACAGTCTTATGAGCCATCCAGTCATCTTACTTATAGGATCCCCAACTAGGAACCTACTGCCACTCGCCTTCGTCATCGCTACCGCTTTCTGACTTCACAAAGACGCCCACCACTTGTTCCAGGACTGCGCCCAACATGACAACGTTTTTATCGACCTAGTCTTGGTTCCATTCCTTAAACACATAGAACTTCTTGAGGGTGTGCCCCGGAATCTGATGATAGGGGCAGTATTTGGGGCGATCAATGAGATTCGCCTCTACCGGCCTTCTGCACTCAGTTAGGCGTACAATCCCCTACTCTAGGGCACTACAGAAGTAATCGGGGACCTGATACAAATGGAATGAGTAAGTCTGGTGTCTTTTCTACGGATAGGGGGCTTTGAGAGCCTGGCCCTGATGAGGGGCCAGAGGGGAATGCCGAGGAGGCAGAGCCTGATTGTCCCGCCTAGGCGGTGGTGGCGCGTTGCACGGGGGAACCTTCCGATTCTGAGGCAGTCGCTGCTGAGTGGGAGGTTGTTCCTGAGGTGGAGGGCCTCTACAAGGTTGCGGATCCAAGGCTACCAGCATCAATTCTAGCTGCATGGGGTCCTCTATTTGGGCCACCGCAGCAGGCTCGTCTTTGGAAGCCCTCCTTGCTGGGATCACAGGGGGTAGCAGACGCGCTTGACTAGCCTGTTGAAGAGTTTACTAAAGGTGTTGGGCCTTATCTTAGAGGTCTCTGAACCCTCCATTGTAGTTCTGAGTGATGAGGGAAGAAACCAGTTCTGTTTTGACATTCCCTATGCACATCGTCAGTAATTGCTCCTGAGTCAGTGGCATATCGAGGGAATATGTTAGCTCCTTCCACTGAGGGATGAAGTCTACGAATTGCTCATTGGGCATTTGTTTTCACCTGAAAAGGTCTAAGATGTTGTTCTTTCTTGTGGTGGAGTTGAAATGGTATAGAAATTTCCGGCGAGGATCCTCCCAGCCAGTCACTGATCCAATGGGGAGCTGGCTATACCAGAAAAACGCAGGACCTTCCAATGTCTGCACAAAACATCGGAGCTTGGCGGCCTCTTGTTGTGATGGAGTTCCCAACATGGGGCCATATCTGGAGGAAAAGTGGGCCAGGTGTTTCAGGGGGTCCCCTGTCCCATTAAAAGGTGAGAAAATCTGATTTCCAAAACCCGGGGGTGCAGGCATATCATCCACCCACGCTGGATACGACTTTCCATCTGGTGGGACTGCCACCTGCCGTGTTTCCAACACCTCAAGTCGGGTGATGAGTGCCGCCATTAGGTCGTCTGAGCGGGGGTCCCTATCTTGACAGGGATCCCTAACCACAAGTGTGCTGCTGGGCTCTTCGACATCGTAGGTGTGATCAACGGTTCATGGATTGACGGGTGGAGCGGCTTGAGGGGCGGCTGGAGGAACTCGTGTCGGATTCCTCGGATTGCCACGCCGTTCATGAGGGTTTGGTGAGACGTATCGCTCCCTCTTGCCATGAGTTCCAGCTTCAACCCTGTGTATGGGGGCAGTATGATTATGTTTTCTTGGAGGCCCCTCGCTGAGGGGAAGTTGTTCCTACCCCTACTGCCTCGGCCTAGGATTGCCATAGGCGGGTCGTCGCTCTATAGAGCGTTGGTCCAGGAGTTCGTTGACCAGCCTCTTCTGCTCAGTGAGCTGCTGACGCAATGCGGCCTTCTCAGAATCTTCCTCTGTCTTTTTCATTAAGGCAGAAGGGTCAGAGTTCTTGACGGCTCCGACATGCTCTTTACCCTTACTGGCATTCTGATTGAGCACCAGTGACGCAGTGGGCGCAGGGAGACCTAGGAGGTTCCTCTGTTGGAGACTAATCCTCCATGATGGGTCCAAAAATTGTGTCACATCCTCAGGGGGTAAGTCGCCATCTAGAAATTCCAACTCGTCCTCCTTGTCCATGGCATCGGCCATATGGACTGTGGCCCTTCCCGAGGGCACATCTTCAATATTGCATATCATGACGGGTTGCCTTCGAATAGGGATAAAGAGGAGGGCAGTATACTTCCCCCATACATGGACTTGCATGTGGGGGGTAGCCTCCCAAATAATTTTGTGGAGTACCCTGAAACACAGAACGCATTTTTGTTGGAGGGTCCTTTGATGACCTGGTGACTCAGGGCGTTGGGCCACGGGTAGTGCGGCCAAATCGACCAGATGGCGTTGCTCGCTGGTATCCTCGAAGTGCACTTGGCTCCTAGGGTACAACACCCAATGATAGAGAAGACAAAAGTGAGTCGCCCATAGGGTCTTCCGGACGCACTCGAATTCCTATGGGGTGAGAGATTATGGCGCACATAAGTTCAATGTTGTCACCGGCCAGAACTTCTCCCAGAAGTGATTCGCGCGCATGAATGTTCCAGAAGCTCCTGGGCCCGGATTCATGGTCTAGACCCATATTTCCCCACTCTTCAACATGAGTCGGCTGAGGAACCAGTAGCGGTACTGAGGTGGACCACTGAGACGGTAGGCTAGGCGGCGGTGAATACGGAGAATGAGCCGACTAGCCACCGAATTTCGGGCCATCCTCCGAGGAGTGCGGCGATCATACCACCATGTCACGATACGAAAGGAAGACAGCCACAGCTTCTGGTGCAGGGATCATGGTTACCAGAACTAGGTCACGCTATTGCTCAACTGTCATTGCTCCCCAAAATATCTCTTTGTGATCTCTGGTTGAGGTAGAGGGCCCTTTTGGTGATGACGGCGATGAATGCACAGTCGGAACCTATGGGGCTCCTAGAACTTCCTCCCCCTAGATGTACCTACGAAGAGAGGTGAGAATCTGACGAAATTCTCACTCTGGAAGGATGAGGCTGATATGCCTTGTCCCTACCCCGGTCCTTGACATAGGGTACCGAGGGGAGGGTTCCACCGCATAGTCATGCTCTGCTTCGGAATCTGAGAAACAGACCGGTTTAATCTCAGTCTGAAGCCTTTAGGAGTTCTTCTTACAACTGAAGCGACCCACCTTCCTACCACAAGATGGCTCTTCAGGGAAGGGACAACTCTTAGCACGAGAAGGCCCTTTGGTCATACTAGTGTTGGGGTGGGGAGGACTTCCGCCTGAGTGGGCCGGGGTGCAAGGAGCACCGGGGAAGATGTCAAAGGGTACATGGTGAGGACCTCTGTGCAGGATGCTACTTTGGGTGGGACCCCTACTGGACTTGACGGGAGCATGGGTAGGACCTCCATGCCTGGTTCCCTTAATAACGTCAGTGTGGGGCATGTCCCTGTACTGATCGGACCGAACACGGGTAGGACCTCCGTGTTGGGTGTCGGTGAAATAAAGTTTATCTGCACCCTTCTGGTTTATAGGACGAATAAGAACATTGTCGTCTACTCCTAGGACATGAGGAGGGTCCTCCGATAAGAGAGTGACTGGATGTGCAATGCCCCTGCCCCGGTGGTCTATGGCAGAGGGGACGGCTCCGTCTCCAGTGTAATGAGTACGGGAGAGGCTCCCATATGAGGTGTTGCTACTATGGGTAAGTCTCTCATTCGGGATGAAGGTGGAACATGGAATATCTCTGATCTGGGCCTGGTAGCAGGAAAGGCACGCATCCTCTATGGTGGTTGCACAGGGAGGGCCCCCATATTGGGTGGCATTATTGCGGGTTAATCCGTAGCGGACACTGCATGTGCCTCCAACCAGGAGAGTCGACCCAGCCTACCCATGGGGTGGTTGGGGCCTCGATCTGAGTCAGGCATATAACTGCCCCTACTCAGCGTATCCAGGGAGTTAGTGATGCACGCCGACGGTGGCTCGGGCCACGGTAGCCACTGACGTTGATGCCCTCTGACGGGTGTCCTCCTCAGCATGCGCCTGACCCTGGCGTCGGGTCATCCGGGCCGGTACCGGCGGTGAAAGTAGATAGTCTACCTGCTCTTCAGCTCGGGGAGCCGGGCGGCGACGCTGGCACGGCCTGGTGGGGGTCCTCACTGGGAACCCCTAGGATGAAACTCTGATCAGGCTATCCCGAACATCCCCTACCTTAGTGGCATAGGGCATGGAGTCATCGAGGCATTAGAGGGATATACTCTCTAAATGATTGAAGGTTGGAGTGTGGAGGAGCGGCTCCCTACACGACCCTCGGGGGCGGTGTTGACGGTGAGGCGCAGACGCCTCTAAATCCACGGGGGCCATGTCCTTTGTAGGGATGACCCCTTCCTCCTCGTACATATGTACAAGGTCATTGATTACCCTTCATTGGATAATCTATGATGGGGAGAGGGGGCATGGGTGCCCAGTAGCCATGGCAGTCGAGGTCATCGTAGAAAAGGAAGAACTACGCGGGGTAGCTGAGTTGATATTGCCCCTGCCCCCACGTCGGTGGGCAGGAGGTGATCGAGTTTCGGATGCAGCAGCTAGTTTCCCAAAGGCAGGGAGATCAGCTCATTAGCATTGAAAGAAAAAGGAATCAGCACCCAGTTCCACAACGCCATTCCGTCTTCCATGGTCGGTAAGAGGGATCTGCACTGACAACATCATAGATCGAGATTCCCAACGTTTTGACTGCCCTAGCTTCATGTGAGTTTCATGTCAGGCCCACTATTTTCTTGGCAGGACTCAGCGCCAGATAGCTGGATCTGGTGACACATCAATATATTGATGCCTCGAGCCCTAATAATCTCTATATCGAGAAGAAGAGTTTCACGTCAGGTTCACCATTTCTGTTTTTGACGCTTTCACTAGGGTGCGCGCGTCTGTCCGCTTGGGCGCGACAGGCGTGGATTTTTGTTGCCCCGCATTCCCGCTTTCCAAAGGCAGGCGACATTCTCTCCTTATTCAGGGATGTTTTCTCCTTGATTCAAACGGGATGATGGGATTTTGGTTCTTCCTTCCATGGATTCCTCCTCGGAACTCATCACCAAGTTCAGGTCTCTCTCATAGATTTATTATGTTGTTCATGAAACTCTTCCCAGTTCCATGTTTCCATGGACACCTGTTAATTATGCTGCTTCCATCAGCACATTCCAAGGGGTCCGTCCAGGGCAGCAACCTTCAGTTGGGGGAGTAGTCACATTGAGACATCACTGTCATATCTAGACACTAGGGAATTGATGTTTCTGGCTATTGTCCCTTATTATTGGGCTTCTCAAGGGCGCGGAATCCTAAGGAATCCCACATCGAGCACGGGGAATCTTATTCCATAGGCATGTATCTGAGGATTTCCTCAGCTTCCCATGTTTAACATAGGGTATTCCATAAGTTTAACATCCAATGGAGATGGATCGGGCTGATCAGAACACTGGCTAGAGTGGATCAGGTTGAAGAACTCCCCTTGAGGGATCACCGATATTAGGGCCAACACAAGGGTGACTTCCCTAAAACTTTGGGGGAAATGAGGTGGCATGATCCCACCAGGATGTGGCAGCCCAGATAAGAATCAGTATGGGTGATGTAAAATTGAATGGAGTGGAGTAGGAATGAGGTGGGACCATCATGGAGATGGCGGTAGAGATGGGCTTGATCCTTGAAGAGACCTCCTACATATCCCCGTGGCAGGTAATCAAAGTCAGTGTAGTTCGATTGGTGAGAACCGACGTGAATGAGGGGGGTCGGAGTGACCAATTTGTGGTGGGATTGAACCTTAGGGAGACTTCCTATTTACCATGCCTTGATATGGATCAGAGTCCATGTAGTTCTGGTTGGATGCCGGTGGACCGACGTGAAGGAGGAACTTGGTCCAGAAGAATACTGGGGTCACAATGGCTTACCATTGGATTGGGATGCAGTCTAATGTCATGCGGGATGAGGTTGTTTTGTAGAACCGACGTAAAGGGGGACCTTGGTCCATTGGGTGTTGGGATTGAACCCCAGGGAGGCTTCCTACGTACCATGCCTTGACATGGATCAAAGACCTCGTAGTTCAAAAAGGTGTCATCCGTGAACCGACGTGAAGGTGGACCGGGGGTCCAATTGGGTGATGGGATTGAACCCCAAGGAGGATTCCTACATACCATGCCTTGACATGGATAAAATTCTATGTAGTTTCGATTGGACGTCGCTGAACCGACGTGAAAAATGGACCTTGGTCCGATAGGTGTTGGGCTTGAACCTCAGGGAGGCTTCCTACGTACCGTGCCTTGACATGGATCAAAGATCCTATAGTTTGGATGTGTCACAATGTCTTACTGCTGGATTAGGATGCATTTTAACATCATGCGGGACGGGGGTAAACCAATGTGGATGGGGTCGGAATGACCAAGTGATGGGCTTGAACCTCATGGAGGCTTCCTACTTACCATGCCTTGACATGGATCAAAGGCCAAGTAGTTCAGAATCGAGTATAGGAGAACCAATCTGAATAAGGACCTTGGTCTAGGTGGATGATGGTATTGGACCTCAGGGAGGCTTCCTACGTACCATTCCTTGACATGGATCAAAGACCTCGTAGTTCAGGTGTGCAGATTAACGTCATGTAGGACGGGGGCATTTGGGGCTTACGCTCTGAGGCGGCCCATGGTGGTTGGTGAATCGACATGAAGAGGTCGGAATGACTGGGTGGTGGGCTTGAACATCATGTAGGATTCCTACGTACCGTGCCTTGGCATGCATCAATGTACTCATAGTTCGCTATAGGTGGGGGTCAGGGTCTGTGCTCACTCTAAGCTCACATGATTCATGCTCTATGTGAGAAACAATAGGTTGCAGGGACCTGATGATCACGTCGCGAAGGGTGTGTTCGTGGGAAGCGAAGAGGGGATTATGCATTAGGTATCCCATGGTGTTGGGACTTACTCCAGGATGGAGGCCCAAGGGTGAAAAAGCACAGTGGGAGAGGGATTTGGGACCGAAGAATAGAGGTGCCTCGTTCTCTATCACACCCCCCACTGGCCTTGGCGGTGGGGAAGTACGGAGGTGGATGGGTGTTACCTTCCATGAGAGGGGCTAGGGGATTACACCAAGTTGGATTCCCTTCCCCCATGGACAAAATCCACTCTGAGAAGGAGTATATCATTCCATGTGAGGAAGCTTCCACTCTCATGGAGACGAGTGGGCGTAAAGAATGTCCAAGCCGGGGGACCCTACGTGCGAGGAACGGGGCCAGATCACAGTTTAATGTCATGTGTTGAGGATGAGGTGCTTGGATGTTTAATGTCCTGTAGCTCGGATGAGGTGGGCTTACTCTGCACACCTAGGACTTACATAATTGGTACCCTCTACTCCTGGTGGGAGGGACGGTACCGGCAATGTTGTGCAAAAGGGGGGTGGCAGAGCGATCCATCGATGGGTCCACGTTAGCGTGGCTATGTGAAGAAGCAATAGCCATCAGTGAACCTATGCGAAGAAGAATTAGGCGAAGCAACGCTACGGGAAGTATCGTCCATGGGACTTTGAAGTCACTTCGTGCAGACCTGGAGGGTCGCACGGGAAAAGAAATTACCAAGCAGAGGGGTCCACAGGTGGATGCCTTGTGGAGCTCGGTTTCTCTGTGTGGAGAAGGGAACATGTTAAGGGGTGTGCTTCGCGATGTGGGGTGACTTAGCCTTATCATAGGTCATAGGTGTAAGTGGGAGGTTCTTCACGAAGTGGAAGGGCGTTCATGGAGCACTGCCTCGCGGAGCAGAGGTTCCTCGCAAAGAAAAGTGTCACGAATGACTGTGCTTCATGAATTATAGTTACCCTACCTTGGTATGTGGACCATGTGTACAATATGGGTGTTTCACGAAGCATAAAATCTCCACAACCACCTGATTCCCCTTGGAGATCCCCTTCCTTCATGAAAGACTTAGGGTTCACGAAAGGCATCCCTCTCGGAAGAGGGGGATCAAAATGAGACAATGCAGAGGCACCTCACGAAGCAAAAATACCTCCTATAGCTCATGATTCATAGAGAAAAGTGTGCTTCGTGATTTTGGAACTAGGAAGGAGAAAGGTCGGATTGTCCATCCCCTGGGGCTCAGGGGAGCCGGGTATTTATAAGCAAGAGGTTCCATGAAGTAGAGCTCACGTGGCGCGAAGGGGGATTCAGTTGCTTCACAGCAGGTTGCGAACATCAACCGGGTTCGCAGAGGGGTACCGCCTCCTTTGCTTCGCGGCGGGTTCACGAACATTAGGGGCATTCGCAGGGCTTCCCACCTTCGTTGCTTTGCAGCAGCCGTGTTGGTTTGGATGGATCCGCGTTGGGGCTTCGTGGGGTTGGCCTTGGGGCCTTCTTTTCTTCATTCTTTTCATCCAATATTTTGGAGCCAACAAGGTGTAAACAGATAACGACAAATAAAGTAGTAATAATATCACACAACATGTAAAAATCAAAAAACTAGAAATAAATAAACAACTGAAGAACATATATAAATGTTTCATGATACATATGTCTAGGAAGACATCCAACCATGTCACAATGTTGGAATACAGTAAAAAACCAAAGTACCAAAGAAAATAAAGTAAACTGTTCCACAGAATCACAAGCCTTATCTTTGTCCCATGCTCCTTAGCTCGTCAACAATCAAGTTTCTGATATATAAGGGCACTTTTCCTTATCTATACCTGTAGTAATATAATATTTTTGGGCCCAGAATCGTTACCCACTTAAGGTGTGAGACTAATCTCAGTAGGAAACCACCCTAAGATCTATTTCTAAATGTCAGGGAATATATATGGCAGGAAATAATAAAAAATAAATAGTAAACAATGAATCACTCAAAGGTAAACCAACCTCCATTTACAGTTGCATTCAATTTCATATATAATGTAAGAAGAAAAACACAAACAGGTAACCTTCTAGGAAGTACTCACAACAAAACCCCTCGGGTTCAACCCAACAATACAAGCAAACCTCTAGGATGTACACATAGTATAACCCCTCTGGTTTAGCTTTAGCAAATACTCTCTAAAGAACCACTCACTGTTAATTCCACATGTGGTCTCGTATCGGTAACTATAAAAACTCTATGGAAGAACACAATGTCCAATTCCTCTGGTAGTCTTGAAATGAGGTAACTATAGACACTTTGAAGGAGCACAAAGTCCATCCCCCTATGGTCTCATATCAGTAACTAAACAGACACTCTGGAGAATCCCTCAACATCCACTCTCCCTATGGTCTACTGCATCAGTTTCTCATAGACCTGTCTAAGTCAATCGTGCACAATGATATATGTCATCCAAAGTAAACCTCAAGAACTACTTGGCTAAATATTCTACAACATATTATAGCATGTCAAATAAATTCACTGAATCCTAACAATACTAGGCATGGGTAAAAAATCAGCCTAACCGGGGAAGCTAGACCAAACGGTGTGCATCAATCAAACATGGGAAAACAAATACTTGTCAAGGTAAAAGACTATATTTTTAAACAAAAATCCTCTAAACAAGAACACATAGAAATGTAGGCAATAATAGGGCTAAAACCCATGAACACACAATACCCCGATAATGGGTATTGGGCACGTTTGAACATATAACTCAAAGACTAACTATATAAAGGCACAAACAACCTACCTCAATGTTGTATGATTGGAATACATGAACCTTGTGCCATGAATTAAACAAGAATGTCCTAGATATATAGAAATTCTAAAAACATTCAACTAATAATATCTCATGAAAGAGGAGAAATCGGGAACCAATTCTCTAGAAGAAGAAAGAGCATACCATGGCGATTCCAATGCAATCAACGGCGATCGATTCAGAGAACGGATGGAGAGTCAGGGGATCAATGAAGATTTGTGCCATACGGTCACTCCTGGATGATATGGGAAAAGAAGAATATGGTTATGTCAATTAGACGCAACATCGGTCTGTTTAATGAAATAAAAAGAAACTACACGAGTTGTACTTTAGAAGTACACGATGTGTAGTTGCCTTAACCAGCCCCTGCATTTGGAAGTCGCCAGGTCACCACACAAAGCAATGTGCTAGCCCATTACACTGCCAGAACATGACTACCAATGGAAACCAAGTACATGGTGTGTACTTATAAGTACACGGCATGTACCCAAGAAATTTCCTGAAACTCTTCTTTTTCTCAAAAACAACCAGAAAAGAGAGACATACATATAAATAATATCTGGGTTCTTACATCCAATTTCTTCCCAAATACTATCCCCTATTTTCTCACAACATCTAGTCACACTTGGTATTTCCAAAATACAAAAACTTATTCCCTTAAAGAGGTTCTCAAAGATGAGTACTCAATAGGTAGAAATCTCTTCCTTTTTTCCTTTTAAATTCATTTAAATTACTTATTATATTATTATCTGCTCACATCCTCAGTCCAAATTATCATGGTAACTTCTGTATCATCTATATACTATAATTATATAATTTCAAGGAAATATCCATCAGCAATATCTTTAATATCTCTCTCTTTTTATTTTAAAAACAAATTCATAGTTCGGGATGTGCTGATTTACCACCATCATGGATGATGAAGTTTCATTCTTCAATTTCATCTTAAAGGATGGTAAAGAAGCCATTTTTATGGTTGAATGTGATACTAAAATATGTATTATATCTTATTTAATTATTTTTTAACTATCATTTATACATGATATTAAATAAAAGAACAAAATCGGTTCATTGTGATTGAAAAACCATCTTAAAAATCTAAACGATTATCACTGATTGTTTTATCAAATAATTCATACTCATAATATATAAACAACTGATATGTATAACCATTAATAAGAATGGATGTTCATAAATATCATATAAATTAAATTCTAGAGAATTATTCCCATTTCACTTGAACTTTCATTATCATATACAATTATACCGATCATGAAAACCAAGGAAACGGACACTTCTGAGATATAAATTTGTATCTTATAACTCATAAAAAGGCCATATATGAACTTAATAAAATTATTGAGAGTAAAAAACAATTAAATAAGGTTATTAATTAAATAATTAATGGATTTAATATGATTTTTAGGATGTTAATATCAATTGAAGAACACATTCCTGCACAAGGTAAGGGTTTTCTACCTAGACCACCATTTTCTTTCGGGTTACTCATTATATCACTTAATCCCAGTTAAATAATTAATTATTTTTATGTAATCCCCATACATTCTGTGTGGGGTTTCTATATATGTTTACTAATCATTACTCATATTTTATTTTTTGGTGAGTTAAATGTTTTATAGATATCTTTCTTAAATATTCCCGATAAACAAGCCCAATTCAATGGAACTTCTCAAATTCATACCTATTTTCAAGTGCACTATATAATATATATTGTAACACCCCAAGATTTCATAATGTGTTATTTCTTTAAAATAATTCAATAACTTGCACTACACGCAACACCGAGTTCAATCACACCATGACTTACCAAAAAAAAATCCATTCAAAAGAGGTTATGAATAGTATTAACTAAATTTTAAACTTTATATAATCCTTATAATTTTAGAATCCATATTATGAGTTTCTTAGACATAATGCAAGAACATATTCATTTTCAGTATTGCACTTTTATCAACTTTTAATAGCGAAAAATTTTTAAATACAATATTTTAAACTTTTTGACTAAATGGGGACATCAAAAAATTTAAAATGAAACACCCCAAGATTCCACGGTATGATTTCCTTTGAATAATACAGTAGCGTGTGTTGTACGCAACTTCGAGTTCTAACACACCACAACCAATCAAACTAGCCGTTATGAATAGTAATACCTATCTTTTAAAATTTTAGAAATTTTATCTCCCAAAATGGACTTCATTTTTGGATTCGGAGTATCGAATTTAGCCTAAGGTGAAATTTTGGTACTTTTCGGATAGCTTTCATATTTTGATGAATAGTGAAAATTACTAAATTTTAATTAAAAAAAACTTTTTTAATCAAAATAATTAATAATGATAAATGATAAATTTGAGTGGTTTTAAAGTATATTTAGAATATATTTTTACCATTTAATATAATTTTGGTCATCAGACATAATTTTACAATTAAACCGAACATAAATAAGTGTCAATCTTTTGATAGTTATTATCTCTTAAAAACACGCTTTTTGTTTTGACAGCGGGAATTAATTTTAAATTAATTTCTGCCACTTCTTTGTTTTGAATTTAGAAAAATGGATTCCATATTTGGAATCAGGATGTTCAAATTTTGTAAATAGGTAACTTTTATTTTTAGACATTTTGAATAATTACTGCAGTAAATATTTTATTTACCATGGTTAAGGGTAAATCCGGTAAATAAGGGTTAAAAAATAGTATTATAATAATACTAAACTATCCTAAAACGTGTCCTAGAATTATTGGTTGATACATGTTCGACCATAGGCATCTTTGAGTCGATTTTGGGACCCCATGGTGCCACTTGTAGGTAATAGGGACAGTTTATTTTAATTAAGTTAAAATGAATACAAAAATGACACAAGCATATATCGTTTAGCAAAACAATTTTTACATAGGGTTATATATGTTGGATTTCAGATTATAAATATTCATTATAAAGATAAAATGATTTCATACATAATGATATTTTATTTTAAATTTTTAGACATTAAATAATTTAATTTATTTATGACACACTGATGATGAATTAATTACTATAATAGTGAAAAATTAAAATAATTGACATTATAAATACCCAAATAAATATAATATGAAACTTTTAATGAATTAAAATAATTTTATAGGATAATAAGATATATTAGGATTGATTTAATTGACTTTTTTCGAAGTAATCAATCTGTTATGAGTTTCACAAAAATCAACTATTGAATAGTGTCAAAATTGACATAAAAGAGTTCTTAAAACAAATATTATATTATTAGTTGATATTAAATTCCTAAAAATCTAGGGTTCGGCCAAGAGACTTATATCATGATAGGTTCATCATTAATGGACCACTTGGGGGTCTTTTGGATGTATATAGTAAGTTTATTAACCATATTATATAAAAATACAAAGAGACATTGTAAAAGTGAAACTAATTAACTTAGAGTTAATACTTAAAGATAAGTTCATATAAGTACCCAAACCTGTCTAAATTCTATTTTTTGAGTTTTTTTCGACCCATACCCACCTTAAAATTTAAATAATCAACTTTGGAGCCAGTAGAAACCGAATATTAATTTATTATAAACTGATATTTCTAGCTTTTCCAAAGGTGCCCCTCACCCCTCTTATAAAAGGGCACTCCTACTTCTCTTTTATTCACACCTTCAAAGCCTTTTGGTTTGGCCAAACTCTGCCCCAATACTCTCCCAACTTCCCTCTATACAACCTGGAGGCCTTAGTTTGATCAGAAAGCCAAACTAAGGAGCCCTTTTGATCAAATCAAAAGGAAGAAACTGAAGAAAAGGTAATGATTTCACCACCCTTTTCCAAGTTCCTTTCTTCTTCCACTTATTCTTCCTTTGTTGTTACCATTCTAAAATAATAAATCCAGTATCATATATATACTGTGATGTTATTATAAATATGGTACAATCATATTCAGTATTCTATCCACCCTTTGAATAAAATGTCACCATACGTGCGTACGTACGGCTTACCGTCTCCACGTCGTGGTGTAATTGTTATTAAATATATTATTATTTGGATGAGTATAATGATGATATGTAACTCATTTAAATAATAAATATAACATGTTAATGATTCTGTATATATGATATAACAACCATTTATATATTATTTCAAAAGAATGATATTGTCGCTCGTGCGTACGTACGGACTACCGTCTCCACGAATGCGATGAGATTCATTCTCCATCGTATCCATTCAAGTATAATTATCATTTGATGATTTAAAAATGATGTTTAAGGACTTGATATCATTATAGATATGAATAATATACAACCTATCCATTACAAACATGGCTTACGTAACAAAACATATAAAAAAACAAGTAAGTTAACACCCGAAACAACGATAATACTAAGCTATTATTATCAAATCAATATTAAAAGATCATATATGATATCATATTAATGTATATAATTCTTGTATAATTTAATAACAATTATTTCACCATTATACATGAGGTTAACCTACCTCAACCAAGGAAATGTACAAGGTAAGGGGTTTTCATCTCACTCCTTATTCCTGTGAGATTCATGCCATATTGCCACCATCACCTTTTGTGTGGTGTATGTACTTCCCATAATTATATTATTTGTGTAATACACTCTAATTTATGTGTATTTACATATTCATTGTATGATACCTCTTTCATGGGTTGTATGTTTCATAAGTTACCAAATTGTTAAGGGTTATTTCACAATCTCTTCATTATCTGAGGTTGTTTATACGTAATAATCTACTGGGATCTCTTTATCATCCACATCCATGTTTCTTAAAAATGAATTTCAAAACATTTTTAATATTTACTAGAATATGGGTTAAAGTCATTTATACCCTTGTTTGAATTTTTATAAGAGGTTTATAAAGGAATCTTTCCGTTGTTTTCCAAACAAGGTGCTTTTTAACCTTTTCGACAAAATTAAGTTAAGAATGTTTTTTTAACTTACACGGCGGGTGTGGCTATTTTCCGCCGTTATAAAATCGTCGAAGCTTACCTTACAAGATAATAAGAATATTTTCAAAAAAATGTTCTATTTCATAAATATAATACTCTTAAATGATTTCAAAATAGAAAGAGATATTTTTCTAAAATATTCTTTATTTCATCAATGTCAACATCCTTTGATGGATTTTAAGCTTATTTGAAGTTGGTTTATTATGATACAAAACATCCATATTTTATTGAAGGTTTTGTGATATTTTTGACTGTGGATAAGTTATTCTTATGTCACTCATGGTTTTTGTTTAGAGTATTGACATTTCATAAGTTATTTGTAATACAAATGTTTATGTTATATTTCAACCTTTCATTCAGATGAATGTGTTGGAAAAGTATGTTCCGGGTTGGGGACTGGTAAAAGTAAGCCCTCCGGTTTGGTCTCTGGTTATTAGAGGAACTCCGGTTTGGTCTCCGGTTATTAGAGGAACTCCGGGTTGGTGTCCGGTTATTAGAGGCACTCTGGGTTGGTGTCCGGTTATTAGAGGCACTCCGGGTTGGGTTCCTGTTACAGTTAGCCCCTAGGTCTTGGGACGAGGCCTTGACAAAGAAATTAAAGTTCAGCATTATGCATTCCGACATTATGAAAGTGGTTATTGATATTTCATGTGATTATTCGATTAGTAGAATATCCATGTGAATAATTAAATGGAATTATTCCATTTTACTTTTCCCATACTATGTTGAAGTTCAAGTTTAAAAGGCTTTTGTTTTAGTAATTCATTGCCTTAAATGTTTATTCTTATTTTTGACTGTTCTGCTATATTGTTATCCTTACTGGGCATTTGAGATCACCCCTTTTCTATGTTTTATTTTTCCCAAGATGTAAAGAAGTAAGTTATGAATGACCTGCAGAGATATTATGAGGGGATAATAGTGTGGACTATGGAGACATTATGTTGTCATAGTAGTTTTTCACTTTATGATGTAATGTAAAACTTATTAATATATCTAGTGTTTCCAAGGCTACTAAACCAATCGGTCTTTCGAGATTTGATCTTTCTTATGATTATGCCAATGTTATGTAATAATGCACCGACTCTGGGTAACTAGGGTCGGGGCGTTACATATATTAATTCAAAATTATTTTTAGAAAAACAATTATTTCATAATTGAAAAACCACATTATTTCATTTCTGGATTTATGAAAATATTTTTCCAAAAGAACTCTTCATTTCAATGTAAAAGTGTATTTCTCTCAAAAATTCCTTGGTGATTTTATTATAGTATTTTTGTCTATTTCAACACCTATAATTAATTTTATGTATTATTTAGTTTAATATATTATGTCGATAATTTAAAATATTGTCTTAAATGGTTTATGATCAGTTTTACTATTGTTGTTTTATAGATATACCATTCACCATACTACTTATAATGGTTAGTGTTTATGTGTACAGATTGGGGAAAGTTATTTCATATGTTCATGTTATTTATGTTTATCCACTTTCATTTGAGGGATTAATTGGAATTTCAAATTGATGGGTAGGCACCTTTATAGCCCCTCGATGCATTTTTAGCTCTCATGATACAAAACAGAATTGGGTTTTAGATAAGGCCTTACCCTAGTATTTTCAGACGTCTTGGCTGAGGCCTTGACAATTTGCATCAGATGTCCAACATTATTCATTAAGTCATTATGGTATTAGTAATTTATAATCCATGTGATCATTAAACTAGTATAATATCAATTCTTATGTTTCACTCTCTTATGATCATTTATATGGACATATTTAATCATATTTCATTCCTGACATATTATGCTCAAGTATATTTTTAAAGGAATGTGTTTTTAGATTTTCACCATGCCTAGTGTTTATTTATATGATAACTTCCACTATATTACTTACCCTTAATGAGAATATAAGATCACCCCATTATTATGTTTTATTTTCCCCTGGTTAGGAAGATTAATTTTATGAATGACATTCATGGATAATTTAGGAGTTATATGGATTTTCTATTATATATTTTATTTTAAGTTTTAATGTTGATATTAGGTTTGTATCTTGTTTTCCAAAACTATTAAACTATTCCTTCATTTGGGATATGACGTTATTATTATAATTACAATGTAATAAAATAAGGAATAGACTCTAGGCTACTAGGGTTGGGTCCTTACAATAAACAGGGATTCATTTGGGCTATTGGCATTTATAAAACTCAATTAGTTCAACGGTTAACAGTTCCTTTTTAATTTAAGGTCAATATAAAATAAACAGAAAGGATATAGATCACATGTAATATATAAATATTCATAAAACATATGGAGTTTTTAAGGGACTGACCACCTCAAACCAATATCATTCCTTTAGAAATTCTAAGCCACCATCATTGACCCATCTGGAGACACCACCATTCATATACGTGAGTCTCATGCTCCAAAGAATAACAATATTAATAATAAAATAATTATTATTAGTAAAAAAATTAATTCATTAGGTAAACTAAAATAATAACTCACTCAGATATATTTTGGGGCCAAAATCATGAGAAAATGGTCATCACCACCACCATCATCCACCTAGACCTCTATAACATAAAATACTTAAAATCCCTTCTAAATTTCCTAGGGAATTTGACCTTAAATTAAGGAAAAATAAAAATTAAATGACTAATGAAACTTTACAAATACCAAATAAGGAAATACCTATAATTATCAGCCTACCATGATCACCTCATGTGAAAAAAAACCCAACTATTTGGGGATGATTAATTTGTGGTTTAATGGAATCAACGCAAATTCCCTTATCTAGATCCAAAAAAATTATAACAGTGGTATAAGGGAGTATATAAGAGTTATAAAATTATAAAAATAACCTTAATATTCAAAGAAAATAAATTTTAATTGATCAAATGTTAGGGTAATGGAGTAGGGATATGGAAAGTGTAAGGGGATCGACTCCCCAATCCCTCAACCAGTACATGAAGTATTCCATTGAGTGTTGTGTATAATAAAGGTTGTTAAAAATTTAAATTCCTACCATTTAGAAAAAAAAATGACCTAATACTCTATCCACCAAAACCTCCATCTTATTACTCTGCCATATATCTAGTGATAATAACTAAATACTTGATGGCTCCAAGTAGAGAGTAGGTCCCCTAGATATCTAACAAGTACATAGTTCCACCACACATGCCACACAGTGGCTTAATATAGGAATCAACTTGCACTAGATGGTATCCTAAACCCCCTAAAATCAACCCAACATTCCTCCATCAAATAATTCACCATGAAAACTACCATTAAAATAATTCAACATATTCCAAAATTCTAATTCATGATCAAAATAAAAAAAAATACTAGATCATGTTTTTTACACCATATATCATAGTTTATTTTCAAATACACTACAATTAACTAATATGAGTCATTAGAACCTCCACAACATAACTCTTATCATTCAAAAGAATCCTTTATATGAATATTTTATAAACTATAACCACTAAATTGACGATTCTTTATCAAATTCAATGTCAACATCTAGTTATTTTCATGGAAATACTGCACTATAACCATACACAGTGTTAAAAATTCTATAAATATCTCACACTATTCCCTAATAAAATTCTTCACTCCGTAAAAACATGTTTTGATTCACATGTGAACCATAACACCTGATAATGTGTGAATCAAACTAGCTAAAATCCTTCCACACCAATCATTCCTAAAATTATATCAGCCTACACAACATATCAGTAATCAATTAGAGAAAATCTTGGAAAATGATTCACTCCATACATAGTTAATTAATTCACAATCAACTAATGTTACATCCCCATAAATTAATGACATAGTTCTACACGGTACCATCACTCACCTAGCATCACACTTTATTGGAACTTAACCATTATCTCTAAAAATCAAAGATTCACTCCTAGGAATATATCCATAACATGGTTCCCTACCTTGATTTATATGTCTATGCACCATCAATGAGCATAAACATTCCATGGATCCAATCACCTTACAAGTTCATTTCTGAAAATGTAAAATAATTCTTTCTATGAGAATATATATGAAAATACCATCGAGGTCATTTAGTGTACATACTAACCAAACATCCATATAATAAACCAATACACATATCTTTCTATTTCCATTTTCCAAGAATAATATGATAACTTGCCTCCAAGTTACCAAGAGAATACTTAGCCACTCCCATTTCAGGTTCACCAATCACACGATACTGGGAACTCACCAAAATTCTCTCTGATTGATGGTTATACTCACTAACACCTCAAAATATTGTTCCCACTATATAATTTCAATTATCATTGTTCAATGAGGTTTATCTTACTTGATACCAACTGTTAATAAAACACTTAAACTCATTATACCCACTAATTTTTTGAAATAGGAATACAACATAAGCCTCTACATATAGTGTAAGTATATTGTGGTTAAAAGCATAATCTATACCTAGTGTTACTTATCCTCTAATTTTTCAATACCCATCATTGATGGATTTATCTCATGTTCTATGTAATTATTCAAAATCATATGACTCTCATGTCATAACCCACTAGGCACCCTACATAATAACCCTAGTGGTTCACTGTCAAGTTTATTTCTAACTCACCATAGTTTAGTAAAAAAAAATTATTTTTTATCATGAAAAATGACTCATCCCTTCAGTATATCACTAGTCTTAGTTGTAATTATACTATATTTTGTTTTTCACAAAAAATTTATAACTCCTCTCTCATGTGAATTGATTACAAAGATAAATCCATATCCATGGGATCCCACTAACATTTACTATAATACTATAAATACATTGTTTCATGAACTGATCATAACCAATATGATTCCATAGCTCATTACTCACATGACCTGACCATTATCAAAAAATTCAATGTTCTAACAAATGTGTTACTGACTATAAATAGTGAACACTATTTTTCTAAATCATAATAATGTTTAGGTTCATTGAACAATTTCATTATCCTTTAATATCAAATCATCATCAATGTGTGATCATCCAAATCACCCATTGAAAACCAAAAATCTAACACCATGAAATCACAAAAATTAATGAATTCTTAGATAATAGTAAAATGAAGTAGATATCCTCAAGGTTATACACAAAATATAGGTTTAAACACAATGAAATTTCCCCAATATTTCCTATCGACACAATTTAAAAGACTCCAATACAACCATCATTCCTTAAAATTAATTATGATGGCCATTCCCCAAAAATCACATGATTTTCTACTATATGATCACTGTAACCAGAAGATTTCTGAAAACCTATATTTTTTCATGAAAAATTGATCTCTAATCATACCCTATATAGACAAATAATTGGTTAAAATGAACAACATAACTCATGGATCAAATAGTACTCACTCTCTAAGATAATGATAGGATAATTCCCCTCTAACCACTCTAATAATAGTACCCAATAACGCCCCCATTTTTACACACAAATCAAGTCACATAGTCATACAACTCAGGGATACCTAGCTACATAACTTTTCTCAAATAGTTTTTAGTTAGATATCATCATTTGTTTGGCTTTCTCCCCTAATAAATCTGCTATACATTCCTTTAATTCATTTTTATATCTCACAAGACAATAATTAGTGATAATTTTATATTCATAATTCCTAAGGATTCTCTATTCCTAATGAAATACATCATCACACATCACTTGTGTATTTTATTTGAATAACTAAGAATATAAACATTTTTTCTATCTCTAAAGGCACTAATAATTTTCGGATGACCACTCTCTATGGATAAACTCATGCATCAAAACACATTTTGAAGAATAATAGTTATTTTTTCCACTACTCAATTATTACACCTAACTCACCAATATCATGTTCCATATCTCAAAATCAATAGGATTTTTATCCTATTCAATAAAGCACATCCCACATATGTCAAAACTCACTGAGTAACACACATGATCTCATATAAAATAATATAAGTTCCCCCACATGTCAATACACCAACTATAGGTTTCTTATATATATGAGAGATCTTATAGATAAGATAACTACCCATTCTTGAGTATTAATCCTCTGTAGGAAATCACACATCAAAAGACCCCCTCAAGTATCCAAAAACACATACTTGTTCATATGAATGAAATATCCATATGAAGATCATTATCATATAAATTTTATCCATCTATTTTAGTTAATTTTACATCAAAAAATAAGTTACTTTTGGAAAACACCAAATAATTTACTATTAATAATTTATATAATTGACCCATATTTTTCTACAGAAATAAATATCACAATAAAATATAATCATACACATTTCTTTTGAACCAACACATGTTATATCATGCATTAATGCATGCATCTTCCTACTCAAATCTAAGATAAAAAACAAAAAAATCAATATATCCAAAAGATCATTCCCATAAATAATCTACCTAATTATAAAATCAAAAATAAAGAACATCAATCATGGATCCCTAGATACTTAGAAATTAGATCGTGTAGGTGCCCTCCAGCTCAATACATAGAATATATCTCATGTTATGGAAAATTATTTTTTATCTATATTGTCAAAAATATAAATACAAAGAAAAATATCCTCTGATACCACTCTATAACATCCTAGCCTAGGTCACTTTTTGAGTAACTTAACTAGAGCACAACATGAACTCAAGAAATCTACATTGTAAACTATGAGCCAGTGATTTTAAGAAAGGGTATATAGTGATACCAATAGAAGACTATATAATTTGTTTAAGAAAACTATAAAACATGGCATAAGGAGTATTAAATTAGTTACCATAAATTCCAATAAAATTAAATTACAAAAAACTGAATGGCGTGTAATGGTGAAAAAACGTGCCACTTGATATAATAGAATGAACTATATTTATGTAACATGAGTTAGGAAGATACCAATAATTTCCCCCATTTGTAGATCATATAAAACTTGTAAAAAATATGGAAATAATTATGTCTTTGTCCGAAGTATCGTCTTGGTTATATCACCTGGCTTCATCTAATCCATCTAGCTCAACCATCCAAAAATTGGACTATATACTAACTATTATTATATAAACAATGTCATATATAGTACCAATTTGTTAGGTTATCCACAGTTTTCTTGTGGGTATGGTTTTATAGACTACCACCAATGGTATCTCTAATATATTCAGTATATTAAGTTCATTTACAATGTGATATTATAAGAAGAAAAAAATAAATAATTTTATAGATAAAACTTGTTATGAACATGAGTGATACACAAAACAAAACTGTGTGGTCATACCCTCTTTATCATATTTTCATATGGCTTAGAACATGACATATAAGATACTGATTGAGCAAGATATCTTGATCAATATCCCTTAACATACCATCAATGGTCATAAAAAATTCGTTTTTTATTAGAATAATCACATCCAATATATTTCATAAATTCCTCAAGAGTCATTAAATCCAATACCCCATGTAACAAGGTCACCTAGAAGCATAATGTCAAACCCATATTAAAATTCCTTATGGTATATCCCTTTCACTGCACCACAAGACAACATATCCAACAATAATTTTATCTAACACATATCAATCCTTGAAATATTCACCCCAAATCCCATTGATGCATAAAATCCAACCCATAATATCTAAAATAATTGTATCTCATAAACCTTTAATAGTTGGTATTTCACATAACAAAAAACATGTTCCAACTAACATTCACCCATTGTTGATGATTTAATTGAATTCTTAACTAAAATACATATCAAACCATATTCATCTATAATCCATGATTGGAATTAATATCCTACACAAATATTAATCATGTAATAGTTGGAATGGAACCTAAATAACCCCATAAAAATATATGTGGGTAACATGATCTCCTAGCCAATATCCAAAAAATCAGTTAATAAAATTTCTTACAGCCTTGCCTTTATGAATTCCCAACCCCTATATTATCCTACCCTTCATTAAAATATCTACAGAACCATAGAATAATCCATCATATACTATCACACATAACCAAGGTTTTCTTGATCACATAATTCATTACACATATCTCATCCCATCACATCCCACATACCTTTGATTTGAATGCTCTCACAACTTAACTTCCAATTAAATTTTGAGTGTATTTTTGGAATGGAAACCAAACAAGTAAAATAAATGTTAATTTAGAATAAAAACAATACAAATAAATATATCATAAATCATTTATTTAATAACCATAAATATTAATTAGAATAAAATCAAACTAATATATGTTTTATCAATCATAACTGTTGGTAAATTTAATAAAACCTAATTAAAATCCAATTTAGAATTATATGAAATGAACTCCAACAATTACCACTTCTATTTTTTTAAAAATACCACAATGTTATCCTATTACGACAATTATATCTACTTTTTTGAATTATTTTAGTATTCCTACATGCTTTACTATGTTTCATCATAACTAGGAATGACCTTCTGTGTTCCCATAAACAATTTCAAAACACTAGGATCAAGGATCATCTCTCACTAGGTATAGAATCCCATTATATAACCACACTAATAATAAATTTATAAAATGCTTAGATAACACTATAATGGAAATTCCTATAATGGATAGAATATCATCCATCTCAATTCCAAGGTCTTTCTAGGTCATCCCTCTCACATCAGACCTATATATAAGTTCAAGAAAAATGTATATTTAACCATATACTTTGTGATAATATTTCAGTAAAAAATCACCATATACAATATTAAAAAATAAATGAGTCTATAAGGTAAATCAAAATTACATATATATTACTCCTAAACCAACAATTATAAATCAATTTTACTATTATAATATATCGGGAATAATGAAACAATTCTAAAGGATTAAAATGTTTTCTTACACAAATTTCATACACAAATAAATTTCGCATCTCATTTATCTCACAAAGTAGGTTAATTCCAATAAAATAAGGGAGTGATGTAATAATTATTAATAAATAAGGGTCAATTGTTTCACCTATACATTCATACCATTCATGTGATAATGAAATAAAAATTAATCTTTAATTTATCTTTAATCACACAAAAGCAGTGAGACCACACATCACATGTCACGTAGAAATATTCATAAACCTTAGAGAGTTTTTTAGGTGACACTTACCTATAATATAATTCAATCTCTTATAAAATCACATCCATCATCATTTATAAATATCGTTTAGCAATAAACAATCAACATGATGCCCCAACTCTAATAAATGTCCACTATCATTAATCCTAAAAAATTATAATCAATAAAACAATTATGTATGAAATTATCTACATAATTAATTATTTGGGAATAATATAAGATATACCCACTAGTAAATCACTCAAAACATGAACTTTGAGTAATGAGGTGCACACAACACTCGATAATCTACTAGGACCACTACTAAAAAATCTCCAAAATCCAATGCCAATTCAAAAATTAATTTATATCCCAAATTAATTAAAAATTAAAATTATCTCACATTATTTACTTTACATAAATTAATTTATAAAATACCTAAAACCCTCCTTTTGAGATCCCCTATATCCATGAAATGAAAAAACCCACCATAATGCTCTGATTCTACCATGCTCTTGTGAAATTGGTGTAAATGACATAATTGCAAACCACCCATATAAGTGGAATGTTTTGATAGAGAAGGGAGGAGGTAGATTTGGGGAAATTACCACATTAATTAAAGAATAAATCACCACAAATCAATCATATTTCAATGGAAGAAGTATTTATAAGGTGATGAGATGGGGTGTGGCCTACCCTTCCATCAACTAACAAAATATGAACACCCATGAGTGTCATATTTGTATAAAGGGTGGAAAGAATAATCATTTCCCCCCAATTTAAAAAAATCATAAAATATATATCTTAATACATTTTCGAAAAAAACCCAATCACCCTATAGATCCATGAAAATATTTGGCACCCTAGGACCTCCTCTTTGTACATGGTTCCACAAAATAGAGTACTTGGTGGCTTATTGACACCATCAACTTGAACGATATGATCCTAAAATCCTCAAAAAAAATCTAAAGCTTCCCAAAACCATGATTCCACCTCAAAAAATAGAAATGAAAATTTTATAATTAATTCAAAAAAAATTTCTTGATCCACATCTAAAAATTCAAACGTATTTTAATTATTTACTATGTAGAGCATAGTTCATTTATGCAAACACATACCCAAATGGGAGGGGTTGATTATAATTCATAATAATATTTATGTGATTGAGAGGAAATTACGATTGACTGATTCACTATATGGTAGAGTTTGTAATAATATTATATAAATTTGGATTATTGATAGAAGCTCTAGGTTGACTGGGTAGTCAATGTTTTGACTTGAGAATAATCTCTCTCCATAATCCCTCTATTACATTTTTGATTCACTATTTTTATATTCTATAATAAGAACACTATAGTGTTCTATGTTTCTCTAAAATACCTAATTATTATTGTATTGAATGTTTCTAACATTTAATATTGGCTATAGTGGAGCCACCTAGGGGAAAATAGATGATCCTGTCATATTTTAGACACATCCACAACATCTATTGTGTATTTTACATTAAATGAACTAGAAAGGCCCTTTATATTTTTGAATACTTATCAATGAGGTTGTAAGGAAATAAAAATAAAAATATATTCCCCACCCTAACGGACAACAAGAAGAATTTTTTAAGGTGGTAGTTAGCACTAGGAGCATGGAGGTGGGAGTTAATGGAAAAAATGATTTCATGCGGTTGAGTTTCTAGCACAAGAAGTTCAAAAGAATTTTTAAGGTGATTTAAAATTATATTTTCAATTTTATTATACATAAATAGAAAATATTTCACTACATTTCTTTATTACATAATACATTATTCAAGAGAAGGAAATAAAGGTTCATAGATTTACTAAGCTCTTGGTGTTATCCATACAATATTGATGATAATATTGTTTGATTGAGGTTTGTTTGGGATGTGAGTCGATAATGGGTTAATATTAGTTTCCCAAATATTTATTATGATATTTGTATAATAGTATAATTAAATCATTAGTATAGAACTATTGTATTTTTTTTACTTATAAATGATTTGAATATGTGATGTCTAACCTTATTTGACACAGACAATGGATATATACCATTTATTTGAGAGGGGATCATCATATTAATTTTATACTCTTATATCTTATCTCATCAAATATGGTAGGATCAATTTTACATTTATGGGAGATATAGATTAAGTTGTTTTGGATAATTTGGGAGAAATTTGAATTTTTTTCCTTAAGTGGTTTTGAAACTACGCCCTAGATACAGGATCAATTTTAAGACATTACTTCATTATGAAATTATTATAATTTCAATTTCATTTTATTGAATTATTCAATGAGAGTAGTGTAAAATATTTATTTAGATTGATGAACTATTGAAATGAGTCATACCTTAACCCAATGTGTGTCCTTTGGGAACTATGATATAGTTTGAAAAAAATTTGTATTGAATTTTCTATATTTACATCGACTACAATTGGTTAAACCATGTTATTGTATTGAACCAATATCCACTGCCATGAATTTATGGCTTCTATTATCAATTAAATTGAACTAGTTGTTTCTCCACGATTTATCACTTATCTGGATATAATTTAAAGAATGAAATATTCAAAATACTATATTTGGGTGTCATTATTAGTATTTAATGTTTATGTTGATAAATTTTGGAGTCTTCAATTCCACAAAACTATTTATTAAAATGATTTAATAAATGTTTATGGGTTCTTATATTGGTTCATCATAGTATTCCTCAATGATATCCGAGTCTATATGAGGATAAATGAGAAGAATATGCATCCATTGTAGGATTTCATAGAGGTTATTTGAAAAATCTATTCATACTTAAATATTTCTATGTTCATGTTCTAAAAATATGATTTATACTCCTTTGGAAATTTAATGTCTTTCTAGAGTGAAAATATAGATCATTCAAATATTAAGTTAATTTCTTCATCCGAATCACAGAAAAACATTACACAAATATGTAGTATTATTATACTTCTCTATTATGCATGATGTTGATATCTAATTTATCATTATTCATGCAACTTTTTACATTTTTTACCAGGATGGGTTAGTAATTTTTTTGTTAAAATAAATCCAAATTAGTGTTTATTATTCAATATAGAAGTTAATAAATGATCCAAATATTCTATTTCCTAAGGAAAGGGTTTTATATTTTATAAAATTGAATTATTTAATACATTATGGGGTTGTAATTGTTTAGTTCATGTAATAAGTGTAAAAATTTATATTGAACCTACTATCATGATTAAAGTTGAGAATAATATTATGGGTCATCATGTGATGAGTTTTGGATGGGATTACAAGTAAATGTTCTTATATGTTGTCCTAAATTAATATCTTTAATCACATCCAAAAGTGCATTATATTATTTATAAGATCAATCATTTCTGGAAATAGAAGGGTTATTATCATAGAATTAAGATGTATGAGGTGGAGTTAGTTTCTAGATGATTTCTTTTTAGTGGTTTAATTCATTCATCGTGATCATATTGAATTTTAAAGGCATTAAAGGATACACTATTGAAATTGAAGGATATATCTATAGATATAATTTTAAATTATTCTTGATCTTGGGGGGTATGTAAAAATATTTTTATTGATGTTTATCTATGGAAATAGTTGTCTCATTCCATTTGGTTTATGTAATTAGGTGTAATACATGTGTTTGTAAGGATTTATGTAGTGGATTTGGTGATTCTTTGTTTTTTAGAGTAATATCATCACTAATTATAAAGCTCAATTTTCATCATGAGTTGGCATGGTTATTTAATGGTTTATCATACAATAATTCCATATAATGTAATTAAACAATTAAATAGATATAAAAGGAATACATTATTCAGAATATATGGGAATTTTATATGAATTATTTCTATTTTACATGATTATGGGTGAATTTTTTAACATTTTGGTGTTTAATTTTAATAATAGTGTCCCCACATCTATTTTTATATACTTTTTTAGGTATTACATGGGTGGACATAACGATATCCATGGAATTTAACCTTGAACTTGAATCGGTGTTAATTAGGAATCATTTTGTATATACATTGTCTAAGAACATATATGTGATTTAAGTGTATCTGAAGAACACTAAGGACTATCGTAATTATTTGTTATTATAAGATCAAAAAAATTTAGTTTGACGTTAGTAAAAAATGTTTTCTAACCTTTCTACCTCATTATTCACAATGATGTTTTTAAGTATTAAAAATATATATAATCTCACTTTTTCCTAGTCTTTTAGATTTTAGTTATCCAAGTATTATATGTGGATGAAGTGAGTTTAAAAGTGTTTTGATGGTGAAATGATGAGCCTTTTACACATTAAAGAACTAATCAATGGTTTCTTGAACACCGCATCATTTTTTTTCCTAATTTACTCGTATTTCTTTCTTTATTCTTCTTGTTGTGAAAATGTTTCTCCAAATGTTATTTTTGGCTCCGATCTAACTATTTTTTGAGTCTGCAAAGCCATCCTAATGAACCTCAATATGCTACTGCCCTTTTTGGGTTCAGGGTTTTTATTGATTTTGGGTGGAATCCATATCCTCCATGAGAGGTAAAATTCCTGTGGTTTTCATTATGGTGAAAAATAGTATTGGCTACTACACCCTAAAATATAGTTTATTCATTGTCGGTTAAGTAAAAGTTAAGAAAATGGTATTGCATAATCTTTTCAAAACCCTTATTTTTTCATAAATTTCTTTTAATAAGGTAAATAAATTAATAATTCATAGATATTTTCATTTATATGTGTTCTAGTATTCATATTAGGGTTAGTTGAGCTAAACCAAGATAAGTTTTGGTTTCAACATATAATGACGTTTCATTGTAATGATTTTAATATAAATTTGGGGCCTATTATATATTAATTAATTTTTTTAAACCTTAAATAAATCCATAGTGACTGTAATTATTCTCTATAGATATTCTGGATACCTAAGGTATGTTCTCAAGTAGTTATCTTAACAAGATCAATTATTTATAATTTGAAATACTCTACATCACTCATATTCTTATCTTATCATGATTAATAATTTCAAATGAAATTTTAATAGATGTGTTAAATATTTGATATATAATTAAAGAATGTTCAATGGGGTTTTTATTTTTTGGTTTCTTGTAGAATCATTATGGGATTTAGGGTGGTTTATCCATTAATTTATTCTCCACTTTGTAGTATTTTTTTTAATATTTTCTATTCTAAGTGATTTAGATTCCATATAATTTATTTTGGTTTTTTGACGATCTTTTTGAATTAATTTGGTTTATTCTCATTAAGATGGTGGAAATTTACTTAATAAAAAAATTATTACAAGTTAAAGCTAGTTTATCAGGAAATATATGATTATTTGGTATTTTAATTTCATTTTAGTGATATTTGTGTGCCAATAATTATATTGATCTTAAGGTTATGGTTAATGTAGGAAGACAAGTTATAAATTGGATAGATAATTGAAATATGGTCATATTATGATGAAATTATAAGATTTCTTTTTTTTACTTTTTATTGTAATTATAAAAATGTAAATTAATAAATAAGTTAAGAATAAATGATACTGCAAGGATATTATTTTGGCATATTTGGGTTTTATAATTATCATAATAGTGAATGATTTTTTGTGAGTGTTCTAAATGTGGGAAGGATTTAGTTTTTATCTATTTAATTTTTATGTTATATCAATGTGGTCTGTGTGGTTTCATGTGGGTTTTTTCACATGGGGTAGTAGAAATAATGGTATGGGTTGTAGGAGGTTTGTTGATGAATTTTTGTTAAAAAGATGTATTTTTAGGGAATATTATTTTTTCAGTGATATGAAAAAATATATACTTAATTAATGAGATTAATAATATGATATTTGAATTTATCATATTGCACAAACCAAATATTAGATTCCTTTAACTAAATTAGGGGATCAATTACATTGTGAATGAAATTTAATGGAGACATGTGTGGTATTTGATTAATACATTATATAGATCAATAACACAACTGAATTAATGTACATATTCAGATTATTATTTTAAAAATATTATTAATGATGAATGGTTAAAAATATTTAACATGGTAATATGTTATGTAGTTAATGTATGTTTAGCGATTGGTTATGGTTTAGGCATATTATAAGCATATAGTTTTTCTGATATATTATTTATGTGATGTGGATGATGTGGAGATGAAATGTGGTTGATGTTTTTTTAATAGAAATTAGACCCTAGGTTGGGCTTATCTAATGTTATATATATATATTCATCCTTTATTTTTAATGTAACACAACTTGATTTAAGTAAGGTTTTAGATTTTTTGGTGAAACACCAATATCAAGGATTTGTGTGATCCAAAGAGAAAATGTAGAGACCCCAACCATAGTAGCTCAAAGTTGATGATTACTACCATGAAATTAGAATAAGATACAAGGAAATAATGTCCCAAAGGATCAAATAGTTTAGTTGTCTTGGTATAATAGACACATACATGAGTCTTTTATTACAATTGAATACAAAAATTAAAACATAATTTTTTCTTTCTAGGAAAACTTTATTTCATCAAGAATATCCCTTTATATCAGTCATAGTAAATATCATGTAATCCTAGGTAAAAGAAATAAAATAAGGGTGAGATCAAATGATTATTAAGGTTTAAGTACAGTGGAATCAATAATGATTCGATGAGAATAATAAATATAGAAAGGTAAATAATTAAACACACATGAAATGTAATAAAAAAATATTATAAGGAAGTGTGTAAACAACATCACAAGGTAAATAACTTAAAACAGATTCCATTTAATCAATAACATGTCAATCATAACTAGATAAGGAATAATCGATATGGAAAGGTAAATAACCAAAACACATAGTATTTAATCAGAAAAAATATATTGAAATTCTTCCATATATTTTTTCATACTCAAAATATCATGGATAAAAATAAATGAATTATTAATACCAGAAATTCTTATTTATTGGATTCCATATTTCCCAGGTACATGGTACCCTTATCACCAAGATCATTCACAAGACAATTTAAAACATACTAGGTAAAAAACTCACATAACTAAGGCTAGACAACTAATTTTTCCACTCAGACTACTAAGGCATTGAGGGGTTATCTATAATCAGGCCTCACCCATGTCATATCAGTCCAAAGAAATCATCAGATATGAAATAATTTATTTATAAATATTATTCCATACCATAAAATATACTTATTAAGTAAAGGATATGAATTTATTAATATTTCCCATGATAAGAAATAACCTTCAATTTAGTAAAATGTATATAGAAATTATATATGATTTAAGAATTAAATATATCCATGATAAGTAATATGGATATTTAGGGGAAATTTAGTTTCCAATGATCAAAGGAAGGTGATAATTTAAAGGGGAGCTTATTGACTATAAAAATGTATCAAGGTAGTGAATATTAATAATTCCCTTAGTCAAAATGATCAAAAAACATCCAGAGGAAGAATTATGATGGTATTAATATAACATATCCTCAGTGGAGTACATATAAAATTGGAGTTTTATTCATTAATGAATAAAAATACCATAAGAAAAACATTAAAAATGATCATTAGGAAAATATAATTTTCATGTTGAAATGCAATTTGAAAATAATTTTCTTTTTAAATAACTATAAAAAATTTATTTAAAAATATATCTATAAACATTAATAGTAATAATCCATGAAATTATAATCATGTAAGCAGTTAATTCTCTACATGTTATAAATAACATTTCTTTTTCATGGTAAAAATGATAGAAAAGTTCCATGTTCTGAAATAGACAAGAATATTCCTTTGAAAATATTTTATAAAAGGAAAAAATGGGTAAAATGACCATTAATAAATAATATAAAATTTTTAAAAAATTAAATGAATATTTAGAGAAACGTGGTTTTGGAATAAAAAAGGTTTCCAACTTAAGAGAGAAATGGATTCATGTTTTCGTTAAACTTTTCTAAAACATTTTTTGTACAAAATAGTTGATAAATGGTACCATTACATGAGAATATTCATGAGTAACCATAGGAGATAAAAATTAAAGGGTTTATTGAACAATAATAAATAATTTCCTTCAATTGAAATTCAAGTGTAAACAATCCCATATAAAATGATTTTGTGAAGTAACCACTTTCAAGGATTATAATGTTGAAGTGAGAACCATCCAATGAATAAATTATGGGTATAAAATAGAAATCAACATGAATTTCCTCTAAATACAATAAAATATATTCAATTTTCATTACACACATAATAATTTAATACTAACGATAATGAGGGTGTAATATGACCCGATGAAAAGGAATTGATCTAGGAAAATTCCATACCAATTGGTAAATTTTAATTCAAACCCCATTAGATAAAATGGATCAATTAGAAACATTAATTACCATATATAATTATTTATTAATGATATTACATTTAATGGGGATGTATATACAATATATAAATGTAATTAGGTGTATAACATTATAATATGCCTCAATGAAATGAAATTAAAATGAAAACCCTAACCTTACACTCAATTTTAGAAGAATGATATTTAACCTCATGTATAATGGTTTTAACCATGATATTAACATATATCATTAAAATATTAATATTTATAATATCATTTCTAAATCTTTTATAACATCGTATCATTTTTTTGTTAATAATCCTTCATTATTTTCAATGTTTCGGGTGTTAATTTCTTATTTTTCAAGTATGTTTTGACTTATTTTATTTTTGTTCCTATTTTGTAAATCAGTATTCAATCATCTCCATAATTTAAACCGTGATTTAAATATTATATATATTTGGTATATATTTATTTATAGTAATCCGGAAATTTTTTTGATAGGAAATGAAATACGCCGTTCATGGAAATGGTAGGTCAGACGTACGAAAGAACCTTGTTCCCATTTTCCATTCATATTAAGAGAAATAAAATAAAAGATATATATATATATTATAGGTATAATTTTTACTTAATATATATAATAAATTTTTATTAAATACTTCATTAATACATTGCATGTAATGCATGAATGAATCACATTAATTCACGATGAGGAAGTTCACCATACACACGAGTGATGTCATTGTATTCCCACAAAGTTTTTTTTATAAAAAGATTAGGCTTCAAATATTCTGAGAGAGAACATTGTAATTTATTTTGGAAGGTACTATCAGAACCAAATTAGTTTAATAGACTGAATTAATGAGGAGGGAAAGTGGCCTTTTTATGTGGGGTGAATGGCACACTTGTAATCTTATGAAAGAGTGAATTTCAACCATGCTTTGTTCATGTAACCTAGCCCATATAATGGTCCATTATATATAATAAAATGTACAAGGGAAATATATTGCCTTAAAATGGGTTTTGGACAACTTTTTGGTCATTTTTTAAACCTTATTTTCTATGTTTAATCACAATCTAAACTCATTTTTATCTTAATCATTGTAATTAATAAAAAATGTTTTCCCTAATCATTTTGGTAAAAAAATAAGTTAACCTTATTAGAAATTAGTAATTATTATTAAAAATATGGAATCTAATTTTCCAAAATCAAAAAAAATAAGTGCCAAAAATTAATTTAAAATTAATCTCACATATGTGGTGAGAAAAAGGGTTTTTAAGGTGAAAATGAACCTGAGTTTACAAGTATTTTATATCCAAATTCAGAATGAGATTGATTAATATGACCTAAATTTTACTAATGGATGTATAATTTATCTATTTTTACTTTAAAACAAATAAAAAAATATAATTTAACATTATACATTATTTTAAAAAAATCATTTTTTCTATTAAAATCCCTTATTTTCACTTTTCATCAAAAAATGAGACTTCTCCGAAAAATATCAAAAATTCACTCTTGGGGTTAAATTACTTTATATGGTTAAAGTTTTATTTAATAAAAACTATCAAATATGATGCTCATATTTTAAAAATTTTGTATTGTAAAATTCTTCACACCTTAAATAAATTGCATCCTCACAATTTAAACTTGATCTTAGTAATCAAGGGTTTTACATTTTGGAAATACCATTTTTTGTAAAACCCACATCATAAAAGGGTTAATAAATATTATATTAATAATAGAGATAGATAATTATAAAGTTCATTTAGAATAACACATAAATAGGATTCTATAAAGGTAAACATTGGTGGGAAGTGAAGATATGGACATGGAGGAAAGGTGTAAATATTTATAGATATTCATTGAGGTCATTGACCATAACTAAAGGAATTGTAAATGGAAAGTTGAGAGGAACAAAACCTTAAATTGGACAGGTGTGAAATTTTCATTGATATCATCATAAATGATGGTAATAGGATGATATTTTATTTTAAGATCATTTTTTCTAATGTCGAATAATTATTATACTATCTAAGAATATAATGAAATATACATACTTTATACATTTCAATTTCATAAGAAAAATTTCGTCTTTCATTTGTTCTTTGATCAAATTAATCAAATATTCCAATAGATAAATATCCAAAAATAAATTTTTCTTACACCTCAATAACTAAAATTTACATTTAATGGATCGTAAGATCTATAAAAGAGTGAAACTTCTTTCTATATAACTATGATCTAAAACCAATACGGTTAATACATTAATATCTAAACCTCCAAAGTAATAATACTGGTTCATCATTAATATTTATATGTTAAATTTATAATTAAAAACAATTAAATATTATCCAAAACATTACATAGGCCAGTGGTAGGTGTAAAACACTTATAGTTTTTTGGTCATGGGTTCAAGACCCACCACCATCCCATATGAGACTGGTTGTCACCCTAGATGAAGGTTATACTTTTTATAAACTATATTAATATTATTCTTTTAAATTTATAAAAAATATTATGGGTATCCTTGAAATAAATTAATCATTAAATAACTTTTTTACTAACATTTTCAACAAAACTCTCTTTTTTAAAATTATAATAGTCATATTTTATTATTAGTTAATTATTGTATCAACCCTAATGGTTATCAATGCATTGAAACATAATTATTCAAAATGAAAAGGTATTATCCCTGAAATAATTTTTATACTAATCATATAATTACCATAAATTTTGTTACACCCCAAGTATCCATGGTACTTTTCCCTTTGAATAATACAATAACATGTGTTTTATGCAACTTCGAGCTCTAGCACACCCCGACAAATCAAACTAGCCCTTTTAAAATCAATTATGAATAGTAATACCCACTTATAAAAATTCTATAAATTTTATTTTCCAAAATGGACTTCATTTTTTTATTCGGAATATCGAAATTATCTTAGGGTGAATTTTTGGTATTTTTATGAAAACTTTCAATTTATGATGAATAGTGAAAAACAAAATATTATTGTTTAAAACCGACTTTTTATTTAAATAATTATTTATTTTATTTAAATTTATTTTAATTCAAACTTGATACTTAATACCTATATTATTCTAATGTAATTCGTTGGATTCATTTTATAATAAAATTAGATATATAAAATTTTATTGAATATTTTAACATCTTTTACCCACCTTCTATACACATTTGAGATTTTGCATAAAACGTAATTTTACCTCTTCTATGAATTTGATTTAAAATATTTGAGAGACATGGTTGAAATAATTATGTAAAATGTGGTTCAATAGAATGAAAATAATTTTTGTTGAATAGTAACTTTTGAATTTTATTTACCCTTATTAAAAGTAAATAGGGTAATTAAAGGTAAAAATGATATTATAATTACCCTAACACAATCCTAATTCTATTGGATAAGTATATTTTGAAAAAAAATAAACCTTATTAATAACATATAATCATCTTTGATCCACATGGATTTTATTAGGGCATTTATTATTATTTTATTTAAAGAAGAGTTAAAAGTGTTAAATTTAAATTATAATAACTAAACAAATTTAAATATTGGGTTATAAATAAGATAATTTTGACTGTATATATTCATTAGAAAAAAAGACTTCCTACATCATGGTAATTTATTTATCATTTTTTAGATATTAAATATTAAATTTATTTATGACACAATGATGATGAAATAATTACCTTATTATTGAAAGATTAAAATAATTGATATTATAAATATCAAAATTAATGTAAATTGAGACTTTTGATGCATTACACTACTTTTATAGGTTAATATGTTATGTTATTATTTATTTGATGTAAATTTTTTTTTGAAGTAATCAGGTTTTGTTGACATTCACAAAAACCAAATACTAAATAGTGTCAAAATTGACATAAATGAGTTTTAAAAAATCATTCCATATTATTAAATGATATAACTTTCTTAAAAATATAAGGTTCATCCAAAGGACTAATATAGCGATATATATGTTATTAATTAACCACTTGGGATTCTCTTGTAAATTTATAGTAAGTTTATTAAGCATGTAATATAAAAATACAGGAAGACATTGTAAAAGTTAAACTATTTAACTAATGTTAAATCTAAAAGATAAGGTTAATATTGTGTCCTAAACTTGTTTAAAACCTATTTTTTGAGATAATTTACACTCATAATCAACTTATCCAATAAAAAATCCATTTTAATCCATTATAAACAGAATATTATTTTTGTAATAAAATAATATTTCAAGATTTTCCTAAAGTGACCCTCACCTCTCTTATAAAAGGGCATTTTACCTTCTCTTAATTTTACACCTCCAAAGCCATTTGTCTTGACCAAAACATACTAAAATATTCTCCCAACCACCCTCAATTCAAACTATAGGCCTTACTTTGATTATAAATCCAACTAAAGGATCACTTTTGATCAAATCCAAACAAAGCACCCGAAGAAGAGGTAATTATTTCATCACCTATTTCAAGTTCTTTTCTTCTTCCACTACTTTTTTCTTTTTTGATTCCAAACCAAAATAATTAATCCATTACCTTCTACATACATTGATTTTATTATAAATATTTTACAACCATATTCATTAATCAATCCATCTTATTAATGACAAAGTCACTATATGTGTGTACGTACGGTTTACCGTCTCCACGTCGTGGTGTAGTTTGTTATTCAACGCTTTATTATTTTGATGGGTATAATAATGAGTATAATTGATTTAAATAATAAATATAACATGTCAATGATTATTTATATATAATATACCATCCAAATACATATTATTTCATTATCAATAGAAATATATTGTTCCTCGTGTGTACGTATGGCCAACCATTGCCAGGACACGATGAAATTGTGTTCCCCATCCTAACCATTAAAGAATAATTTTCATTTTATGATTAAAAATAATTTTTAATTAAATTTTTATTATTCTAAATATGAATAAAAAACATCTTATCCATAACAAATAGGACTTCCAAAACAAAACATATAAATGAAAACAAATTTATTAACACCTGAAACAATAGTACTACAGAAATATTATTAACAATACAATATTAAAATATCATATATGATATATTATTTATGTATGTAGTTATTTTATAAATTAATAGCAATGATTTAACCATTATACATGAGGTTAACGTACCCTCTAATAATGAATAATACATGGTAAAGATTAATATTACAACCTCTTTATTTATCCGAGGTTGTTTATATATATGTATCTACTGGGACTTCTTTATCATCCACATCCGTGTTTCTCAAAATTGTATTTTAAAACATTTTTACTATTTCATAAAATACAGGTTAAATTCATTTATACCACTATTTGACTTTTTATAAAACTTTTTGAAAGGAATATTTCTGTGGTTTTCTAAACAAGGTAATTTATGACAATTTCAAAAAATTATGGTAAGAATTTTTTTTAACTTATACAGAGGGTGCAATTATTCTCTACCATTATAACACCTTTGAATATTCCCATACAATCTTATAAGAATATTTTCAAAAGATGTTTTTTCTTTTATAATTATGTTACTTTTAAATTATTTCAAATAGAAATACATATTTCCCTCAAATAGTTTTGATTTCATCTATGTCAATATTCTTTGATGGAGTTTACATTTGTTTGAATTTGATTTATTACGATAAAATCTTCCATAGTTCATTGAAGGTTTTGTGATATGTTTTACTATAGATGTGTTATTTTTATACCATTCATGGTTTATGGTTAAATTATTTACATTTCCTATGATATTATTAATACAAATGTTTATATTATGTTTCAACCTTTTCATATGAGGAATGCATTAGACATAGTAAGTAATGGGTGGAGCCTGTTATAGCACCTCGATTCATTTGTAGGTCTCAAGATACAAACTAGTATTTGGGCACAAGGCATTGAAAAAATCTTATTTGTAATCTTGGCCTAAGTCCTTGAATGTGTGGTTATGATGTCCGAAATTATGCATCCCATCATTATGAAGTTATATTTTTATATTACTGTAATTATTAGACTAGTAGAATATCCATTATATTAAGTAAATGGAAATATTTGATTTATATTTTCTATATTATGCTGAAGTTTATGTCTAAAATGATTGTGTTTTAGCCTTATACATTGCCTTAAATGTTTATGCTTATTTATGAAAGTTTCCTCTATATTTTTATCCTTACTGAGCATATGAGCTCACCCCACTCTTATGTTTTATTTTTCCCTGGATGCGAAGAAGTATATTATTATTGACCTGTAAAAATAGGCTAAGGGATATGAGTATGTTCAAAATGGGACATACGGTTTTTGTTTTTTTCATTTCATAATGAAAAGTAAAACTTATGTATGATTCTAGTACTTCCAAGGCTACTAAACTGCTCAGTCTTTCAGAATTGATCTCCTGTGATCATTCCAATGATATGTAATAATGTCCCAAATCAGGGTAACTATGGTTTGGGTTTTACTGTTGGTATTAGAGGAAGTTTAGTAAAAACCTTGGAAACTTGATTTAGAAAAACTCTGATTAGAGAACACTAACCTAAGATAAGCATTGAGGATTAGTATAGAATAAATTTTTATGATTTTGGTAATGTAGTGATTTTTTGAATTTTCAAATCAATTCATCCTTGTCTGTATACGAGTTGGTATAGGTGGCTATAGAATAGATGTACCAATGAGTGAAAACTCTGACAAGGAGTTTCAGGCTTGAACAAGGGTATCCTGGTACACGACAACGAGCCTTGCTGCACTCTTGGTTACAATACTCCTGGGGGATATGCTTATGATAAATCACATTTTATTTACAAAACATTATGATGGATTTTTGAGTAAATACCTCTTCAAAGAAAACAATTTTTTATGATTATGGATTATATGCATAAAGTTTTTAATTTATGTTAGGTGTTTTACTAGTTTATAATTATGTATTGCAATTCATAAACTAATTTACTATATTCCATTATTTGGAAATGGATCCTAGTGGATGGAAAGAAAAATGTATCAATTCATGTAATCCAGGTATGGATTTCCTTCCTACTCAAGATAATTATAGTGGAGATGGCGACGCAACCAGTACTAAAAAACTTATAACCATACTTGGAAAACTCACTAAGGTTATGAATAATATCCTTACCAGTATAGAGAACCCTGATCCAAAACATGTAGGATTGATGTTAGACCACTTCAGGAGGAAACAACCACCAACATTAAATGGGACTAAAAATTCATTTGTATCTATGTAATGGATAAGTTCCTTAGAGAAAATATTTCATGCTTTGGGGAGTAGGGAAATGGAAAATGTTTTTGTCCTAGTTTATCGCATCACGAGAGATGCAGATCAATGGTGGTCAGTAAATTAAAAAACAAGGAAGGATGAATAAGTATCAAATATGTAATGGGGAGAGTATAAAGATAGTTTCATTGAAAAATACTTTCCTCGTGACCGTTGAGCAGATATGGAAAGACAATTTCTGAGTCTATGGAAAAAAGAGGATGATAATGTTGCAAAGTTTGAGGCTAACTTTACAAGGTTAGAAAGGCATGCAATAGATTATATACATAACCCATGGAGTATGATTGATTGATTCTTTTATGGGTTAATAACATTTCTCCATCAAGCATTAGCCTCACAATCTTTCTCATCATACAAAGATATAGTCTCGTGTGCTATCAAGACAGAAAAAGAATTATCTAAGTCCTATGACTTTAAATAAAATATGGAGAAGAAGAGATATATTTAATGCTCTAGAAATGAAAATAAGTGGAATAAGGGAATGTTTAAACTTCAATCCTATACTAAATGTGAGAATAAACACCCAGGTACTTTTCTAAAGGGAATTGGATTTTGTTACAAGGGTGGTGAAAAATGGCACCAAGCTCGTGATTGCAAGGGAGAGAAAGAAGTTATAAATGTTCAATGCTACAATTGTAGAGAAATGGGGCATTATGAAAATGAATGTCCTAATTTCCTTGGAAACTTACCTCAGAAAATTCCAAGGGATCAAGGCCAAGATTATGTGATCACTACTTCAGAGTTTAAAGCACTGAATGATGTGGTGGTCAGTAATTTAATGGTTTCCTCAAATTTAGCCAATGATTTATTTGATTCCAGATCATCTCATTGTTTCAAATATTCCCAGTTTGCAAAGAAAATTATATATTTCTTATTTGATTTAACAAAGGTGTTGTCAGTCAAAACTCTTAAGGGAAGTATAATTGCAACAAAATTTTGGGAATCAGTTCCCATTAGGGCATATAAATATGCTTAATATTTTGATCACCTTTTCATACCCATGATTGAATTTGTTATAATCCTTGATATGGATTAGATTTTAGACCATGATGCGAAAATTTATTGCAAGAAGAAGGACGTGGCCGTTTTTGATGATAATAATGAGTACTTTATCTTTAGAGAAGAAACGTCACCATCTGATTCTTTTCTAGATCCACCACCATTAGCACTACTAAATTCAATTATTGGGGAGGAAGAGAATGAAATAAATATGGGTGAGGAAAGAATGTTCAAATAGAGGATTTACATATTGTTAAAGAATAGGTTGCTGTGTTTCCAGAGGATTTACCTGGACAACCTCCAGAACTAGGAATTGAGTTTTCTATTTATTTAATTCCTAGTTCAATCCCCATATCTAAGACCCCATATTGAATGGCCAAAGTTGAATTAGTGGAACTAAATAAACAACTAGGGGAATTGATTAATAAAGGATTTATTTTCCCAAGAGTTTCTTCATGGGGAGCATCATTTCATTTTGTTAAGAAGAAAGATGGATCTATGAGGTTGTGCATTGACTATAGGGAGATCAATGCTATAACATTAAAGAACAAGTATCCCATACCTCACACTGATGATTTATTTTATCAATTTCATGGAGATCAATATTTTTCAAAGATTAAACTTTGATCTAGATATCATCAATTGTGTGTGAAGAAGGAATACATTCCAAAGATAGCATTTCAAACCAAGTACGGGCATTAAGGGTTTACAATAATGCCTTTGGGAATGACTAATGCACCCTTTGTTTCCATGGATATAATTAATAGAGTTTTCAAGAAATATCTTGATGAATTTATATTGTTATTTATTGATGATATATTTGTATACTCCAAAATCTATGAAGATCATGAAAATCACTTGCGCACTATTCTGAAAACCCTCAGAAGAATCGAATTATATGGGATGTTTAGAAAGTGTGAATTCTGGATTCAATAGTTTTATTGTCTTTTCCATATTATCTCTAAGGATGTAATATATATTGATTCTTATAAGACAAGAGCAATCTAATAATGGACAGAATCGACATGTATAACTTAGGTACTCAATTTTATTGGTTTAGCAGGTTATTATCTTCGATTCTTCTAGAATATTTCCCGATTTGATAACCCATTAATCAAGATCACACATAAAGAGGTTAAATTTGTTCAGAAAAAAATAGTGTGAAAAGTGTTTTGAAGAATTTATTAAATTATTTTTCAATGCTCTTATATTGAATCTACCATCAAGGAATGACGGGTTTGTTATTTATAGTGATGCTTCAAATAAAGGTCTTGGTTGTGTCCTTATGCAGAACGATAGAGTTATTGCATATAAATCATGATAGCTAAAAATTCATGAACAAAACTATCCTACTCATGATCTTGAGTTAGCAGATGTAATCGTATCTTTGAAGATATGGTGACACTATCTATATGGTGAAAAATGTGAGATATATATTTATCATAAGTGATTGAAATATATTTTCTCACAGAAGTAACTCAACATGAGGAAAATTAGATTGCTCCAACTACTCAAGGATTATGATTTCACAATACACTAACAACTGAGGATGGAAAATAAGGTGGAAGATGCTTTAAGTAGAAAAGATCATAGAGTTATGAACAACATGAGAGTTGGAAGGGATCCTATGTACATGGATCTAGTAAAAATGGATGTGGGAATAATCATGGAAGGTGAAACATCAATACTTTTTCAAATGGCTGCTAATACATCTTTTCTAAAAAGGATAAAAAGTTCTCAAACTGATGATGAGGAGTTTCAAAATAATATTAAAGTTGTGAATGATGGTGGAATGATCAACTTCATATACGAAAATGGAATTTTGAAATTTTCGAAGGGAATTTGTGTTCCTGATATACCTGGTCTAAAACGAGAATTGCCGGATGATGCTCATAGCTCCAATTTCTCAATACACCATGGTAGCACTAAGATGTATGGAGATTTGAAGGAACATTTTTGGTGGGACAACATGAAAAGGGATATTACTGATTATGTGTTAGGATGTATATTTCTTCAACAGATTAAGTTTTGAAGACAACATCTAGGAGGATTCATGTAACCTCTTCCAATACTTGAGTGGAAATGGGATGATATTATGATAGACTTTGTTATGGGACTAACAAAGACTCCTAAAAGGAATGATGCATCATTGGTCATTTTTTATCATCTTACCAAGTCGACGCATTTTATTTCTATAAAATAATATTTTCCACTTGAATGATTTGCAAGAATATATATTAATGAAGTTTTAAAACATCATGGTGTACCCCTATCGATTGTTTCTAATCGTGATCCCAATTTTACATCAAGATTCTGGAAAAGTCTTCAGACATACATGGATACTAAACTTCGTTTGAGTACTGCCTACCTCCCTCAAACTAATAGACAACCAGAATAGACTATTCAAACCTTAGAAGACATGTTGAGGTTTCCCCCACCTGACTTTCTGTAAAGACCCGTAAATTTCAAGGAAATGTTTTTCTTAATTTTCATTGGAATTTTACAAGAGCGCAGTTTCTGACGGAACCTGATTCCGAGGCCCGGTGTGCCCGGAATCATTTTCCGAAGTTTGGCTTGGGTACGTTCAGTGAACGGACGAGCGGGTTTTTCTAACTTTTTAACCGGTGCCCGGAATTGAATTCTGAGGGCACCGATGAAATCGCAGCGCCGGTATTCGCTTAGAAATGCCTCTTCCGGAGTTGCGTTTGATCGGGTGTGGTTTTTAATTTTTGGGCTTAAAGTTAAGAAATAAAATAATTTTACGACAACTTTATTTTATTTCACTTAAGTCACTTGGAAGCCACTTGAAGCCACTTAATAGCGGCTTAAACTGAGTTGAAACGGATAGGGGACTATCCAAAAATATCCTACCCTCTCGGTAGGATATTTGTGAGGTGGGGCCCGCACGAGCCCCGCCGTTTCTTTCTGCTATGTAACGCACCCGCGAAAACCCGTCATTATGAAAGTCAACTGACGCGTTTTCTTAAAATCTTAATGCACCATTTAATTGGGTGGTTTATTTCGTGAATTAAATGGGCGGTTTCTTTCGTTGAATTAATTCAATGAATTGATGGGTCGTTACTTACCTTTTTCGTTTGTTGGCGTAATAATAAAATAAGACCAACAAGGTCTTTTGAAGGATTACTCGTGGAGAGGTTTGTCAGAGCTCTTGAGCCTTCGTCCTTTTTCGCGAAGAACGCGAAGAACGCCGGCCTCCGACGAAGAACGCCGAACCTGTGGAAGTCGACGACGCGATTCCGTGTTCTGAGACGCCGACGTTCCCTTCCTGCAACGTTCTTCTGCGACGTCTCTTCCTCCGCAACGAATCTTCGATCGGCTGCTTGAGGTAAGAGTCTCGGTTTTTCTTTTAATCTCCCTCGTGGTTTTTACCGAAACACGAATTTAATTATTTATAATTAAATCTATTGTTTCTTGGTTCGTTGAGTTCGCCAACTCAACTCCGGATTCCGCAATGACGCGACGCCTTTCCGCGACGACGCGACGCCTTCCGCGACGATCAATTTCCCTGAAGAACGCTCACACGCAACGACTACGAGGTAGGAAATTATTTTGGAATTATCCCTTTTTATATTCCCATAAATGTTTCTTTAAAAAGTTAAAGAACCAGATTCGTGAACAATTTTAATGTACTAAAATTGTTGTTTCCTATGTGGAATAAAAGTTCTCCCGTTGTTTATATCTAACGCGGAGGGTGCGGGCCAAACGAACACGGCCTGACAACACTCTGCTGTTCTTCGTGGTTGTGCGAATTTGACGGGCGATGACGGAACGTGCCGCAACAGAAGTTTGATGATCCCGAAGTGAAGAACGGATCCCGGGAGGAACAACGGTGCAGACGGGAAGGAAAACGGACCACCGGAGCGACTCCGGTGGCGCGCGGAAGCCGGCGGCGGTGCCCGCGGACCCGCGGCCGCGCGGGTCCGGCGCGTGCGGGACGCGGCTGAAGCTGCGTCCGGTCGCCAGGGAGACACCCTGCGGGTGTCGCGGGGGTGTCACGTGGGGGCGGCAACTCCCCCCCCCCCCCCCCCCCGCGTCACTCGGGACGCGACTTCAGCCGCGTCCGGCTGTCTGGCCGACACCCCGCGGGTGCCGCGGGGGTGTCACGCGGGGTGGTGGCTCCCCCCGCGTCGGCCGCTCGGCAGCTCGGCCAAGCTGAGCCGGACTGGCCCTGGCCGAGTCAGACCGGTCCGACCGGGTCAGACCGGTTTCGGCCGACCCAGGGGGGGTCGGCCCGGGTCGGCCCGGGCCCGACCCCCCGTCTTCGGACCGTTTTCGGTAAAATGCCCGTAACTTGAGCTACGAGCCTCCAAACTACTCGCCGTCAGCGGAAACACGATCCTTGGATCGAGGCAGTCGTTTCGGTATATTGCACTCAAGGTTTCAGAATACCTTGGGTTCAGCCAGGTTGGTTCGTACACGAAACCAATCGGGCCCTCGGAGCGGAAACACTCATATGTTGAGCTACGGACGTCTGATTGACGCATCGTCAGCTTTGTTGATTTCCTCTAAGTTAGACGGATCTTTTGGAATACTTCGCCCAAGGTTTGGACACAGGTGGAGTACGGCCGGGTTGGTTCGTACACGAAACCAACCGGGCCCACGGAGCGGAAACGCTCATATCTTGAGCTACGGACGTCCGATTGACGTGCCGTCAGCTTTGTCGATTTCCTCTAAGTAAGACGGATCTATTAGCTCACTCCGCCCAAGGTTTGGATGCAGGTGGAGTACGGTCGGGTTGGTTTTGCCTTAAAAACCAACCAGGCCCCTAGGATGAAAAATCCAATAACTCTCAGACCGGGCATCCGATTGACGCGCCGTCTGCGACGTTGAGTCCCTGTTGACGATACGGAACTTTTGGATACATAAACATTGGACCTTGTGAAAGTTGATGTATTGACCTCTCGACTCGTGGAGCGGACCCTCCGGAACGAGCTTGCTGTGTGCGGGAACCCTAGAGCTGGCTGCGACTGCTACTTCAAAGACGACAACTGTGCAGAAATCCTCAGTGGACTGCGACGATAAAAGGTGCTGGTCTTGTATCCTATGTGGGTCCTAGCTGTGCTGGTCTTGTATCCTATGTGGGTCCCAGATTAGATGATTCAATACTGGTCTTGTATCCTATGTGGGTCCCAGTATAGATGAATCAATGAAGACAACTGTTCTTGTATCCTATGTGGGTCCTAGCTGTGCTGGTCTTGTATCCTATGTGGGTCCCAAATTAGATGATTCAATACTGGTCTTGTATCCTATGTCGGTCCCAGTATAAATGAATCAATGAAGACAGCTGGTCTTGTATCCTATGTGGGTCTTAGCTGTGCTGGTCTTGTATCCTTTATGGGTCCCAGCCTAGATGATTCAATACTGGTCTTGTATCCTATGTGGGTCCCATTATAGATGAATCAATGAAGACAGCTAGTCTTTTATTCTATGTGGGTCCTAGCTGTGCTGGTCTTGTATCCTATGTGGGTCCCAGCTTAGATGATTCAATACTGGTCTTGTATCCTATGTGGGTCCCAGTATAGATGAATCAATGAAGAGAGCTGGTCCTGTATCCTATGTGGGTCCTAGCTGTGCTGGTCTTGTATCCTATGTGGGTCCCAGCTTAGATGATTCAGTATCTATACCTGATCATCCCTTTCACCTTTTCGACGAAGTATACCCATGTGAGCTGAATCTTGTGTTACTCTCCTTTGTGGATTGTGTTGAGCTATCCTGTGTGGATTTACTATTTACACTCCTTTGTGGATTGTGTTGAGCTATCCTGTGTGGATTTACTGTTTACTCTCCTTTTTGGATTGTGTTGAGCTATCCTGTGTGGATTTACTGTTTACTCTCCTTTGTGGATTGTGTTGTGCTATCCTGTGTGGGTATACGTTTGCTTTCCTCTGTGGACTGGTTTGTGCTTGGGCTCGGACGTTGGAGCCGAACGGGAATTGATGACTTAGGTATATGTATGGGCATATACCTAAGCAGTGTCGGTTGTTACTTTGTGATTGTATATTTCCTTTGTGATTTATCCTTTGTGGATTTAGGGAGACCTTTGGGGGTCTCGGGGTCCCTACTGAGTAGCTTATACTCACCCCTGCACGGGCTATACTCGCACTATGTTGTGTTGGTTGTAGACGACGGACATCGCTGATCGTGGTGGAGGCGTGCGGAGTAGGACGGTACCTGGAGGTGGACCACTGGGTGGGACGTAGTCGGAGCGGTCAGGTGGACCCGAGGAGCAGTGGAGGCTATCTGTACCCACCCTTCAGGTGGGACTTCCAGAGGACGGCTCGACGCTGCGGCTTTTCCTTTCAGTTGTTGTTTTTCCTTTCAGTTGTACTTTACAGTTGGTCTTGTATTTCCGGCCCCTTTTACTTTCAGCACAGCTTGTACAGTTTATACTTAGTGTTTTCCTTTTCCGCTTGCTTACTCTGTGGTGCTAGTTTACTTTTTAAAGGCAATGCCTTCCCTTTTTGTTGGGATTTACGCCTTGGTGCTAGTCGCCAGCCCCTGGCCTATGGAAGGTGGGCTTGGGGTAGTCATGGCACGGGCCTCGAGGACGGGTCGTGACACTTTCAAGGTATGTCGGATCAATATTTACCTCTAGTATAATTTTACTATAACAATAGATTCCATTCAAGTATTCAGATTGCACCATATGAAGCGTTATATGGAAAGAGATGTTGCACACCAACTTATTATGATGATATTTGTGAGAGAAATCTTATATGATTAGAACATGTTGAGGAAACAATGGAAAAGGTGAATATTATCCAAGCCCACATCAAAGAAGCTTAAAGTAGGAAAAGGATATATGCTGATAATTGAAGGAAGTATTTGGAATTTCAAGTATGAGATCATGTCTTCTTGAAGGTATCTATAGGGAAGGGTGTTATACGATTCGATAAGAAGGGTAAATTAAGTCACAAGTACATCGGGCCATTCGAAATTCTACAATGAATTGGAGTTGTAGATTACCGTTTGGAAATTCCACCAAGTCTCTCCGAAGTTCATGACGTGTTCCACATATCACTTTTGAGAAAATACATGCCAGAACCAAAAAATGTAATTAACTATGAAGAAATAGAGCTGGATCCCGATCTGTCATATTATGAAGAGCCTTTCAAGATTCTTGATACCAAAGAAAAAGTGTTGAGAATCCAGATGACTCGTCTGGTAAATGTTCTTTGGGGAAACCATAAAATGGAAGAGGCAACGTGGGAACCTAAGCAACATATGATGAAGAAGCACCTGAATCTTTTTATGAAGTAATATTCTAGAAACTTCGAGAAGGAAATTACTTTAAGATGGATGTAATGTAACACCCGATGCTTCCATTGTACGTTTCCCTTTGAATAATACAATAGCTTGTGTTGTATGAAACTTCAAGTTCAAACACACCACGAAAAATCTAACCAGCTATTTTAAAAGCAGATATAAATAGTAATACCCACTTTTTGAAATTTTATAAATTTTATTTTTCAAAATGGGATTCATTTTTGGATTTGGAATATCAAAATTATGTTAGGTTGAATTTTTGGTATTTTTCTTGAAAACATCAAATTTTGATGAATAGTGAAAACACTACATTATTGTTTAAAATAGAATTTTTATATAAATAATTATTAATCTTATTTAAATTTATTTTAAATCAAAATAAATACAAAATACCAATATTATTCCATTTTAATTTTATGGATTCATTTTATAATAATATTATATATATATATATATAATTTTATTGAACTTCTTAATGTCTTTTACCCATATTCTAGGAATATCTGAAAATTTGCATAAAATGTAATTTTACTAATTCTGTGAATTGAATTTCAAAATTACGAGAGACATGGTTTACACCAGAAAGAAAAATGTAGTTCAATATGATGAAAAAAATATTTGGTGAATAGTAACTTTTGATTTTTATTTACCACGCTTGAAAGTAAAGATGATAACTAAATGTAACAATTATATTTTAATTACCCAAACACATGTCCTAATTATATTGGATAAGTGTATTTAGGCCAAAACAAATCTTAGGAATAAAATATGATCCTATTTGATCAAATTGTATTAGATTAGTACATTTCTTATTTTTTAAAAGAAGAGTTAAAAGTGTTAAATTCATATTTTAATAACTAAATTTTTTTTAATATAGGGTTATACATAAGATAATTTCGACTATAAATATTCATTATAAAACTAAAAAAATTTCCTACATCATGGTATTTTATTTATAACACTTTAGACATTAAATAATTAAATTTATTTATAACACAATGATGATGCAATAACTACCTTATTAATGAAAATGAAAATAATTGACATTATAAATATCCAAATAAATGTAAATGGAGACTATTGAGGAATTCCAATAATTTTCTAGGTTAATATGACATTTTAATATTTATTTAATTTTTTTAAGTAATTAATTAGTTTGGACGTTCATATAAACAAAATACTGAATAGTGTCAAAATTGATATAAATGAGTTTTTGAAAGAAATACTAAAATATTAAATGAAATAAAATTCAAAAAAATAAATTTTTTCACCAAATGACTTAAATAATGATATATATTTTATTAAAGAAGAACATGGGGTTCTCTTGGTATTTTATAGTATGTTTTTGAACCATGAAACATAAAAATACAAGAAGACATTATAAAAGTTAAACTATTTAAATAAGAATTAAATCTAAAAGATAAGGTTAATATGGTGGAATAAAAATGTCTAAAACCTATTGGTTGAGAGGATTTCAACCCATCCCCACCATATCCACGAAATAAAACTATTTTTAACCATTATAAACGAATATTATTTTATACTAAAATAATATTTCATGCTTTTCTGAAAGTGACCATAACCCCTCTTATAAAAGGGTACTTCCCCTTCTCCTAATTTCACCCCTCAAAAGCCATCTTTCTTGGTCAAAACCTGCTAAAATATCCTCCCAAATACCCTCAAACCAACCTAGACACCATACTTTGATTATAAAGCCAACTTAAGGAGCAATTTTGATAATTTTAAAAGGAAGCACCCGATGAAGAGGTAATTATTTCATCACCTCTTTCAAGTTTTTTCTTCTTCCAATTCCACTTTCTTTATTTTTTCCTTTCCAGAATAATAAATCACATAACTTATACATACTGTGATGTTATTATTAATATGGTACAACAATAATCATTATTATATCAATCCTTTGAATGAAAAAGTCACTATACGTGCTTACGTACAGCTTACCGTCTCCACGTCATGGTGTAGTTTGTTATTCAACGCATAATTATTTGGATTGTTATAATAATGAGTTTAATTGATGTAAATAATAAATATAATATCTCAATGATTCTGTATATATATTATACCCTCCAACTACATATTATTTCACCATTAATTTAATGTTATTGTCTCTAGTGTGTACATACAGCTTACTGTCTCCACAACAGGGTGAAATTTCATTTCCCATCATAACTATTCAAGAATAATTTTCATTTCATGATTAAAAATAATTTTTAATGAACTTAATATCATTCTATATATGAATAAAATACATACTATCCCTAAAAACCTAACTTAAGTAACAAAACATATAAAGGAAAACGAATCAGTTAACACTCGAAACAATGATACTACTGAAAATATTATTAACCAAGAAATATTAAAATATCATATATGATATCATATTTATATATGTTGTTATTTTATAAATTATTATTAATGATTTAACCCTCATACATGAGGTTACCTTACCCTTTACTAACTAGAAAATACAAGGTGAGGGTTAATTTTACAATCTATTTATTTATCTAAGGTTGTTTATATGTAACTATCTACTGATACTTATTTATCATTCACATCCATGTTTCCAAAAAATGTATATTAATTTTTTTTAATTTTTCTTATAATATGGTTTAAAGTCATTTATACTCATATTTTACTTTCCATAAAAAAAAATTAAATAAATCTTTCCATCATTTTCTAAACAAGGTACTTTATGACCCTTTCGTCAAATTAAGTTAAAAATGTTTTTTAACTTATACATCGAGTGCAGATATTCTCTTTCATTATAACACCTTCGATGCTTCCCTTACAAGATTATAAGAATATTTTAAAAATAAATATTCTCTTTTACAATTATATGACTTTTAAATTATTTCAAAAGAGAAAGAAATATTTCTCTCAAATAGTTTTGATTTCATCTATGTCAACATCCTTTGAAGGAATTCACACTTATTTGAAGTTAATTTATAATGATAAAATATTCCCTATTGTTATGAAGGTTTTGTGATATGTTTGAATTTGTATGTGTTATTTCTATACCATTAATGGTTTATTGTTAATGTATTGACATTTCATATTCTTGTTTTTATGTGAATATTTATATTATGTTTCATCATTTTTATATGAGGAATGCATTGGACTTAGTAAGTGATGGGCGGATCCGGCTATAGCTCCTTGATGCATCATTAGGTCTCATGAGACAAACTCATGTCTTGGGACAAGGCCTTGAAAAAATCATATTTGTAGTCTTGGCATGAGGCCTTGACTATGTGGTTATGATGCCTGACATTATGAATTCCATCATTATGAAATTAGCTATTTATATTACATTTGATTATTTGACAAGTAGAATATCTATGTGAATAAGTAAAATGAATTATTTTATTTATATTTTCCATATTATACTAAGGTTTTTGTTTAAAGGCTTTTGTTTTAGTCTTATACATTTCCTTAAATGTTTATGATTATTTATGAATGTTCCCTCTATATGGTTATCCTTGCAGAGCATCTGAGCTCATACCTTTCCTATGTTTTATTTTTCCTAGGATGCAAAGAAGTATATTATGATTAACCTGCATGAATAGGCTAAGGGATATGAATCTGTTCAAAAGGGGACACAATGTGGTTGTTTTTACATTTCATAATGTAATTTAAAAATTATTTATGTATCTTATACTCCCATGCATACTAAACTAATTAGTCATTTGGACTTGTTCTCTTATGACCAAGCCAGTGTTATATAATAATTCACCGACTCTTCGTAACTAGGTTTTGGGCATTAGAATTTTCTTGCAAAATTTCCTTTATATAAGAAAATTACTACCACATAAGATCTAAAAATTAGTGTTTTAAAATTTAATCTTATGATAAATATTAAACTCATTAAAAAAATTTGGTATCCATAATACTTATGTAAATTAATACGCAATTTATTCTAAGTTTTAACAGAACCCATAAATGTTTCATGGCTCTTGTAACCAAAATACTATTGGTAAAAAATCTCAAGTTTTTTTTCCATAGATCACAATACATAAATAATTGAACCATTTTATTTCTACTTATGTGCTTATATGTTTTAGATATTAACCTTTAGAAGAGTGAATTGACTTAGGTAATTACCGAGTTACTAAAAGTTAAGGAAGAAAACTATAAAAGAACCCTTTGGGTTAGATATATTTCCTTCCATTATAGTCTTCATTTTTTCTTGGAAATTATTTTTGTTTATTCCATTATTCTACACTCATATATAATTTTCTCATTCCATTGAGTCACTTTCTAGGGGTTCTCTTTCCCTATTTCATGTACTATAGAAATTGAGCCTTCTTCTCTAAATGGTCCCCACCACTCAAGCACTAAGGAAAATTAATCCTTCTCTTCTTATATGTGTATGGGAGTTGGTTAAGGTATGTGTTGTTAATCATATCTTCAGGAAAAATGATTATGAATAAGAATTATATAATTCACTCTAATATTCATCTCATTTAGTTACTCATTTTCATCTCTTTTTCCATCATGTCAAATGTTAACATGATTCATTCAAGTTAAATCCCTTTACTAAAACCAAAAATCATAGTGTGAGACATAATTACCATAATGATAATACTATATAATCATTTATAGGATGTCTAAATCCTGAAAACTTATTTTCAATCATGGAAACCATAGGTTTAACCTAGTTTATTCATTTTTATCATCTACTCAAATCCTTCATAATGGTTTTTGACCTAGTTTATTCATTTTCATCATCTACTCAAAGCATTCCTTATATATTGAATAATTGATATATACAAAAAATACCTTATCATAAAATATCTATATTCAGTAAATGATATAGATTTATCAATATTTCCCTGGATATAAAGTAACATTGAATTTATAAAATCGTATATAGAAATGATTTATAGTTTATGAAATAAAAAACTTTGATGAGTAATATATATATTTAATGGAAATTTGATGTTAAATGATCATAATAAAGTGCACATTTCAAGGAAAAGTAATTGAACACAAAAATTAATCAAGGTAGTGAATGTAAATACTTTCATTAGTCAAAAATAATCATAACCCATTTAAAATAAGAATAAAGATGGTATCAATAAAACATATTCCCAATTGAGTACATTTAAAATATGGGTTTTTGTCATTTATGAATATAAATACCATAATAATATCATTAAAAATGTTGATAAGGAAAATATCCAATTTATTTCGAAAAAAATATTGAAATAATTTTAATTTAAATTTACTTTTAAAAAAATTATATTAAAAATATTCATTAAAAAATCAAAGTAAACTTCAAACAAATTACAATCATGTTGGCAAGTAATTATGCACATGTTATAAATAACATTAATTTATCTCGGTAAAAAGGGGAGAAAATTTCATTGTTCGAAAAGAAACTAGTTGATTTTTTTGAAAATATTTTTTAAAATCACAGAATGGGTAAAATTTTATTTTTATAAATCATCTTAAAGGTTAAATAATTTTGAAATCTTCATTATAGAACATGGTTTTAGAAGAGAATAGGTTTTTGAGTGAAAAGATAAATGAAGTTGGGATTTCCTAAAATATTCTATAAAACATTTTATATAAAAAATAGTGGAAACTAGTTCCATTAATTGATAGTAATAATGAATAAATAAATGATAATAAAATGAAATTGTTTATTGAAAAATTATAAAATAATATCCTTCAATGGAAATTCATCTATAAAAAATTCCAAATAAAATGAGATTGTAAAATAAACACTTGTAAAGATCATAATATTGATGTGGGAATCAACCAATGAATTTATTATGTGTATTAACTAAAAATTAACATAAAACAAGTTGAAATAAATAAAATACCAATTCAATTGTCAATACGAACATAATCTTAAAATAGTAATTACTAGGTGGGAGAAATATAACCCAATGAAAAGGAATTGAGCTATGAAAATTCCTTACCTCTTGGTGACTTTTAATTCAAATCTCATAAGATGAAAAAATTAAAATAGAAAATTAAAATAAAATTAATAGTTATTTATTCATGATATTAAAATTAAATTGGTATGATATACACCATATAAAAGTAATAAGTTTCATAACATTTCAATATTCTTCAATGAAATAAAATTGATAAGAAAACTTGTACCTTACGGTTCCTTTTTGTTGAATTCTCTTATATCTCTTATATAATGGTTTTATAAATTTAATTAACTTATAAAAATCCATGTTAATATTTTCAATATCATATATGATTATTTTATAATATCTTATGATCCATTTATTAATAATCATTAATTATATTCATTGTTTTGGGTGTTAATTTCCTTTTTTCAAGATTTTTTACTTATAATTTTTTTGTTCCATTTATGTAAATCCCGATTTCATGATCCATATATTGTAAATCATGATTTAAATATCATATATATGTTTTATGAATATGTTTTTCTATTAATCAGTGAAATTGGGTGATAATAAATGAAATGATTTGTTCATGGATATGGTAGGTTGTTCGTACACATAAACGTTGTTTCTGTTTTATTGTCATATTGAGAGAGAAAAAATTAAATTATATATATTATACCAGCATGATTTTTATGTCATATAAATCACAAATATTTATTAAACCCATCCTTAATAAATTCCATGTAAAGGGTTAATAAATCTCATCGCTTCAAGATGTGGTAGTCTGTCATACACACGAATGACATTATTGTTTAATTAGGAGAAAATGTTTTTATCTTAATTTTAATAAATATTTTTAACTACTTTCAATAACGGTTTTGGTCTAAATTAATTTGAACTAATTAGACATTAAAAATTATTCTAATTCCAAATATTGAATACATTTTCTCCAAATTAAATCCATATAAGGGGGAAATTTTAATTTAAAATTAATCCTACAGATGTGGTGAGAAAGAAGGGTTTTAAAGTGAAATTTCCATAAGTTTACAATGTTTTTATATAAAAATTTAGTATTAAAGTAATTCCAATGACATAAAATGGATTAATGGATGACTGACTAAAAATTCATTTTTTTATTTTAAAAGACACTTTTTGGTTTAGTGAGAACTGAACAAGCGAATCAAACTGAGACAACGTGTCCAAGGGGATCCACCATTGCAAAAACAAGCCAGACCAACACAAAAAAAATAAGAAAATCTAGCATTCCCAAGGGAATCCACCATTACATACATTATTTTGGCTAAGTGAGAACCAAATTCAAGATCATCCAAAATCCAAAAGGTCATCATCAGATCTGCCAACACCATCCCAATTTGCCAAAAAAACCTTGGTACCATCACAAAATGGGGGAATGCATGAAGGGTTATGCCAAAAGAATATATAAGAATCATAAAATGACATTTTCAGACCCTAGAATACAAATACATAACCTCAACATGGAAAACATCAAAATAGGTGAGAAGAGGAGAGGAAATTTCTCAACCACCGAGCATTCCTATGGTCTCCCTCTCTGACCTCGTAATTAACTGGGAGAAGACGTTGAACTTTCCTGTTTCGACCACAAATAAAATCAGGAATGAAATGATGAGGAGACGACATCTTCAGTACCAAGAATTCATGCATCTGCCATCCCCATATACATAATAACTCAGGAAAACAAACAATGTTTCTACCTCTAAGATATCGGCACCCTGAGTGTTCCTGGGATGTTCATATGCATCTGTGTATAGGCCTAGGTAGTCAATGATGCCCATGTCTCAATAAAAATCCAATGAAACCAAACCAATGGCACTGGGTCTGATCGACCATCCGGGTGGGGTTCGAGGTAGGGGAACCTGATGCCGCTGGTCGTAGAGAACCCAAGATCTGAAGCCACAACCTCTCTTGTCTGCACAACAAAGTCTCTCAAAGCATCTTGAAATCTAGAACATGGGGCAGGAGTAGCAAGGTTGAACTAATGTGTGACCAAGTCTGGTCGAGACTCGTTGTGTGGTGACAGATCTAGCAGAAGAATAAATGAAGTGATTAAAGAAGATGAAAAGTCGTCGAAATTGGGGAGGGAGACTCATGCGGCAGGGTGTAGGAGGGAAACACGGTGTCAGATCCAAAAAGTGTAGCAGGGCCTAGTAAGGCTACTCAGAGACGTAGTCGTAAACCTTGAGGGGAAGAGGGGAGGTGATGATGGGGATGAAGGCGACGCTAGGGTCAAAGGTCGAACACTAGGTCATGACTCCCAAGTGCAACATCCCCCCAAGTTGGATTAATGGATGTAAAATTGAACAATTTTGTCTTTATAATAAATTCAAAATATAATTTAAAATGATAAATTATTTAAACAAAAAAACATTTTTTTAAATAAAATCTTGTATTTTCACTATTCATCAAAAAATGAAAATTATAAAAAAAAACAAAAAATTAACCCAAAGATAATTTTTGTATTCTAATATAAAAAATTATGTCTATTTTTTTATTTAAATGTTTTAAAATAAAAAGAATATATTATTTTAAATTATGTGCACCAATCTTGACAAAACCATTTTTTAGGAAAATACATTTTTTCTGAAAACATTTATTATTATTTTAAAAGATTTTTATTAATATTTATAAAAAAATAGATAACCAATAAAGGTTTATAAACTCTATATTTTCATAACTTAGTTTATCCTACACATACCCACCATTCTAATGATAATTTTATAACTATTATATTAAATAATAATTTTAATAGTATATTGTTGTTCAATAAAACCCTGTCTTCCGTGTAATGCATGATATCGAAGAAACTCACCATTACATATAGCACAAGATAAATCAATATTTTGTGAATTGAAAGAAATATAATATATTTAATTTATTCAAAATATTAAATATATTTTAAAATATCAGCATTTTATATTCCATTTTATGCTTGGTGTTTCCTGTCATACACACTATTAAATATGATCTTCATATTTAAAAAATTTGGGGTGTTACGGATAATTATTCTCCCTACCCTAATATATCTTCAGAATTTGGTGTACTGATATAGAATCTTGAATTAAAACAATGTTATGGTTGTGTATGTGTTATAGTGGTAGAGGTAATGTGGTTGCAATAGTAATTATATTTATGTTGTATACAATATATTTTTTCGTATTTGTTGAGGTATGTGTTTGGTAGTGGTGAAAAATGGATATGGTATATAGATGTGGTAGGTGGTTATGATATGTTGATATGAAAATTATATGAGCACCCTAATGGAGGTCTTTTATAGTCTTGGTGAATAATTTTTGGGAATGTTGGTACAACATACAACCTTTGATATATATTCATGAATAGTACAATAATTTACTAGAATAAAGACTAGGTGTAATAGAATATGATAACTTTTTTGATGGATGGCATATACTAGATAATGATTTATTTCTATTGATTTTAATCTAAAGATTTAACATGATCCATTTAAATTAAAATCATGTTTTCCATTGTGGAACCTATTGAGTATATAAATAAGCACACTCTGACATCTCTATATAATTTTTAGAAATTTTTAGGAAGTAATAGATGATTGGGATAAACCCTACTATCCTATGGTACAGTAGATAACTAATCTAAGAATTCATTCAATACAAGTTATTTCGATTTTAGATTAATATATATATTTTTTCTTTTATTCACATATGAAACTTTAGTAATTATATTTTGGATAATTGGATATTTATTTATTAAAGTTACTCCAAAGAAGAACATTATTTTCCCACTCCAAGGATATTAGAGGGTAATGTACCCCATGTGATTTATTGTATTACCTCTAAACTATTCACTACCCCATGGAAAACTATAGATAGGATTTTGGGTTCAAACCTTTCTTCACATCATATTTGGAATGGGTTTATAATGGGTGGTTCCTAACATAGTACTATCAGACCATTTTTTTGAGTTAGGAATTGTAGAGATTTCATTGGTTTGGTAGAGAAATAGTTCATTCAAATATTCTAAATAATTTTTTCTATTGACGTATTCTAAGATGTAGAAGGGCCCAATAAATATGAAACAAGGTAATAGATATTTATATGGGCATGGTTAAGTTGTAATATAATTACTATGGGATTAGAAACCTATGTGCGGTACATGAGACATCATTATTTATGTTTAGGTTTGATTTGGGGAAATTTACGGGGAATTAAATTAAATTAGGTTACAAACCCTTCAAATAAAATTATATATAATGAGATTAAATTTATTTTTAAAATATATATATATATATATTGGTTGATTTCTCTAAATATTTTAGGTTTCTAAGATGTATTTGGATATCAGAGTGGATCATTGGAATTATGGTCCAGGGGGGTTTCATGGAATTCTTTATCAGAGTCTCTATAATTGAGCTTGTCATGGAATGATGGTAATTTATCAGATCAAGAGATAGATTTGTGGATGTATGATCATAAAATCATCTTTAGGTTAATTCACAAGGGTAAAATGTATGGGATTCAACAAGACATTGGTTTATTGAGACGTGCAGTTCAATGGAGGTGGATTTTTTATCATGGAAACTGTGATATTACAAAGATGATGTGGGAAATGTTTAGAAGTATGATTTGAGTTATGTATTTAACTATAAGTACCAAACGTTAAAACATTACATATCTTAGGTTTTATAAAAGATCACAAATTATTATACATTGAAAATCTTTTCAGGTTTATAATTTTAGATAATTAGGAAATGAAACATACATAACATCCTGAAATCATACATGAGGATACCACAAAATAGTATCTATTACTTCCAAAATATAATTTTTTTTAAATAAAACATTATTTCTTTGAAAATATGCACAAAAATTTACTTTACACCCTTATTTTTTATACACATCCTTATAACCCGTGAAAAAACATTTAAAAAACTTGGGGTGAACACAAAAATCTCAGTAAGTGATATTGAAAAAAAAATTATTCAAGTGATAACAAAAAAACATAATAAAAACTATTTCATAAAAATTCATTAGAATTACAAGAAACATAATTTAGTTTCATTTGGAAATATTTATTATATCACCCTTATAATCACCCTTACACATGGAATAACCATTCAGCCAACTTCTATCTCCGGAGTACCCAATGCAGTGGAGAGCTATAATGGGGATCACACGTCATATCATGAACTATAATTGGATAAAACTAACATATCATGAGCTATAATGGTCCAAAATAGACATAACTATGTCCAAGGAATATATCAAAGTGATAAAACATCAAGAAATTAGGATAAAACACTCTTGCTATATATATATATATTATAATCTTTTTGAATTTCATTAAAGATACTTTTAAGAAGATTATAAAAGGAATGTCCCTTACAAATATAATTGGAGTGAGAATTAAAAGAATAGAATAGATAAGTGTATAAAATATTGGTACACACAATACATCATAATATAAAAAAAATATCATCAGACAAATAATCTCAATACCACACAATGAATAAAGTATCAGGTTAACCTAAAGAATGGAAATTTGGTTAAGAATTATCTTACCTCAGGTTTATCTTACATAAAACATGATTAAACCTCTTTTATAATGGTTAAAATAGTGTTAATAATACTTTCTAGAAGCATAATAATTTTTATAACACCTTATATGATCATTTTATCACATAATTTCACCCATTAATTTATAATATTTTGTTTCTTCCATGTTTCGGGTGCGTTCTTTAGATGATTTCCATGGACAGTTCGTAATGGACATCGATATCGAATAGAATAAAAAAAAGAAGTGAAATTATAAGTGATTAAAATGTTTCAAGAATATTAAATGATTCCATAAATCATTTTAGTTATATGGTATGATCATGAATCATTAGATAAATCATTAATGATAATTGTTTGTTTATTTCGATGAATTTCGATCATTTCGAACAACTTTTGTTTTATAAATTAATAGTGTACATAAAAATTGCTTCCAGAATATAATATATCATATAATATGTATAATGAAATATTATTTAATCATATTAATGGTTTTATGACTATATTTATGGAAGTTAAGTAAATTGAAGACACATTGTCCATGATGTTGTTAAATCAACACATCACATACGGTGTTTTTATTTTTCAGGATAAGAGGGAGATGAGAAGAATTAAGTTGGTTAATTTGTCATAAACATGATAAAATTATAGAATATATATAATACTAAAGTTTTCATTCCGCTTTTATAATGGTATGGTAAGACAATATAAGAAAATAAAAAAATGAAATGAAAATAAAAGGAAATGAAAGAAGATTTTTAAATCTTGATCTCTTTTCATTGAGATCCTCCTTACGACCTATGGTATTGGACTTTTGGTTAGACCAATAGGTATTGAACTTGGGGAAGATCCTTGGGAATAATATTGGTCAGAATTTTGAAAATTCTCAAAGATTGAGAGGTGTCAGAGGAATAGGGGATGAGGGTGGTATTTATAGTAGAGGAGAGGAAGGGTTTTCCATTATTTTAATCATCAGTTCAATATTTTTGCTCAAGACTACGAATATTTTGGATTATTTTGACTAAAAATAGTAATAAGTACATGTGATTTTGATTCAATTTCAATTTACATCATCCATGACTCAAATATGATGTAGATGTTCATTTATTTAGCACATTTTGTAAATTATCGAATTTAACTATTCACTAAAAATTCAAATATTTTAGAAAAATCTGAAAAATTCACCCCAGATTTTTTTATGTGTAAAATTAAAAAATAAACTCCATTATATCAAAATAAATTTCAAAATATGATAAATTTAATTTTTAATTAAAATCATAATTTACTCAATAAATAATAATTTTAAAAACTATAACTGATTTTATAACACCTTGAAAAATTAATTTAGGCATCAAAAAAATTATCTTATAACAATATGATCATAATTTATGAAAAAAATTCCTGATAATAGTTTTTCATTTAAAGTTTTTAATTAATCATAAAATTTTAATTAAATATTTATGTCTTTTAAAAATACCAACACTTATATAATGATCATATTTTAAATTACAATATTCCATTTTATTAACCATTGATGGGTGAGATTACTATACATTTGGTTTATTTACCTTTCATAAGGGTTATATTTCTATTAATAATAGTTTGTAAATGTTCATTAGGGTATGTTACTATTCCCCAATAATTATGTCAGTACTATTAGACTCCAAATAACTTACTGATCGTAACCATGTATGTTTTTTTTCGAAATTCAAAACACAGAAGTGGAAAAATTATGTTTAATGGATTTTTTATAACTATCTCCTTAAAAAAGTGTCATTGTATAGGGACTCGCTGTTTCATGCATTAAATAAAATTTATTTATCAAACCTTTGGGTGTGACATTCTCCCCACATTCTGGAAATTGTGTCCTCTTAGTATTTATTTACTTATTAAACAAGTGAGGGTACCTTTCCCTCATATCATTTTCATATTCCAATGTTCCTTTTTCGACCATGTGGTTTCTCTAAAAAACCTTTACCTGGTGGATTACCTTATTGTAACGTCCCGACCTGACTTACCATTCAACCTAGTAGCCGGACCGGTCACCACGTGGCCTCAAACGGATCTCCCCAAATGCCAGAGGCTGCTGACTAGTAGAGAGGGCCTAGGTGAGTCCGTGGGTAGACTATGCCCTCATTACCAAAGTATCACAGCGGAATTACAAACAAACAATAGCGGAAAAAGGTAATCAGTAGACAACACATGGACAATAGAAATAGATAAGCAATAGAAGGATCTGATATATATGATAGTGAAAGTCAATAAAACACAAAATAGGTACACAAAATACCAAAATAAAACCAAAATGTATCCCCAGTCTCATCGCAAGCCTTAGCTTGGTCCCATGCTCACCTACTCCGAGCAGAAAGTCAAGTACATGTACTAGCGCCTTTCCCCTTCTCATTACCTGAAATCATATAATCTTCATGGGTCCAAAAACATTACCCAAAAAGGGTGTGAGACTAAATCCCTGTAGGCAACCACCAATGATATGTGCTAATCTGTCTGTGAATATATAAAACATGCAGTATAATTTGGAAAACAGTAAACAAGGAAAACCAGTAAGACCAACCCAAGCTTGTGCTTTGGCTTGGCGTCGCTTCAAGTATCCATTCCATTTATTAGTCACTTCATTAATGTTTTCAAACCATTCCTTGAACCTATTCCTGGAATACTCAATTCAGTGACCAGGCATCGTTCAAGGATAAAATCCACGAACACCCTACAAGCCCATTCCGGCGAACCTCTAGGAACCCGACATCACTCTAGAAGCATGTTCCTATGAACCTCCTAGCTACCCAACCTCGCTCTAGGTGCGGTATAGTCCGTCATCTGAGTCTGTCCCTAGGATCCTATAAATAATATCTGGGTATCTCCCATGACATATCATTCCCTGTTGAGTCCGTCCATGGAATCTCATACTGGATCCATGATTCAACTAGAATTTCAGTAACAAGTCTCATATGAGTCCGTCCATGGAAACTGACATTGGTTCCATGGTTCACCCATGACTTTGTTTCACATTTAAAACATCTCAAAATCATTTAACTCACATGAGCTAGAAATTCAAGAATTAGAATACAAGGCTCAAGGGGAAAACCCACATCCCATTCCTGAAACCATTTCAATTACAATTTCATTCTATTGCAATTACATTCATATTCAATTCTATTTTTAACAACCCACAAGGGAAAGTAAAAGCATCCCTCATAGGCATCCTGTGTCAAAAACAATAAAAGATTCATTCAAGGAAACGCACCCAAGGGGTGGTTCCTATCCAAGGTATTAAACCTCACTCAATCACATACCATCATATTCAGATTACCTAGAACATTCTAGGTAATAACAGGGTTAAATTTTAGGTTCGAGCAACACCCCAAAAGTGGGTGTGCGACACTCCGACATATATAAACAACTTGACAATTAGCAAAAAACACGAGGACACCTAACTTAGGCTCGTACTAGATAGATCTTTCAATATCGGGCTCTGATTCATCCTGGTTTGGATAAAATATGAAGAACATATGAAAAATGGGAAATTAGGGCATATGAGCCTTAATCCAATCTGCATTATTTACAACCAGAAGAATCAAGAAGTATTAAAAAGTAATTGAGGAATTACCATTGGGGATCCAATAAGACGAACGAAGTTTGAAACAGAGATCGGACAGAGAAGCAGGATCAAAATCCCTCCAAAGTCTCCTTGAGAGCTTCCCAGGAGCCTCCCCCTTCTCTCCGGTTGAATAATAATAGGTTAGATTAGGATTTTATAAAATTTAATTAACCTAATTAAAAATTAATTAAATTTTAAAACGCAGCAGGTCATAAGGCTTACCCCTATGGCCTAACAAACCATACAGAGACCATGCAGAACTTCCTTGAAGGCAAGGGGCAACCGCACGACCACCCCACACGGTTTCCTAAAACCGTGCATAGGTCATGCGCAACCTCTTCCAAGCCTTCACCAAGGCGCACGGTTTACCCCGGCTGTGCGCAGGCTGTGTGCAAACCGTGTTCCAGGCCATTTCCAGCCTAAAACTTCATTCTGGGCTCCAAACAAGCTCTGGACACCTCCGTAACTCCCTCAGTCAAGTTAGGAATCCACAATAGCCCTCAAAAGAATAGTTAAACTGAAAATAAAAGGATATGTACCACATACGAAAACCCAGGTTCTTACAATCTTTCCCCCTTATAGCAATTCATCCCCGAATTTCTATTTGAAGGGTGGTCAAGATTCGTATGTGAACAGATCCAGCCACTGAGCACGTACGTCAACCTCCCTCTCCCAAGCCTCATCCTATAAACGGTTGTGCTACCATATCACCTGTACTAGAGGAATTGACCAGCCTTGGAGAACCTTAGTTTTCCTATCAACGATACGAATCAGATGCTCCTCAAAGGGTGAATATACTTGACGCTCAACCTACTCAGGGTGGAAGGTATGAGACAGGTCTGAATAGTATCGTCGTAACTGAGAAACAAGGAACACATCATGCATGGCTCGGTACCTCTGAGGTAACTACAACGGATAGGCTACCGGCCCAAACCACTCCAGAATCTCAAAAGGCCCAACATATCTCGGCGATAGCTTACCCTGTCTTCTGATCCACCAGTGTCCCAGCCTTGGTGAAACAGTCAAGAAAACCTGATCCCCAACCTCAAACTCTAGGGGTCATCTGTGGCGATCAACATATGACTTCTATCGAGACTGTACGGTATCCATCTTCTTCTGTGTCAACTGTACCTGCTCAGAAGTCTCTTGAACAAGACGCAGTCCCAGTAAAGCTGTCTCACCTACCTCTAACCAGCACAGGGGTGATCGGAATGGCCTACCATATAAAGAGTCGTACGTTTCAATCTGTATAGTTGCCTGATAACTGTTGTTATAGGAAAACTCAACTTAGGGAATATGCCTCTCCCACGAGCCCCCAAAATCCAGGACGCATCCTCGCAGCATGTCCTCACACACTTATATCATACGCTCTGACTGGACATCTGTCTGATGGTGGTATACTGTGCTCAGAATCACCTGTGTACCCAGCGCCCTCTGAAAACTCTGCCAGAAACAAGACATAAAATGAGCATCCCTATCTGAAACAATGGTGTGCGAGACCCCGCGGAGTTGTACTATCTCCCAGATATACAACCTTCCCAGCTCATCCACACTGAAGGTCTCCTTGATCGGCAAGAAATGAGAAACCTTCATGAGCCTATCAACCACAACCCACACAACATCGTTTCCTCAAGGTAACCTCAACATGCAGTCACAAATTCCATCGCAACATCATCCCATTTCCACTCCGGGATAGGTAACTGTTGTAAAAGCCCAGCTGGCCGCTGGTGTCCGCCTTCACCTGCTGACAGGTAGAACATCTCATGATAAAACTATCCACTTCCCTCTTCATACCCGGCCACCAGTACTGTCGGCACAAGTCACCATACATCTTAGTGACTCTGGGATGAACTACCCAAACCGAAGCATTAAAGTCCCGCATCTACTCCTCTATAATATCCACTGGAACCCATAAACATCCAAGGATATAAAGAAATTCATCCTCACCTATCATCCAACCAGGAGAAGGTCCCTCACCTAACACACATTCCCATAGAACTAGGACATCGGAATCTAATAGCTATCTCATCCTTACTCTATCCAGGAGGGTAGAAGTCACAGCTAAGGACAATAGAAAATACTTCCCATGGCTATTCTGAAAATCATGATGCATCTCAGAGAACAAGGACATAAGCTTCCATTTGTTTCTAGCCTATTGCACTGTCTATATTTGAGTCCTTCTTCTCAATGCATCAGCCACTAAATTTCCCTTACCAGGCGTATAAGTAAGCTCGAAATCAAATGACTGTAGGTACTCCACCCACCGTCGCTGCCTAAGATTCAGATCACGCTGAGTAAAGATATATTTGAGGCTCTTGTGATCTATGTACACCAATAAACGCTCTCCTAATAAATAGTGTATCCAATAGCGCAATGCATAAACAACTGCTGCAAGCTCAAGGTCATGCATCTGATAATTCCACTCGTGTGGCCTCAGCTGCTGAGATCCGTACGCCACGACTCTGTCTCCCTGCATCAACACTGCACCCAACCCAATACCTGATGCGTCACAATAGACCATGTAACTCACGCCATGTTCTGGAAATATCAGGACTGGTGTGGATTCCAACCTTCCTTTCAGCTCCTGAAAGGATGCTTCACAAGCATCTATCCATACAAAATTCACACCCTTCTTAGTCAGGCCTGTCAACGGCGATGCTAAGAATGAGAAATCTTGTATGAAACAACGATAATAACCATCAAGCCCCAAGAAACTCTATATGTAAAAGACATTCTTGGTCTGTTCCCAATAAACCACAGTTCTAACCTTCTCGGGGTCTACAGACACTCCTATCTCAGAGATAACATGGCCCAAGAAGTGAATATGATCCATAGAAAAGTGAAACTTAGTAAGCTTTGCATACAGCTAATTATCTCTTAGTGTATTCAAGATAATCACAAGATTGTTGGAATGGTCATTTAAATTTCGAGAATACACAAAAATATCTTCCACAAAAACCATGACGAATGAGTCCAAGTAAGGATGGAACACGTGATTCATCAAAGCCATGAAAACCGTTGGTGCATTCGTGAGGCCGAACGACATAACAAGATATTCATATAAACCATACCTGCTACAGAAAGTTGTACGAGGTATTTCTGTTGGTCGAACACGCACCTGGTGATACCCTGACCTAAAATAAATTTTCGAGAACACCCTAGCTCCTCAAAGATGATCAAATAGGTCATCTATACACGACAAGGGATATTGGTTTTTACCCGTCAGTTGGTTTAGCTTCTGATAGTCCAAACATAGCCTCAGAGCATCGTCTGTCTTTTTCGCAAGAAGGACCAGCGAACCCCACAGAGAAGTTCTGGGTCGAATAAACCCCTTTACCTCCAAATCTTCGAGCTATTTCTTAAGCTCTTGAAACTCTGTCGTAGACATCCTATAAATAGGAAGGGATTCTGGTGTTGCTCATGTCACTAGATCAATGGATAATTACACTTCTCTCTCAGGAGGTAAACCTGAAAAGTAGTCAGGAAAAAAATCCATGAAGCACTCAACTACTGGAGGAAGGTTCATCTGACTCACTCACTGATCATCTAGAAACAAGTTAGCAATCTGGGCTGTCATCCCATACAGTCCATGATGCTCTGGTCCAGCTCGGCTTGCTTGGAGATCCAACTCGCCCTTAAGAGTATACACTGCACCCTCTGGTGATGTGAAAATCACCCTTCGGCGGTAACAATAAACATAGGATCGGTAAGTTACTAGCTATTACATATCGATAATGACATCAAAACCTGTCATTTTGAGAACATAAATATCCCAGATGAAGTGACACCCTCCAACCTCAAGGGGGAACCCTCTTCACTTATGTACAACCTCTTCCCTAACCCCTAATGGTGTGTTTACCATCAAGACTCCATCATAAGACAACACAACTAGCCCAAGGCTTTTCACTATAGGTGCAGATATAAAACTGTGTGATGCACCTATATCAAAGAGGGAAGATGAAATAACATATGATACTAATATCACACCTCTCATCGTAGATGGTCCCGCTCCCTGATCCTCGGAAGTAGGCTGCACTGCATACATCTTGCCTGAAGCACGGCCCTGTGACACAACCTCACTACCTAGAATTGGCCCACATTAAAGTCTCAGTGTACCCTATGCCTGGATAACTCTTCCATGACCACTACCTCGACCTGATTGGCCAGTCGCACCCCAACTCCCAATCTGATGAGAAGCTGCCGACCATGCTCCTGTATATGGAGTCGGTGAGGACCCTCTATTGCTGGCTGCTGGTAAAAATGTTCTGCAGAAACATTGAAGATGACCCACCTTGCCACATGATCGACACTCAACTGGGTCCCTCAGACACTGAGGATTCGTGTGTCCCATCCTACCGCACTAGTACCACATCATATTGCTAACCGAGGATAGGTTCTGACTGCTAGAATCACTGTGTGGAAGCTTTAGATGACGTTTCCTACTAACAGTCTCTACAATACCTGATCTCGATGCTGAACCGCTCAGGCTCGCACCTCCAGCCTCTCACAGGTTATGTTCTGTGATTAGTGCCTGGTTCACAATTCCAGAAATGGTAGTCAACCTAAAGACATTTACCTGAGATCGAATGTCATATCTCAGACCATCTTCGAAAAGCCCGACCCTCGATAGCTCATCGCCCATCAAGATAGGTGTGAAGTGTTGAATCTCAGTAAAACGGGCTTAGTATTCCATCACTGATAAAGCACCCTACTCTAGACGCAATAACTACCAGGCTCGATTGGCCCTCAAAGTCTCGGGTTTAAATAAATCGTAGAAGGTCATATGAAACTCTATCTAAGCCATCTCTCGATGATGATCTGACTGGGTGATCATGTCCCACCACCTCTTGGAAGAATCACACAGTATTTACATAGCGAGCTTGACCCTCCTCTCCGGAGGCATCTCTAAATGCTAAAAGATAGCTTGTATTGCCTCCAACCAGGACTCTGCAGCCTGTGGTCTTCCATCCCCTAAAAATGTGGGCGGATGCTGCTACTGGAACTCACACGTGAACTCTGCCATAGTCGGGGTAGGTCGCGGTGCTCCGTGAATGGTCTGCATAAAATGCCACAAGCTCTCACTGAATTGTGCCTCAGCAGCTATGTCTGATACAACTACTGGTGCCGCATCTGGAACAATAGGAGTTTCCTCTAGTTTCCCACAGCCTACCATCTCCGGAACATGGTCTTCACCACTCTCCCGATGTACGATTGGAGGTTGTCATGGTGGCATGACTCTGCAATTCCAAAAACACACCTCAGTTCAAGGTTTATAACGAGATTCAAAACTCACGAGCACAAGAACTATGCTAGGATAGGTCACGACCTTCCTAAAAACCACGTCAACCCATACCCTACTTTTAAACCCAGTACTGCATAAGGAACAGTCACCAAATACCACTAGAGTCGCTACCTCTTTCCCACTCAGAAGTCGGGTCTAGGTCAGGCTCTATTTTTCAACATTCACTCTTTTAACATACCTTTGTTCAAAAGCTTTAACCAATGGTCCACCAAGTTTTGATCCCTGAGGGCCCATAACCCACGGGTCGGAGGATTGAAACCGCCCTCTGATACCGCTTTGTAACATCCTGACCTGACTTACCATTCAACTCAGTAGCCAGACCAGTCGCTACATGGCCTCAAGCGCATCTCCTCAAACACCAAAGTCTGCTGACTAGCAGCAAGGGCCTATGTGAGTATGTGGGGTGACTATGACCTCATTACCAAAGTATCACAGCGGAATTAAAAACATACAACAGCAGAAAAAGGTAACCAATAGACAACACATAGACAGCAAAAATAGATAACCAACAGAAGGATCTGATATAAATGATGGTGCAAGTCAATACAACATAGTAAAAGTACAAAAAATACCAAAAAGAAACCAAAATGTATCCCCAGTCGCATCGCAAGCCTCAACTTGGTCTTGTGCTCACCTAATCCGACCAGTAAGTCAAGTACCTGTACTAGGGCCTTTCCCCTTCTCATTACCTGAAATCATATAATCTTCTTGGGTCTAAAAACATGATCCAAACCGGGTGTGAGACTAAATCCCAGTAGGTAACCATCGAAGATCTGTATTAATCTGTCAGTGAATATATAAAATAGGCAGTATAATATGGAAAATAGTAAACAAGAAAAACTAGAAAGACCGACCCAAGCTTATGCTTTGGCTTGGCTTTGCTTCAAGTATCCATTCCATTCACTAGTCACTTCATTCATGTTTTCAAACCATTCCTCAAAACCCTTCCTGGAATAATCAATTCGGAGACCAGGCATCATTCAGGGAGAAATTCCACCAACACCCTAAAAGCCCATTCCGACAAACCTCTAGGAACCCAGCATCACTCTATAACCCCATTCCGGTGAACCTCATAGGTACCCAGCCTCGCTCTAGGTGTGGTATAATCCATCACTAGATCCCATCCCTGGTATCCTATAAATAAGATCCGGGTATCCCCCATGACATATCATGCCCTGTTGAGTCCGTCCATGAAATCTCATACTGGATCCATGATTCACCCGGCATTTCAGTAACAACTCTTGTATGAGTCCAACCATAGCAACTCACATTGGTTCCATGGTTCACCGATGACTTTGTTCCACATTTAAAACAGCTCAAAAGCATTTAACTCACGTGGGCTAGAAATTCAAGATTTAGCATATAATGGTCATGGGGAAAACCACCTTCCCATACCCGAAACCATTTCAATTACAATTTCATTCTATTACAATTACATTCATATTCAATTACATTTTTAACAACCCACAAGGGAAAGGAAAAACATGCCTCATAGGCATCCTGGGTCAAAAACCATAAAAGAGTCATTCAAGGCAACGCACACAATAGTTGATTCATGTCCAAGGTATACAACCTAACTCAAGCACAAACCATCGTCTTCAGATTACCTACAACATGCTAGGTAATAACAGGGTTAAATTTCAGGTTAGAGCGACACCCCAAAAGTGGTCACGTGATAGTCCGGAATATATAAACAACTTGACAATCAGTTAAAAGCACGAGACCACCAACCATAGGCTCGTACTAGATAGCTCGTCCAGTATTAGGCTCTGATTCGTCCTGGTTTGGATGAAATCTAAAGAATAGATGAAGAACGAGAAATTAGGGCATATGAGCCATAATCCAATCCGTGTTTGTTACAACTATAAGAATCAAGAAGGATTAAAAAGGAATTAAGGACTTACCGTTGTGGATCCAATAAGACAAACGATGTTCGAAACGGAGATCGGACGGAGAAGCCGGATCAAAATCCCTCTGAAGTCTCCTTGAGAGCTTCCAAGGCACCTCCCCATTCTGTCCGATTGAAGAAGAATATGTTAGATTAGGTTTTTATAAAATTTAAGTAATTTAATTAAAAATTAATTAAATTTCAAAACACAGCAGGCCACACTGTTTACCCGTATGACCTAACAAATTGTGCGGAGAATGTGCGGACCTTCCTGGAAGGTAAGGAGAAACCGAACGACCACCCCGCATAGTTTCCTCAAACCGTACGCAGGTCATGCACAGCCTCTGCCAAGCCTGCACCAAGGTGCACAGTTTACCCAGGTTGTGCGCAGGACGTGCGCAGGACGTGCGCAAACCGTGTGCCTGTCCATTTCCAGCCTAAAACTTCATTCCTGGCTCCGAACAAGCCCCGAACACCTCCGTAACTTCCTCGGTCATGTTAGGCATCCACACTAGGCCTCAACAGAACAGTTAAACTGAAAATAAAAGAATGTGTACCTCATATGAAAACCCGGGTTCTTACACTTATTCCATAATAATTTCTATCTATGATTAAGAATCTGAATAGGTCACTCTTAATAAGAAAGGTTCTCTTCCATTTGAACTACCTCTGGGCTCAAAACATGAGTTGAATATGTAACATACTTTCTCAACATTGAAACATGATAAATATTGTGTACCTGAGATGAACTCGAATGAAAATCTACTAGGTAGGTGGCTGGTCTAACTTTCTCTATGATTTCATAAGGTCTAATGAATTGTGGACTTAGCGTTCCTTTTATACCAAATTGAATAAAAAATTTCAAAGGATAGATTTTAAGGAAAACATGATTACCTATATCAAATGAAATTTATCTCATCCTGTTATATACATAACTTTTCTACCTACTCTGAGATTCCCTCATATGTTGATGAATCACCTGAACGTTTTTAATCACTTCCTCTATTAATTATGATCCCTTAAACTTCATTTGCCTGATTTTATCCCAAAATTATGGAGTTCAACACCGCTCTCCATAAAATTCCACAAAATTTTCCATCTATATTGTAACACCCCAATATTCTATGGTACGCTTCTCTTTAAATGATACAGTAGCATGTGTTATACGCAACTTCGACGTTCTAACACACACCACAACCAATCAAAGTAGCCGTTATGAATATTAATACCCACTTTTCAAATTTTATAAATTTTATTATTCAAAATGGACTTAATTTTTGGATTCATAATATCGAGATTAGCTTAGGGTGAAATTTTGGTACTTTTCTGATAACTTTCATATTTTGATGAATAGTGAAAATTACTAAATTTTAATTGAAAATAACTTTTTTAATCGAAATAATTAATAGTGATAAATTATGAATTAGAATGGTTTGGAAGTATAATTAGATTATATTTTTATCATTTAATATAATTTAGGTCCTTATAATTAATTTCACATTTGAATTTGACATAAACAAGTGTCAATTTTTGGTGGCCATTATTTCTTAAAAACACGGTTTTTGTTTTAACAACACGAATTAATTTTAAATTAATTTCTTCCACTTCTGTGTTTTGAATTTAAAAAAATGTATTTCATATTTATAATCATGAGTTATAAATTGTGTAAATAGGTAACTTTTATTTTTAGACATTTTCAATAATTACTTCGTTAAATATTTTATTTACCATGGTTAAAGGGTAAATCCAGTAAATAAGGGTAAAAAATAATATTATAATAATATTAAATTACCGTAAAACGTGTACTAACCCTATTGAATGATACATGTCCGACCATGGGCATATTTGGGTCGATTTTGGGACCCCATGGAGCCACTTATAAGTGATAATGACACTTTATGTTAATTATGTTGAAGTAAATACAAAACTGAAATAAGCATATATCTTTAAGCAAAGGAATTTTTACACAGAGTTATATATGTTTTATTTTAAACTATAAATATTCATTATAAAACTAAAAATATTTTCTAAATAATGGGATTTTATTTATAATTTTTAGACATTGAATAATTAAATTTATTTATGATACAATGATGATGCAGTATTTTACTTATTAATGAAATAATCAAATAAATGGTATTATAAATGTTAAAATAAATATAATTTAAAGTTTGATTTCCATAAAATAATTTTATTGGTTACTATGAGATGTTATTATTACTTAAATTAATTTGGTTATAATTAATAAAGTTGTTAAAAATTTAACAAAAACCAATTATAAAATAGTATCGAAATTGACATAAAAAAGTTTTTAAAACAAATATTATATTATTAATTGATATAATATTCATAAAAATCTAAGGTTCAGAAAAAGGAATCATATAATGATATTTTTATCATTAATGGACTACTTGGGGGTCTCATGGAAGTATATAGTATGTTTATTAAAAATATAATATAAAAATACAGAGAGACATGGTAAATGTCAAACTATTTAACTAAGAGTTAAATAAAAAAGATAAAGTTAATATAGTGGCACAAACCTGTATAAAACATATTGGTTGAGTGGTTTTCGACCTATCCCTACCTTAACATTTAAATAATCCACTTTGGAGCCATTATAAACCAAATATGAATTTATTATAAAATAATATTTCTAGCTTTTCCAAAGGTTCCCCTCAACCCTCTTATAAAAGGGCACTCACCCTTCTCTCTAATTCACACCATCAAAGCCATTTGGATCGACCAAAACCTGACCAAATATCCTCTGAACATCCCTAAATACAACCTATAGGCCTTAGTTTATCATAAATCCAACCTAAGGATATCTTTTGATCAAATCAAAAGGAATAACCCGTAGAAGAGGTAATGTTTTCACCACCCTCTTTCAAGTTCCTTTCTTATTCCACTTCTTCTTTCTTTGTTATTTCCATTTTAAAATAATAACTAAAGTATATTATATATACTATGATGTTATTACAAATATGGTACAATCATATTCAGTATTATATCCATCCTTTGAATAGCATGTCACCATACATGAATACGTACGGCTTACCATCTCCACATTGTGGTGTAATTGTTATTCAATACATTATTATTTGGATGGGTATAATAATGATGTGTAATTAATGTAAATAATAAATATAACATGATAATTATTCTTTATATATGATACACCATCCAATTATATATTATTTAAATATCAAAAGAATGATATTTTCGCTCGTGTGTACGTACGGATTACCTTCTCCACGAACGCGATGAGATTTATTTCTCATCGTATCAATTCAAGACTAATTTTCATTTCATGATTAAAAAAAATTAAAAAACTTTATATCATTCTGGATATGAATAAGATACAACCTATGGATAAAAATCACATCTTATGTAGCAAAACATATAAAAGAAAATGAGTAAGTGAACACCTGAAATGACAATAATACTAAAATATTATTAACAAAGCAATATTAAAAGATCATAAATGATATCATATTTATGTATATGATTCTTGTATAATTTAATAACAATTTTTTCACCATTATATATTAGGTTATCCAACCCTCGACCAAGGAAAAGTACAAGGTAAGGGTTTATTTCACAATCACTTCATTATTCGAGGTTGTTTATACATGATTATCTATTGGGACCTCTTTATCATCCACATATATGTTTCTTAAAAATGTATTTGAAAACATTCTTCTATTTTATAGAATATGGGTTAAATTCATTTAAATCATTATTTGACTTTTTTCAGATGTTTATAAAGGAATCTTTACATCATTTTCCAAATAAGGTCCTTTTTAACCTTTTCGACAAAATTAAGGTAAGAATGTTTCTCTAAATTATACGGCGGGTGCGGCTATTTTCCATTATTATAAAATCATTGAAGCTTCCCTTATAATCTTATAAGAATATTTTCAAATTAAATGATTTATTTTATAATTATGTTACTTTTAAATGATTTCAAAAAAAGAGATATTCCTCTCAAATAGTCTTGATTTCATCTATGTCAATATCCTTTGATGGATTTTAAGATTATTTGAAGTTGATTTATTATGATACAAAACATCCATATTGTATTGAAGGTTTTGTGATATTTTGTACTGTGGATGTGTTATTTTTATACCATTCATGGTTTATGGATAAAGTATTGTCATTTCATATGCTAGTTTTAATACGAATATTTATGTTATTTTTAAACCTATTCAAATGAGGAATGCATTGGACTTCATAAGTGATGGGTGGAGCCCGCTATAGCTCCTCGATGCATCGGTAGGTATCATGGGACAAACTAGTGTCTTGGAACAAGGCCTTGACAAAATCTTATTTGTAGTCTTGGCGCAAGGCCTTGACTATGTGGTTATGATAGTCTGACATTATGCATTCCATCATTATGAAAGTGGTTATTGATATAGCATGTGATTATTAGACTAGTAGAATATCCATGTGCATAAGTAAATGAAATTATTTCATTTTATTTTCTATATGTTATGCTTTAGTTAAAGTTTAAAAGGCTATTATTTTAGTTATACATTGCCTTAAATTTTTATGCTTACTTATGAAAGTTTCTGATATATTGTTATCCTTTATGAGCATCTGAGCTCACCCCTTTCTATGTTTTATTTTTCCCAGGATGTAAAAAATTATTTTATGACTGACCTACAGGGATTTTTTGAGGGGTTATGAGTGTTTACTATGGAGATTATGTTGTTGTAGTTTTTCACTTTATCATGTAATGTAAGACTTATGAATGTATCTAGTGTTTACAAGGCTACTAAATTAATCGGTCTTTCGAAACATGATCTTTTGTGATCATGCCAATGTTATGTAATAATGGACCGAAACTGGGTAACTGGGGTCGGGGAGTTACAGTTGGTATCAGAGGAAGTTTCGTATAAACCTTGGAAGATAGATTTAGATAAACTATGATTAGAGCACATTACCTTAAGATAGACTTTGAGGATTGGTATAGAACAACTACCTAGAATTTTGGTAATGTAGAGATTTTGTGGGTTTTCTGAGCAATACATCCCTGTCTGGAAATGAGCAGGTAGAGGCGGCTCTGGAACAGATGTACCTAGGGGTAAAATCCAAAATTACCGCTTTTATCTAGACTCGAATGGGATTTGGTGCATGACAATGGGACTTGATGCACTCTTGGTTACGACACTCTCGGGTGATATGCTTAGGATAATTATCATTTTCTTTACAAATCATTATGAAGGTTTTATGAGTATATACTTCCTCAATGAAAAACTCTTTATGATTTTGGATTATATCCATAAACCTTTCAATTTGCGTTAGGTATTTTACAAGTTTGGAATTATTCATTACAATTCATAAACTAACTTTGATTATGATATTGTATAGAAATGGCACCCAGTAGAAGGAATGCGAACTCCTACAATAAGTATGAATCAAAGCGTAAGAAGGATCATATCATTCACGGTATTAAGCCAAAATTTATAAGGAAAATTATCTCCCATGTATTCTCAATATATGAAGAAATAGTATCATGTGTTAAAAATATAAGTAAATAATTCTCTAAGTCTTATGGCTTTGAAGGCAAGTAAGAGAAGAAAAGGATGTAAGAGAGAAAGATGGATAAAGGGAAGAGGGAAAAGAAGAATTTTCCCATATATTATAACTGTGGGAAGAAACATCCTATAACTTTCCTGAAGGAAATGGGAGTTTTTTATAAGTGTGGAGAAAAAGGACACCAAGTACGTGATTGTAAGGGTAAGGAAGAAATTTCACATGTACAATGCTTCATCTGCAAGGAGTTGGGATACTATGTGAACTAATGTCCAAATCATCATAGTAAGCCCCAAATGATGCTATTGGATAATAATAAAGTTATGATACTACCATAGATGAGGAGGAATGATTAGAGTTATTATGTTTTTATTAGAGAATTATGTCATTTGAGTGTTGTATCAACAATGTACTGGTTATAATAATTATGGAGTATATAAGGATTGTATTGTAGTACTATTTCATTAAGGACTTGAGATTGTGTGGAAATAAGAAAAGTGACTCAATAGAAGGTTAAAATTTTGGAAAATATATGTTTGAGAGAAAGATAAACCATAATATGGTTCTAATACCGAGGATGTGAATTTGGAATAATACATGATTGATTTGGATAAATTATATTGGATATTCTTGACTACCTTGAAACTGATTAGTTATTTGTATATTCCATCATTGTTGGAGTTTGCATTATTTTTGGATAGAAGTAGTATATCTACTATTCTATAAGGAATAAGGGATCATGATTGTAATCAATATGGTTTTATGGTAATTCAGGATGTTGCAGTGTTTTAAAAGAATACGTGATGAAGGTGTTCACATGTTATTATGTGGAAAAAAGGATTTTCATTGTGTTTAAATTCCCTATAAATTTGGGACTGTAATTTTGGATAGAAGTATTTTAGATAAGTATATTTTGAGATAATTTTTGTATTTCCATAAAAAGGACATCACGGAGGTCGGGCGTCAACCTATCGCGTCCAGCAAGGCCGTGAAACTTGAACCCGCAACCGAAGGGTGAAAAGGGTGTACCACCTACCACTGGCCCACGTGATGTCCTGGATTGAATAATGTAGTATTTTTTTGAAAAAAATCTGGTAGATGAATTAAAAATTCATTTTGTTGAAACCCTATATGAATAGGATAAATAGAATATTATTTTTAAGTTCTATTATTTTTTAGAGTGAAAGATGAGTTTGTGGTATAAATTATTTAAAGGATGGGACTCTACATGTCAAGTATATATTTATCTTCTTCTCTTATTCTATGAATAAATTAATTCTCATAATTTAGTGAAGGGATCTTAAAACAAAAAATGTGTTATCCTAATACCATATGTTTTGTTGAATTGATGGTATTTTAAATCATCATAGATTGATGAATTTAAGGCCCACAATATTACACTTGTCTGTGATTGATGCCCTCAATCACTACCGAAAAATATTTATGTTTTTCCTCCAGTTATATATCTCTAATTTCCACCAATTTTCTTCTAATCGAGATCATAATTTGGTGGCGACCCTTTCATTTCCATTTTCCTCTTATTATGACTAAATTTTATAAACCAAATTTACGATGTCAGTTTTCCCACAATGGTATTTTTTATTTTCAAACATTTATTTTCGAATAAAAATTTCAAATTGTGAGGATGAAATTTATTAAAGGAGGGTAGAATGTAACATCTCAAGCTTATATGGTATGCTTCTCTTTTAATAATAAAGTAGCATGTGTTGTACACAACTTCGAGGTTTTAACACACACAACAACCAATCAAAGTAGTTGTCATGAATAGTAATACCCACTTCATAAAATTTTATAAATTTTATTATTCAAAATGGAATTCATTTTAGGATTCATAATATCGATATTATCTTAGGGTGAAATTTTTGTAATTTTTTTATAACATTCATATTTTGATGAATAGTGAATATTACTAAATTTTTATTAAAAACAACTTTTTTAATCAAAATAATTAATAGTGATAAATTATGAATTTTAATGGTTTGGAAGTATAATTAGATTATATTTTTATCATTTAATACAATTTAGTTCATTATAAGTAATTTTACATTTGAATTTGACATAAACAATTGTCAATCTTTTGGTGGTTGTTATTTCTTAAAAACACGCTTTTTGTTTTAACAACAGGAATTAATTTTAAATTAATTTCTTCCACTTATGTGTTTTGAATTAAAAAAATAGATTTAGTATTTAAAATATGGGGGTCTAAATTGTGTAAATAGGTAACTTTTATTTTTAGAAATTTTGAATAATTACTTCGGTAAATATTTTATTTACCATGGTTAAAGGGTAAATCCGGTAAATAAGGGTAAAAAATAATATTATAATAATATTAAATTACCCTAAAACATGTCCAAAACCTATTAAATGATACATGAACGACCATGGTAATATTTGGGTCGATTTTGAGACCCCATAGAGCCACTTGTAAGAGATAATGACACTTTATATTAATTAAGTTATAGTAAATACAAAAATGACATAGGCAAATATCTTTTAGAAAAACAATTTTTACATAGAGTTATATCTGTTATATTTTCAACTATAAATATTAATTAGAAAATTGAAAAGATTTCCTACATAATTGGATTTTATTTATAATTTTTAGACATTTAATAATTAAATTTATTTATGACACATTGATGATGCATTATTTTCCTTATTAATGAAATAATCAAATAAATTGTCTTATAAATTTTAAAATAAAAATAATTTAAAAGTTTTGATGTCATACACAAATTTTTTTGGTTAATATTACATGTTATTATTACTTAAATGAATTTGGTTCCAATTATTAATGATTTTAAGACATTAAAAAAATCAATTATTAAATAGTGTCAAAATTGACATAAAAATGTTTTCAAAAAAAATATTATATTATTAATTAATATTCTATTCCTAAAAATATAAGTTTCGGCCAATGGACTTATAAAATGATATTTTTATCATTAATGGACCACTTGGGGGTCTCTTGGAAGTATATAGTAAGTTTATTAACAATATAATATAAAAATACAAAGAGACATTGTAAATGTCAAACTATTTAACTAAGAGTTAAATCAAAAAGATAAAGTTAATATAGTGACCCCAACCTATCTAAAATCTATTGGTTGAGTTTTTTTCGACCAATACCCACATTAAAATTTAAATAATCCACTTTAGAGCCATTATAAACCAAATATTTATTTATTATAAAACAATATTTCTAGCTTTTCCAAAGGTGCCCCTCACCCCTCTTATAAAAGGGAACTCCCCCCTTATCTCTAATTCACACCTTCAAAGCCCATTGGATCGGAAAAAAACTACCCAAATATCCTCTAAACTTCCCTCACTACAGCTTAGAGGACTTAGTTTGATAAGAAAGCTAACCTAAGGAGCCCTTTTGATCAAATCAAAAGGAAGAACCCGAAGAAGAGGTAATGTTTTCACCACCCTCTTTCAAGTTCCTTTCATCCTCCACTTCTTCTTTCTTGGTTATTTCCATTCCAAAATAATAACTCCAGTATCTTATATATACTGTGATGCTATTAAAAATATGGTACAACCATATTCATTATTCTATCCATCCTTTTAATGACATGTCCCCATACGTGTGTACGTATGGCTTACCGTCTCCACGTCGTGGTGTAATTGTTATTAAATACATTATTATTTGGATGGGTATAATAATGATGTTTAATTAATATAAATAATAAATATAACATGATAATGATTCTTTATATATGATACACCATCCAGTTATGTATTATTTTAATATCAAAAGAATGATATTGTCACTCGTGTGTATGTACGGATTACCGTCTCCACTAACGCGATGAGATTCATTCCCCATCGTATCAATTCAAGACTAATTTTCATTTTATGATTAACTTTTTTTAAGTACTTGATATCATTCTGGATATGAATAAGATACAACCTATGTATAAGAAGCACAACTTATTTAACAAAACATATAAAATAAAACAAGTAAGTGAACACTTGAAACAACGATAATACTAAAATATTATTAACAAATCAATATTAAAAGATCATAAATGATATCATATTTATGTATATTATTCTTGTATAATTTAATAACAATTTTTTTATCATTATACAAGAGTTTAACCTACCCTAGACCAAGGAAAAGTTCAAGGTAATGGTTTATTTTACAATCTCTTCATTATCTGAGGTTATTTATACGTTATTATCTACTGGGACTTATATATCATCCACATCCATGTTTCTTAAAAATTTATTTCAAAGAATTATTACTATTTTATAGATTATGGGTTAAATTAATTTATACCCTTGTTTGAATTTTTATAATATTTTAATAAAGGAATATTTTTTTCGTTTTCCAAACAAGTTTATTTTTAACCTTTTCGACAAAATTAAGGTAAGAATGCCTTTTTTAACTTATATGGAAGGTGAAACTATTTTCCACCATTATAAAATCATTTAAGCTTCCCTTACAATATTATAAGAATATTTTCAACGTAAATGTTTTATTTTATAATTATGTGACTTTTAAATGATTTAAAAAAAGAGATATTTCTCTCAAATAGTTTTGATTTCATCTATGTCAACATCCTTTGATGGATTTTATGATTATTTGAAGTTGATTTATTATGATAAAAACATTCATAATGTATTGAAGGTTTTGTGATATGTTTGACTGTGGATGATTTATTTTTATACCATTCATGGTTTATGAATAATTTATTGACATTTTGTATGCTAGTTTTAATGTGAATGTTTCTATTATGTTTAAACCTGTTCATATGAGGAATGCATTGGACATAATAAGTGATGGGTGGAGCCTACTATATCTCCTCGATGAATCAGTAGGTCTCATGAGACAAACTAGTGTCTTAGTATAAGGCCTCGACAAAATCTTATTTTTAGACTTGGCATAAGGCCTTGACTATGTGGTTATGATAGTCTGGAATTATGCATTCCATCATTATAAAAGTTTTTATTGATATTGCATGTGAGAATTCGACTAGTAGAATATACATGTGAATAATTAAATGGTATTATTTCTTTTTTCTTTTTTCCATTTTATGCTGAAGTTCAAGTTTAAAGGGATATTGTTTTAGTTATACATTGCCTTAAATTTTTATGCTTACTTATGAAAGTTTTTTCTATATTGTTATCCTTACTGAGCATCTGAGCTCACACCTTTCTATGTTTTATTTTTCCCAGGATGTGAAAAAGTATTTTATGACTGACCTACTGGGATAGTCCGAGGGGTTATGAGTGTGGACTATAGAGACTATGTTGTTTTAGTTTTTCACTTTATTATGTAATGTAAGACTTATGAATGTATCTAGTGTTTCTAAGGCTACTAAACTAATCGATCTTTTGAGACTTGATCTTTTGTGAACATGCTAATGTTATGTATAAATGCATCGACTCTGGGTAACTGGGGTTGGGGCATTACATGTATACTGGAATGAAAACTGTTATTACAAGAAAACTCAATTAAAGAAATTTGAGGACCCCAACTTCCTTGATAGTCCATTTAACATTATCAAATAATATCCTTCAATGTCTATATTTATCTATTTGTCTATCAATCAGATTGAGGATGAAAAGAAGTGATGAAATTTAATTTTAGGCACAATGACTTCTGAAGGCCTTTCAAAAAGTTATAAGTGAGCATTCAGATATAATTGAAAGAGAAACTCCATGTAACCTGAAAATATCTTTGAGGTACAGTTGAGAAAACAAATCCAAAGACATAGTATCTCGAATAGGAATAAAATTTTCAAATTTAGTTAGATGACTAAAACCAACTCATATTGCATTTTTACCTCGAGATGTCTTCGGTAGTCCCACAATAAATTCTATTGACATATTTTCGCATTTCTACTTTGGAACTGGTAAAGGTTGGTGCATCCCCTATTGTAAATTCTACCCTACTTTAACCTATTGACATGTCAAACATTTTATAGTAAATTCAGCAATATCTCTTTTCATTCCATCTCACCAGTAATACTCTCTAAGATCTCTGTACATCTTTGTGGTTCTAGGATGAATTGAAAACGGAGAACTTTGAGCTTCACATAACAATTATTTCTTCCACTTAAAATCACAAGGAACACATAATCTAATCCCAAACATCAAAACACAATCCTTATTAAGGTTAAATTCTAGGAACTTACCCATTTTGTCCAATTCGACCTTTTTATGTAACCCGCCCTCTTCTTTCTATGCTTGCTTAATTATGTCTGACAGTAATGACTACACAAAAACCAAATACAAAATAGAGGAATTTACTGTTCCATAAACTTCAAATACAAAGTTAATCAAATCATTCACCAAATGTTCATGTTCTAAATGTATCATGGTTAATGTATCATTACATTTCAGAAACAATACATCAACCACTCTGATTTCTTTTCTTGGATGGTAATGAATCATGAAATAATAATCCTTGATTAGTTATAGCCATCTTCTTTGTCTCATGTTTAATTCCTTATGAGTAAATATCTACTTCTAAATATTATAGTCAGTATATATTTCACATTTCACTCTTTAGAGAAGATGCTTCCAAATTTTTAATGCAAAAAAACAAAAACATATTTCGAATCATGTGTTTGATAATTTAACTCATGAGGATTCAACTGACGTGAGGCATAAGCAATTACCAGATCATTTTGTATTATAAAAAAACTAAGTACCTTCAAAGAGGAATCACTACAGATGAAAAATTCACCACTTCTGGAAGTTAGGGACCTAACTATAGCATTCACTAATCTTTATTTCAATTCTTTAAAATAATCATCACATTATTTTATCTCGATTAATTTAACTCCTTTTCGAGTTAACTTAGTTTGTGGCCTAGATAACTATGAAAAGTTTTCAAAAAACCTCTGGTAATAGATCTCCAAACCAAGAAAACTACAAATCTCCATTATATTTATAGGTCTTGTACATTCTTCAACATATTTTGTTTTAGCAGGATCAACAGTTATGACATCTTTAGAAACAATGAGACTAAGGAAATAATTTTTTTCCACAAAAATTCACACTTACAGATTTTTTTCATATAGTTTCTTTTCATTTATGGTTTTCAAAACAACCCTTAGACTCTTTTTCGTTATCCTATTTACTTTTAGAATACAGAAGAATGTATTTAATATACACAGCTACAAACTTATCCTATAACTCATTAAATATTCAATTCACAATATCTATGAATATACTAGGTTAATTTGTTAACCCAAGTTGAATAACTACAAATTCATAATGATCATATTTAGTATGGAACACAATATTTAAAAAAAATACAGGATCACCTCATAGAGATGTATGGGGTGGAATGAAGCCTTTATTTAATAATTCCTACAAATGATTTTTTAATTCTAGAAGTTATATTTGATCCATTTGATAAGGGTATTTAGAAATTGGATTAGCAATGGGAACTAAGTAAACAGTAAACTCAAACTCTCGACCAGGAATAAAACCATAAAAACAATAGGAAAAACATCCAGGTATTCATTAACCACTAAAAAAATCATTAATCTAGATGGTTCCCTTGTCTTAAAAATATGACAAATATAAATTTCATTTCAATAATTTATCATTTTCTTAGTTTCTTGATATGTTATCGATTGTATGGGTTTATTATTTTACACAACCTGAATCTATTTTTGAAAAAACAACTTATTTTTCTCTATAGTCTATATTAACATGATAAAAAGAAAGTCAATACATACCCAAAAAAACATCAAACTCCACTACAAGCAATATATAAAGGATTTCAGGAAAATATTTCCCCATACAAATATAGGAAGATTCTTATAATTTCTTTTTTCAATAATATTTATTTTAGGTGTTTTAGCCATGAGTATTGGATTCATTTCATGAGATGAATTCCCAATTTTGCTGAAAATTTGCCTAAAATGAAGGAATGTGTAGACCCTCAATCAAAACTGCGTTTGAGAAATCTGTAAAAACTGAAAATATACCTAATATCAATTCATTTTATAGCTCAATATATTTTAAAGAGGCTGTAATGGAATTTTCCACACTCTTATGCTTCCAATATTGCTGATTTTTGCCTGAGGGAATGGCTTCAGGAACACATTAACAAAATGACTCAATTCTTTACAGTTAAAGAATCTCACTATTGAATTCTAATTATTTTTTGGATAATTATTCATGTACCCATGGGATATGTTCCCAAACATTCCACATCAGTATCATTTTTTATAATTTATAAGACATTCACCAGGATGATTTTTAGCACACTATTCACTCGAAGGGAAATTGATTTCCTTACCTCTATGTTTGTTTGATGAATTATTTCCCAATTCTTCCCAACCAAAACTCTTCTTGTTCTTGTAATCACGAGGCACAAATGTATCAGCAAACTCCATCTCAACTTTTTTATCACAACAAATAAGTTTCTCAAATCTTTTAATCTCCCTTGAAGACAAATGTCTTCATAAAAATGGTTTCAAAAAAGAGTATAATCTAACAATTAGACTATAAAAATCCCAAGCATAATCTGGAACATACCTAACCAGTCTTGTAAAATAGGATTTATATGCTTCTGTAGAATCAACATTTTTCTGCATTAGTTCCAACAAAATTTTCTACATTATCAATTGAACAGTTTTAGGAAAATATTCTTCCATAAAAATACTCTTAAAAACATCTCATTACCAACTTTGAAGATCATATTTTCTCTTGTATTATTTACCAAAGACCACCATTGATAAGATTCGCCTTCAAAACATTAATGGATACTATTACCTTTTGAAGTTCTGAACATCCCATGACATCAAATATCTTTTATAACGCATTGATCCATCCTTCAGCTATAACTAGATATGTGGTTCCACTTAATTATTGAAGAATTTTCCTTGTAAAATGCTTCACAAAATACATATTTATTTATGGTAATTTGGGTTCCTCTGTAGCATGGATACCACCACCATTTATCACCTGATTCAATTGATACATTGTTGTCACAAATTTCTCGGTTCTGATTCCGACCATTCCAAGCTACAGATTCTGACATATATCGGCCTCTTGGTTCCATCCTACATTAGATTCCCTATTTAATATATGGAAAAATATTCTAAACAAACATATCATAGATGAATCAACTTGGAAATCCTTAAATTCTATATCATTTCAAATGAAACATAATGTATGAAATCAATTATGGTATTAAATTAACATCATTAAAACCCCTAAAGTTATCTAAACCATCATCGGATACCAACTATAAGGACCGAACAATAAAAAATTACATATTCTTGAGTTTTAGGAATGAACATACATTCTTACACATTGAGTATTTTCTCAGGTTTAATGTTTTAGATAATTAGGATATAAAACATACATAACATCACCAAATACCAATAAAACATTATCCATTTCTTTTAAAATATAAAACTTTTTACATAAAAAAAGATTTTTTGATAACATTCATGAAAATTAATTTTCCTTAATTATTTCTCTTACAAATACTTTTGAAAAACATTTAAAAACTTGGGATGTGCACAATAATATCAGTATGGGATATATAGAAATAAATCATTAGCAAAGTGAAAACATAAAAACCTAATAAAACCAATTTCATAAAAACCCAATAGATTATTTAGAAACATCATGTATTTTTTATGGGATATATTTACCATATCACTCTAATAATCACACTTCAACATGAAATAAATATTTGGTCAACTTCCATCTTCAGAGTACCCGATTCATTGGAGAGCTATGATAGGGCTCACTCATCATATCTTGAGCTATAATGGGATCAACCCAAAATATCTTGACCTATAATGGGCTCAACCCAACATATATTGAGCTATAATGGGATTAAAAAAACATAAATATATCCAAAGAAAATCTCGTAGTAATAATTCATCTTGAAATCGGGATAAACCACTCATTCCAGGTATATAAAAAACAATCTTTTTGCATTTAATTAAAGAGACTTTTAAAAGGATTTTAAAAGGAAAGTCCCTTACAAATATAATTGTGGTGAGAATTAAAATAATGGAATGGATATGTGTATATACTATAAATACACATAATACATCATTATATAAACAAAAAAAATCATCACACTAATAATATCAATACCACATACTGAATAATGTAGATGGTTAACCGAAAGAATGGAAATTCAGTTATGAATTCCCTTAACTCGGGTTTGTCTTACATAAAACGTGGTTAAACCTCATTTATAATAGATACAATAGTGTGATTAATACTTTAAAGAATCATAATAATGTTTATAACACCTTATATGGTCATTTTATAACACCATTCTCCCCATTAATTTATAATATTTTGTTCTTTCCATTGTTCTAGGTGTGTTCTATACATGATTTCTAGGGTCAGTTCGTAAAGGATTTCCCTATCAAATGGAAGTGAAACTACAGAAGTTATATGATATTTTATTAACATGTTTCTGGAATATTAAATTATTCCATAATAATTTTTGGTTATATTTTATGAGGATGAATCATTAGATAAATCACGAGTGATAATCATTAGTTTATTTTGGTAAATTTTAATCATTAAGAACCACATTTGTTTTATTAATTAATAGTATGTATTAACACTAATTACAGAACATAATATATCATATAATATGTATAATAAAATATTATTTAACAATATTAATGGTTTTATGACCATATTTTAAAGAAGTAATGGAAATTGAAGACATATCACCCACGATGTCGGTAAATCAAGACATCACGAACAATGTTTTTATTTTTAGAATAAGAGGGATATGAGAAAAGGTAAGTTGATGAATTCTCCATAAACATGATAAAAGTATAGTATATATATGATACTATATATTTCATGAATTTTGGATAAGGGTAGGGGAAGATATTATAAGAAAAGAAAAATAATTGAAATGAATATAAAAGAAAATGAAAGAGGATTTTCATCTCTTGATCTCTTCTCCTTGATATCAACTTTAAGGCCATTGGAATTGTCCTTTTGGTGAGACTAGTAGTTATTGGATATGAGGAAGATCCTTGGTAAAAATATTGAATATAATTTATACAATTCTCAAATTTGAGAGGTGAGAGAGGAAGAGGGGTAAGGGAGGTATTTATAGTGGAGGAAAGGAGGGGTTTTTCGCTTTTTTAATCATTAGTTCAATATTTTTGCTCAATACTGTGAATTGTATTGACTATTATGACAAAAATAAGTAATAGGTTCAAATAATTTTGAACCAATTGAAATTTAAATCATCCATGACTCAAGCATTATGCATAAATTCATCTATTTAGAATATTTCGTAAATTATCGAATTTCACTATTCACCAAAAATTCATGTATTTCAGAAAAATCCCAAAAATTCACCCCAATAAATTTTCAATATTTATATTTCAAAATGAACTCCATTTTATAAAAATAATTTTCTAAATAAGATAAATTTATTTTTTAATTAAAATCATAATTTATTCAAAAAATAACAATTATAAAAACTATAATTGATTTTATAACACCTTGAAAAATTAATTTAGGTATCCTAAAATTATCTTATAACCATAAAATAATAATTTATGGTTACATTTCATGAAAATAATTTTTTATTTAAGTTTTTTAATTAATCATAAAATTTGGGTTAAATATATATTACATACAAAAATACCAACAGTTACATAATAATCATATTGTCACTTATAAGATGCCCTTTTGTTATACATTCATGGGTGAGGTTACTATACATTTGTAAAATTTACTATTCATAAGGGTCATATTACTATTCATAAGAGTATGTTACTATTCCTAAGGGTATGTTACTATTCACAAAAAAAATCAATTTGGTCCTATTAGACTACAAATAACTTACTGATCACTACCGTGTATGTCCGTTTTTCAAAATAAAAAACGAAAAAGTGGAAAAAATATGTTTAATGGCTAGTTTATAACTATCTCCTTAAAACAAAGAGTCATTATATAGGGACATATTGTTTCATACATTAAATTAAATTTATTTGTAAAAGCTTGGGGTGTTACAATAACTATGAGAATAATAAGAATGAAACGGCAGAATTATATCACCCTTTGATATGGGGACTATTGTGAATGAATTTAGAGTTCAATTCACTAAACTTTTATATTATTATCTTTATCATCTTATAAATAATTAAAAATGGGAGAACATTTTTGGGAGGATTTTTGATAGTTGAGCCTTGCCATAATGTTTCAACCAATAATTTTATCTATTAGAAAAATATAATATTGGAGTCCCCAAGGCTGTCTCCTAAAGTGCTTTTACTCAATCCTAATTTGTGATTTTTTTTAATTATGAAATATAGAACAGTGATTTTTATTTTAAGAAAAATGAATTAAATAAATCCAAAAGTAGTGTATCAATTGTGATGTAGAAACTTTTTTGAGGAAACAATATTAAAAGACTAGTTTGAACCTATAAAACCAATCTTCTAAATTTTCAAAATGAGTTTTTCTTATATAAAATCATTAAATTTAAGGAATATAACCATAGTATATATCGATAAAACTAGTTGAAAATGCACACATAAAACTCAATGTTTATGAATGTTTCAACTTATTAAAGATCCCGAATTATATAGAGACCACAATGAAATGAAACTTAATAACGATTGACTATATAATTAATTATAATACAACAATAATATATTTAAATAGATAAAAAAAATAAATTTAAATTATGAAAATTAATTAACATATCATCATTCAATAATATAATAATTTCAACTGCATACATAAAATAGTTCCATTAAATTATATATTAAGTAATATTTGAGTAATTATATCATTAATAAAAAATAAAAAACATTATCTAGGATAAATAATGTTTAAAAATAAATTAAACAATTATATAAAATAAACTATTGATTCATAATATGTCACTATATAGTTTTTGTAACTCAGACCACATATGTTTTATCCTAACATAGAAAAAATGTTCAACGCATATTATTCCTTTTATAGATCTCTCAAATACTCTTAAATAAATAAATTCTATCAAAGATATAATGAGTTATATTCTCCATATAATGAATAATTATTTTTTTATAATACTCTCATCAATACAAATCAAGATCATTGCTATTTTTATACTACTTAATAACACTCTGCATGGAAAGTCTTCATATTTATATTCACTTAAATTGAAAATATAGTGACTCAATCATCATCACCTAACTTAAGATTATATAGAACATGTGATTCCACATCAATAATAATTATTACATACTCTAATGAAAAAATAAATCAATATATGATTTTAGATTAGTTTTAATTGATAGTCTCATTTCATTAGAACATCGCCTATTTGAACATATCTACAAAATATTCTTTCATTGTCTTCGTTGTAAAATAACACTTTTTATTCAAATTAAACCATCACATTCAATATTTATGTTCATATTTTTCATTATTCTTATCTATGTTTGGTGTTATGCTATACTTAATTTATATTAGGACAAATAATCCTATAAATCCATTTTTCTTATTTTTTATCTTTTAATTACTCTACACTACTACAATGTTAGGCTATAACCACAGTTTTAAACCATGGCTATAGGCCCAAAAACCGTGGTTATAGGTTATAGCCACAATTCTCACAACTGTGGCTAGTATTGGAGTAGCTGTAAGGTAAAACCTACATCCACGTTCCCAACAGTGGCAATAACCCTAAAGCCATGGTTTTCAACCCATGGCATAGGCTAAAATCACTCATCTCCTAAATCCACAGTTGAAACTGTGGCTATAGACATATAGACACGGTTGAAACTGTGGCTATAGACATATAACCACGGTTGCAACTCTGGCTATAAACATATAGCCATGGTTTGGAACTGTGGTTGTAGACCTATAGCTATTGTTTAAAACTATAGCTATAGGCCTACACATTTCTTAAAAAAACTAGCACCGTTTAGCCGGTGCTGGCCCCTTGAATCTTCCCCACCACCCCTACAAATCCCCCCCACCACTCTCCCCCTTTCACCCCACCTGCACCTTAAATCCCCCCCCATGCACCCCTCCCCATACAGCCCCTCTTCCCACCCTGGACATACCCCACTCACCCCCTAGATAGACCCCCCCTAGACAACCCCCCCTCCTGGACACCCCCTCCCTCCTAGAAACCCCCTGGACAGACCCCCCAGGAAAACCCCACCTGGATAGTAGCCCCTCCCCCCCTGCTTGACACCCCTTACACCACCCCTTCTAGACACCCCCTGGACAGATCCCCCCTCCTGGACACCCCCTCCCTCCTGGACAGACCCCCCTAGACAACAGTACCCAGACAACACCCCCCCCCCCCCCACTCAGATAGTAACCCCACTGGACCCCCCAAAAAGCCCCCCTGGACACCCCCTCCCTCCTAGAAACCCCCTGGACAACCCCACCCGGACAGCCCCCCCGGACAACAGCCCCCCTCCACCCTCTGTGGACAGACCCCCCCTCCTGGAAACTGACCTAGACAGACTCCCCCAAGACAACCCCACCCAGACAACAGCCCCCCCTGTTGGACAACCCTTGAACCACCCCTGCTGGACACCCCCCATCCTGGATACCCCCTCCCTCCGGGAAACCCCCCTGGACAACCCCACCCAGACAACAGCCCCCCCGGACAGCAGCCCCCCATCCACCCCCTTGGACAGACCCCCCCCCCCTCCTAGAAAACCCCACCCGGACAACAGCCCCCCCCCCCCTTCCAAGAAACCCCCCTTGTCAGACCCCCCACCCCTAGGACAACCCCTCAGGGACAACAGCCCCCCCTGCTGGACAGCCCTTACACCACCCCTGATGGACACCCCCCTCTCTCCTGGAAACCCTCCTAGACAGCCCCCCGACCCCCTGGACAGACACCCCCCCACCTTGACACAATACTACACATCCCCTCTTGTACCTCACCCTACACCCCCCCCCCACTTCACACCTGCACAACCCACTGCACAACCCCCCCCCCCCCCCCAAATACCCCTTGCACCACCCCTTGCAAGTGGAATTTCAGAAATGGCACTAAATCAGAAATGATGGTATCCTGGTTAACACATGGAGACCTTAGGTGTAGGGAGTCATAGTGTCCTAGGTGTGGTATCAGGAATCACCAGATAACACAAACCACAAGATGATGGCTATTACTACATCATTTCTTATACTTTGGTGCATATTTACAATAATCTACATCTTTCACGTATGCATCATAGGTTTTATTCAAATCATTGAAAATCATTGTGAAATGATACCAAGCCTTCTGGATATTATCTTTATATAAAAACCCTCAAACATTAGAATAATACATTATTAAAAAATTGTGAGTAAATGGAGGCCCTCTATGGGCGGTTTGGTGGACATATTAAAGTTGTGAAAGATGAGAATATATGTTTAGGAGGTGGATGACTAAATAATGATGTGGCCATAGAGATAGTTGTTTTTCGTGATGATTAACTACTTGATGCTACGATGTCAAGAAGAAGGGTATTTCATTGGTAGTGAAGTCCTGAGAAGCACTCGAAATGATATAAAAATAGTGGTTATGTTGTACAGCATTGAAAATCATATGACTTATAATGTCATATGGAAATATTGTGCCCAATTATTTCCTAAAAGTATTCAAATTTCTAAAATATGACTTTTTTACTTTGTGATCAAAGAGGATGTGACAATATAGTCTAATAGGTGGGATTAACACTACCCCCCCATGCACCCCCCTCCCCCCCCCCCCCCCGCACACCCCATGCACCCTCTCCTACCCCTTGCACCCTCACCCTTCCCCTTTCCCCCTGCCCCAGCCCCTGTAGACCCCCCTGCACCCTCCCCCCTTCCCATGAACCCCCCTCCCCCTCCCCCTCCCCCTGAAGACCCCCCTGCACCCTCCCCCCCTTCACCACATCTTCACCCTCCCCCTTGCTCCAGGGATATGATTTCTCTCTCTTGGCCCAACTCTATGGTTCTCTAATATACCATCACCACCTCCTATTTTGCATGAGGAATCACCCTCTATTAGTAAGATATCATTATGTTATAAAATGTAATGTTTTGCCTCTGATATTCTAATCAACTGAAACAGGAGTTAAAATATACTAATTATGATATTAGAGAACTTAAGAAGTCCTTTATTACCATGGTTGATTTAGAAAAGTTGGTTGGGTTAATGAATTCCAATTATTGTGGGGCTACCATATTTATTCTGGGGTTCCTAGGTGTGCCTTCAAGATTGATTTATTCAAGGATTTCGATTCAGTCAGGTGGGACTTCTTATGGGATGATTGGGATCTACTCGGATTTCCGGTTAGGTTCTCGTCTTGGGTTAAAAGATACGTCTCTACCACAATGTTCTCGGTGAACATTAATGGTTGTTTACATGGCTGCTTTTAGGGAAAATGAGAGATCAGGAAAGGGGATCTGCTTTCACCTTTCCTTTTTGTGATTTGTATGATGTTTTTCTCGCGCATCATGGAATGCAGGAGGGTGGGGGATGGTGTGGTGGCGGGTGCGGGCTGGAGTGGCTGGTGCGGGCGCGAAGGAAAGCGGTAGGGGGATGGTAGGGGGATGGTGCATGCTGTAATAGGTGGAAGGGGGCTACTGTGGGATGGATTACAGGTGGTTGGGGGTTATTGGGAATGTCGCAGGCGCTGGTGCGGGCTGGGATGTAAAAGGACGGGGGCTGGTGAGGGCTGGAACTGGTGGTTGAGGCTATGTTGCAGGTGGTAGAGGGATGTCATGAGTGTTTTGCAGGAGGTTGGGGGGTGGCCGATATGGTGGCTGGTGTGGTGGCTGGTGCGGGCTGGATTGCAGGTGGTTGGGGGCTGGTGCGGGCTCGAATGCAGGTGGAAGGGGGCTGGAATACTGGTGGAAGGGGGTTGGTTGCAGGTGATGGGGGAAGGTGTGGGCTGATTCGAGGGTGGCAGGGGGGCTGTTGCGGGATAGAATGATTGTGGCAGTGGGCTGAAATGAAGGTGGAAGGGGGCTGGTGTGGGTTGGATGTGGCTGGAGTAGGGCCAAATCACGGCATTACTGCGGCATGACTGTTGTGTGACCACAGTGTGTTTGCCTTGTCCAGCAACATCCACGGGGCGACATCTTCCAGCCAGGAGCGAAGGGAGTGGGAGGAGGCGGGACAACATTCTAGTCATCGCCCTGCCAGTAGAAATTGTGATTATTCAGTCTCTCAACATTGATCACAAGACTCATGGAATACTATCACTGTGAACTCTCGTGGGGTCTCGTCCTGGAGCAGGTCCAAATCACGGCGTGACCGTGAAATGATCGCAGAGTGTTGGCCCAGTCGAGTGACATCCGTGGGGAATCATATTCGGGCTAGGATAGAAGGGAGCAGGAGGAGGCGGGGAAACATTCCTGTTGTCGCCCTATCGGCAGAAATTGTGATTAGTCAGTCTCAACATTGATCACAAGACTCATGGAATGCTATCACTGTGAACCTCTGCGGGGTGTCGTCCTTGAGCAGGGCCAAATCATGGCATCACCGCAGTGTGACCACGGCATGACCGCAGTGTGTTGGCCCAGTCCAGTGACATATGTGGGGTAGCATCTTTCGGCCAGGTGCGAAGGGAGAGGGATGAGGCAAGGCAACATTCCGGTCATCACCCCGCCGGAATAAATTGTGATTAGTCAGTCTCAATATTGATCACAAGACTCAAGGAATACTATCCCTATGAACTTTTGCAGGGTGTCGTCCTAAAGCAGGGCCAAATCATGACGTGACCGCAGCATGACCGCATCATGACCACGGTGTGACCGCAGCGTTACTGTAGCATGACCGCGGTGTGATCGAGGCATGACCGTGGCATGTTGGAACGGTCTAGTGACGTTCGCAGGGCAACACCTTCCATCCAAGAGCGAAGGGAGTGGGAGGAGGTGGGGCAACATTCCGATCGTCGCCTTGCTAGTAGAAATTGTGATTATTCAGTATCAACATTGATCACAAGACTCATAGAATACTATCACTGCGAATCGTCGCGGGGTCTCTTCCTGGAGCAGGGCCAAATCAAAACATTACTGTTGCGTGACTGTTTCTTCACCGCGGCGTGACCACGACTTGATCACGGTGTGACTGCGGCGTGACCGCGACATATTGTCCTGGTCCAGCGACATTTATGGGCCAACCTCATCCATCCAGGAGCGAAGGATGCAAGTGAGATCAACCTATTTTGATAATGAAAAAGGCAGTGAGCTCAAACTGCACCTGCTTCGAGTTTAGGGTTTTGAGGAATGTGGGCATGTAATGAAAAAGGTTATTTTGTCATTTAATGTCACTCATGCACATGTTTCATAGGATGAAGGTGAGATCAACCTATCTGGATATAAATAAATTTCATGGATTCAAAATTCATATAAACCCTAAAAACATAAATCTTAAAACCCAAAATCCTAAAATTCTAAAACATAAAACCCTAAACTCGAAACCATAACTTCTAAAACTAATTATCCTAGAATATAATACATAGAATCTAAAAATCAGTAAGGCTAGAGGTTAAACCCAAAATCTAAAAATCTAAAAACTAATGTTGGATTGGTGTAGCCCCCCTCAGCGCTGCCCCCCTTCCCCCCTCTACGCTGCCCCCTGCCCCCCCTCCACCCAGCCCCCTAGCCTGCACAGCCCACCCCTACACCCCCCCCCCCCACCGCACCCCCATCCCTTCTAGCCTACACCATCCCCCCAGCACCACCCCCTAGCCTGTACCAACCCCCTATCCTTCACACCCCCCTGTGAGTTAAAAATATTTTTGGAGATTCCCATGGTGTCTCAAATGAGAGGAGTAAGGATTAAAATGGAAATAATAAATGCAATGATTTCATACAATCGATATAAGAATAAACTACCACTATGAGTTTTCACAGATAGATCACCTCCGTTGGAAGAGTTTTATTACAACACCACGAATTATTTATAAAACAAAACAATTATTTTAACTGACACTTGATCTAGAATTGCAATTTAATATAAACAAGAAGAAATCAATAAGGAAGCTAAATGCAATTTAAAAAATTCTTGAATTAAAGAGGTTGGGAGAGGGACTCTACCTAAAAGGCTTCAAGCCATGAACAAGAGGATCCTTATATATATGCTCACATGCATAAGAACGGGATATGTTTTGTTGTTGGTTCTCTGCATAGCATGCATCCCTATCCACAGAGAGCCTAGTATGCGAAAGCGTACACACAAGAAATCTTGTTCTTGTGAAGACATTGAGACAAATAAAACCTCATATAGATATATTCATAATGCGTTATACTAATAAAAGGGATGATAATAATTCTTGGGGAAGAATTTGTTTCAAAAGGACCATCAGAGTTTGAGAAATAATATTGGAAAAATGAGGTCCAATGGCAATGTACTCCAAAATCCTGTACTAAAAATAATAACATAGTTTTTATCAAACGAAAGGACCAAAATTAGTATTGAATTGAAATTGATTGTAATTACCTCTCAATGTAATCAAGGATTGTGATTATTAATTGTGAATTATAGGCATCCTCAAATACCTGAAAAGAACAGGTGAAAAAAATGAGTAAAATTATTCAGTATACAAGTTCCAAATTCAATAACCATAAACAAATGGAAACCTAGTTGATTTTAAACCATGACAATTTGTGAACATTTACTGGACTCGCTCACCCCAATCATTGATTCAGCTGAAACCTGGCCATATAAAACCTAGAATAAGTTTAAAACACAAATAGATACCAGTTCATGCATGTCAGAATGAAAGGAAACAATCATAATTATGAAAATGCACTTACAATCTTAACATATGTGAAATCACTTTCAATACAAATGGTGCTTGCACAGCCCCTTCCCCCTTGCACACCCCCCCCCCCCGGCCCCCATTTTCCCCCTTTCACACACCCCCTTACCCCTGCCCCATTCCCTCTTCCCAAGATAGTAATTTGTTTCTTTTTTCAAAAGGGATAATACCATGGGACAGTCACTCCAAAACATCTGACCAACTCACCCTAGAAGAGACGAAACAACCCAAACCATGGCCATGGTAAAATAATATTTTACTATACAGAGGACATGTAAAACCAAATTTCCCAACAATAGGGAAAATTTCACTCCACCTGGGTATTTTCCCTCCAATACATGGATCTCTACTCCATGGAGGCTCCATGGTGAAAAACCTAATGCTTAAAATGGTTACAGGTCCACTCATCTATGCTCAGACACACACCGAAGAGCCTATATCACCCCTCAGGCCTCAATTCACATAACTGAACATCGTATTGATAATTTACAAGTATATATTCTCTAACCAAATAATGGTTGTAAAAATTACCACATCCTTGGAAACCCAAAATTCAGACTTGCTAAGAATTTATCAACCAGTATTGGCATGAATCTTTAAATTTATCTCAACCATGAGTCATGGATCATGGGTAAAGTTCAAAAGTAATAAGGGACACTGTGTTTACTCATTAGACTAGGGCCAAAAATGCAAACAGTACCCACATAATAGAATTAATTAAATTAGTTGGGCCAATGCACCGTATGGAGGAGGAAGGCCCGAAGATGGGTATAGAGGAACACTTTAGCCAACACACCGAATGTAGGAGGAATGCACAAACAATGGTGTGGAGGAAGGGAGTACCGCTCGAGGGATGGAGAAACCCCTGAATGAGAAGTCGAGCCGTGATTAGAGAATTTGCAACGTGAATGCATGCCCTACACACCCCTTGTAGTAATAACCATTACATAATTCACTCCATGAGGCATTACCACTCGTGTGAAAATTTTACATGTTTGGTTCAATTTAACACATTCAGTTCATTAAAACAGAGCATTATATTTATAAGATCAAAGGGGTGTCACTTAATGGTGAATTTGTCATTATAGCACCTGCCTGCTTAGGCAATTCCATCTTAAAATTTTAACAAGCACTTAAAGGTTGTTTTAGTTCAAACATCCATTTTAATAAAAAGAGGGAAATAACCTACACACACCCCCATGCAAACCCCATTCACCCCTACACACACCCCCATGCAATCCCCATGCACCCCCTACACACACCCCTATAGGAATATGTTGTACCTCTCTCTCTTGGATTTTAATGATCACAATCACTCTCATCGTGATCTAATATTGTTTCAAGTGTTTTTGATAATAGACATGATTTCAGGAGGAAGAAGTGGAAAAGGAGGAAAAATGGACTGTTTTCATGTCCACCGGCCAACCGGTGGCCTCAGCATCGGCCAGCCGGTGCTGCCTGGGAAGAAGGGACAACTACTGCCTCCTCACCGGCCAATCGGTGGCCTCAGCACCGGCCAGCCGGTGGAGGCTGGACAGAAGGATCTTTCCTCTGTCAAGACCACCGGTCAACCGGTGTCCCACCACCGGTCAGCCGGTGGAACTCCATCAAATAGTGAGACCTACTGTCTCACCACCGGCCAGCCGGTGGCCTCCTCACCGGCCAGCTGGTGGAACTCCTTAAAATAGTGAGACCTACTGTCTCACCACCGGCCAGCCGGTGGACTTCTCATTGGCCAGCCGGTGGATCCTGGGCAGAAGCACTCTCCACATTCCAAGGCACCGGCCAGCCGGTGGACAAGCACCGGTCAGCCGGTAAGCAAAGTCAAACTAGCCGTTGGAGCTTGACCAGACTTGTCCACTTGACCCCAACGGCTCCGAAAGCCCTCCAACGGCCATATTGAAGTATTTGGGAGTATTTCTCCTATAAATAGACGTCCATGGATGCCGGGAACACCACTGATTATATACCAAATCATACCAAATCTATTTTGATCATTTGAGGCTCCTACGACAATTCTCAAAGGCTACTTGAGATCCAATTGCCATCCTTGAAGCTTGGGCTGCCTCTACATCAACTACACTCACCTCTTGGCGCTCAAGGCTTCCTCTAGTTTGTTCTAAATTATTTACTTCAATTGTTTAGTTCTTAATTTGGTTTGTATTAAAACAAACCACCCTTTTTCTTCCTTCTTTCAATTTGGGTTTCTTGCTACAACCATAATAAAAAAGCAAGTTGTAAGAAGGTGATCTAGCCTACCTTAAAACGGCTAGTGGGTTTCTTGCTATAACCATTAAAAAGCAAGCGGTCGTATAAATATCCCAACGGTTGAGTTGGGAGCGGAGACGTAGGCTTGAGTTTAAAGCCGAACTCCGTTATCAATTGTGTCTTGCCATTTTACTTTCCGCTACATTTAAATTTGTTTTAAATTGTTAATTAATTTTAAAAAGGCAATTCACCCCCCTCTTGCCATCACCTCCGACCCAACATTTGGTATCAGAGGGAGCGTTTGTGTAATACCTTAACCGGTTACAAACGAAAAATCCATAGTGATGGCTTCTTTCTCACAAGCACCCGAAGGGTATTCCATGACTCGGGCTCCATACTTCGATGGAACCGATTACACATATTGGAAAACACGAATGATTACTTTTCTCAGAAGCATTGGCTATCCTATATATAGAATTGTTATGCAAGGATACACTCTTTCTAGTAAGGATGAATCTAAATGGACCCCCGAAGACATTGCCAATTTTGATCTTGATGGAAAAGCCATGAATGCTCTTCATTGTGGGTTAGACCGTAATGAGTTTAATCGTATTTCTACTTGCACCACCTCACACGAAATTTGGAAACTTTTGGAAGTGACCCATGAGGGCACTAACAAAGTCAAAGACACTAGGTTAGATATGTATCGTCAAGACTTTGAGAGTTTCACAATGCACCCACACGAGTCAATCACCGAAATGTTTACTCGTTTTACTGATGTTTGCAATGGGAGAAAGTCCCTTGGTGATGATGTTTCAGCAGAAACAATGGTCAAGAAAATTCTTTGGGTCCTACCAAGCTCCTGGGCACCAAAGGTGACGGCAATCCAAGAAGCGAAAGATGTCAAGAAGATGCCGGTTGAAGAACTCATAGGGTCACTCATGACTTATGAGATTACCATGAAGAGGCAAGCCGATAAAGAAGGAAAGATCTTCAAGGAGAAAAAGAACATAGCTTTCAAGGCAAAGGAAGAAAGCTCCTCCGATGATAGTGAATCTGAGATGGCTCAACTAGCAAGGAAAATGAGCAAGTTCATGAAGAAAAAGAAGAAATTTCAAAAGGCACGAAAGGAAGAGCCAAAGGGGGAGAAAGAAATCACTTGCTTTGAATGTGGAAAGAAAGGCCACATCAAACCGGAGTGCCCCATTTTCAAGAAAAGGTTAAAAGAAAAGAAAAACAAGAAGGCCTTCAAAGCATCAACATGGAGTGCAAGTGATGACTCCATGTCATCAAGCGACTCAAGCAATGAAGGTGGAAAATGCCTAATGGCATTTGATGAGGTATCCTCTTCTCACTCTTCTTCTCACTCTTCTTCCTCATCTTCCTCTTTTGATAATAATATGTCTTATGAAGAACTCCAAAATGCAAGAGATCAATTAGAGGAAGGTTTTCACGAACTTACCTCTAAATTTTTGACCTTGAAAAAGAAAAACAAAACTCTTATTTCCGAAAAAGACAAACTTCTCAAAGAGAATGAGGAGCTTGCCCTTAAAGTCAAAAATATTCCAAATGTAGATTCTTTAAATTCTACCATTAAAGATTTGAAGGAATCTCTTGCCAAGTTCACCCAAGGTGAACAAAACTTAACTAAATTTCTAGGTTCTCAGCGTTCGGCTAGAACCACACATGGACTTGGCTATAACAAGCAATCCACTTTTTCTAGGGCACCCACTACTTTTGTAAGGGGGAGCTCTCAATAAAAATTTTGTAATTATTGTAAAAAGACCGGTCACATGATTTATGAATGTGATTGTAAAAATGCTAGGTATGGAAGACCCAAATCCATTACCTACTCGGATGAGTATCATAGAAGGAATCCCTCTAGAACATTATGGGTTCAAAAGTCTCTTTTAGCTAATCTTTCTGGACCCAAACTTATATGGGTACCAAAAACTCTTCTTTCTTGATTTTGTAGGATAAACGCCAAAAGAGTAGGACCTCTAAAGGCTCGTGGTATCTCGATAGCGGTTGCTCAAGGCACATGTGTGGCGATCCCTCCGAGTTCAACTCACTTGAAGAATTCGATGGAGGATATGTCACCTTTGGTGATAACTCAAAAAGCAAGATCGTCGGAATAGGTACCATTGGTTTTGGTAGCTCCTCTTTTATTAAAGATGTTTTATTAGTTAAAGGTTTAAAGCATAATTTAATTAGCATTAGTCAACTTTGTGATAGTGGTTTTTCAGTCAATTTTCAAAATGATTTATGCAATGTGTTTGATTTTCAAAACAAGTTGATATTTTCTGCTTCCCGTTTTCAAAATGTTTACATTATTGATTTAAAATCTCTAGCTAGCCAAAATGCTAAATGTTTAAGTGCTCTTGACAATGAGTCTTGGATTTGGCATAGAATATTGGGGCATTGTAGCTCTCATTCACTTCTAAAGCTTAATAAGAACAAGCTCATTCGTGACCTTCCTAAACTTAAATTTAAGAAAGATTTGATTTGTGAGCCATGCCAACTTGGTAAGCAACACAAGTCTTCTTTCAAATCTAAGAAGGAAGTGTCCACCTCAAAATCTCTTGAACTCCTTCATCTTGATCTTTTTGGTCCTACTCCCGTAGCAAGCTTAGGTGGAAAATCCTATACCTTAGTTATTGTTGATGACTTTTCTCGTTTTACTTGGGTTTTCTTTTTAGCCCATAAGAATGATGCTTGTAAAACCTTTTTGAAATTTTCTAGGAAAGTAGAAAACGAAAAAGGATATAAAATCATATCTCTTCATAGTGATCATGGTGGTGAATTCGAGAACAAAGAATTCGATGAATTGTGTTCCTCTCAAGGATACAATCACACCTTCTCTGCCCCTAGGACTCCTCAACAAAATGGAGTGGTTGAAAGGAGAAACCGAACTCTCCAAGAAATCGCTCGAACCCTCCTTAGTGAATTCGACCTCCCTCAATATTTTTGGGACGAGGCAGTAAACACTGCTTGTTATACTATTAATAGAGTCCTTTTAAGACCCCTTCTTAAGAAAACCCCCTATGAACTTTGGAAAGGCAAATTGCCCAAAGTTGGTTATTTTAAAGTGTTTGGTTGTAAATGCTTTATCCTTAACACAAAAGATAACCTAGGGAAATTTGATGCCAAATCCGATGAAGGTATTTTTCTTGGGTACTCCAACTCAAGCAAAGCCTATCGTGTCTTCAATAAACGTTCAAAAACCATCAAAGAATCATCTCATGTCAAATTTGATGAAACTCTTCCAAAACCTCACCCGGTCATTGAGGGTGTTGAAGATAAGCTTGATAAGCTTCATTTGAATGATTCATCTTCTCCTCCCAAGGAGGATGACCATCAAGAACCATCTTCACCTTCTTCGCCTTCCACCTTGCCTAAGGTTTGGAAACCTTCTAGAGACCATCCTTTAGAAAATGTCATAGGTGACCTTCAAGCCGGTACTCGAACTAGAAGATCTATCCTCAATGAAGTTGAACATCAAGCCTTCATTTCTCACCTAGAACCTCAAAACATTAATGATTCCATTAATGATGAGAATTGGGTTCTTGCAATGCAAGAGGAACTAAATCAATTCTCTCGAAATAATGTTTGGACTCTTTGTGAAAGACCCAATGATCATCCAATTATTGGCACTAAATGGGTTTTTAGGAACAAACTTGATGATCAAGGAATCATAACCCGGAACAAAACTCGCCTAGTAGCTAAGGGCTATAATCAAGAAGAAGGAATCGATTATGGTGAAACCTTTTCCCCCGTTGCTAGGTTAGAATCCATTAGGATCTTGTTGGCATTCGCCGCCCACTTAAATTTTAAGCTTTTTCAAATGGATGTTAAAAGTGCTTTTTTAAATGGTTTTATTTCTGAAAAAATCTTTGTTGAACAACCCCCCGGTTTTGAAGATCCAAAATTTCCAAATCATGTTTTTAAGTTAACCAAGGCTCTTTATGGCTTAAAGCAAGCCCCTCGGGCTTGGTATGAGCGGTTAACAAAATTTCTTTTAGAAAATGATTTTAAAATGGGTCAAGCCGATTGTACCCTCTTTTTAAAACACACTTCAAAAGATCTTTTAATACTCCAAATTTATGTTGATGATGTTATCTTTGGGTCTACCAAAGAATCTCTTTGTACTGATTTTTCAGATTTAATGAGAAAAGAATTTGAAATGAGTTTTATGGGAGAATTGAAATTTTTTCTTGGTTTTCAAATCTTTCAAAATTCAAAAGGTATTTCTCTAAGCCAAAGCAAATACACAAATGAGCTTCTAAGTCGTTTTGGTATGGATCAAGTAAAGGAAATTAGTACACCCATGAGTACTTCATGTAAGCTTACATTAGACGAAGCCGGGAAACCGGTGGATAACAAGCTTTATAGGAGTATGATCGGGAGTCTACTTTACCTAACTGCGACCCGTCCTGACATCATGTTTAGTGTTTTCCTTTGTGCTCGTTTTCAAGCCAATCCTAAAGAATCCCATCTTAAATCGGTCAAAATAATTTTTAAGTATTTAAAAGGATCCAAAAATCTTGGTTTATTTTATCCCTCAAATACTTCTTTTGAACTATCTTCTTATTCGGATGCTGATTTTGGCGGATGTCAATTAGATCGTAAGAGTACTAGTGGAACCTGTCATCTGCTAGGCAAGTCCCTTGTTTCGTGGAGTAGCAAGAAGCAAAATTGTGTTGCTCTTTCTACTGCCGAGGCCGAGTACGTAGCAGCTGGTAATTGTTGTGCCCAAATTATTTGGATGCAACACACTCTCTTGGATTATGGTCTTTCCTATGATCATGTCCCTATTCAGTGTGACAACACTAGTGCCATTAGTATCTCTAAGAATCCAATACAACATTCTAGGACTAAGAATATAGATTTAAGGCATCATTTCCTTCGTGACCATTTTCAAAAAGGGGATATCACTTTGGACTTCATTTCCACTGATTTCCAATTAGCTGATATCTTTACCAAACCGCTCCCAGTTGAACGTTTTGATTTTATTAAGGGGGAGTTAGGAATGATTCGTCAATGATCACTACTAAATATTTGACTCTTTTTGGCTTGCTTTTATCTCCTTTTAAGTTATTCAAACACTTTTTATTTTATTTTATTTTTTTGTGAATTTCAATACCACCGGTCAACCGGTGGTACATCACCGGTTAACCGGTGGTGTCGGGTTTCTGTTTTTTGGGCCGACTCGAGGAAGGGTTAAAATTAATTTTAAAACCCTTCCTCCCTCATTTCTATATCTCCCTCTCGTGCGCCTCGTCCAGCCAGCCTCTCCCTCCTTGCCCTAGCCTTCTTCCTCCTCCTTGCTCTCTCAAAATCCTTCTTCTCTTAATCTCTTTCTTCATTTTCTCCCTTTTGCCATCATGGGACCTCGCTCTACACGCAAAGGCAAGGGAATCGCTCAAGAAGCTCCTCCTCCTCCTTCAATCCCTCAACTCCCGGACATTTGGCATGACAAAGTCATTTTTCCGGGTAGAGTAATTGATTATTCTTGGCTGTCTACTGCTCGTCTTGAGATTTTTTCAATTATTGAGTATCAACATTGGCATTCATTTTTTTAACCACCCGAAAAGGATGTCATTTATCCTCTTCTTGTCAAAGAGTTCTATGCTCATTTGACATGGTCCGTTTCTGATGACATTGATACCATCTCCTCCACTGCTCTTGGGCAACCCATTACTATCACCTCTTTGGGGATTTTCAGGATGCTGGGGGTTCCTCATGTTGGACCCCATGCTTTTGCTCAGGGGGAGTTTCCTCGGGACCGTGAGTTTGATATAGCCGTAGCCCTTGATCATCTCACAGGGCAGCCCACAAATCCCATTGTCAAGCTCTCCCAGCTCTCTCCTAACCATCGTATTATTGAGCGCCTCATTCAAACTTCCCTTGCGCCCCGTATCGGGGATCATGATAATGTCAAATTCATTGATATTTATCTTCTCTCATTTATCACCCGAGGCATACATTTCAATTTGGTCCGGTTTCTGTTCCGGGCCATGACTTATGTGGCTGAGCACCCGCGCCGGTCCAAAACTCTACCCTACGGACGCCTCTTGACTAAAATCTTTTCCTTTCTTGATGTGCCTCTTCATGCTACTTCCTTCGAGCAGCCAACGAAGGATAGCATAGTGAATTTTATGATGGTGCAACGAATGAACATCCGTTGGCACCCTTGGCGTTAGGAATGGATTGTCGACAAGGACGGTCTTCTCAAGGCCTACTCTCCTCAGACTCATTCCCATCCTCCTTCCAATGCCATGCCTCCTGCTATTGCCGCTGCCTATCCTCTTTCAGACAGTGAGGATAGTGATGATGATGAAGAGGCAGGAAGTGGTGACATCGAAGGTGAGGCTAATGCTGCTGCTGATGAGGAGGCTGGAGAGGGTGATGATGCACCTGAGCCTGCTGAGGTTGTGCCCCCTCCTGCTGATGCTGGTGGCTTGCCAGTGACGGCTGATCAGTTCCTACGCTTCCAGGATCAGATTGAGACCCCGCTGGATTTACAGTTTTCTTACTTCAGCTCTCAGTTTGATCAGCTCCACTCACGGATCGATTCTCTTGATCGTCGCTTTGAGGCGGTCCAGGCTCCTCCGGCTCCTCCGACCTTCCGGCGTCGTCGTCACTCTCGGCCCTCGAGGAGTGAATAGAGCCGTTTCTTTTTTTTTGACTTGTCTTTGTATTTTGAATTTTCTATGTAACGGTTCGTCTTTTACAAAATTCAAGTTATCATATCTTTCATCTTTTTTGTCATTGCTTATTAGTGTTTTTCTAATTTTTCTTTCGTATTTTTCCTCCTATTTTGATAATCCCAAAGGGGGAGAAGAAAATCTCTCTATTACATACTTAGTTACTTATTTCATTAAGTGCTCTTTTTAAAACAAGTTCAATTTTAATTTTTTACTTTCATAAAAATCTGTTTTTAAATGGTTAAGTTTTTTAAATGACCTATGGTTACAATTTCAAAATGAACCATTCTCTTTATTTCAATCCTTTCAAGTTTAATATCATTTTCAATACATAATACATCATTGAAATTCTTGTATTAAAATGATCACTAAAATTTTCCATGTCAAAGTTTCTTATTTCTTTTTCACTTGGCTTATCCTTTTTAAAAGCTTTCTCTTTTGTGATTGTGATCATCAAAATAGGGGGAGATTGTTGTACATCTCTCTCTTGGATTTTAATGATCGCAATCACTCTCATCGTGATCTAATATTGTTTCAAGTGTTTTTGTTAATAGACATGATTTCAGGAGCAAGAAGTGGCAAAGGAGGAAAAATGGACTGTTTTCATGTCCACCGGCCAACCGGTGGCCTCAGCACCGGCCAGCCGGTGCTTCCTGGGCAGAAGGGACAGCTACTGCCTCCTCACCGGCCAACCGGTGGCCTCAGCACCGGCCAGCCGGTGGAGGCTAGACAGAAGGATATTCCCTCTGTCAAGACCACCGGTCAACCGGTGTCCCACCACCGGTCAGCCGGTGGAACTCCATCAAATAGTGAGACCTACTGTCTCACCACCGGCCAGCCAGTGGCCTCCTCACCGGCCAGCCGGTGGAACTCCTTCAAATAGTGAGACCTACTGTCTCACCACCGGCCAGCCGATGGACTTCTCACCGGCCAGCCGGTGGATCCTGGGCAGAAGCACTCTCCACATTCCAAGGCACCGGCCAGCCGGTGGACAAGCACCGGTCAGCCGGTAAGAAAAGTCAAACTAGCCGTTGGAGCTTGACCAGACTTGTCCACTTGACCCCCAACGGCTCCGAAAGCCCTCCAACGGCCATATTGAAGTATTTGGGAGTATTTCTCCTATAAATAGACGTCCATGGATGCCGGGAACACCACTGATTATATACCAAAGCATACCAAAGCTATTTTGATCATTTGAGGCTCCTACGACAATTCTCAAAGTCTACTTGAGATCCAATTGCCATCCTTGAAGCTTGGGCTGCCTCTACATCAACTACACTCACCTCTTGGCGCTAAAGGCTTCCTCTAGTTTGTTCTAAATTATTTACTTCAATTGTTTAGTTCTTAATTGGGTTTGTATTAAAACAAACAACCCTTTTTCTTCCTTCTTTCAATTTGGGTTTCTTGCTACAACTATAATAAAAAAGCAAGCTGTAAGAAGGTGATCTAGCCTACCTTAAAACGGCTAGTGGGTTTCTTGCTATAACCATTAAAAATAAAGCGGTCGTATAAATCTCCCAACGGTTGAGTTGGGAGCGGAGACGTAGGCTTTAGTTTAAAGCCGAACTCCGTTATCAATTGTGTCTTGCCATTTTACTTTCCGCTGCATTTAAATTTGTTTTAAATTGTTAATTAATTTTAAAAAGGCAATTCACCCCCCTCTTGCCATCACCTCCGACCCAACAGAATAATCGTTACATAATTCACTACATGAGGCATTACCGATCATGTGCCAAGTTAACCATGTTCGGTTCAATTTAACTCATTCAATTCATTAAAACATAGATATTCTATTTATAAGATCAAATGGAGGTCACTTAGTGGTGACTTGGTCATTACAGTACTTGCCTGCCTGGGAAATTCAATCTTAAAAGTATAACGATACTTAAAGTGTGTTCTGGTTCAAACATCCATTTTAATAAAAAAATAAGCTACCCCCTAAACAACACCCTTTACACCCCACACATCCCCTACACACCCCTGGCACAACCCCTGCCCCCAACACACCCCCCTTCCCCATGCCCCTTTCCCATGCCCCCTACCCTGCACACCACCTTTCCCACCCCACACCCCTACCAACCCCATGCAACCCCCATGCCACCCTTCACATTTCATTCCACTTAAACCACTTAATGGAAAGCAAATCATATAATAACACTCAGAGACATGTCACTTAAAACAAGCATAACTATTCATTTTATTCTAACAAGGTCCTCTCAATTTAAACACTCAAGGAAAGGCTTTCTACCATGAAAAGTAATTCCATCCAAATCATGTTATTCACTTATTGGTGAATTGGTCATTACATCACTTACCTACTTGGGAAATTCCATTTTAAAAGTCTAATGGCGCTTAAAGGGTGTTTTGGTTCAAACAACTTTTTTAATAAAAATAGGGCAACCCCCCTACAGGGATATAAAAAGCATCAAGTATGGTGTGTACTTTATGACTAAAAACGACATAAATTATAAGGAAAAAATCAATACAATAATGTCAAGCAAGGTATACCACGATGAGTTTTCGCATATATCACACCTCTGTTGGAGGGGTTTTATTACAAAACCATGACTTGTTTATCAAACAAAAAAATTATCTTAACTAACACTTATTCAAGAAATGTAATTGAATAAAAACAAGCAGAATTAATAAGGAAACTAAATGAAATTTAAAACATTCTTGAATTAAAGAGGCTAGGAGAGGGACCCTACCTCAACCTCAAAGAGAATTTTATTTTGACGACGACGACTCGAACCGCTTCGCCTTCAGTGATGGTTTCCGCAACACACAGGAACAGGTCCCAGGAGACTTCAACAAAATTCTAGTGATCTGATGAATCATCATTAATTGAACCTAAAAATTGAAGTGGGGGGAACATAATTATAGAGAAAGTCAATAATAGAATAAGTGATGATGAAATAATTTTAATGTAAATGAATGAACTATAATGTCCAAGTTCATACCATAGAGGTTTCATCCAGTCTAGATAACTAAACTCATGAATTTTATAACTCCATTGTTGTAAAATGATTTTCCAATACCGACATGCACATGGTAATAATTAAAAGATACCATAAAACTAATTAGCATGGTTAGATCTATGAAAAATATATAAGCAAAATAGCATGCACAAATTGGGTGCATCGTACATGAATCAAGATGTAGTGCAATAAGGATTATGTGGTTGGATAAAATATTATAATGCTTCTTTAATTTATCTACCACCACAACCAGAGAAAATAATTATCCTATTATAAATTCATGAACTCTTAAGAGAGTCAATTCTACTCATATAAAAGAATAAAATATTGATATTTTCCACCTACAATCCACCAGTGTGATTACATCAAAGATAAAAATAAGCCTCAAAGATATATAATTTCACTCTACATGAACTATCAAATCAAGATAACCCCACCAACACCCACTCACTTTGAATCAATATCACTCTAGGACATGAGTAGTAGCAAGCAGCAAAAATAATATTGTATGTGAATGTCAACTAATAAAATAGAATTTTCCATTAATATACATATATAACTATAAGGTTAAGATATTAATAGACATTACAATAAGTTAAGAAAAATAAATAGGAGATGGTTATACAAAATATATTCTAATAGAAGATTTTATTTCTCACATTGACAATAATTCCATATAGTAGAAGAAAGAAAAACTATTGTAAAAAAAGAAAAGAAGTGTAAATGTGATGTAGAATGATCTCATAGAAGAGAAAAAATCTCCATGATGAAATGTTTATAATAAGACAGGATACCAGAATCTATTAATTCAAAATTGGTTACTAAATAAAAGGAACATCCTGAGGAATAATATAGGTATCTTAAATCTGGAAACTCTTTAAAGAATATGATATAAGTCTATGAAAACGTAGAGGATATTGAAGATGAACCATCTAATGATGTAACACCTCAATCTTCCATGGTACACTTTCCTTTGAATAATATAGTAGCGTGTGTTGTACGCAACTTCGAGTTCTAATACACACCACAACCAATCAAAGTAGCCGTTATGAATACTAATACCCACTTTTTAAAATTTTAACGATTTTATCTTTCAAAATGGACTTCATTTTTGGATTTGGAATATCAAAATTATCCTAGGGTGATTTTTTGGTATTTTGCTGAAAAATTTCAATTTTTGATGAATAGTGAAAAACACTGAGTCATAATTTAAAACCAAATTTTTATTTAAATAAATATTTATTTTATTTAAATTTATTTAATGTCAAAATAGATACATAATACCTATATAATTTCAATGTAATTCATTGGAGTCAGTTTATAATAATTTTAGATATATAAAAATTTTATTCAACTTCTCACCATCTTTTACCCATCTCCTAGGATAATTTTCAAATTCACATAAAACTTAATTCTACTACTTATGTGAGTGGAATTTATAAAATCTGAAAGACACGGTTAATATCAAGGAGTAAAATGTTGTTTAATAAGACAAAAATAATTTTGGGGGAATAGTAACTTTTTACTTTTATTTACCACTGTTAAAAGTAAATAGGGTAATTAAGTGTAAAAATGATATTATTATAACCCTAACAAATGTCCTAATTCTATTATATAAGTATAATTCGACCAAAATAATCTTATGAATAAAATATGAACTTATTTGGTCTACTTGGATTAGATTAGGAGATTTATTATTATTCAATTCAAAAAAGAGTTAAAAGAGTTAAAATCAAAGTTTAATAACTAAAACATTTTTAATATAGAATTATAGATAAGATAAATTATATTATAAATATTAATTAGAAATCTAATAATATTTAATACATAATTTTATTTTATTTATATGTTTTAGATATTATATAATTTATTTTATTTTTGACACAATGGTGATACAGTAATTACCTATTTAATGAAATATTAAAATAATTGATATTATAAATATCTAAATAAATTTAATTTGAGACTTTTTATGAATTCCAATAATTTTAAAGGTTAATATGACATATTAGGGTTGGTTAGATGAATTGTTTTTGAAGTAATAATGTTGTTATGAATTTAGAAAAAACAAAATAACAAATAGTGTCAAAAATGACTAAAAAAGGTTTTTAAAACAAATATTAAATTATTAATTGATATTAAATTCCTAAAAATATATGGATCAACCAAAAATCTTATATAATGATATATGTATCATTAATGGACCACTTGGGGGTCTTCTGGAAGTATATAGTATGTTTATTAACTATATAATATAAAAATACAAGGAGACATGGTAAATGTCAAACTAATTAACTAAGAGTTAAAACTAAATGATAAGGTCAATATAGTGACCCAAACCTATCTAAAACCTATTTCTTGAGTGGTTTTAGACCTATCCCCACCATAAAGTTTAAATAATCCACTTCTTAGCCATTAGAAACCGAATATTAATTTATTATAAAATTATATTTCTAGCTTTTCCAAAGGTGTCCCTCACCCATCTTATAAAAGGGTCACTCCCGCTTCTCTCAAATTCATACCTTCAAAACCTTTTGGTTCAGACAACCTCTGCCAAATTACCCTCTCAAGAGTCCTCATTTCATCCTAGAGGAATTGCTTTAGTCATAAAGCCAACTTAAGTATCCCTTTTGATCAAATCAAAAGGAAGAACCCGAAGAAGAGGCAATGTTTTCACCACCCTCTTTCAAGGTCCTTTCTTCTTCCACTTCTTCTTTGTTTGTTATTTCCATTCTAAAATAATAAATACAGTGTCTTTTATATACTGTGATGTTATTATCAATATTGTACAACCATATTCAGTATTCTATCAATCCTTTGAATGACATGTCACCATACGTGTGTACGTACAGATTACCATCTCCACATCGTGGTGTAATTGTTATTCAAAAAATTATTATTTGGATGTGTATGATAATGATGTGAAATTAAATTAAATAGTTAATATAACATTATAATTATTTTTTATATATGATATACCATCCAATTATATATTATTTAATTATAAAAACAATGATATTGTCTCTCGTACATACGAACAGACTACCGTCTCCACGAACGTGATGAGATTCATTCCCCATCGTATCCATTCAAGTATAATTCTCATTTGATGATTAAAAATAATTTTTAAGGAGTTGATATCATTCTGGATATTAATAAGATACAACCTATCCATAACAAACACAGCTTATGTTACAAAAAATATAAAAGAAAATGAGTAAGTTAACACCCGAAATGATGAAAATACTAAGATTTTATTAACAAAGAAATGTTAGAAGATCATATATGATATCATATTAATGTATATGATTCTTGTATAATTTAATAACAATCATTTCACCATTATATAGGATGTTAACCTACCATCAACCAAGGAAAAGTACAAGGTAAGGGTTTATTTTACAATCTCCTCATTATCCGAGGTCGTTTATACATAACTATTTGCTAGGACCTCTTTATCATCCACATCCTTGTTTCTTAAAACTGTATTTCAAAAAAAATTACTATTTACTATAAAATGGGATAAATTAATTTATAAACTTATGTTTTTTTAAAGGAATATTTCTGTTATTTTCCAAATAAGGTACTTTTTAAGCTTTTCGACAAATTTAAGGTAATAAGGTCTTTTTTTAACTTATACGGCCGGTGCGGTTATTTTCCGCCATTATAAAATTGTTGAAGCTTAACTTAAAAGATTATAAGAATATTTTCAATGTAAATTTTTCCTTTTATAATTGTGTGACTTTTAAATAATTTAAAAAAAAGAGATATTTCTCTCAAGTAGTTTTGTTTTCATCTATGTCAACATCCTTTGATGGATTTTAAGATTATTTGAAGTTGATTTATTATGATACAAAACATCCATATTTTATTGAAGGTTTTGTGATATTTTTGACTATGGATGTGTTATTTTTATACCATTAATGGTTTATAGAGAAAGTATTTACATTTCGTATGCTAGTTTTAATATGAATGTTTATGTTATGTTTAAACCTCTTCATATGAGGAATGCATTGGACTTAATTAGTGACGGGTGGATCTGGCTATAGCTCCTCGATGTATAGGTAGGTCTCATGCGACAAACTATAATCTTGGCATATGGCCTTGATAAAATATTATTTTTAGTCTTGGCACAATTCCTTGAAAATGTGGTTATGATAGTTTGGCATTATGCATTACATCATTATGAAAGTGGTTATTGATATTGCATGTGATTATTTTACTAGTAGAATATCCATGTGATTATGTAAATGGTATTATTTCAATTTATTTCTACCATATTATTCTTATGTTCAAGTTTAAAAGGATTTTGTTTTAGTTATACATTGCCTTAAATGTTTATGCTTATTTATGAAAGTTTCCGCTATATTGTTATCCTAACTGAGCATCTGAGCTCACCCATTTCTTTGTTTTATTTTTCCTAGGATGTGAAGAAATATTTTATGAATGGACTTCAGGGATAGTATGAGCGGATATGAGTGTGGTATATGGAGACAATATGTTGTTGTATTTTTTCACTTTATGATTTAATGTAAACTTTATGGATGTATCTAGTGATTCCAAGGCTACTAAACTAATCTGTCTTTCGAGAACTGATCTTTTATGATCATGCCAATGTTATTTAATAATGCACCGACTCTAGGTAACTGGGGTCGGGGCATTACAGTTGGTATTAGAGGACGTTTAGTACAAACCTTGGAAGCTAGATTTAGATAAACTCTGATTAGAACACATAGACCTAAGATAGACTTTGAGGATTAGTATAGAAGAACTTCCTATAATTTTGTTATTGTAGAGATTTTGTGGGTTTTCTAAGAAATACATCTCTGTCTAAATACAAGTAGGTAGAGGCGGATCTGGCACAGATGTACCTAGGGGTAAAACCCGAAAACACGGCTTCAAGCTAGACTCAAATGGGAACTAGTGCACGACAACAGGCCTTGCTGCACTCTTGGTTATGACACTCCTAGGGGATATGCTTAGGATAATTCTCATTTTCTTTAAAAACCATTATGAAGGGTTTATTAGTATATAATTCCTTAAAGAAAACATTTTTTATGATTATGGATTATATCCATAAACTGTTCAATTTATGTTAAGTGTTTTACAAGTTTTGAATTATATATTTTGATTCATAAACGAATCTAGTTTATGTCATTGTTTAGAAATGGAGCCTAGTGGAAGGAATGGAAACTATATCAATGCACGCACTCCATGTTGGGATTTCCCTCCTACTAAATATTATTATAGTGGAGATGGTGATACAACTGGTGCTGATCAGCTTAACACCATACTGGGATAACTCACTCAGGTTATGAATAATAACCTTACCCGTATGGAGCACCCTGATCCGCAGCGTGAAGGATCAATGTTAGATCATTTCATGAGGCAACAACCAGACACATTCAATGCGAGTAAAAATACATTAGTAGCTAAGAAATGGATAAATTCCTTAGAGAGAATATTCCATGATTTGGGGTGTAGTGAAAGGGAAAAAGTTATCTTGGCTGTTTACCGCCTCACTGAAGATGTTGATCAATGGTGGTCATTGATTCAAAACACAAAGGAAGATGATGAAGTATCAAATATGGAATGGAGGTAGTTTAAAGATATTTTCTTAGAAAAATAATTTCCTCATGACCATCGAGCAGATATGGAACAACGATTTCTGAGTCTAAGATAAAACAAGGATCAGAATGTCGCAAAGTATGAGGATAACTTTACAAGGTTAGAAAGGCATGTTGCAGATTATATATATAACCCAAGAAGTAATATTGACCATTTCTATGATGGGTTCAAACTGTTTCTCCATCGAGCATTATTCTCACAATCCTTCTCGTCATACGAAGATATTGTCTCATGTGCTTTCAAAACAAAAAAAGAATTCTCTATGTCTTACAACTTTAAAGCAAATCAAGGGAAGAAGATATCTTCTGATCACTCTGGGAATGGAAATAAGGGTAAGAAGGGAAAAGTTAAATATCCATACTATAGTAAAAGTGGGAAGAAACACCCTGGTACTTGTTTAAAGGGAATCAGAGTCTGTTACAAGTGTGGTGAAAAAGGCCACCAAGCTCATGATTGCTGGGGGAAGAAGGAAGCTACCAATGTTCAATGCAACAATTTCATGGAGACGGGACATTATGAAAATGAATGTCCTAAGCATCAGGGGAACTTACCTTATAAAATTCCAAGGGATTAAGTCCAATATTATGTTATCACTACTACTGAGGTAGAAGCTCCGAAAGATGTGGTGGCAAGTAATTTAATGGTTTCCTCATGTTTAGAAACTGCTTTATTTGTGTCTGGATCACTACATTGTTTCATATCTTCCCATTTTGTTAAGAAAATTAGATATTTCCAATTTGATTTAACAAGGGAGTTGTCAGTCAAAACTCTTAAGGGTTGTATCATTGCAACAAAATTTTGCGAATCAGTCCCCCTTAGATCACATAAATTTTCTTTATCTTCTGATCTCATAGTCATACCCCTGATTGAATTTTATATAATCCTGGATATGGATTGGATTTTGGACCATGATGTGAAGATTTTTTGTAAGAAGAATGAGGTTTCTATTTTTGATAATGATGATAAAGAAAACCTTATCTTTAGAGCAGAATCGTCACTACATAATTATTATCTACATCCACCCCCAGTAGCTCAACTAAATTCAATTATCGGGGAGGAAGAGAATTAAATAACTTTGGGTGAGGAAAAGATTGTTCAAATAGAGGATGTACCTATTGTGAAAGAATATGTAGATATGTTTTCGTATGATTTACCGGGACTTCATCCAGAACAAGAAATTGTGTTTTCTTTTTATTTAATTCATGGTTCAAGGCCTATATTGAAGACCCCTTATAGAATGACCACTGTGGAATTATTTGGACTAAAAAAACTAGAGGAATTGTGTAATAAGGGATTTATTCTCCCTAGTGTTTCTCCATGGGGATCCTTTGTCCTTTTTGTTAAGAAGAATGATAGATCTATGAGGTTATGTATCAACTACAGAGAAATCAATGCTATGTAAATAAAGAACAAGTATCCCCTACATCGCATTGATGATTTATTTGACCAACTACATGGAGATAAATAATTTTCAAAGATTGAACATATATCTAAAGACCATCAGTTGTGTGTGAAGAAAGAAGTAATTCTGAAGACAATATTTCAAACTAGGTACGGGCATTACGAGTTTGCAGTAATGCCTTTTGGGCTGACTAATGCACCCTCTGTTTTCATGGATCTAATACACAGAGTTTTCACGAAATATATTGATGGTTTTGTGGTGGTATTTATTGATCTTATCTTGGTATATTCCAAAAGTTATGAAGATCATGAGAATCACTTGCGCATTATTCTAAATACTCTTAGAAGGCATGAATTATATGGGAATTTTAGCAAGTGTGAATTCTGGCTTCAGGATATTTCTTTTCTTGGCCATATTGTCTCTAAGGATGGAATTTCCATTTATCCTTCTAAGACCAAAGCAATCAAGGAATGTCTAGCACCGAAGATTATAACTAAGGTACGCACTTTTTTTGGTTTAGCAGGTTTTTATCGACGTTTCGTCCAGAATTTTGCCCGATTGGCTAACCCATTAATGAAGCTCACATGAAAAGGAGTTAAATTTGTTTAGACAAAAGAGTGTGAAATTTTTTTTGAAGCACTGAAGAGAAGATTAATCAATGCTCATATATTGACTCTACCATCAGGGAATGATGGGTTTTTTATTTATATTGATGCATTGAAGAAAGGACTTGGTTGTGTCCTTATACAGAATGATAGGGTTATTGCCTATGCATCACGACAGCTAAACATTCATGAGAAAAACTTTCGTACTCATGATCTTGGTTTAGCATCTGTAATATTTTCTTTGAAGATTTGGAGACACTATCTCTATGGTGAAGAATGTGATATTTATACTGATCACAAGAGTATGACGTATATTTTTTCACAGAAGGAACTCAACATGAGGCAGACATGACGGCTTGAACTACTCAAAGATTATGATTGCACGATACACTACCATCTAGGTAAGGATAATAAGGTGGCATATGATTTGAGCAGAAAGTATCATGGAGTTTTGAACAAAATGAGAGTTGAAAGGGACCCTATATACATGGATCTAGTAAGGATGGTTATGGGAATCACCATGGCAGGTGAAACATCAATAAATTTTCAAATGGTTTCCAAACCATCTTTAATAGAAAGAATAAAGAGTTCTCAGACCAATGATGAAGAGTTTAAAAAGAATATTAAAGCTGTGAATGATGGGAGATTGAGTGAAATTGTGTATGAACATAGAATTTTGAAATTTTTGAAGAGACTTTGTGCTCTCGATATACCTGATCTAAAAAGGGAATTATTGGACGATGCTCATAGTTATAATTTCTCTATACATCCTGGGAGCACAAAAATGTATAGGGATTTGAAGGAACATTTTTCTTGGGACAACATGAAGAGGGAGATTGCTGATTTTTTTGTCAAGATTTATGGTTTTTCAACAAGTGAAAGCTGGAAGGCAACATCCTGGAGGAGTCATGAAACCTCTTCCCATAACGGAGTGGAAATGGGATAATATTACAATGGACTTTGTCATGGGACTACCAAAGACTCCTAAAAGGAACGATGCAATATGGTTCATTGTTGATCATCTTACCAAGTCAGCAAATTTTCTTGCTATAAGGGATGATTTACCACTTGAACGTCTAGAAATACTATATATTAATGAAGTTGTGAGACTTAATGGAGTACCCCTATCAATTGTTTCGGATTGTGAACCCCAGTTTACTTCAAGATTTTGGAAAAGTATTCAGAAATCCCTGGATAATTAACTTCATTTGAGCACTGCCTACCACCCCCATACTGATGGGCAATCAAAACAGACTATTCAAACCTTAGAAGACATGTTGAGATCTTGACCACTCGACTTTTAGTGTATGTGGGATCAATATTTACCTCTGGTAGAATTTTCCTATAATAATAGCTTCCATTAAAGTATTCGGATGGCACCATACAAAGCGTTATATTAAAAGAGATGTCGTACACCAACCTGTTGGGATGATGCTGGTGAAAGAAAACTTGTAGGCCCAGAACTTGTGGAGGAATGATGGAAAGGTAAAGGTAATCCAAACCCACATCAAAGCATCTCAAAGTAGGTTGGAGAGCTATGCTGACAACTAAAGGAAGGATTTGGAATTTTAGGTAGGAGATCATGTTTTTCTAAGGGTATCTCCATGGAAGGGAGTTATACGTTTTAGTAAGAAAGGTAAATTGAGTCTCAGGTACATCGGACCTTTCAAAATTCTAGAATGAATTGGGGCTGTACCTTATCATTTGGCAATGCCGCCAAGTCTCTCCAAAGTTCACAATGTGTCCCACATATCACTGTTGAGAAAATACATGCCTGACTCAATGCATGTACTCACTTATGAATAAGTAGAACTAGAACCTGATCTGTCTTATTTCAAAGAGCCTGTCAGGATTCTTGATAACAGAGAACAAGTGTTGAGAAACCAGATGACTCGTCTGGTAAATTTTTTATGGAGAAACCACAAGATGGAAGATCCAACGTGGGAACCTGAGAAACTTACGATGAAGAACCACATGAGAATCTTCACGCGGTAGTATTCTAGAAATTTCGAGGATGAAATTATTTCAAGGAAGGGAGAATGTAACACCCCAAGCTTCCACAGTACGCTTCCCTTTGAATAATACAGTAGCGTGTGTTGTACGCAACTTCGAGTTCTAACACACATAACAACCAATCAAAGTAGTCGTTATGAATAGTAATACTCACTTTTTAAAATTTTATAAATTTTTTCTTTCAAAATGGACTCCATTTTTGGATTCGGAATATCAAAATTAGTTTAGGGTGAATTTTTGGTATTTTTATGAAAACTTTTAATTTTTGATGAATAGTGAAAAACCCTGAGTTATAATTTAAAACCAAATTTTTATTTAAAAAATTATTTATTTAATTTAAATTTATTTTAGTTCAAAATAGATACATATTACCTATATAAGTTTAATGTAATAAATTGGAGTCATTTTTTAATAATTTTAGATATAGGAAAATTTTATTGAACTTTTCACCGTCTTTTACCCTCCTCCTATGAGAATTTGTAAATTCACATAAAACATAATTTTACCACTTCTGTGAGTGGAATTTCAAAAATCCTATAGAAACAGTTAATATCAAGGTTTAAAATGTGGTTCAATAAGATAAAAATAATTTTTGGTGAATAGTAACTTTTTACTTTTATTTACCACAGTTAAAAGTAAATGGGGTAATTAAGGGTAAAAATGGTATTATTATTACCCTAACACATGTCCTAATTCTATTGGCTATGTATAATTAAACCAAAAACAACCTTAGGAATAAAATATGAACCCATTTTGTCCACTTGGATTAGATTACGACATTTAATATTATTTAATTAAAAGAAGAGTTAAAAGAGTTAAAATCAAAGATTAATAACTAAAACATTTTTAATATAATGTTAAACATAAGATAAATTCTATTATAAATATTAATTAGAAAGATAAATATATTTCCAAATTAATGGTATTTTATTTATTATTTTTATGCATTAAATAATTTAATTTATTTATGACATAATGGTGATGCTGTAATTACCTAATTAATATAATATTAATATAATTGATATTAAAAATATCCAAATAAATGTAATTTGATACTTTTTATTAATTACACTAATATTAAGGGTTAATATGACATATTAGGGTTGGTCAAATGAATTTTTGTAAAAGTAATAATGTTGTTATGAATTTAGCAAAAACAAAATACCAAATAGTGTCAAAATTGACATAAACGTGTTTTTAAGACAAATATTTTATTATTAATTGATATCCTATTCTTACAAATATAAGGTTCAGCCAAAGGACTTATATAAGGATAGGTGTATCATTTATGGACCATTTGGGGGTCTCTTGGAAGTATATAGTATGTTTATTAACTATATAATATAAAAATATAAAGAGACATGGTAAACGTCAAACTAATTAACTAAGAGTTAAAACTAAAAGATAAGATTAATAAGTGACCCAAAACTGTCTAAAACCTATTGGTTCAGTGGTTTTCGACCTATAACCACCTTAAAATTTAAATAATCTACTTTGGAGCTATTAGAAACCGAATATGAATTTATTATAAAATAATATTTCTATCTTTTCCAAAGGATCCCCTTCGCTCTTATAAAATGGTACTCCACCTTATCTCAAATTCATAGCTTCAAAGCCTTTTGGATCGGCCAAAAATCTTCCCAAACACCCTCTCAAATGTACTCCTTTCATCCTAGAGTCATTCCTTTAGTCAGAAAGCTGTCTTAAGGAGCCATTTTGATCAAATCAAAAGGAAGAACCCGAAGAAGGGGTAATGGTTTCACCACCCTCTTTCAAGTTCCTTTCTTCTTCCACCTATTCTTTCTTTGTTATTTCCATTCTTAAATAATAAATCCGGTATCTTCTATATATTGTGATTTTATTATAAATATGGTACAACCACATTCAATATCCGATCCATCCTTTGAATGACATGTCCCCAGACGCGCGTATGTATGGCTTACCGTCTCCACGTCGTGGGATAATTGTTATTTAAAAACTTATTATTGGTATGTGTATGATAGTGATGTGTAATTGAAGTAAATAATAGATATAAAATTATAATTATTTTTTATGTATGATATACCATCCAATTATATATTATTTTATTATCAAAACAATGATATTGTCGCTCGTGCGTACATACGGACTACCGTCTCCACGAATGCGATGAGATTCATTCCCCATCGTATCCATTCAAGTATAATTCTCATTTGATGATTAAAAATAATGTTTAAGGATTTGATATCATTCTGGATATGAATAAGATACAACCTATCCATAAAAAACACGTTTTATGTAACAAAACATATAAAATAAAATGATTAAGTTAACACCTGAAACGACGATAATACTAAGATATTATTTACAATGCAATGTTAAAAGATAAAATATGATATCATATTAATGTATATGATTCTTGTATAATTTAATAACAATTATTTCACCATTGTAAAGGAGTTTAAACTACCCTCAACCAAGGAAAAGTACAAGGTAAGGTTTTATTTTACAATCACTTCATTATCGTAGGTTGTTTATACGTAATTATCTATGAGGACATCTTTATCATCCACATCCATGTTTCTTAAAACTATATTTCAAAAAAAATTACTGTTTGCTCGATAATGGGTTAATGTAATTTATAACCATATGTGTTTTTAAAGGAATCTTTTCGTCGTTTTCCAACCAAGGTACTTTTTAACCTTTTCGACAAATTTAAGGTAAGGATGTCTTTCTTTAAACGTATATGGAGGGTGCTGTTATTTTCCACTATTATAAAATCGTCGAAGCTTCCCTTACAAGATTATAAGAATATTTTCAAAGTAAATGATTCCTTTTATAATTGTGTGACTTTTAACTGATTAAGAAAAAAAGAGATATTTCTCTCAAATATTTCTGTTTTAATCTATGTCAACATCCTTTGATGTATTTTAAGTTTATTTGAAGTTTATTTATTTTGATACAAAACGTCCATATTTTATTGAAGGTTTTGTGATATGTTTGACTGTGGATGTGTTATTTTTATACCATTCAAGGTTTATGGAGAAATTATTAACATTTTGTGTGATATTTTTAATATAAATGTTTAAGTTATGTTTAAACCTGTTCATATGAGGAATGCATTGGACTTAATAAGTGACGAGTGGATCCCTCTATAGCTCCTCGATGCATCGGTAGATCTCATGAGACAAACTAGTGTCTTGGCACAAGGCCTTGCCAAAATCTTATTTGTAGTCTTGGCACAAGGCCTTGACTAGGAGGTTATAATAGTCTGACATTATGCATTCCATCATTATGAAAGTGGTTATGGATATTTAATGTGATTATTCGACTAGTAGAATATCCATGTGAATAAGTAAATGGAATTATTTCATTTTATTTATTCCATATTATGTTGAAGTTCAAGTTTAAAAGGCTTTTGTTTTAGTTATACATTGCCTTAAATGTTTATGCCTATTTATGAAAGTTTCTACTATATTTTTATCCTTACTGAGAATCTGAGCCCACCCATTTCTATGTTTTGTTTTTCCCAGGATGTGAATAAATATTTTACGAATTCCCTGCAAGGATAATATGAGGGTATATGAGTGTCGTCTATGGAGACAAGATGTTGTCATAGTTTTTCACTTTATGATGTAATGTAAAATTTATGGATGTATCTAGTGATTCCAGGTCTACTAAACTAATCGGTCTTTCGAGACATGATATTTGGTGATCAAGCCAATGTTATGTAATAATTCACCGACTCTGGGTAACTGGGGTTGGGGCGTTACAAAGGATGATGTGAAAACCAGCCCCATGAAAAAGATACAAAATTATTCTAAATTCTCAAGTGATACTAAATCTGTTTCCTTTCATTATAAAGATTATGAAACATAATTTAAATATTTTTAAGATGATGAATGGTGTAAAAAGTTTCCTCTTATGGATGAACTGAGTGTAGAAAAACCCCAAGGATATGGGAAAATAAAGGCCGGAGGATGACTGGAAAACATGCATAATTTTATAAAAAAATCATTAATATAAAGTAAGATCAAGTTTCAAGGGATATTAATATTGTTGTATAAGTTTTTGGTATAAATATTTTGACTACCGGTGCAACATTTAATTTCACTGGAACTGGGATAAAAAAAGGGGGAGCTGACCTAAGAAGAATAGAAGTAGTTGTATTAGTAATAGGAATAATCTTAGTAAAAAAAAATTATAGCCTGAAAGAACTACTATAAAGGTATCGCCTCTTTATTCCCATTCATTTTATATATAATTTCTTATAGGGAATTAAAGAAAACAATTGGGTAGAATGATGACTGTTGTATTATTTGTTTATAACATGAATGGAGTATCCTTCCTAGAATACTGTTGAAGTTATATTTTCCATGATGAAGAAAGTTATACCATCCCTCAAGGGGTGAAAATCATAAATTAATGTTTTCAATAATGAAAAACTATATGGAATCTCAAAATCTAGACAACCTAATTCTAATTGGTCATTGAGGTTATGTTGAACAACCCCAATATTATTTTTTATATTGGTATCACATACTCAATGATTTATGTACTACATTGATCACTTATTTATAAACTCTTGTTTATATAAAGGTTTTTTCCACATAGACTTATAGTTGAATATATCAAGACTGTTTTCCATGAATATCATGTGATTATATCCTTATCTCACAAGTTAATAAGTTTGAAACTTAAAATATATAGAGGAGAAGAAGATTTCATGATGGGAGTGCTCGGCATCCAGGACCACTATCACTGAGTTCTAAAAATCCAATCCCACTAACCCTATAGCCATTTTGTAACTCTAAACCTGGGATTTTACTAATTCGGATCACCCATTAGCTCCCTAGTACTTCTCTAACACAACCAGAAGATCAATAAAAGAAAACATCATATCAATCTCAGAGCCAAATCCAGATCCAGTAATATCCCAAAGTTATCATCCTATTTCTAGTATCTAAGCAAGGAACTTCCTCAATCATCTTCTGTATAAGGTATAAAACACTAAAAAATCAAATTAATGAACAAAACATTAGAAAAATAGCCACAATATGCTCACATTTCGAAACTCTAGGTTCTAATGTAAAACCCAAAGACACCAATGATTAAATCAGCACTGACCCTCTTAGGGATAATAAAACATGGGGAACACATGGTCCCCTAGATCACGTCTACCAAATCTTGATCCAATCAAGATAGGGAAACCACATCTGGTGACACTGAAAACTAACCCATCCATGATCATCCCCTCACCCACAAGCGAATCATTAAGAAACACCACACCCATAACAAATTCCTCAGGGTTTCCTCAAACCCATCTCAAACCTAATCTCAGTGACACCCAGCTTTAACCAACAGCTTGTGGTGTCGGACCAACCTAATGGTTCCAATCAGATTAAACCTCCAGTAAGAAGTTCAAAAACATCAACAAATAAAACCGCAAGAAATTGGTCCAAAAAATCAAGAAACATCCAAAATAAAAAAAATTCATGCCTTATAAGAGATGTAAAAACACCTAAATCAATACACCTTGGACTACCAAAGAAAAGTTCCTATGAACATCAAAAGAATACCATTGGCATCACCTGTGGAATGTTGGCCATTAAAATGTACAACCCCCACTTGGGTCTCACACCACAACTCCATTTGACGAACTCTCAAATTAAAACCTTCCTGGAAAACCTCTCTATACACTACTCACTTTGAGGGTTCTAGATAAAAAAACTGGATGGGAACCTCCCATCATACCAAGACTAAAACAAAGCATCACACAAAATTCCTCTAACAACTTGAGGGTTCTAACACCACACCCTGCATAGAAATCACCATTGATAGACCATCACAGGTACAAACTCAAATCCCAAGGAAATAAGTATATCCATGTTTCCCCCTTTCCTACCCTTATGTGTCACCTAAGAGCATGTGAGGTTTTCTCTTGAATCAAAAACCAAGAGTGAGGGTTAATGAACAAAACCCTCTGTGAGACACCCGAGACCCCCTCTTCTCCAAGATGACCCACAATGTTTTTCAAGGGGATCCTAGAAAATAAATAGTCATTTAATAAGTAAATAAATTAATAAACAACTATCGATTAGGGAAATATAACAAATATAGAACATCCAACCTACCTTATAATGAAAATGGTAATGCTGAAAACCTGAACCTATGGTCGAATAGCATCCCAGAAACCTATCTCATTCCATGAAGTAGAAAAAATTAATTATAAAAAATTTTAATTAATTAATTAAAAACAACCAAATAGGAATAAATGAATAAAAGATTATTGAGGTGCTTCCACATTCTGAAACCACTACAAACTGCCTAAAAAAGGCCTAAAATATACCCATAAAATTAATCTTGGAAAATCCCTAACATGAAACACTTGATTACCAGGAAAATATAATCAATTTCACTAAAAATTTAAAACAAATCCATTATGACTCATACCATCTCCAAAATGATGAGTGATGGCATACGTTCTACATCACGAGACATCTAATCTCTAAGCCATAGAAATAACCAAGATTCCTAGTCAATTCTATCACGTAATGGTGGAATAGGCACATAAAACCTTAATGGGAACCATTAAAATTAGAGAGGATAGAATAAAAGTAATAAGGAATGTAACAGATGAAGATTCCTACCACAAATCACCACGTTGGGGGTGCATCAGAGGAGGAGGTGGGGAGAAAGCCTCAGAGCAGTGTCGGTGGGGAGGTGAGTTGACAGCAGGGATGTGGGTAGGTCATGTCGGTGGGTAGGTGGACTGGCAGTTCCAGATCCATGTTCTCAGGGAGGCATCAGAGCCGACAGGGAGGTTTTCTAGTTGCATCGGAGCTGAAGGAGGAGGAGGAATTACAAGGGGAGGAGGAATGGTGAGGGAGGAGGAGGGTAAGAGGAATCCCGATAGAAGGAGGGGAGGACGAACGAAGAGGATGGTGAGGGAGAGGGATTTGGGTGGGGGAGGAATGGAGAGGAATGGTGATGATGGAAAGGGGAGGATGAATTCCTATGCGGGAGGGAGAATTTTTAGTATGGAGAGGGCTTCAGGTGGGGGAGGAAATATTGATTGCAAAAAAAATAGACAATGTGTTGCCACGCCCAGCTATTTGGGTGTGGCTTTATCTTACCTATAGCTACGGATCTTTTAAACCATGGTTATAGATCATTTTTATAGTAGTGCTAGTTTGTGGACATTTTTTCTTTATCCCATATACTTTAGCTATAACACCCAGAGATTTTTTAATATATTCTTATTTAAATAAATAGAAGTTCTTATTAGAATTATTTAAATGATACTATGAATCTATATGAACCACAATATAGTATATTGTTATAACCTAATAGTTAAATTGTAAAGTTTTAATAATAATAACTACTTTATGAAAAATATGGAAAATTGTGTTTATTAATGAAAACGTATTATTTAATTCTTGGTAAATATGTACTCAATTTTTTGTAAAACCAATTTAAAATTAAAAAATTCTTTAACAGTAATTTTTGTCTCATTTTTTTACATGAACTATAGTTACCCTAACTTTTCATACATAGATATTATATCAATGTAAATGTATTTTCTTTTCATAACATAACGATCCATGTAGGAATCAAATAGGTCTACTATATTTGGAATAATGGAAGCACAAACAACTAATTCATAATTTTTATACATTATCTCCGTATTATATCTTCATAACTACCACCATTCATAGAAACATCACACATAATACCATCATTTATAACCTGGAAAAGGAGACATAATAAAGGGTTAGTTTTGATGCTCGGTATGGGTAAAAAAGGGAGATAATAATAATCATATAAGTATAACATGAGGAAAAGGGTATGAAAACATGAGACAAACATTTGAAAACCATCAATTATATATCATAGACCATAATCATGAGTCATAGCTTAAATATTGGCAGTTTATAATACATGAATCATAAAAGAATTAAAGAACATGAACCAAGATAGACAAATATAGGCATAAGACACTAAATTTTGGCATAAAAATAATGATAGAAAATAGTTTTTTTCAAGGATCCTTTACAATATTATAATGGTGGAAATAGATCACCCCATAGACTATCGTAGTAGTTAATATTCACCTACAAGACTATCATTGTTGAAAAAGTCCCTTTAAAAACTAGATTCACTCCCCATTTCAGTCATACTTATCTCATGAGATATCAAAATTTACAAATTCAATTAGAGGTACATATTGGTACCAACTATCATATAATGGAAATCATAAATATGTGTTCCATATGATCATAAACAATTCATCATATCAAGACCCATGAAAATAATTGGTTTTCATAAACATTCCATTGAAGTATAACCCCTTTAAATGGAATGGGATTCATAAACACCATTCCACAAAAAATAAAAAATCCCAAGAATTAAAAAGGATGGTATCCTTGGTTAATATTACTAGTAAATAATAATACATAATTAAGGTTGTTGTTGTCGATGAATGAAATTATCATAAAAGCATTCTTGAGGAAAACAACTTTCCATTTGGAAATCAGTTTTTTAAAATATAAAACTTCTCCAAAATAATATGGAAAAAATTTTCTTTGAAATTAATCTTCGGAACAATTAAAGTGAGATTAAAAACATTGAGTGACCATGATGCTGGGGAATTTTTTTCATATCGTATAACTTAAAAAAACATTTCTCTCATACTTTTTTTAAAAAAGTCACAAAGTACCTCATTTGGAAAATAAAAATAAATATCATTTAAAAAAATTAACACTCAAAAAATGTATAAAATTTATTTTAAAAATTAATATGATAATATTAAAAACATTCATAAAAAAATTTAAAATATTTATATAAAAGGAAAAGGGTTTTTGACTTAATAGAGAAATGAAGATGATTTCCCTTAAAAATATATATTTTGTGTATTTAGTACAAAAGGTAAGGAAAAAAAAAAGAAAAAAAATTATTTTAAAGAAATATACATAGTAGAATAAAATTAATGATTATATTGAGAGGTTTATCATAATATTTCATCATCATAACATCATCACAAAAAATCTTGATAAATAATGCAATTGTAACATAAAATACCCTACCTCAGGTTCATATTCTTTCGTGAATTTTAAAAACTCATTTATAATAAATATATTTTTTCTATAAATAATAATAAAAATATATAATCATGTATATAAAACTATATATTATTTACTTTTAACATTTTATCACATGTTTATTTATAATTCTTTATTAAAACCACTATGTTGTGCAATAAATGCTTCAATTTTTTAGTTTGGTAGTTTTGTTCCTTGTGTTATGATCATAGTTCCATTATCATAAAACTTTTAATCACATAAAGTATAATATATCTTCATTATATATATATATATATTTATATTTATATTCATCCATAAAATTTAGGGACTTAAAAATAAATTACACCATTCATAGTGATGTTAAGTCATAAGTATGTATGATCATTGTTTTTATTTTTCAATGGATGAAACAAAGGAATGTAAAATATTAATTCACCATTAAAATACCATAATTATATCATATATATGATATATATTCATCAAACTAATCCTCTTTCTAGTACATTTAAATTATAAATGAAAAATGTCACATCGCTTTGTGGAGGTGGTAGTCCACATGTACGAACGAGCGATATTATCATTTCTAAAATGTTTGTATGATTAGAAAGAAGATAATATATTATCATTAAAAATGTAAAAATATTTCCTAAATTTAATATATAAATATTAAACCCATTACAATTCCCATTTGTATAATATTGTTATTAAAATTGAGTTGTATCGCTACGTGGAGATGTTAAATCATACATACACACAAGCAATGATTTCACTTCCCATTACATTAGAAAGAGGGTGTATAACGGTGTTTTTATAATAATAATAAACTTTTATAATATTTAGGATTCTGAAGTTTTTCTTTTATGATAAATATAATATATTTAAAGGATATATAATTAAAAATTAAAATAAAGTGATCGGTTAATGTGATTGCATCTTCTTTGAAATGGTTTCTTTAGATCTCCTCGAAAGGTCTCTATGGTTGGTATTTTATTAATAAAAAACCTTTATGATGTGGATATGTGTGTGGAGAAGATAAATTTCTATAGTTTAGTCGATCTATAAGGATTAATGTGGTGTAAATAAGAGAAAGGAGTGTTCCCTTTTATAATTGAGTGGAGGGACACTCCGAATTTCATAAAATATTAAATTAATATATATTAATTTTGATGACAAAATTACTCCAAATTAATATAATTAAAATATAAGATAATTATTAGTTAAAATCATATAATATAATATAATTTGGAAAAGTTTGGATCACATTTTTACCCATATTTTTTAGTTTAGACCCTCTTTAACCCTTTTGATAATTACAGTAATATAAAAGTTTTTCCCCTTTCATGGTTAATAATGTTTCTATAAAATGGAAAAAAGACCCATAAATTTACCATAGTTGATTTTTTCTACCATCTCCCATTACTATTTCCAAATACCTATTTTTAGTGAATTTTATATCATTTAAAAAAGTATTTATTATAAATTATATTTAATGTCATTTTTAACACTATTTATTTAATTTAACATTAAATATTTCAATAAAAAGATTAATTAGAATATAATGATTTAAAACATCCATAATTTTTCATATTGAACTATAAAATTAATTTTACTCATTTAAACTTTCAAATTATATCACTTTTAATATTTTTAAAATCAATTACTATAATTTTTTATTAATTGGAGAAATAATGAATCAGTGTTCCATAAGAAATTAGGGTCATTAAAAAATTACAAAAAAATAAAATATATATATATCAAGAAAATAATTTCCTTAATATAAAAATAAACTTTTATGTTTGTTCATAACTTTTTTATTCATATGTGGTCACTTAAGATATATTAAAAAAAGAGTGTCTCTTTTTAATATTAATTCATTTAAATATTCTATAGGTCATTTTCAGGGACAAGTGCCCACAAAAAAATCAATTTTAATCTTACAGTGATAATTTTGGAATTAAATTCACACAATAAAAACTATGATGAAAAACATATTTCCATATAACATAATTTTAACCATGATTTACCCGATTTACCCTTCACCGTGGGGATAAATTTTTCGATGATTACAATTCATATTGAATAAAAATTAAAGAGGTATATTTACTAAAATTGATCCTACTTATTTTAAATATGAAATTAATATTATATAATTCAATATATATAAATTTATGAAATTAATTTTTTTATATGTGCATAAAATGATAAGAAAACCACGTTTTAGAAAAATACATTTTTATGAGAAAACATGATTTATTAATATCCAGTGCATAATAAAATATATTAGATCAATGTTGAAACATTTTTTTGAATATATAATATATAAATTTAATTAAAATAATTCACTAATAGTAATCAATTCAATTTATTAGGATAAAAATACACTGCTCCCTAAAAATTGGGTTTCCAGAAAAGCATCTCCTTTGTTTTGAAATAGTTTTTTTAAAATTTATAATTAATTTATAACTAATGAATTCATTTTATAAGTTTGTAAACCATATATTTTAATAATATAGTCAGTCATATTCATACCATCTAATCAAATAAATAGGTGATAATAATATTTTAATAGTATATCAGGGTTTTTCTAAAATCAATGTTGCGTGTAACACAAGTTGTCAAAGAAACTAGATTTATTTGAAAAATATATATTTTTAAAAATTTACGGGTTTCACATTCTACCCCCCTTAATAAAATTTCCATAAAAAATCTATCACTCAAATGGAAAAAAATAGGATACTTCTGCCTCATCTTATCCAAAGGTTCCCACATAGCTTCCTCAAATTGGTGGTTTTACCATATTACTTTTCCTACATGAGTGGTCTTATTTCATAACAATTTCTCTTTATGATCTATAATATCCATAGGTTATTCCACAAAAGAAATATCATTTTGTATTCATTTTACCACTATGTTTAGTATATATGAAGGACTAGGTGTATAATTCCTTAGGATATATACATGGAATGCATTGTGAACTTGAGAGATATTATGTTGGGTCACAAATAGATATGCTACCATCATTAAAAGATCAAGAATTTAAAATAAATTATATTCCAGGAGCTTATCTTTCACTTATTTCAAAATATCATCACCCTCTTCCAAGTATATATTCATAGGAATACCTTATCACTAACTTCAAACTCTAGTCCTTTCCGACGATTATTAGAATAAATCTTTTGTTGACTCTCAGAATATATTATTTATTGTTGAATGGATATAACCTTTTATGGAATTTCCTCATCTAGATCAGGTCACAATATCTTTGATTCTCAAACATCATTCTAGAATCATGTATTTATATTCTTCATACCATAGATAAACTCATAAAGAACCATCTAATGATAAAGTGATGGAAAATATTATAATAAAATAAACCAATGTAAGGTGTATATAGTGTCCAAAGCTTCTCATACATGGATATTAAACCTTTTGAAATGATTATTAATTACATTATACAAATAAATTCCCAAGGATCGTAATATTTTAGCTAATTTAGAAGCGTGGAACACAATATTCTTAATTTATGAAAGATCTTCAATATCTCACATAATGAACCTCCCCTTTATTACTCGTACTTAAAAACCATTCTTCACAACCTGGGGAAATGAAACATAATAAAGTGTGTGATTAAATTTTTAGAAAGAGTAAAAAATGGAGATCCATGAGCATAACATGATCATAAGGGTATGATAACATAATAATAACAATTGAAAATTATATCATGCATGTCAAAGATCATAATATTGAGTCAAAGAAAATATATTGGTATATCATAAGATATTAATCATAATGGAATCAAATAACATGAGTCATTATAACCAAAAAAATCATAATACATGGTATTATGGAATACACAAAATCCTAAAGCATCAATTCCTTAGTAATCAAGTTTTACTTTCATAACTTATCATGGAATTCCATGGTCGGATACACCTCCTATGAAGGACACACCACCATCCCCAGTGGCATTACTATCAACATAGTGGAATGGGTTCACTCTTAAACAATCATAGAAGTCCAGTTTCACTCCCAAGACCATCATAGTGGAAAACTTATCTTACTGAACTAATTTCACACCCCCTTATATCCCTACTATATTAGGAGATATTTATCTTTACCCAATAAATTAAATGGATATATAGGCTCCACCTATATTTGTTTCTAACCTAATCATCTTCCTTATTTATAACATATCCAACATCTTATAATCAAAATCATATGTATGTGTCTCACAAGATCAAAAAAAATAATTATATCATTAACCATGAAATGAAATGGGTTTTATAAACATTTAATCATATCATAACCTATGGAGAAGAGATGTATTTCATAATAATTTCATCATTTCATCATATCTTAACATGTGAAAAGTATTAGGTCTCATAATATTTATATCATGGTATAACTCATGGAAGAGAAACGGGTTTTAAAAACATCTTGTAATTATAAATATAAATCATTCTTATAAAGAATAATAATGGTATCCTTGGATCATATCCACAGTAAAGCATAAGTAACCTCAAATAATATCACCTCAGATAGAGAATGATTTGGAAAGAAAAATCACGTTGAACATTTCATGAGTAAAAAAAATTTCATCAAAAATAAATTTTTGAATATTAAACTTCATAAAATATTTTTTAAATCCTTTTATATTAAAAAAACATGAAAACTTATAAAAGATACTTTAAAAATATTTAAACAATTCTTGAGAAAAATATTCTTTAAAATTGGAAAAAAATAAAACATAAATCATTTTGAAACTAATTTTCATTTAAACTAATCTTTATAACTTATAAAGTATGCTTCAAATAAAATAATTTTCATAATGGTGGAAAATTTGGGTCATGTTGTACATGTTAAAATAAGGTTTCATTCACATTTTTGGTAAAATACAAATGGGGATCATTTTATAAAAGACATGAAGATTAATATAAAAATATTTTTAAAAAATTAAAACATTGGTAAAAATTTCTTTCATAAATCATTTAAATTTTTATAAATCTATTTCTGAAATCATTTTTATAAAACATTGTTTTTGAAGAGAAATATTTTTTGATCAAAACAGTTGAAAATGATTTTTAAAATATTTAATATATAAATAGAGGAAACAAAATTGAAAAAATTTATTCATATGACATAATTAGCGGATAATAATTTTTTTGATTTTCTTGAGATATGGATCATATGATTCTACCATTAGAAATATAATCATAAACAATCCAGATAAATGATGTGATTTAATATAAAATCATTTAGACATTCGTAACATTAACACATAATCCCCTTGAATTATAATAAAATAATTAAACATAAAATATAATGAGGATAAATATATTCATGACATTACTTGTAAAAGGTTATATATATACACCTTCCAAAATAATATAGGTGCATAACATAATCATACGTCTCAAAGAAGTAAAATTATGACAAAAATCCATTGTCGATTTTGTAACATTTGAACTATGAAACCCTTGGAAGAGAGATTATAAAATGGATATGTAAATAAAAATAATTTTAATTAAAATCATTAAAAAATAAATTCATGGGAATTATATAAACCACATAAGAGAAACATGTGGTGAATATGGAATTTGTCTCATAGAAAATAGTGGAGATACATAAATCTATTACTATAAGTATCGACATCCTTCGTACTCATTTGAACCTATTTTATAATAAATAAAATATTATTATACACATATTAAATATCCAAACATACATATATCATACCATATATTATTTAATTAGGTTCTTTTATTGCCATTTAAATAGTAATACCCTGTTAAAGTTGACTTTTTGGTAATAAATACATTGTTTTTTGTATATGTCTTGATTTTTTATTTTTAGTCCTCTTAAATATGTAATGGTTAAAATAATATCAAAAATAATAATTATGACATATTATATTGTTTATAAATCAATTATAATTTTATTACCAATCATGAATGATGTTTTTTTATAAATAATTTACATTACAGTCCTAGAGATTGTAGGATGTATGTTCGCATTAGTAATGTTTCCATTTTTAAACAATCAATGAAAAGGAGGTAAGTAATATTTTATCTTTATAAAATGATAATAATGTAATAAATAACATATTATTTATTTAATTTTCCTTATATATATCATCCATGTGTTTTAGTGATGAAAATATATTGTCATATAACTTCGTAAAGGAGATACTCACATGTACACGAATGATGTTATCCTCTTTCAGTGAGTGAAAAGGTAAGAAATAAACTAATGTATTATCATTTCAAAATGATAAATATATCATTAATGCCATAATTATTTAATTTATATGATAAATATTTATTAAATTTATCATTTTTCTATTCCATTTAAAGAATTATTGAAAAACAACTCTCATCATTTTGTGAGGTGGTAGTCTGTTGTACATATGGGCAATGTTATCGTATCCCCTAAAGAGTAGAAATTAAAAAGTCAAAAATGATATATGAATAAATATGTATAATAATATTATAAGTATCATATATACACATATATGATTCAGATCCATCATCATACCCATCATTGAGAAGTGTTAATGGAAAAATGAATTACATCTATTTGTGAGATATAAGTCCAACGTACACATAAATGATGATTTCCTAACCCATTTGATGGATGTGAAAATTGGGGTAGGTTATTAAATTAACATAATATCATATTAATATAAATTATATAATAGTTTTATTTTATTATTACATCTAATAAATAATTAAATGTTGAAGAAGAATAAAGAAAACATAGAACATTAGTGAAGATAGTTAACTTCACTTAAAGAACCACCGTTGTATCTCTTATTAAGAACCCTATTATTGGTATTTTGGCAGTAAAAGAAGATCCATAAAATGTTTGGTGGTTTTTGGGAGTGATTTTTGTAGGTTTTTTCGAAACAATATGGATTTATATGTGTGAAGAAGTTGAGAATAGTGGTTATATTTTATATGTGGGGGAAAGGAACCCACTTGAGAACTACTTGGAAATTTCCCTATAAAATTCAAAACAAAATGATCATTCTGAAAAAAAAATTTCCAAATGACAATATATTTTATATATTTAAGGCAAATATTGAAAAATTTCTATAAATTAGGAATTTAACAGGTGTTATTGTCATGTTAACCCTTATCTTCTTAGATTATCACCCTGATGAATTCATATTCACCTTAGCTATGGTAATTAATTTTTTATTTTTTCAACTATTAATTTTCATAAACAATTAGCTATATATTATCATATAATGTATATTATGATGATTCAAATTATCAAATAAATTTATTTAAATTCAATCCACAGTAGTTTCAAATTTCAAATTAAAATTATTCCCACAAATGCGATGACAAAGAGGGTTTTCAATGAAAGAATGTTCAAATGTTTACAAAGTTCATATATATTTCATATCATCGTAAAATTGATTATAATGATATAAACTATATTTATATATATATAATTAAACAAATTTTACTTTAAAATTAACTTTAAAAATAAATTATCCTTCTAAATAATGTAAATGAAAAGGTATTTTCAATTAAAATTCTTGATTTTTCACTATTCATTAAAAAAATTAAACATTTTGTAAAAATATAAAAACCTGTACCTAATATAAATTTGAAATTATTATTTTAAAAAATTAATTTATATTAAAATTTTAATTGCCTAAAATTGGAAAAAATAGATTAGAATGAAACCCGCAGACACAGTGTAATAATGGGTTTTCGAGAAGTGTATTTTTCCCATGAATAAGATTATTTTATGTTAACCCTATATATAATAATATTAATTGTATTGATATAAATTAAAATTAATTTATATATAACCTATATATTTTATTTAAAACATTCCCCCAAATAGATTATTTTAATTAATTAAAAATATGTAACATTATGCATTTTGATACAGTTTTGGGAAAAACCCAAAATTTAAACCAAGAACTAAAATGAAACTAAAATAAAATATATAGTTGATTAATAATTAATTAAGTGGATTAAATATTATGAAATAATAATTATTGTAATTTCAATCATAATTGGGAATTTAAATAAAGTAATTTATTGAAAATAAATGATAGTTTTATAAAAATGGGTATTTTAACTATTCATTGAAATACTAATAATTTTTTAAAAAAGCCCAAAATTTCGCCATAAGTTAATTTTGATATGATGATTTCAAAAATGTTGTTAATTTTATTCTATAAATTTTATAAAATATAGATATATTAATTATAATATTTTTTCAAATAAAACTAATAATCATTTTTGAAGAAAACATATTTTTAAATAACAAAATTACTTTACTAAAATTTGATTAATTATTTACTAAGTATTTATAAATATATATATATTGTGTCAGAAATTTATATGTATAGTTCATAAATTATTTAATAATATTCATTCCAAGCAACTTAATGCCTAGGTTATAATATTATTATTTCATGGTTCACTAGAGCTCGGTGTTGCGTTTCATTCATGCTATCAAAGAAACTTGTTGTTAAATATAATGAAAGATATATAAAAAATTAAATTAATTGGAAAAAATATATATTTTTATAAAATATTTGGATGTTATATTCTACCCCCCTCAAAATAAATGTCACCCTCAAATTTTATCTCAACTATTAAAGGGTTAACATTTGAAAATTCCTTTATATAAACTCACATCATATAAATGAATAATAAAACTTCCCTTAAAAAGGTAGAGTTATAGACATAAAGGTTATATAAAGTAACTCATAAATAGTTTTCCATATAATATAACATACGTTTGAAGTGAAAACATAGACATATAAAAAACAAACACCCAAATATTGATAGAGAGTGATAGATAACATTACTCACAAGAAAGTAAATGATCAATAGAATGTTAAGGGCTGAAAAACCATAATTCTGTGATTGTTTAAAACACCATAAGTATAAAAAAATTGTATTAGGGAAAAAATTATTTCAATATCCTTTTTCTTACTATTTATTAATTATTTTATTATTTAAAAATATAATGAAATACACTGACTTGATATGTTTCTATTTCATAAGAAAAAATTTATCCTCTACACAAATCAATTACCATTTCATTACTTACTCCAAGAAATGAATATCTGAAACTGTTTTTTTTTCATGCATGGAGCAATAAAATTGAATTTTAATAGATTGTATGCTCTATAATTGAAATTATATTTTATTCCTTTGATCTCCAGTTTTTATTAAAACAAAATGGTTATCAAAAGTTATGCATAAATATATATATATTTTGAAATAATACATTAATATCTAATACCTCATACAAAATTATACTTAAACCATTCCATAAATGGTTAACCTTATAACCCTTCAAAAATTAAAAATTTACAAAAAAAATTAACTAAAGTTCTCAAAATTAAACTTAACATTAATCCGCCCAAATAACGTGAAGTTTCTCTCAATTTTTACATTCCATAAATGTGAATATATTTATCATTTATTCTCTTAAAACATGGTAAGATCCTGAATTACCATAAAACCATATTGAAAACATTCATGATTCCTTATTCTTTGAATAAAACCACATATTATTGAATGTATTTGATGAATCCAATAATGTTGTAAGCTCTATCTGTGATTAAAAAACCACATTTTCAACAAATAATTAATTAGTTCATGTTATAAATACTATCCAATTTACATTATTTATATCAATAAAATCTTTATCGAAAATTCGTTGTCTCAATATCAGTAACATATTAATGGTTATCTTTACCTTATTCATGTGTTTTCAATTAATATCACCTCTCTATTAAATCAATTTTCTTGTTTATCGGCATTATTTAATATATTCCTTCATATCCTTAATGAAAAAATTATTATGAAAATTACGTATATATTTCATAATTCTTGTATCCCAAAAAATAAAAACATAAATAATCCCAATTACTTCTTAAACCATTATCTAGGATTCATAATCATATTCTTTAATACCTCCTTCCTTTCACATTTCACTCATAGTCTCTTCATCATCAGAAGTATAACCATTACTCATACTACCTTGACAATTATCTTCATGAGTTTTGTAACGCCCCGACCCCAGTTACCCAGAGTCGGTGCATTATTACATAACATTGGCATGATCACAAGAAAGATCAAATCTCGAAAGACCGATTGGTTCAGTATCCTTGGAAACACTAGATATATTCATAAAGTTTTACATTACATCATAATGTGAAAAACTACTACAACGACATAGTCTCCAAATTCCACACTCATATCCCCCCACATACTATCCCGGAAAGTCATTCAGAACATACATCTTCACATCCTGGGAAAAATAAAACATAGAAAAGGGGTGAGCTCAAATGCCTAGTAAGGATAACAATATAGCGGAAACTTTCAAAAATAAGCATAAACATTTAAGGCAATATATAACTAAAACAAAAGCCTTTTAAACTTGAACTTTAACATAGTATGGCAAAAGAAAAATGAAATAATGCCATTTACTTATTCACATGGATATTCTACTAATAGAATAATCACATGCAATATCAATAACCACTTTCATAATGATGGAATGCATAATGCTGAACTTTAATTTCTTAGTCAAGGCATCGTCCCAAGACCTAGGGGATAACTGTAACCGGAACCCAACTAGGAGTGCCTCTAATAACCAGACACTAACCCGGAGTGCCTCTAATAACCGGACACCAACCCGGAGTTCCTCTAATAACTGGAGACCAAACCAGAGTTCCTCTAATAACCAGAGACCAAACCGGAGGGCTTACTTTTACCGGTCCCCAAAATGGAACATACTTGTCTAACACATTCATCTGAATGAAAGGTTGAAATATAACATAATCACTTGGATTAAAAATAACTTATGAAATGTCAATACTTTAAACAAAAACCATGAGTGACATAATAACAACTTATCCATAGTAAAAAATATCACAAAACCTTCAATAAAATAGGGATGTTTTGTATCATAATAAATCAACTTCAAATAAGCTTAAAATCCATCAAAGGATGTTGACATAGATGAAATCAAAACTATTTTAGAGAAATATCTCTTTTTTTTAAATCATTTTAAAAGTAACATAATTATAAAATAATACATTCAATTTGAAAATATTCTTATAATCTTTTAAGAGAAGCTTCGACAATTTTATAACGGTGGAAAATAACCGCACCCGCCGTATAAGTAAAAAAAACATTCTTACCTTAATTCTGTCGAAAAGGTTAAAAAGTGCTTTGTTTGGAAAACGACGGAAAGATTCCTTTATAAACCACTTATAAAAAGTCAAACAAGGGTATAAATGAATTTAACCCATATTGTTGTAAATATTAAAAATGTTTTGAAATACATTTTTAAGAAACATGGATGTGGATGATAAAGAGATCCCAGTAGACTATTACGTATAAACAACCTCGGATAATGAAGAGATTGTGAAATAACCCTTACCAATTTGGTAACATATGAAACATACAACCCATGAAAGAGGTATCATACAATGAATATGTAAATACACATAAATTAGAGTGTATTACACAAATAATATAATTATGGGCAGTAAATACACCACGCAAAAGGTAATGGTGGCAATATGGCATGAATCTCACGGGAATAAGGAGTGAGATGAAAACCCCTTACCTTGTACTTTTCCTTGGTTGGGGGTAGGTTAACCTCCTGTATAATGGTGAAATAATTGTTATTAAATTATACAAGAATCATATACATTCATATGATATCATATATGATCTTTTAACATTGCTTTGTTAATAATATCTTAGTATTATCGTCGTTTCGGGTGTTAACTTACTCGTTTTCTTTTATATGTTTTGTTACATAAGCCATGATTGTCATGGGTAGGTTGTATATTATTCATATCCAGAATTATATAAAGTCCTTAAACATCATTTTTACATCATCAAATGATAATTATACTTGAATGGATAAGATGGAGAATAAATCTCATCGCATTCGTGGAGACGGTAGTCCGTTCGTACGCACGAGCGGCAATATCATTCTTTTGATATTAAAATAATATATAAATGGTTGTTATATCATATATAAAGAATCATTAAAATGTTATATTTATTATTGACATGAGTTACATATCATTATTATACCCATCCAAATAATAATATATTGAATAACAATTACACCACGACGTGGAGACGGTAAGCCGTACGTACGCACGTATAGTGACATGTTATTCAAAGGGTGGATAGAATACTGAATATGGTTGTAACATATTTATAATAACATAACAGTATATATATGATACTGGAGTTATTATTTTAGAATGGTAATAACAAAGAAAGAAGAAGTGGAAGAAGAAAGGAACTTGGAAAAGGGTGCTGAAATCATTACCTCTTCTTGAGGTTCTTCCTTTTGATTTGATCAAAAGGTCTCCTTAGGTTGGCTTTATGATCAAAATAAGGCCTCTAGGTTGTAGTGAGGGATGTTGGGAGAGTAATTGTGCAGAGTGTTTCCGAACCAAAAGGCTTTTAAGGTGTGAAGAAATGAGAAGGAAGAGTTTCCTTTTATAAGAGGGGTGAGGGGCACCTTTGGAAAAGCTAGAAATATTAGTTTATAATAAATTCATATTCAGTTTCTAATGGCTCCAAAGTTGATTATTCAAATTTTAAGGTGGGTATGGGTCGAAAAAAACTCAACCAATAGAATTTATACATGTTTGGGTACTTATATTAACCTTATCTTTAAGTATTAACTCTAAGTTAATTAGTTTCACTTTTACAATGTCTCTTTGTATTTTTATATTATATGGTTAATAAATTTACTATATACATCTAAGAGACACCCAAGTGGTCCATTAATGATACAAATATCATGATATAAGTCTCTTGGATGAACCTTATATTTTTAGGAATTTAATATCAATTAATAATATAATATTTGTTTTAAAAACTCTTTTATGTCAATTTTGACACTATTCAATAGTTGATTTTTGTGAAACTCATAACAGAATGATTAATTAGAAAGAATTTAATTAAATCAATCCTAACATGTCATATTAACTTATAAAATTATTTTAATTCATAAAAAGTCTCAAATTATATTTATTTGGGTATTTATAATATCAATTATTTTAAATTTTCACTATTACGGGAATTACTACATCATCATTGTGTCATAAATAAATTATATTATTTAATCTCTAAAAATTATAAATAAAATACCATTATGTAGTAAATATTTTTATATTTATAATGAATATTTATAGTCGAACATCCAACATATATAACCCTATGTAAAAATTGTTTTTCTAAAAGATATATGCTTGTGTCATTTTTGTATTCATTTTAACTTAATTAAAATAAAGTGTCCCTATCACCTACAAGTGGCACCATGGGGTCCTGAAATCGACCCAAAGATGACTATGGTCGAACATGTATCAACAAATAAGGATAGGACACGTTTTAGGGTAATTTATTATTATTATAATATTATTTTTTAACTCTTATTTATCGGATTTACCCTTAACCATGGTAAATAAAATATTTACCGCAGTAATTATTCAAAATGTCTAAGAAAAAGATACCTATTTACACAATTTAAACATCCTGATTCCAAATATGGAATCCATTTTTCTAAATTCAAAAAACATAAGGGGCAAAAATTGATTTAAAATTAATTCCCGCTGTCAAAACAAAAAAGCATGTTTTTAAGAGATAATAACTATCAAAAGATTGACACTTGTTTATATTCGGTTTAATTGTAAAATTATGTCCAATGAACAAAATTATATTAAATGGTAAAAATATATTCTAAATATACTTTAAAACCACTCAAATTCATAATTTATTACTATTAATTATTTTTATTAAAAAAGTTGTTTTTAATTAAAATTTAGTAATTTTCACTATTCATCAAAATATGAAAGTTATCCGAAAAGTACAAAATTTCACCTTAGGATAAATTCGATATTCCAAATCCAAAAATGAAGTCCATTTTGAAATATAAAATATATATAATTTCAAAAAGTAGGTATTACTATTCATAATGGCTAGTTTGATTGGTTGTGGGGTGTGTTAGAACTCGAAGTTGCGTACAACACACGCTACTGTATTATTCAAAGGAAAGTGTACCATGGAAGCTTGGGATGTTTCATTTTAAATTTTCTTGATGTCCCCATTTAGTCAAAAAGTTTAAAATATTGTATTTAAAAATGGTTCACTATTTAAAGTTGGTAAAAGTGCAATACTGAAAATGAATTGTTTCTTACATTATGTCTAAGAAACTCATAATATGGATTCTAAAATTATAAGGATTATATAAAGTTTAAAATTTAGTTAATACTATTCATAACCTATTTTTAATGGCTTTTTTTTGTTAAGTCATGGTGCGATTGAACTCGGTGTTGCGTGTAGTGCATGTTATTGAAATATTTTGAAGAAATAACACACTATGAAATCATGGGGTGTTACATTCTCCCCTCCTTCAATAAATTGCATCCTCGCAATTTGAAATTGTTCTTCGAAAATAAAAGGTTGAAAATAGAAAATATATTTGTGGGAAGACCCACATCGGAAATTGGGTTACTAGAATTTAGTCTTAATATGAGGAAAAGAGAAATGAAAGGGCCATCACCAAATTATGATCTCGATTAGGAGAACATTGGTGGAAATTAGTGACATATAATTGGAGAAAAAACGTAAATATTTATAGGTAGTGATTCAGGTCATCAATCACAAACAAGTTTAAAATTGAGGTCCTTAAATTCATCAATCTACGATGATTTAAAATACCATCGATTCAACAAAATATAAGGTATTAGGATAACACATTTTTGATGTTTCAAAATATCTTAGTTGAAATACCACATCGAAAAATGAATTAATGAGGCCTCTATTTAAAATAAAGAGTGGAAAGTATGAAGATTACCAAAAATAACACATACTAGGGTTCCATGTAGGAAAATATGGACATGGAAGAGAAATATAACCATCAATTATCTGATTAAGAGTGGTAGAGAACATGGCTATGAAAAGGACAACAATCCCAAAGCAATAAATTAGTGATGATTTAAGGTACCATCTAGGACAAAATTTTTGTTCTAAGTTCCTTTTCTTAATGTTGATGAATTTATTTATGAGATTTGCTAAGATCATAAGTAGATATACTTACTTTATAATTAGAGTTTTATCCATTATTAAATTTCTACCACAAACTCATCTTTCACTCTAAAAGATAATAGAACGTAAAAAAATTATATTTATACTATTGATATAGGGTTCCAAAATAAACGAATTTATAATTCATCTACCAGATCTTTTAATAAAAACTACATTTTTTAATCCAGGACATCTCGTGGTCCAGTGGTAGGTGATACACCCTTGTCTTCCTTCAGTTGCGAGTTCAAGTCTCGCGGCCTTACCGGTCGCGACGGGTTGCCGCCCGACCTCTGGGTTGTCCTTTTATGGCAATAAAAAATTAATCTCAAACTAGAATTTATCCAAAATAATTCTATCCAAACTCACAATCCAATATTTATAAGGAATTTAAACTTAATGTAGATCCTTTTTACCCCGTAATAGAATATGAATACCTTCATCATTTATTCTTTTAAAACACTGAAACATTCTGAATTACCATAATCCTTATTGATTACATTCATACTCCCTTATTCCATACAGAATGCTGGATATACTTCATCAATCCAAAAATGTTTTAAACCCCAATAATGATGGAATATACAAATCATTAATCAGCTTCAAGTTAGTCATTAATATCCAATAAAATTTATCCAAATCAATCATGTGTTATTCAAAAATCACTACCTCGGTATCAAAACCATATTATGGTTTATCGTTCTCTAAAACATATATTTTCCAAAAATTTAACCTGCTATTGAGTCACTTTTCTTTGTTCCACACAATCTCAAGTCCTTAATGAAATAGTACTGTAGTAAAATCCTTATATACTCCATAATTATTATAACAAGTACGTTGTTGATACAACACTCAAATGACATAATCAACATAAGAACTCTAATCATTCCTCTTCATCTGTGGTAGTATCATAACTTGATTATTATCCAATAGCATCATTTGCGGCATAGTCTGTTGACTGGGACATAGGTTCGCGTAGTGTCCAAACTTCTTGCAAATGAAGCATTGTACATTTGAAACCATTTTCTTACCCTTTCAGTCACGTACTTTGTGCCCTTTTCCTCCATACTTATAACATACTCCCATTCCTTTCAGGAAAGTTCCAGGGTGTTTCTTTCCACTGTTATCAAATATGGGAAAATTCTACTTTTCCCTCTTCCCTTTATCCATATTTCTCTCTTCCATCCATTTCTTCTCTTGCATCCCTTCAAATCCATAGGACTCAGTAAACTTTTTAATTATCTTATCAACACATGATATTATTTCTTCATATGATGATAATACATGCGAGACTATTTCTCTTATAAATTCTGGCTTAGGACCATGAAAGATATAATCCTTCTTTCTCTTTGGATCATGTGCATTGTTGGAGTTCTCATTCCTTCTACTGGGCGCCATTTCTAAACAATGGCATACACTAGATTATTTTATGAATAACAATACCTAATCCCAAACTTGTAAAACACATAACATAAATTAAATAGTTTATGGATATAATCCATAATCATAAAAATTTCTCCTTTGAGGAAGTAAATCCACATAAACCCTTCATAATGGTTTGTAAAGAAAATGAGAATTATCCTAAGCATATCCCCCGGGAGTGTCGTAACCAAGAGTGCAGCAAGGCCCATTGTCGAGCACCAGTTCCCGTTCGAGTCTAGCTCAAAGTGGTGTTTTTAGGTTTTACCCCTAGGTACATCTATACCAGAGCCGCCTCTACCTGATCGTATCCAGACAGGGATGTATTGCTCATAAAACTCAAAAAATATCTACAATACCAAAATTCTAGGAAGTTCTTCTATACTAATCCTCAAATACCATCTTAAATCTATGTGCTCTAATCAGATTTTATCTAAATCTAGCTTCCAAGGTTTGTACTAAACTTCCTCTGATACCAACTGTAACGCCCCGACCCCAGTTACCCAGAGTCGGTGCATTATTACATAACATTGGCATGATCACAAGAAAGATCAAATCTCGAAAGACCGATTGGTTTAGTATCCTTGGAAATACTAGATATATTCATAAAGTTTTACATTACATCATAAAGTGAAAAACTACTACAACGACACAGTCTCCAAATTCCACACTCATATCCCCACATACTATCCCAGAAAGTCATTCAGAACTTACTTCATTACATCCTGGGAAAAATAAAACATAGAAAAGGGGTGATCTCAAATGCCCAGTAAGGATAACAATATAGCGGAAACTTTCAAAAATAAGCATAAACATTTAAGGCAATATATAACCAAAACAAAAGCCTTTTAAACTTGAACTTCAACATAGTATGGCAAAAGAAAAATGAAATAATGCCATTTACTTATTCACATGGATATTCTAATAATCAAATAATCACATGCAATATCAATAACCACTTTCATAATGATGGAATGCATAATACTGAACTTTAATTTCTTTGTCAAGGCCTCGTCCCAAGACCTAGGGGCTAACTGTAACCGGAACCCAACCCGGAGTGCCTCCAATAACCGGACACCAACCCGGAGTGCCTCTAATAACCAGACACCAACCCAGAGTTCCTCTAATTACCGGAGACCAAACTGGAGTTCCTCTAATAACCGGAGACCAAACCGGAGGGCTTACTTTTACCGGTCCCCAACCCGGAACATACTTGTCTAACACATTCATCTGAATGAAAGGTTGAAATATAACATAAACACTTGGATTAAAAATAACTTATGAAATGTCAATACTTTAAACAAAAACCATGATTGACATAATAATAACTTATACACAGTCAAAAATATCACAAAACCTTCAATAAAATTGGGATGTTTTGTATCATAATAAATCAACTTCAAATAAGCTTAAAATCCATCAAAGGATGTTGACATAGATGAAATCAAAACTATTTTAGAGAAATATCTCTCTTTTTTGAAATCATTTTAAAAGTAACATAATTATAAAATAATAAATTAAATTTGAAAATATTCTTATAAGCTTTTAAGGGAAGCTTCGACGATTTTATAACGGCGGAAAATAACTGCACCCGCCGTATAAGTTAAAAAAACATTCTTACCTTAATTCTGTCGAAAAGGTTAAAAAGCACCTTGTTTGGAAAACGACGGAAAGATTCCTTTATACACCTCTTATAAAAATTCAAACAAGGTTATAAATGAATTTAACCCATATTCTAGTAAATATTAAAAATGTTTTGAAATTCATTTTTAAGAAACATGGATGTGGATGATAAAGAGATCCCAGTAGATTATTAGGTATAAACAACCTCGGATAATGAAGAGATTGTGAAATAACCCTTACCAATTTGGTATCTTATGAAACATACAACCCATGAAAGAGGTATCATACAATGAATATGTAAATACACATAAATTAGAGTGTATTACACGACGAATATAATTATGGGCAGTACATACACCACACAAAAGTTAATGGTGGCAATATGGCATGAATCTCACAGGAATAAGGAGTGAGATGAAAACCCCTTACCTTGTACTTTTCATTGGTTGGGGTAGGTTAACCTCCTGTATAATGGTGAAATAATTGTTATTAAATTATACAAGAATCATATACATTCATATGATATCATATATGATCTTTTAACATTGCTCTGTTAATAATATCTTAGTATTATCGTCGTTTCGGGTGTTAACTTACTCGTTTTCTTTTATATGTTTTGTTACATAAGCCATGTTTGTAATGGATAGGTTGTATATTATTCATATCCAGAATGATATCAAGTCCTTAAACATCATTTTTAAATCATCGAATGATAATTATACTTGAATGGATATGATGGAGAATGAATCTCATCGCGTTCGTGGAGACGGTAGTCCGTACGTACGCACGAGCGACAATATCATTCTTTTGATATTAAAATAATATATAAATGGTTGTTATATCATATATAAAGAATCATTAACATGTTATATTTGTTATTTACGTGAGTTAAATATCATTATTATACCCAACCAAATAATAATATATTGAATAACAATTACACCATGACGTGGAGACAGTAATCCGTACGTACGTACGTATGGTGACATGTTATTCAAAGGGCGGATAGAATAATAAATATGGTTGTAACATATTTATAATATATCACATTATATATATGATAATGGAGTTATTATTTTAGAATGGTAATAACAAAGTAAGAAGAAGTGGAAGAAGAAAGGAACTTGGAAAATGGTGGTGAAATCATTACCTCTTCTTCGGGTTCTTCCTTTTTATTTGATCAAAAGGGCTCCTTAGGTTGGCTTTATGATCAAACTAATTCCTCTAGGTTGTAGTGAGGGATGTTGGGAGAGTAATGGGGCAGATTTTGGCCGAACCAAAAGGCTTTTAAGGTGTGAAGAAATGAGAAGGAAGAGTGCCCTTTTATAAGAGGGGTGAGGGGCACCTTTGGAAAAGCTAGAAATATTAGTTTATAATAAATTCATATTCGGTTTATAATGGCTCCAAAGTTGATTATTCAAAGGTTAAGGTGGGGATGTGTTGCCCAAAACTCAACCAATATAATTTATACAGGTTTGGGTACTTATATTAACCTTATCTTTAAGTATTAACTCTAAGTTAATTAGTTTCACTTTTACAATGTCTCTTTGTATTTTTATATTATATGGTTAATATATTTACCATATACATCTAAGCGACCCCCAAGTGGTCCATTAATGATACACCTATCATGATATAAGTATCTTGGCCAAACCTTATATTTTTAGGAATTTAATATCAATTAATAATATAATATTTGTTTTAAAAACTCTTTTATGTCAATTTTGACACTATTCAATAGTTGATTTTTGTGAAACTCATAACAGAATGATTACTTCGAAATAATTTAATTAAATCAATTATAACATGCCATATTAACTTATAAAATTATTTTAATTCTTAAAAAGTCTCAAATTATATTTATTTGGGTATTTATAATATCAATTAGTTTAAATTTTCACTATTATGGGAATTACTGCATCATCATTGTGTCATAAATAAATTATATTATTTAATCTCTAAACATTATAAATAAAATACCATTATGTAAGAAGTCATTTTATCTTTATAATGAATATTTATAGTCTAAAATCCAACATATATTACCCTATGTACAAATTGTTTTGCTAAAAGATATATGCTTGTGTCATTTTTGTATTCATTTTTACTTAATTAAAATAAAGTGTCCCTATCACCTACAAGTGGCACCATGGGGTCCCAAAATAGACCCAAAGATGCCTATGGTCGAACATGTATCAACCAATAAGGATAGGACACGTTTTAGGGTAATTTATTATTATTATAATATTATTATTTTAACCCTTATTTACCAGATTTAACCTTAACCATGGTAAATAAAATATTTACCACAGTAATTATTCAAAATGACTAAAAATAAAAGTTACCTATTTACACAATTTGAACATCCTAATTCCAAATATGGAATCCATTTTTCTAAATTCAAAACACAGAAGTGGAAGAAATTGATTTAAAATTAATTCTCGCTGTCAAAACAAAAAGCGTGTTTTTAAGAGATAATAACTATCAAAAGATTGACACTTGTTTATATTCGGTTTAATTGTAAAATTATGTCCAATGACCAACATTATATTAAATGGTAAAAATATATTCTAAATATACTTTAAAACCACTCAAATTCATAATTTATCACGATTAATTATTTTGATTAAAAAAGTTGTTTTTAATTAAAATTTAGTAATTTTCACTATTCATCAAAATATGAAAGTTATCCGAAAAGTACCAAAATTTCACCTTAGGCTAAATTCAATATTCTGAATCCAAAAATGAAGTCCATTTTGAAATATAAAATATATATAATTTCAAAAAGTAGGTATTACTATTCATAGCGGCTAGTTTGATTGGTTGTGGTGTGTGTTAGAACTCGAAGTTGCGTACAACACACGCTACTGTATTATTCAAAGGAAAGCGTACCGTGGAAGCTTGGGATGTTTCATTTTAAATTTTTTTGATGTCCCCATTTAGTCAAAAAGTTTAAAATATTGTATTTTAAAAGGGTTCACTATTAAAAGTTGGTAAAAGTGCAATACTGAAAATGAATTGTTTCTTACATTATGTCTAAGAAACTCATAATATGGATTCTAAAATTATAAGGATTATATAAAGTTTAAAATTTAGTTAATACTATTCATAACCTCTTTTGAGTGGCTTTTTTTTGGTAAGTCATGGTGCGATTGAACTCGGTGTTGCGTGTAGTGCAAGTTCTTGAATTATTTTGAAGAAAAAACACACTATGAAATCTTGGGGTGTTACAAGTTTTCCCCCTAGGATATCAATTTTCATAATGATCATACATTCCACATTTGAAATATTTATCTATAAATTATATCTTAGGGGGACAATTATTCTCATCCATTTCATTGACTAAACATTTTATTTTTCATTTATAATTACATGATTTGTGTCATTATTTTCCACACTCCAAACATTTTATCATTCCTTTGATAAATTCCCTAGATTGATACCTCCCACATTCATGATATATAGGAAATCAAATATTATTTCTTATATGTTATCCTTTACCCAAAATCTCATCAAAATATATCCTTTTCTTATTTGGTGAGTTTGGGAGTTGGCTAAGGTTTATGTGGTTAACCATATATTGTGATAACTAATAATGAATAATCACAATACCCTTCACTCCAACCATCATCTCATTTGGTTTCTCATCAAAACATTTTATAACACTCAATTTTAACCTAGTTCCTTCTGGTTCCCTCCATCAACTAAACCCAAAAAGAATAGTGTGAAAAATATTGATCATAGTGGAAAACCACATTGTCTAAAAATTATTCATAGAATTTATAAATTAATATTCCTTATTTTAAATCTATGAAACCTTAGGTTTAACCTTAGTCACTAATAATCATCATATATTTAAATACTTTATTAATGTTTATAAAGATTTTATGAATTTCCAAAGAATATCCCTCAAAGAATTGAACGTGGTGTGAAACAAGGTTCGTTTCCATGAATCAAGTTATGAACAAGTCTATATCAATGTTCCCTTTTAGATTTATTAACAATTTGTAACTCTATAACATATCCATATCCACTTTTTTTATCAAAATAGGGAAGTAATTTCTACAAAACCACTCGCTCTATCCTTTAAAAAATATTGATGACATTTTCATATACTCTGACGCAAGCTTACACTTATCCCTAGAAAAATTCATATAAAAATCCTTCATAACATCCCTAGGGTTATCGCTAATTTTTTCTCATTATAGTTCTTAATGTTTAACTAAACCATTACTCTAATACCAACTATATCGTCCCAAGATTATCATATATGGATATTATATCTGTTTAGATTAATAATCATTAAATCACATAAACACACGCCTGAGTACCATAATATTTTAGTTGATTTGGAACCTAGGAACATAATTTTCATAATTCATGAAATTTATTTGATGTATTCCATAATTATATTCCACTTTTGTAATCTTAATTAAAAACCTTTCTTCATAACTTGGTAAAAGGAAACATGACAAAGGTTGATCCCATTTTCTAAGTAAGGGTAAAAAATAAAGATACCTAATCGTAACATCAGCATAAGGGTATGAGAACATGAGAATAACATTTGAAAACCATACCCTACATATTAAAGAACATGATATTGAGTCATGACAAAAAAAATTGGTTTTTCAAAAGACATTAATCATAATTGAATAAAATAAAATGATCCATGATATCATAACATTGGCATAATACATCATATTATGTCATACACATTAGAATAGAAAATTAATTCCGTATTTGTCAAGGCTCATTGCCAAAACTTATCAGGGAACTCCACGGGAAACTACACCTCAAGGATTTCACAAAACACCATCCCCAATAGTAGATCTTTCCTTATAGTGAATGGGTTCACTCCCCAAATGATCATGGTAGTTAAGGATCACTCCCAATACCATCGTAGTAGATAAATTCCCTTACTGAACTATGTTAACTCCCTATTTTAGTCCTTTATATCCCATGAGATATAAATATTTACTAAATATATTTGAGGTAGATATAGGTCCCACCTATCTTTGGTTATAAATTAACTAATCTCTTTTTTTATAAAATAACCACCACCTCATTTTGAAAATCACATGTATGTGTGTCAAAGGATCATAAAACATTAATCATATCATAATCCATCAATTGAAATTGGTTTCATAAACATTTCATCATATCAATAACTGTGTAAAATATAATGGCTTCATTATCATTTCATTATAGTATAAACCATGAAAAGAATCATGTTTCAAAAGTTTTTAATCATAGTATAACACATTGAATATAAATGGGTTTCATAAAAATCACATAAATATTAAAAAACCCATTAAAAAAATAATAACAATTGTATCCTCAAATAATACCCCTAATAAAGCATTAATAACCTCAAATGATGTCATCTTATAAAGAGAATTATTTTGAAAGAAAACGTTCATGGAACATTTATTAATTAAAATAACCTTTCTTTAAAAATCACTTTTTTAAATTTAGACTTTAAAATTATTTTTGAAATCATTTTATCTAAAAATTAAATTGAAAACATATAATGTAAGATTTGAAATAATTTAAAACATTTCATGAGGAAAATATTTTTTCTTCTTGGAAAACAATTTTTATAACATTAAATATTTTAAAAATTATTTTAATTTAAAAAAACTTAAAAATATTATAAATAAATCTTCAAATAAAGTAATACTCTTGGTGGTGGGAAATTTTGTTCATGTTGTACACATTTAAATAAGTATCCTTTCACATTTTTGGTAAAATACTAATGGGAATCGTTTGGAAAATGACATAATGATTGCATTAAATGAATTTTTGGAAAAGAAAAACATGGTTAAAATTTATTTAGTAAATAATTTTAATAGTGTTAAAAACATATTTGAAAACATTTTTAGAAAATATGTTTTGGAAGAAAGAGGGTTTTCTACCAAAAAAGGTGAACATTCAATTTGAACACTTGTGTATATAAAGAGAGGAAAATAAAGGTGAAAAAATTATTCCCATGAAATAAAATAAAGATAATAAAATTAATTAGTTTCTTTATATATTTACCATTTTATTCTATCATCTGAAACATAATAAATAACATTCTTGTTAAACTATGAGATTGTAAGATAAATTATTTACCAATTTGGTAACATTGAAACGTAACACCCGTGAAGGAGTGTCATTAAATGAAACATAAAATATCATTATTATAAATAAATACATAATATTATATTTAAAAAGATCATTTACATACACTTTATATAAGAAGATAGGTTCATAAAACAATCATATGTTTAAAAGAAACTTCATTGAGACAAACATCTCTTACTGATTTGGTAACTTTTGAATTGTAAACACCATAAAATAAAGATACTAAAATGGATATGTAAATACCAATAAATTTAATTATAATACTAATAAAATTCAATCATGTTAATTATATAAACCAAAAAAATAAATACGTTATTAAAATGTCATTTGTCCCATTTAATATAAAAGTGGGACGAAAATCACTTATTGTAAGTCTCAAATTTCTTCATACTCATTCAAGAAAACTATATAAAAATTAAAAGATTATTATAAATATATTAATGAAACAAAAATACATATATCATACCATATGTTATTTAATAATTTCCTTTTATTAACCTTTTTTAATAATTACATGTTAAATTCTTGTTTTGGGTAATAACTACTTTGTTTTTAGTATATGTTTTTATTTTTATTATTGGTCACCTTAATTATATCATAGTTACTTTATATAAAGAATAATAATCATGAAATAATGACCATATTTATACCTAAATTATAATTTTATGATCAATCATGAAATATGGTTTTTGAGATATGAATTATGTTATGATCATGGATATGATAGGTCATAAGTACGCATGAGTAATGTTTCAATTTTTCAATGATCATTATAGAAGTATGTAAGTAATATTCTAAATTTATAGAATTATAATAATATAATAAATAATTTATTTTTTCATTAAATATACTTATATATATCATCCTTTTAGTTAGGTGATTAAAATCAACAGATGTATCACTTCGTGAAGGTGGTAGTCTATACCTACACGAAAGATGTTATCGGGTTTCAATGAGTTAAAAAGAATTAAATAAAACTATATATTACAATTTATTAATGATAAATATTTAATTAATATCATAATTATTTCATTTATATAATATATAATTGTTAAAGCATCTTTATTATCTTCAATGTAAATTGTTAGGGAAAAAACATCACATAACTTCACGAGGTGGTAGTCTTCCACACACACGAATAACATGATTGTATCCCCTACAAAACAGAATTTAAAACAATTATATAGGATATAATTACTATAAAGGTATAATAATGTTATAAATATCATAAATATAATTTTTACTTATCATCATGCCCAACCTGAGAGGTGTTAATGGAAAAAATGAATGACACAGGTTTATGAGGCAGTAGTCCTCCCTGTACATGAATGTTGATTTCATAACCCATTTGATGGAATTAGAAATGGTTTTAGGTTATTACATTAACATAGTAAAATATAATTATATAGTTGATATTTTTTTATTATATTATAATATTTAATAAAAAATTATTGTTGGAAAAAGAGGAAATAAAAAAACGGAATATAGTAATGAAAATTACCTTCGCTTATAAGAACCCCCTTTATATCTCTTATTAAGGACCCTATTTTTGTCTTTTATGAAGAAAACAACCACTAGAACATGGATGTGGATGTTGGGGAGGGATTTTTCAGGGTTTTTACAAACTATATGGATTTAGAGGTTTGAATAAGTGTAGGGTGGTTGTATCCTTTTATAAGGGGTGGAAAGAAACCCACCTGGAAACCACTTGGAAATTTCCCAAAAGAATCCAAAACAAAAAAGTAATTCTCAATAAAAAATATTTAAAATGACTAAATATTCAAAATTTTGAATTATATGATTATAATATGGCTATCCAAAATTAATTTGTAAATTTATATAGTCATTTAAACCTTTATCATCTTAGTTTAATCCCCTAGTAAACCCATTTTAACCTTAACCATGGAAATTAATTTTTTACTATTTTTAAAATCGGTTTTGGGGAAAAATTATGTGTATAATTTTAGATAATATAAATTATTTTTATTCAAAATATGTAATATTTTTTTCTCAAATTATATTCAGAGTAGTGGAACAAATTAATTTTAAATTAATCTCATGGATGTGATGAGAATGCGTATTTTTAATTAAGTGAATGTTTAAAAAGTTTAAATAGTTTTTATATACAATTTTAATAGATAATTATTTACAATGAAATAAATAGGATTAAAATATAAATAATGTTTCTAATTTTACTTTAAAAACAATTTAAAATATTATTTAATTTTATAAATAATTTAAACAAATAATATGTTTTTAATTAAAATTTAGTATTTTTCACTACTCATCGTAAAATTAATCATTTTGAAAAAATTTCAAAAAATCATCCTAAGTAAAATTTTACATTATTATTAAAAAAATTATTTTATCAAATTCATTTCATAAGAGTAAATAATTAAATTTAAAATAAAACCTTCATACATGATGAAAAAGAAGGCTTTCGAGATGTATATTTTTTTCAAGTATAGTATGATTTTATATTAACTATAAATATAATAATAATCATTATATGAATATATATTTTTTAATATATAATCTGTACATTTCACTTTAAACATTCATCATCTATTATTATTTTAATTAATTCAAATAGGGAACAATTATTTACTTTAAATCAATTTTTAGTAGAAAAAAATATTTTTGAAACCCAAAAATAATTTTATACTAAAATCAAATATATGACCAATTCAATTCTAATTATGTAGATTAAATATTAATAATGGAAAATTATTTTAATTTAAAACACGATAAGGCAATTAATTTATTTTATTTTTAGAAAATAAATTAAAGATTTATAAATATCAGTCTTTTTCATAATTCACTGAAAAATCAATATTTTCTGAAAAAAATTAAAACAAATAACTATAAGATTATTTTTCAATTATAATTTAAACAATAAAGTTAATTTTAAGAAATATTTTTTATAAAATCACTACAAATTAATTAAAATAGTTTCTCATGTAAATCAATAAAATATATTTTCGAATAAGTGATTTTTTTTTTGAAAAATATAATTACTTGTCTAAAAATTGATGGATTATTTAGTAAGAATTTATAAATAAATATATTTTGAGTAGAAAATTTATATGAATATTTCATAAGGTACTAAATTTTAATAATTCCCTCCTACTTAACTGTTATGTTATAAAAAGATTATTTCATGGTTTTTTGAAGCTCGATGTTGCATGTCATGCATGATATCGATGCAACTCGTTATTACATCCAACAAAAGATATCTAAAAAGATATATTAATTTGAAAAAAATCATAAAATATATATAGATATTACAGTTTTTATACTAAAAACATATGAAATCCATATATTATGATCTAAATATTTATTTTACATTTGAATAGTCCTCTTAGAATGAGCATTTATCTAAGGGAGATAAGAAGTGATAAAACCTAAGTTTATTTCAAGAGTCAGGGGAATACTTCTCCAAACCATTTAGGCAATCATTGGATCCTAATCAGATAGAATTTATTGTGGTATAGCATGATATATTGAAGCTTCTTAAATATATAATCGAGTAAGTTGATAGAGAGATTAATCTTTTCTAATGGAAATAAAGTGTGATTACTTTGTAAGGAAATCAGTTAACCCCAAATGTAATTATTCCCTTTTTACGTTTTGGGGAGTCTAAAAACAAAATACATGTTGATGTTTTCACATTTCCATTAAATTATGTGTAATGGTTGTAACATACCCTTATAATATTATCTCAAATCCTTAACTTCTCGATATACCTAGCACTGAGAAACAAACTTTTCAAAATCTCTCATCATGTCATATCACCAAAAAATAACTTTAAAATATCTATACGTCTTTAAAATTCTAGGATGTGTCGGGAATGAAGAGCTATGAGATTCATCAAATATCTCCATCTTCAAATATGGTGATGAAGGGACACAAAAAAAATTCCTTAAACTTATTATTCTATCATATTCAATGTTAAATTCAAGAAAATTTCTCATCTTATTTTGCATCTCCACATCTTCCTTTTATCCTTCTTTAATCTTCACTTAGATATCTAGTTGAAAACTCAATTGAGAAACATATACTTTATTCCATTCCTTTATGATTTCCATATCCATCCTTTAAAATTATAGATATATTATAATTTTTTTTATTCATTCCATTGATAATCTTGCATGAAATTTTTGACTCAAAGAATCTCCAACCTTTTTCTCTTTCGAAGGGTGGTAATGTATTGCACATTCATAATTATTACTCAACTCTAACCTTCTTCTTTGGTGAATGTTCATCTCATTTTTAGTGAAAATATAATTTAAACTTTTATGATTAGTATATTCATCACTTATTTATCTATATAGATAATACCTCGATATCATTAATGTAAAATATACTACAAATAACTCTAAATCGTGTGTTGGGTAATTTTTTTCATGGACATTTAATTGTGAGGAGGAATAAGATATAACCATATCATTATTTATGAGGATGAATCATAGTCCCTTTATTTATGTATCTCTATAGAATAAAATTCTTTTGCCTTTATAGGGTAGTGTAATCAAATGTTTTCTTACTATCATTCTCTTTAGTTCCAAAAAATTTCCTTACATTCATCTATCGAATCGAACAGAGATCCCTTTTGAGTTAACTTGGTGAGAGCATTCGATAGCTGTTAAAAATATCTACAAAGCACTAATAATATTAATCCAAACCAAGAAAATATCATATCCGAGTTATAGTGGTTGGTTTTCATGAATGTTCTATAACTTCGATCATTGAATAGTATATTGATATACCCCCACATGAAATTATATAAATCATTAATGAAAATTTGTAAAGATAAAATTTTCACATTGTAAATTTTTCATAAAACATATCCTTTCTCATGGCCTGTAAAACAATCCATTGGTCATCTTCGTACTCTTCCTTACACTCTAAATATATAATAATGTTATCTATAAAGAAAACCAAAAACTTATAAAGGTATTATCTAAATACTATATTCATTAAATCCATAAAGATGATAGCTAAATTTGTAATATCAAATGGAATCACTATACATTCACAGTGTCCATACTTGTATAAAATATTTTTTTTTGGAAAAATATTCCTTCCCGGCCCAAAACTGATGAAATTTAGAATGATGAACAATCTTGGAATAGTACTTAACACCTGATAGTTGATCAGAAAATTCATCAATACATGGTACATGATACTTTTTCTTGATAATGATCTTGTTATATCCAATATAATAAATGCAAAGCTACATTGATCCATATTTCTTCTTAAAATATAGAATTTATTCACTCCCTGGTGATATACTTTAAAAATTGAATCCCTTTTCAATATTCATCTAGAGTTCCTTCTTTAATTCTTGAAACTAAATTAGGGCCATTATTTATGGAGTCTTGGAAATGGGTTTAGCTCCAAGTTTGAGTTCTATTGAAAACCATACATCATGATTTAGTGTAAGACCTTGAAATTATTCTAGAAAGTCATCAATAAACTCCTACACAATAGTAATATCATTGATTTTGATTTTATCCCCAACAATCAGAGATAAACACCACTTTTGAATAAGAATCCCGAATCATACAATGGATGTAATTTTAATTTGAAGTTTTTTTGTTATTATACTAATAGAAAATCATATGCTGGTTCAGAACATCAATAATAACATCCCTTACTAACCAATTGATGTGGTATTGATGTAATAAAAGTCAATCCATGACCAAAATAACAACAAATTAAACCAAAGGAATAATGAAAAGATTTGTATGAAACAAATTCCCACAGGATTTATCCAGAGATGAGTCATAGAATATGGATAAGATCATCAAACAATTATAGGTTTTTACTAATAAATCAACAACTAATTTTTTGAGGTGGTATTGTGATACAGTTAGAAACCTATTTAGATATAAAAATATTGGGTATATCCATAATGAAATAATACATTAGTTGTTCTAGAGTGAATGGTAAGTGTACTTTTACTATTTTATTATCAAACCCCTCATCAGAAATAGTGATCGTAATATATTTCCATTTTATCTAGGTTTAATAGGTTATTGATGTTGATTTTCATTATTAACCTTCATGTTTGGACATTGTTCATCACAATTCCCATACTCAGTGCATTTAAATCATTGGAGTGTGGCTAGTGTATTAGATGGTGCTTTCTCTCTAAAAGAATTATTATCTTATCTATTTCAATCACTTTTGTATTCAATATACTAATTACCTTCCTTTCAATACTTAATACATTCACTGGTTACCTTAAAAAAATTTACCCAATGTTTCCTTTGATATTTTTTTACATAATTAAAAGTTCATATTATTCTCTACATCATTTTTAGAATTTCCATTGAATTATATTTTTCTCTTCTTTTCAAACCCATTATATTGATTCTAAACTTCAATATCCAACTCTACCATGATAGCACATTGAATTATTTCTTCCAAACTACAAAATTCCCTTCTGGCTAATTCCCTTAAAATGCATGGTTTTAAGACATTAAAGAATTGATCAGCCTTATTTATTGGTTAGATGATAATACTATAAGCATACCTCACAAGTATTACAAAGTTTACCTCATATGTGCCAACAGATTCATCATCCTTCTATTTCAAATCAAGGAATTAATTCTCCATTTTCATAAGAATAATATAAAGAAAATACTTCTTGATAAATAATCCCTTAAACTCATCCCACTCCATAGATTAAATTTTTTCATGTTGCTTTATGTTTATGATAAGATTCCACCATGGATCTACTTTCAATTACAAAAGATAAACATCCAAAATAACTTAATCATATTGAAAACATTGGATAATGGAAAAAATATTTACATTGGTAGTGATCCATTTCTCAGTGAATATTAGATCATTGGACCAACTAAAAAGGTGGATGTTTCCTCATGGGGGACTCAATAGCTCATTATTACCTCATTTTTTCATTTAGTAGCTCAGCATTATTCATAGGTTGAGACAGTTGTGTGAGTATAGTAATGAAATTTTTTATTTTAGTTTCTATAAAATTATTTTTCTCAGGAGTAAAATCATTTGATTTTCCATCACATTTAGCATTAACATGATTCCCTCTATTTCCATCCATTTACTAAAACAAAAATCAGAGTGTTAGAAATAATAATCATTGTTTGAAACTGCATAATCTTGAAAAATTATTTATAGGATGTTTAAATAATGACACCTTCTTCTATGAAAACTTAACCTAGGCCATTCATGATCAATACTAAAACATTTTGATTTTTTCTTATACTTAGCATTATCCTTATAGTTATCAAAAATTTATTTTTCATCCTCGTTTCCATGTATTAATTAAACCTTACTCTAATAAACACTATTGCTACTCAAACTTCTAATACATAGATATTACATCTAAGTATATTTATATTCTTTAAATAACATAATGATCAATGAAAAAAACATATATATCAAGATCATTAGAAAATTAGAATCATAAACAACTAATTCATAATATTTTTATATCATCTCTCACTTATATCTTTATAAAAATATCCCTTCATAGACATATCATACATAAAACCGTTCTTCATAACCTTTGAATAGAAACAAAAGAAAGGGTGTGCTCTGATTATCAGAAAGGGTAATCAAGGAAGAAAAAAAAAGATCATATAAGCATAACATGAGAAAAAGGGTCTGAGGATGTGATATTATCATTTGAAAATTATACCCTTCATATCATAGATCATAATCATGACTCATATCATAGATCTTGGAAGTTTAAAAGACATGAATCATAGAAAATTCAAGAACACGAACCATGGGAGAAAAATATAAGCAAAATACATGGAATTATGATATAAAAAAATCATTTAAATTTTTTCCTTAGTTTTCAAGACTCTTTGAGAAGACTATAAAAGAGGAATGGTTTCACCCACAAACCATTATAGTGGTCAAGGTTCCCTCCCATGACTATTATATATGACAAAGTACCTTACTGAACTGGGTTCACTCCCCAATCCATTTCCCTTTATCTCATAATATATTATTCTTTACCAAATGCATTTGGAGGAGATATATGTAGGACATTATCTTTTTCAAGGTATTTCCCTATATAATTTTGGTTGAACCTCCTTTATTTGGGTTTTAAATTCTTCTTTAAACTTTTTTGGTGGAACCTTTTATTTTGTGGTGGGGATTTGTTTCCTAAAAAATTGACCTAATGATTGGGGAAGTATGTTTTTTTTAATTAATTGAGAATTGGTATAAATTTGTTAAGAATTATTAGGGTTCTCCATGTTTTTCGAAGAATTAAAATTTCTTTCATGTTTTTATATAGAAATTTGGGTTGTGTTCTATTTGTTAGACACTTTCACATCGTGAATTATATGAGTCTTTTTTCAGGAACAATTCATTAATTGGTTTTGATCATGAAATGCTTAAAAATAGGAAACTTGTTCACATCATTAAAAGGCCAATATGAATTATTTTAACAAAAGGTAATATTTTTTTCAACATATTATATAAATCAATAAATTCACATCATGAAAGGAGATCATGTGATGAATATATTGGGACCAAATTTTTTAAACCACGTTGTGCATAAAATTTAATTTCATCGACCATGTAACCACTACTCTGAAACATTAGGGTGAGTTAAGGAAATTTTTGAGTGATTCCTTCCCATCCAGGTATCTTGGTATAGAGTTTAATCTCATATGAGTTCCTTTTTTTGGTTTTTCCATTTCTTCAACTATTCATAGTTATAGTACTGGGATCTGTTGACCACCATTGAATTGAATTTTAATCATGATGTTTGTATGATCCTAGTTCTTGTTATGATCTCATTTTCCATTGTTCCTATTTTGAATTCTGTGTTGAGAGTGTCTCTTTGATCGTAGAATAAAGGTAGGTGGTCTCGAACAAATCCCTATGGTGTATTTTTATTTTTTTTATATGAAATATTATTTGATTCCACTCACATAATGTGTCCATTAACGAATAGAATAATGGGTGATAATAATCATGTTTTTGTATAACTCCTTGGACCCCTTTGGTTCGAATAGTGTTTAGACGTGGATTTTGGTTACCCATTGGGTGAGTCTACCATTAAATAATAATGATCTAGATATTAGAAAAAAACATGAAGTAGAATTACATGATATGTTTCGTGATTTATGTGATAGGGTCACTTGGGAAAATGGATTACTTTTTTATTTAAATGGATGGATATATTATGATATTATACAGTTGTATGAGAAAACAATTTAAGGTATTAAGACATAATTTTATGAATAAAAGGGTATTTAAAGATAAAAGTTTAATTGGTTGACTTGAACTTTATGGTTCATGATGTATGTTGTGTTATTATTTCCTTTATGGCATGGCTTATATGTTATGTAAAAATGCATGTATAGAGGACTTGGTCTTGTTATCCTATATTTTTTATTGGTATTATCCGTGTTTTTTTAAATTACTATATTGAGGACTTGTTCGGGCTATACTGAAATGACTATATAGAGTACTTGGTCTACCTATGTTTGAAATTTTTATATAGAGGAATTGTTCCCGATATTATGAAATTATTATATAAAGGTCTTGTCATAGATATGCTGAATTACTTATATAATGAGATTTTCTTAGTTGTTTGATTATTTTATGGACTTTCAGTTACTCTTGTCATGGTAATGCTACATGATCAGAGTTATTCTGGCATGTTTTCATATTGTATCAGTTTTTTTAACTAATACTATTGTTATCACTTTATTTCATGCACTTACTATATGACCAGTTTTGTTTAGACATAATGGTGTCAACCTAATAAGTTTTACTCATAACATATTTAAGACACTATTTGGTACCTAAGAAGATTACATTGATGCATGTTTGGACAATGTAAAGGGACTTTGTTGCTTATTGGTTCTTGTTTGATGGGTTGGAGCTTAGAGACAGGACAAACCAAGGATTTAGAACTAGAGGATTTTGAATTATTTATGTCATATGGTTCTTTTATCTGTTTGAATTAAAAAATTTAATTTAGGTACATTTCAGGCTAATATTACATGGTTCATTATTATTTGGTTTACATGGTTTATCTTTTATCTTATAGTTGTATGATTTGTTATTTGTTTTATTTTTTTACTCTACTATTTGGTTATTTACACTCTATTGAAACTCTATAAATGAGGGTATAGCCTCCTAAATATGTTCTCTACATAGTTGTTGGTAGTCAGTAACCTCTGGCATATAAGGAGGGATGCTTAAAGTCTATTAACCCACATGATTTGGATACATGATAGAGATCTCGATCGGGAGACATTAAAAAGTGGTATTAAATACATGTTTTAAGTCTTTATTTTTTTGTTGGTTTACTATTTGGGAATGTTAAAAATGATACTAGAATGTGTCGAGACATGGTAATGAGCTTATGGATGGGAGTATCCAACCCATGTATAGAGGAAAATATGAGTACCCAAGGATGCGATTTCTATTCATATTTTTTATTATTAATGTTTATATATGTTTTTTAATGTTATCATTTATTGAGACTTATACTCCTCAACTGATATTGCACGAGAACAGTATGCATGAATTATGATAATAATATCAAGATATATATTACTTTCATTGTTCATGATGGGAAATATTTATTACATGTGATATATTTTCATGTATGAACAATGAAATGAGATACATGTTATACTTGATAAATGAAATGAAAGAACTATTATTTCATTCCAATTCACTTATTAATCCATCATTAGAGAAACCATGATTTGGTGGTTCTTTATTGTTGTAACATATTGAGATTTATGTTTCTGTTATCTATTTTTCTAAGGAGTGTGTTTATCATGTAGAGAAAATTAATCCTCATTATCTTCAAATTGAGTGTTATGAGATAGGAAATTTTAATGCTCCTAACATAGATGAATACACTTTCTTTGTAGTTGAGGATGATCAGAAGGATGTTCACCTTCATGATAGCTTCTTGAGGGTCAGTTGATCTATAGAAATGTATATTGTATGAACTATTACTTTAGTGTTTGAGTAGACAAGATATTTTCAACTGTAGCATCCACATATATACTCACTGGTGATGGAGGAACCTAGCTAGTCTAGTTCTAGAGAAATTTATTCCATATGATCTTCAAGAACCTCAATAAACCCACAGATAGGAGGGTAATGTTTGTTGCATACAATATCTGTGGACTTTAAAGGAATTGTTGAGGTATTCTTGAACATTTTGGGTAGAAAGATGAGTTTTACTATAAGGACTTTGAGGAGAAACTTATAAGACACATATATCTTAAAATGTTTGTGAATTATAAGTTGTTCGAGTTCAAGAATCTAAATTAGGATGGATTTTTAGTTACGGACTACACTAGATATTTCACTAACTTGTAGCGCTTTACACCATCCTTAGAAGCTGATGAGATTTCTAGGGTAAGGAATTTATAAGATGGGATTCTATATGAGATCTAGTCACAGGTTAAGATCCTATGATTGAGTATCATTTCAGAATTGATGAATCAGGATCTCATCATGTAAGTGAATCTAAGAGAGGCCCCAAGCAGTGGTCGGGCTGTTTCAATAGGTAAAATTGAGAACTCTTATATTGGTGGAAAGAAGCACCATTATGAAAGTAATTTCCAAGATAGGAGTGTTCAGATAAATCATGGAAGTGGGTAGCCATATTAGGACCGTGTTACATTATAGTAATATCATTATGGAAAGATTGGTCCCAAGAGGACTTAGTTTCTATACCATACTTTGGAGTGTCATGCTTGTGGTAGGTCGGTCCACTTTCAAAGTTTGTATAGTGGCATGAAATAGTAGATAAGTTGACAGGGATCTGACTAGGTACTAGATTCTGTTAAGGAATCATCTACCCCTTAGTTGACGAGTAGATGGATTTACACTAGACATTCATGCCGAGGTAGGAAATATGGTAATTCAGTTTAAGAGTGTTTGTAATTACAAAAGGGAGTGTCCTAGGGGTGTTAGACTGGATCCTGGGGCAGAGTGGAAAGTAATATGCATGATATGCAGTATACTTTACATAGTATTGATGCAGTGGCTTCTACTGTTTGAGGAATAATTCTTCTATAAACTCCCATGTCAAGTGTTTTTTTTATACAGGATCATCACCTTCCTTTATATATCCTCTTTTTGCAAACTATTTAGGCTTGGTTGTGGAAATCATGGATGATGTCTTAAATATTGATACACTGTTGGGAGTGCAGTCAGAAAATATAAAATGTTTCAAGATATGTTCTCTAAAAATTGGTGGTTATATTTTCTTTTGATAGATACTTTTATTAGAAATTGTATATCATTATTTAATTCTTGGTATAGAGTGTCTAGTTCTATACCCAACTCATATCGACTCTTACTGAAGGGGAGTAGCCATATATCCTTAGAAGGAGTTAGTTATTTTAATAAGGGTTAGTGGGATATTTAGGATGATCATGTAGGACCAATTCCATGATAATTGGACTATCTCATGGCTTATATAGGAGGTATTTCTCTAGATGATAGTGGAATATAGTAGGATACTTTTTCTTCTGTGGTAGACCATCTTCAAGACGTTATTTTTGATGAGTTCTATGGCTTAACACCCAAGACGAATATGGATTACATGATAGATTTGGCATTAGGAGAAGAGCCAGTTTCTATCCCACCTTACAAGATTTCACCAACATACCTTCATGAGTTGATATTTTTTTTCAAGATATGGAAGCCAAAGGTTTCATATGACCTTGTACATATCTATTGTGTTCTCTAGTTCTTTTCACTAAGAAGTCAGATTAGAATTTGTGCATGTGGGTGCCTATCAGAGATTGAACAAGATTACAGTCAAGAAATGGTATCCCCATCAACACATTGATGATCTCTTTGAAAATAAGAGAGATTCCAAGATCGATTTGAGATCCAGATACTCCCATTTTTGGGTGAGATTATCATACATACCTTAGACTACTTTTTGGAGCCAGTGTGGATTGTATGGGTTCGTATTGATTCCATTCGATCTGATGAACACAATAGATGTGTTCATGGTTATAATTAATTGGATCTTTCAACATTTTCTGTAACAATTTGTGGTTGTTTTTATTGAAAGTATTAAAGTGTACTCACAATATATTGATGGTCATGCCCAACATCATGACATTGTCTTGAGTATATTGAGAGAGGATCATATTATGAAAAACTAACAAAATTAATTTTTTTGGATTTATAAATTCCACTTATTAATTCATCTCATCTCATAGGCTAGAGTATCGGTGGACCCAAAGAATGTTTTAGTTGTGGTATCTTAAGAGCATCCCAAAAATGTATTTGAGATTCAGATAATTCTACTTTTATAAGATTATTATTGATATTTTATATGGATTTATCTTATATGGTGGCCTTGATGTCTTGGTTGACCAGGAAAGGAGTGAAGTTTTTTTGGTCGAATACTTGCATTAGATCTTTTCAGGTGTTAATGGGTAGGTGAACCTTAGCACCAATCCTAACCAAACATGTGTTGGGTTAGTCATACACCATGTACTATGAAAAATAAATATATGGGCACATAGAAGTTTTGATATAGGATAAAACAATGGTTTCTTATAGATCCAGATAGATAATAACACATGACAAGAATTATCCTACACATGAACTGGAGTATTTAGTAGTGGTATATGTCCTGAGATGATGGAGATTCTATCTTTTGTGTGAGATGTTTGTCGTGTACATAGACCACAAATACATCGGGTACGTTTTTTCTCAAGAAGAAATGAACCTTCAGTAGAGGAGGTTTGAAGTGTATATATAGAATTTCATCATCGAGTTGGCTTATAAACTAGATAAAGGGAACATTATTATCAATAAATCGAGCCAAAATACATTGATAGAGGTAGTGCAGGAGTCTTGTAATGAGTGGAAGATGATGGAACTCTTTAAAGACAAGAATCTAGATGTTTAAGAGTATCAGGGATGAGTATCTCTAGTTGGACATCTTTTATACCTATTTTTGGGACTAAATCAAAACCAATAAATTATCTGATCTAGAGGACTTAGATTTGAGAGACAACCTATATGGTGGGGAGGCATCATCAGGAAGGTCCCTTACTGGTGAAAATTATCTGATTTTACATGAATGATTATGTTTTCTAATGTTATTTCATGAGGATATGATGAGATATTTACATGATTCTAGATTTTAATTACATCGAATTATGAAAAATATGTATCTTGATGTATGTGGATTGTGATAGTATCCAAAAAAATGAAGGTGGTAGTGGGATTCATAGTGAGATGTTTCACTTATCAGTTGGTGAAGGTTGAGCATCAGAGGCCTACTATGTTATGTCATACTCTTATAATTCTATAATATATGTGGGATGATGACTCTATGGACACAATTAGGGGTTTTCTCAAGACCCCTTGTATAAATAATGTAGTATGGGTCATCTTAGATCCACTATAAAAGGTATACTACTTCTTTCCCATCAAAGAAGTATTCACTTTTGAAGATCTAGGTTGTCTTTATGTATGGTAGATAGTTTGAATACATTTTGTTCTCTAGAATACTTTTTTTGATGGAGATCCTCATTTAATTTATTGGTTCTGTAAATTTATTTAGAAGGCTCTAGGATCATAGGTTCTTCTGGGCAGAGAACATCATCCTTATACTAAATGTAACAACTGAGGTAATTATAGAATAATTATTTTCCATAATTATTAATATTTATGAATTCGATATTGATTTTACCTTAAAATTTAATCTATGTATAATATGATACCTGACACGTAATAATGATTTTCTCTAAAATCTTACATTGCACACATGACTAAGTTATAACGAAAAATAATATATTGTTAATATTATTATATTAAGTGGTAGTTATCACCTAGGAATTGTATAAGTAAGAATGAATATGAATAAATATATTATATTTACACATGTTAATTAAATTATTTTACATTCATTCAATAAATTTGATAGGCTTAAAATAAGAATAAATCCAATTTTGATTGCAAAAGGATCTATATTTTAAAAAGGTAGTTTTACCACATTATACGGGAAAACCCATTTAAATATAATTTTTTACTATTATAATTTTTATATGAAAAAATAATTTTTTTTGAAATAAAAATATCAACATATACTTTGGGTGAATTTTTAAAATTTTTCTAAGAATTATTATATTTTGATGAATAGTGAATAATACTGAATTTTAGTTCAATACTCTTTTATTGTCCAATTTATTCATATAGTTAAAATATATTTTTTATTATTTTTAATGTCCAATTAGATAATTTATATATAATTTAAACCTATTGATTTAATTATAAGAAATTTATCATTGAATTTAGATATTAAATATTACAAAAAAATTAACATTTTTTCTTTAAAATCTTTCTTTGTCACCACATCTACAAGATTAAATTTAAATTAATTTCTGCAATTATTGTTTTTGAAATTTCAAAACATTTAATCCATAATTGAAATTTTAATATTTTAAAATTTATAATAAGTTGAAATTAGTCTTTGACCAAAAATATTAGTGAAAATAAATAAAATTAATTACAGTTCTTAAGAGAAGAATTTTCTTAACAAGGGACTAATACTTAATCTTAATAGCCAAAATGTCCTATAAAATTTTCAAGAATAAATTTTATGTTCATATGTCTTCCATTTCCTCCATTTTTTCAAATTTTTACCATTATTGGAGACATTGGACATGGGAAAAATGTGGGTGGAATTCACTTTTCAAACATTTAAAATAATGTCACTCCATTTCCACTATAAAAAGGCACTCAACCATCCCATTTATTCACACTTATCAAGACCATTTCTTTCATCCAAACCAATAAAAAATAATCTCCTAACATAACTACCATAACCATATATTCCTCACCTTATGATGAAAGCTGACTAATAATTCCTTTGGGGAAAACCAAAATAGAGTTACTCGAAGAAGATGTAACTTTTATCAACATGCATTTTTTCTTTGTTTACTTCTACCCTCCCTTAATTTTTTATTATTTCATGATTATATAATAAAATAATTATCATAAATATACTAATATGTTTTTATTTTATGGGTTCTACCTACACTTACACTCACTACCATTAAATGGGTAACAAAGTTTCCATTCGTGTACGGTGAACTACTGCATCACGGAATGATGTCTTTCATTTTTCGTTTACAACCTCTCATAGTTGGGAATTATTATGGAAAAAATATTTTTATACAATATATATATGATATTTATAATTAATTCAAAGTTATTTAATTAATATATCTACATATATATGTGCTTTCTATTTTTTGTAATTATGGTAACATTGTTTGTGGATGTGGGAACTAAAACCTCCTCGATATGATGTGATTCCATTTACATCAAATGAATTATATATATAAGTATATTATACAAATTAAAATGGTATTTATAATATAATTATAATTATAGAAAGATAAATTTTACCAACCATCCTTCCATAATGATCATTGAAAAATGGAAATTTTACTCATGCATACGTACGACCGACCATGTCCGTGATTGTAATGTTGGTTCATTTTTCATTAACCTAATTAATTATTGGTTTTCAAATTATAATTTATGTATAAATATAATAATAATTTCATTATTATTATTCTGTATATTTTTATATAATGAACATTTTTACCATATTTTACCTAACATTGTCATTGTTGACACAAAAATTGAATATGATCAAACCACAAGATGTAAACACAATTGTTTAAGTAGTTGTTTAAAATAATGTAATAGGTGAAATAAAAGTAATGATAAACATTAAAAAAATTTCTTATCAAAGTAAATAATTAACATAAATCTATTATTCATGTAGATGAATACACACATGACAATTTGGACTCAAAGTAATGGATTTTGTCTTAATCTCCTTTCATTGAGGTATTTCTGGCTGATATGAGCCTTTATTCCTTTATAAGGTGCATATATATCCCATTTAAAATTATATATCCATATTATATATATTATAATGTTATTGAATTTATTTTTAAATTTTATTATTTCTTGGTTCTTATGATTTAAATGTTCAATATGGTATGGGAAACTTTGAATGTTTAATGATTTAATTTTGAAATATTTTTCTCCATTATAATATTCTTGATATTATTTTATATTTTTATTTGTATAAAGGTATTAAAAATTAAATTTTATGTCTATTTTTAATCTTATTTATTTTTTTTCAAAAATTAATTTGTTCATGTGTTTTATATGGAATGTTCTGACAAACAATAAAAGCATTTTCTATTATTAACAGACACGATCACAATGGATTTTCTTCCACTGTGAAAATTATTCTTTTTTTTATTATTTTGAAATATTTAATGTTTTATTAAATTAAAAACATCATTTCCCCTTTGTGGGTCTTTGGGTATTTAAAAAGGTTTCTATAATATAAAGGTGTATTTTTTATTTAAAATTTTATTTTTAAAGAAAATTGTATTTTAATATCTGAAATTTATTTTCATATGAGTTTAAAAGAGTTTTAAAAATGTTGAAATGTTTTAATTCATGTTGTAGTTCTTGGACATTATAAATGATATGTGTGACCATATAGCATCGAGTGAGCCCGTTATAGTATAAATGATGGGTGTTCAAATATAGTGATTCAATACATTAGGTAATGATATATTCTTTGGAGTATTATATTGGAATTAGATGTATGGTTATTATAATTAATAAGGGTTTTGTAAGGGTTCAATGTGATGATGTCCCAGGGTACCTACCTGAATTTTCATTGTTTTATAATTAGTTTTCATGTAAATAATTTATCTAAAGGAAAAAATAAAAGGTATTTATTAAAAAATTATATTCCCCTTTTATGGTAAAATGTTATGTTTTAAAGAAATGGTTTTTCATGAGTTTGAATATTTATCAATGGACTAATGGTTTCATTATTTTCATATCCTTTATTGATATTTTAATGATCATACTATGTTTTTTATGTTTTTAATAGGACTTTAAGATGAGTAAGTGATTGGAAAATCCATTTTGAAAAGCATGAAGAGTTTTCATAAAAGAGATCATGCGTTAATTTCAAAATGTTTTAGATTATGTAAAAATAGATAATACTTAGAAGTGTCTTCTTTATATTTTATGGTTTTGTTATGTATGTTATTTGGAATAATTATATAAAACTATAAACAAAAAAATATCCTCAATATGGGATAAATTAAAATTATTAACTTAACTCAATATTATGATATGTTTAAGACTACAGTATTATAGTTGGTATCAATGGTTGGTTTAGATAAATTCAGAGATTAGGGTAATATAAATAACTTTAACTTGAAATATTTTACATTATGTTCAAGTTAAAATTTTATATCATTTATATATTAACATGTTTCATCATCTAAAATATATCTCTTCAGAATGATTTTCTGCAAAGGAAACAGTCAAGAGGTAGTAGGAAGGAATTGAGAGGAATCTCTCCTTCCAAATCAGCATCTTGAGGTTGTTATAATCCAAACATAATTGTTTTTTGTAGTAATGGAGTAGTTAACTCATATAATAAATGGTTTTGGTATCCATGGTATATAAGAACCCGGTCTACCTAAAATTAACATGTATTTTGTGGATCATTTCATAAGGCAACATCGCCCATCATTTTTTGGATCATCAGACTCAGTGGTTTCCAAAGGATGCATCAATGATCTGGAAGTGATATTTGATATCATGGGATGTTCAAAACATAAAAATTTAATTCTCACCATTTATAGTTTTGAATTTTAATCTGATATATTTTTGTCTTTGGTTTAGAATACCATAGATAAAGAAGATCTTGATTCCATGTAATAAGAAACAATCAAGGAACTTTTCCATGAGAAATATTCCCCTATGTTTTTTCGAATCTAAACAGAAACAAATTTCCAATAATTGATGAAGAAAGATAAATATTTTATTGCTATATATGAAGGAAACATGAAAATATTAGCTATGTTTGTCATATATTTTATTCAGGACAGTGATATCTAAATTAACCAGGTTTACTTAGGATTGAAACCAAGTCTATTAATAGATTTTGCAGTATAAGAATTTAAATGTTATGAGAAAGTCGTTCACTATGATGAAAAGGATGAGAAAAAGTTTTATCACCCTTTTGTTCCCTGTTATGATGAAATTAAGAAGTGACCGAGATGAAAGGTGATTGGGAAACAAGAAAGAACGAAATATGGAAATAAGAAAGTAGCCTTCTAATCTAGTAGTAAGTGTAGTAAAAATCACCCTAAATAATTCCTTATCAAGATAGGGAAGTATTTCTGATGTGGAACCATTGGTCGCATAACCAACGAATGCAAATAAAATAACATTGAGGAATCAAATAATGTGGTAGTTGATATTCATCTAAATGTAAAAAAAATTAGTTGTAATGACATGGGTAATTATGAAATTTCAGGTCCATAGTTAGTTTCACTTGATGGGAATCTCCATTATTAGAAAATGAATGGTGTAGCAAGGTCATTTTCTAATATTATAGTTGATGTTGGGCTGCCAAATGAATTAGTGCGAGGTTTGTTACTTGTGTTTTTGAAATATTCAAATACCATGTTTAACTCTGGATCTTGGAATTCTTTCATCTCAAAGATATTTGCAAGTAAATTGGGAATATTTCCTAATGAAATTAAGATAAAACTTTTGGTAAAAACTTTAGGTGTAATCATTAAAGAAACCAAAATTTATAGGAATCTCCCTATTTTCATTAGTGTGATATTCTTTCCAATAAATCCTCTAGAGATGGACATAGTAGATTTTAATATCATTATTGGTATGGATTAGATTTTAGTATATCATGCTACGATAAATTGAAGTGCTAAAAAAGTTTTGTTCAATGATTTAATGATTTTTATAACTTATCAAGAATCTCAGAAATTTATTAGAGATTGAAATGAAATTTTCCAAGATTGTATTGTTGAAAACAAAGAAAAAATTAAAATTAGTGATTTTCTAGTATTAAATGAATACATGGATGTTTTTCGAGACGAATTTCCTAATGTTATTCCTAGTTGAGTGGTTGTGTTTACTGTTAAAATTTTACCTAATTCTAATCATATTTCTAAACCCCATTAACTAATGGATTAAGTGCAACTTTTAGAGTTAAAAAAGTTATTGTAGGAGTTATTAGAAAAAATATTAATCCAACCTAGCACTTCACCATGGGGTGATCTTATCTTGTTTGATAGAAATAAAGTTAAATCAATGGTACTTTTCATTGATTATAGATCCTTGAATACCATCAGTATTAAGAACAAAAATGATTTTCCTCATATTGAGAATTTTTTTACTATCTATAGGGAGCACAATATTTTTTATAGGTTGACCTGAGTTCAGGCTATCATCAGTTAAAAATTAGGGAAGCTGGAATTCCAAAGACTACATTTTGAACTAGATATGGCTGCTATGAATTTGTAGTTATGTTGTTTTGAGTTATCTAATACACCAATTGTATCCATGGATCTTATGAAAATAATTTTCCTAGATTTCTTGGATAAATCTATGGCTGTGTTTATTGATTACATTTTTGAATTCTAAAAAAGTCAAGAGGAACATATAAGGTACCTTAGTAATGTTTTTGAAACCTTAAAATAAAAAGAAATTGTATGGTAAATTTAGAAAGTGTGAGTTTTTATTGCAAATAATTTCTTTCCTTGGTCACATTTCTTTTAAATATCATATAATAATTGATCATGTTAAAAATAAACTTGTTGGATAATGTACAAGGCCCCCATATATCTCAAAAATTCATGGTTTTCTGGGATTAGAGGGTTACTACTGGTGGTTTTTTGAAAACTTATCTCATTTTTCTAGCCCACTGTCTAAGATAAATCAAAAACGAGTTTAGTCTATCAAGACTAAAGAATATGATGACTATTTCTAGGACCGAAAAAGAAGTTTGGTGAATGATTCTATTTTGTACTTTCCTTCCAGAAATGGTAAATTATTTATCTACAGTGATGCTGCATTGAAAAGACATGGTTGTGTCTTAATTAAAAATGATCATGAAATTTCTTATGTTTCATGTCAATTGAGACCTCATTAATTAAATTTCCCTATACATGATTTATAATTAGCTATTATTGTTTTTTATTTAAAAATTTTAAGGCATCATTTTTTTGGAGTAATGTTTGAAATATATACTGATTATAAAAGATTAAATTATATATTAACTAAGAAAGAATTGAACATGAGATATAAAATATGGATGGAACTAATAAATTATTTTGATTTCTTGATTTATTATTATTCTATAAAATAAAATAGGGTGGTCACTATAATGAGTCAAAAATGTAATTCCATATTAACCATGTTACTTTTGGAATGTGACCCTTTGGTTAATGATTTGATTTATTTTTTCCTAGAAGTTGTGGATGTAGGGATATACTATATTTTGACTCATATTTTAGGGAAATGGACTTTATTATAAATAATTAAGATGGAATAGAAGTTTGATCAATATTTAATAGAAAATGTATAATCTGTTATAGGTGTTAAGTTTCCTAATTTAAATATTGATGAATAAGGTGTTTTATGATTTGGAAAAATATTATGTGTTCCTTTTGATTCATTTTTGAGAAAAGAGTTGTTGAATAAAGCTCATATTTCTCATTTTTTCTGTTCATCTGAGAAGCACTAAGATATATAGAGACCATTGAGAATATTATTGGTTGGAGGGAATGAAAAGAGATATTTTTTAATATACAGTGAAGTGTTTTACTTATCAATATGATAAAGTGGAGAGATAGTTATAAAAGGGTATTATTCAGTTGTTTCCAATTTCAAAGTGGAAATGAGAAACTATGTCAAAATATTTTATGGTAGGATTTACAAATACTTCTCAAAGTAATAAAACATTTTAGGTTATTGTTGATCAATTCACAAAATCTATGCATTTCTTTTACATTCACGATATAGTGACTTTAGAGAAAATATATAGACCATATCTATAATATATTATCATATTATATGGAGTTCCACACTCCATTATTTTAGACTATGATCTTAGGTTTACATCCAATTTTTAAAAATGACTTTATAAGTTTTTGGGTACTGAATTAAATTTCAGTATATATTTTCATCCTCAATATGATGGATAGACTGAGTAGATTATTCATACATCAGAGGGTATGCTTTATTCTTTCTCAATAGATTACCAAGTAAGTTGGGATCGACATATTTAATTGGTTGAGTTTTATTATAACAACAATTTTCATTCTAGTATATAGATGGAAACATTTTAGGCATTATATGTTAAGTGGTGTCGGGCATCAGTATTTTAGGATGATGTGGGAGAAAAGAAGTTAATGGGACTAGATTTGGTTGAGAATATATAAGATAACCTTTAGTTCATTTAGTGACACATGGGGGTAGATCAAAGTGGGTAGAATAGTTAACTGGATAACCTGAGGAAAGAACTTTCTTTCGAAGAAGGTGATCATGTCTTTTTAAAAGTTTCTCCATGGAAAAGTCGGATGCGTTTTGGTAAGAAGGGGACATTGATCCCATGGTTAATTAGACCATATGAAATCCTGGAAAAAGTTGGATCAGTTACCTATTGACTGGCCTTACCTCCATGTTTATCCAAGTTATATAATGTATTCTATGTCTCAATGTTAAGGAATTATGTACCAGATTCATCTCTTGTTTTGAAACCTGAAGTAGTTCTACTAGAATAGAATATTTCCTATGTGGAAACCCCAGTTTAAGTTCTTGAATGTAGAAAGAAATTGTTTTGGAACAATTATATTCATCATGTTATGGTCATATGGATAACCCATATGGTTGAAGTGGAAACATGTAAATCTGAAAATTCTATGAGGGAAAAATATCCCCACTTATTTGATAAGTGAATAAAATTGTGAGGACACAATTTCCAAAATGTGGGAAGGATGTGACATCCTATTTAATTATAGAATTCATATTTCCTATATTTATTAATATTAATGAATTATATATTATTTTTACCATAAAAGGGATACTATTTCTGATAGCATACCCAATGCACAATAATGAGTTTCTCTGAAATCTTGTGTTGCATGCCAGACTGATCTATAATGAAAAATAATATATTGTTAATATTATTCATTTAAGTTGTAATTATCACATATATGTTATATCTATGGGAATGAATATGACAAAATATATTATATTTACACATTGTCATTAATTTTTTTTTAAATTCATCCAATAAATTATGTGGGCTTAAAGTAAGAATAAATCTAATTTTAAGAAAAACAAATATCTATATTTTTAAAAGGTAGTTTTACCACCTTTTAATGTAGAACCCATTTTAAATATTATTTTTTAATCATTAATAATTTTTATATGAAAAAATATAATTATTTCTTGAAATATAAATATCAAATTTTACTTTGGGGGAATTTTTGGTATTTTTCTAATAACTTTCATATTTTAAGGAAAAGTAAATAATACTGAATTTTAGTTCAAAATTTTTTTTATAATGTATTTATATAGTTAAATTCTCTTTATAATTAGTTTAAATGTATAATTATTTATTTTTTATATAATTTAAATAAATTTAGGTCATTTTATGTAATTTCACATTGAATTTAGATATAAAAACTTACCAAACTATTGAACATTTTTACTTTAAAAACATGCTTTTTCGTCCCATCTTAGGGATAATATTTAAATTAATTCCTATCATTTCTATGTTTTGAATTTGAAAAAATAGATTCCATATTTTTAATAATAATAATTTATAATTTATAATGTGTTCAACTTAGTTTTTTACCAAAAATATTAGTAAAAGTAATTAAAATTAGTTACAATGATAAAGAAGAAAATTAGCCTAACAAGGGAATAAACCTTAAACTTAGGAGCCAAAATATCCTATATACATATCCAAAAGAAATTGGATATTAATATTTCGACAATATCCACCATTGGATCTAATGTTTACCATTATTGGAGCCACTTGACATGGGAAAAAAGTGGGTATAATTCAATTTTCAATAATTTACAAGAAGACATCCCTCTACCACTATAAAAAGGAACTCACCCTTCCGATTTATTCACACCTATCAAGAACATTTGTCTCATAAAACAAATATCCAAATAAAAACCTAAAAACCCTCACATCACCCTGTAGGCCTCACGTGCGGAATAAATCCAACCAATAAGACCTCTGGTGTATACCAAAAAGAAGTTACCCAAAGAAGCGCTAACTTTCATCAACATGATTTTTTTACTTTTTTCCCTATCTAATCCATTAATTTATTATTATTACATGATTAGATAATAAAATTAATATCCTAAATATACTGATATGTTTTTATGTTAAGGGTTTCACCTACACCTACACACACTTCCATCAAATGGGTAACAAAATTATTGTTCGTGTATAATGAACTACCATCTCGCGTAATGATGTAATTCATTTTTCCTTTACCACATTTCATGGTTCAGAATTTTTATGAACACAATATTTTTATATGATAATGTGTGTGTGATATTTATGATGTATTCTTAATTTTGTAATTTATATATTCACATAAACTAATGCCTTTTATTTTTTTTAAATATAATAATGTTATATATATAGGTGTGGACTATCACCTGCTCGATGTAATGTGATTCCTTTTACATAAAAAAATTATTTATATCATTAAATATTATTAAATAACATGGTATTTATGATATAATTTTCATTATATAAATATAAATGTTAACAACCCTTTTTCCATAACGATCATTGAAAAATAGGAACATTACTTATGCGTATGTATGACCTACCATCTCCATCAATGTAACTTTGGTTCATTTTTCAAAACCATATTTCATGATTAGTTTTAAAAGTAAAATTTATGAATAAATATGATAATTATTTCATGATTATTATTCTTGATATGTTTATATAATGACCCCTTTGAACATTTTTTACTTACCAAAGTGTTTTTGACACATAGACTTAATGCGGTTAAAACCCCCTACATAAACATAATTATTTAAGTAGTTGTTTAAAACATTGTAATAAGAGAAATAAAAGTAATGATAAAATTTAAAAATTTTATAAATAAATTAAATAATTAACATAAGTTTATTATTCATGGTGATAAATAGACATGTGGCAAGTTGGACTCAAGGTATGGGTTTTAAATCAATCTCCTTTCAATGACGTAGTTCTTCATGATATCAACCTTTATTCATTTATAATGTGTCCATATAACTATTTGTACATTATATATTCATATTTTATATATTCTCATGTATTTTATGGTTTGTATAAATTTTATTCATGGATCTTATGATTTAAATGTTTAAAGTGGTATGGAACACTTTGAATGTTTGGAGATTTAATTTTCAAATTTATTTCCTATATCTATATTCTTGATATTATTTTATATTATTATTTGTATAAAGGTATTATAAAGTAAATTATATATCTATTTCTAATTTCTTTTAAAAATTTCAAAATGTGATTTTTTTATGTATTTTATATGAAATAGTTTAATAAAGGACAAAATAAATCTTCTATTCTTAATGTACACGACGGTAATGACTTTTTCATCTCTATAGAAATTATTTTTATTTTTCACTTCCTTTGAAAGATTTCATGTTTTATAAAATAAAAAAAATAATTAAATATTTTTTGTGTATTTTGGTATTCAATATGGTTTTGTAAAAAAGGTTTATTTTTTATTGAAAAAATTATTTTTGAAAGAAAAATGAATTTTAATATCTAAAAGTGGTTTTCTTACTATTTTAAAATATTTTTTCAAATGCTGAAATGTTTTATTTCTTTTTTTGGTTCTTGGATATTATAAATCTAGGTGAACCCATATAGCATCAGGTGACCCATTATAGCCTAAATAATGGGTGTTCCTAGATAGTGCCCTAATGCATTGAGTATTGATTATAATATCCAGATAATTATATTAGAAGTTGGTCATATGGTTATTCTAATCTATAAGTGTTCTATAAGGGTTCTTAAAGGGTTCAATGTGAATATGTCCCATGGTACATACATGAATTTTATATGTTTTCTAATGAGTTTTTATGGAAATAATTTGTTTTCAAGAGGTAAAAATAAATGATTTTTATTAAATAATGTTATTTTAATTTTGGGTAAAATGTTATGTTTTCATGAAAAGTTTTTCATTAGTTTTAATATCTGTCAATGGACTAGTGGTTTCTTTTTTTATATACCATACTAAGAATTTTATATTCATCCCATGTTTTTAATGATTTTTATATGACTTAAGGATGAGTAAGGTACTGGAATAATTCATTTTGATAATAGGGAAGAGTTTTCATAAAATATTTCATTCTTTAACTTCTAAAAATTTTATATTAAGAAAGAAATGGATACAGTTTGGAAGTGTACATTTGGTATTTTATGGTTTTTTGTCTATGATATATAGATAAATTCTCTAAAACTATAAACCTGAATAGATCCTCAGTGTGATATAAATCAAAATTCTTGAATTAACTCAAGATTATATTATGTATAAGGCTAGGGAATTATACTAATGTCTAATATAAATGAATAATTCATATTATAGGGTATATTATAAAAGCATGTGTGCTTCATTTAGGTGTCTCATGGGAGAAGAAAATGTAAATTTTAGATTTTTCAAATAATAAGAAATTTCAGGAATCAATCCAGATGGAACCTTTTAAGGATTTATATGTAATAATTTTCATTTAAACTCTTTATTGTTTGGAGGTAGGTGAGTCAATGCTTTTCGGACCGAGTTTCATGTAAGAGATGTATGAGCAGGTTTAGTTGATTAAGAGGTGGTAGGTGACCACAAAAAGTAGGAAGAAATATTATATAGACAAGTAGATATGAACTTTGGAGTTTTAGATGGGTCCTTATGTTTTCCTTTGGGTGTCTTTGTGGTTGGGAAAACATCATATCAAGAAACTAGGAATGCTAACACCCAGGTTTTTTAGTTTGTTCAAGATAATGGAAAGGTTTGGTATAATGGAATACTAATTTTCCCTTCCATAACACTATAGTTCCTAGCATGACATGTTTCACTTGTCACAGATTTGTGGATATCACATTGATCCTTCTCATGTGGTTGAAGTAGATGACATTGATCTCGGTGTAGATTCTTACTTTAAGGATAAATCTACATGGTTTACGGATCATAGTGAGAAGTATCATCTGGTAAAGGCCATGCCTCCATTTTGAGTGTAGTGGAAACAAAGATGTGATAAAGAGGAGATCTAGTAGAGGTAATCTCATATACTATCATTGTGTCAATACTTGTTTTATAATACACCATAGTGATTCTTGGAGTAGTTCAAGGATGAGTTGTTCTATGGTGGTGAGTTTTTATGATCCCGTGTTTTTCTAGATGAATCCCTCTTAAATTTTTGTTGATCCACTTTTAGTATGGTTTTTCTTTTCTTCTTTATACCATGGTGGTCTAACTTTTTCTTCTATTATGGAGAGACTTTTCTGATAAAAATAAAGTAAATTTCGAGGATGTATGTTTTTTTAATTAATAAATTCTAGATTCAAATGTGTTAAATGAATATAAGGGTTATTTGTGGGTTTTGAAGGCTTCATATGTGGTTTGGGGTTTTCTATATAAATATGGGATTATTTCGATTTTCTAGACACTTTCACATCATGAATGGTTTATACAACAATAATATTTTTCAAGGCATAATCTGTGAATTGGCTCAGATCATGAAATGTTTACACACTGTGAAACTTGTTCCCATCGTGAAAAGGTCTAATGAGGTTATATTAACCTGAGGTTACATGGTTTTTAGTGTATCTAATAAATCTAAAACTTTACATCATGAAATCAGTCCACATTGTGAATATAAGGAGACCATAAATTTTAAGATTATAAATTTTAAACCACATTGGGTGTATAATTTTGTTTCACCCACCATGCAGCCTCATCTCCCAAACCATAGGGTTACATCAAGAAATTTTTGATTGATTACATACCCATTAAATTTATTGGTCTATATATTAATCTCTGGTGAGTTAATTCACTTTGGATTTCCATTTTCATATGATATTCCTTATTCTGAAAGTGGGATAACTTGTCCAGCATTGAATTGGGATTTTATAATGATGTTTGTATGATCCTGATTTTTATAATGATCTACTTCACCATTGCTCATTATTTTAATCCCTAGTTAAGAGTGTTTATTTGTTCATATAATAAATGTAGGTGGTCTAGAACATATACATATGGTCTCTTTTTATTTGTTTAAGAATTGAAAATATTATGAGATTGTGCCAACAAAATGTGTGTGTTATCTAATGGAATAATGGGTGATAATAATCAAGTTTATACACCACTCCTTGGATCCTTTTGGATCCAATAGTGTTGAGTCCAAACTAGTGGATACCTATAGGGTGAGTCTTCCCTTGAACAAAAATGAAATGGATATTTACATAAAACATGAATTATCATGATGTTATACCTTAGATGATTTTTTTAGTAGGATAAAATGGGAAAATGGATTACTTGTTCATGAAATTACTGATGATACTTTGATATTATATATTTATCTACAATGGCATGTTAATGTTTTAAGACATAATTTGGTGAATGGGGGTATTTAAAAATAACAGCATAATTAACTAAATTGATATTTTTGGTTATTGAGGAAATTTCTTTTATTATTTCCATCATGACTTGGTTTGTATGTTATATTGAGATAGTTATATATAGGATTGGTCTCATTATTTTATAATGCTTATATAGTTTGGCCTGGTTATGCTGAAAATATTATATAGAGGACTTGGTGCAGTTGTGATGAAATTATTATATAGAGTACCTGATCTAGTTATGTTGTAATTCATATATCGAGGACATGGTTTAGTTATGATGAAATGCCCATATAAATTTCATAGACCAGATACGTTGAAATTATTATAAATAGGGTATTTATTAAATATGTGACTATTCCAAGGACTTGTGGTTACCATTGACAGGGTAATTTGATAGGATTAGGGTTATTCTGGTATGGTTCCAAAGTAGGTTATTTATTATATTGTATTAATTATTAAATTAATACACTTTTTATCTCTTTGTTATATGAACTTACTATCAATGGGTTTTATTTATACATGATGGTTTTGACCTACTGAGTTTTACTCATACCCTATTTGGAAAACCATTTGGTACCTGAGTATATTAAATGAACGCATGTTTGAAAAAGGGAAAAGGGCTTTGTAGCTGATTATTGAATTATAGGTGGGTTAGAGCTTGTAGAACAGACAAACTAGGGATTCTGGTCTAGGATATTTTTGATTTATTTATCTCATCTTGGCCTTTTATTTTTATGACATACAATATGTCATTTAATTATATTTCTGCTTGAAAATACATGGATCACTATTATTTGGTTTACTTAGTTCATCATTTTTCATATAGTTGTATGATTTAATATTTCTTATGTTTCTATTAATCTGGCATTTTTTAATTTCCACTATATTGAAACTTTTTACCATGAGGTATAGTCTCCCCACTATGTTCTTTAAACCCCCGCTGCTAGTCAGCAGACTCTGGCATATGAGGAGGCATGCTTGAGGTCTAGTAACCAACATGATTTGGACATGTGAGAGGGATTTAGATCAAGGGATATTATAATATAGGTCTCTCCCATCACATAATAAAAATCCTACATATGTTTTCCACAATATCATAAACTATTCATCATATTTAAACCCATGAAAATAAATGGGCTTTGTAATCATTTCATCATAGCATAACTTAGGAAAAAGGAACATGCTTCATAAACATGATTCCATCATAAACAAAAACCATCCAATGAAAGAATAAGGATGGTATCCTAGGATTGTATTCCTATTAAATAGATATAAAAAAATTGCATTTATAAACTAAATTATCATTAAAATGTTCTTGAGAAAAATAAAATTACCATTTCCAAATAACATATATAAAATCTAAAAATTTCCAAAGTATTATGGAAAATTTTTTCTTTGAAAATAATCAGGGTAACATTTAAAATAAGATCACAAACATTGATTTTCCTTGATGGTGGAAAATTTTGTTCATTCTGTATAAGCTAAAAATATTTCTATCTATAATTTTTTATAAAAAGTCAGAAAATACCTCATTTGAAAAATTTTAAAAAGATTCCTTTAAAAATATTTTTTAAAGAATCGAACATGGATAAAAATTAAAAAAAATCATAGTATAATATTAAAAACCTTATTTAAAACATTTTTTGCAAACATGAATATTGAAGAAAAATTTATTTCGACCAAATAGAGAAATTAATTCGATTTTCCATAAAAATATATTTTTGGTCTCTTTAGTACATAAGGTGAGGAAAAAAATTAAAACATGTATTTTTATGAAATAACTATAGTAGAATAAAATTCATCAGTATATTGAGTGGTTAATAATAATATTTTGTCATCACAACATTATCATAAACAATCCCAATAAACAATGAGATTATAATATAAAACCTTTTACCTCGAGTCCTAATTCCTTCATACATTTTTTTAAACTCCTATATAATAAATATAATTTTATTATAAGACTTATTACATGACTATAAAAATATATTTCAAACCATATATTATTTAATTTTATCCTCTCATCACCCATTTATTAATAATTCCTTATTAAAATCACTATTTCAGGTTATAGTTTCTTTATTCTTTTTTTGGTAGTTTTGCTCCATGTAAATTGATAATAGATCCATCATCTTAATATTATCAATCATGGTATAAGTATCATATATAATAATAATATAGATATATAGTCATCCAGAAAATTTAGGTATAGAAAAATGAAATACGCAATTCATGGAGATGGTAAGTCATACAAACGAATGAACATTTTTTTCATTTTTCAAAGGATAGAACAAATGAAATTTAAATATTAATTAACCTTTAAAAGATAATTATTATGTCATATATATCATATATATTCAACAAATTAATTCTTATTTCCATCAAGGTAAAATATAAATGAAAAATTAATCACATTGCTTCATGGATGTGGTAATCCACACGTACGCACGAGTGACATTATCGTTTCCCAAAGGATTGGATGGTAAGAATTTTGAAATGATATTATCATTATATAATTAAATTTTTTTCATAAATGTCATATATAAATATTTACCTATCTATAAATTATGGTGATGAAATATGAATTGTATCGCTTCGTGGAGATTGTAAGTCGTATATACGCAAGTGATACATTAACTTTCCATTTCATTGGAAAGATGATATATAATGGTGTTTTCATAATAATAGTAATAATTAATTATATTTATGATACAAAATTTATTATTTTATTAATAATATAACATATTTTGTGGAGGTAAAATCAAAATTCAAATGAAAGTGGTTGGTTAAGAAGATTACATCTTCTTTGAAAAGACTCCTTTAGATATCCTATAAATGGCTCTAGGGTTTGAATTCTGGAAATACTAAAACCTCTAAGATGTGTATATATATTTTTATAAGAAAACTATTTTGATTTTGGTCGATATATAAGGCTCAATGTGGTGTGAATAAGATAAAGGATGGTGACCTTTTATAATTGAGGAGAGGGGAACTCTTGTAATTTCATTAATTTTTAAATTAATATAAATTAATGTTTCTTTCCAAATAGCTCCAAATTGATAAAATTATAATCTAATATTATTATGAGACTATAAAAACTCATAAAATAAAATCTTGAAAAGTTTTGATCACATTTTTACGCTTATCTTTTATTTAAAATCTCTCATTAACCCTTTGGGAAAATACCGTAATAGTAATGTTTTATTCCATTTAAGGGTTAATCATGTAAAAAATATAATAAACAAAAAATAAATTATATTTGATTTATTTTTAATACCATATCCTATTAATGTTTCTTAATATAATATTATTATTAATTTTATAGAATTTAAAAAATATTTATGATAAACTATTATAAACGTCGCATTTGAAACTATTCATTTAATTAAACTTTAAATATATAAATAAAAAAGGGGAATTGTAATATAATGGTTTAAAACCTTTCTAATAAGTATTATAGATATAAAAAATCATAGAACACTTTTAATCATTAAAATTCTATCACACTTAATATTTTTAAAATAAATTGTTATAATTTTATATAAAATATAGAAATACTGCATTGGTGTAGCATTACTGCATTGGTGTATCATAATAAATTAAGTCCATTATATAATTAGAAAAAATTAATAATAAATTTGAATCAATAAAATAATTCCATTAATCACAAAATATTCACATATATTCATTCATATTTTTCCCTGTGTGCACACATATGAGATATTAAAGATAAAGTGAGTAAAATTTTATAACTCTCTTTGGTTTTAATATTATATATGTTATTTTAATCGAAAAGTTTCCATTAAACTAATGAATTTTGATAATAATTTTATAAAATTAAAATTCATTAAATAATAATTATGATAAATACTTATGTCCTTTCCACTTAGTTTTAACCAATATTACCATGATTTACCCTCTATTATAGTAATAAATTTTACCCCAATAACTATTCATAATGACCAAAAATGAAATATACCTATTTAATAAATTTTAAAATCCTGATTATAAATATATAATAATTTTAAATAATTAAATATATATAATTTAATAAGTAAATTTATTGTATGTTCACAAAATTAGATGAAAACTACTTTTTAGAAGAAAAAAACATTTTTAAGCATAAAATTGGATTCATTATTATCATATGCCTAATAAAAAAATATAAGATATATATTAAATAATTTATCGAATTTATAATATATAAATTTTATTAACATCATTCACCTATTTATTTTGAATTTAATTTATTAGGATAAAACTACATTCACGCATAAAAACAGTTCTTCAGAAAAATATCTCACTTATTTTCAAATGATTTTCATTTCCATTTCTAATTAATAGATAACTAATGAATTCATTTTGTACATGTGCGAACCAAAAATTTTAATAAAATAGTTAATACAACTTATAACTAAAAATCCAATGGTTTTGTGATTATTATATTTTAATTTTATGTTGCGGTTCTTCTAAACTCATTGCATGTAATGCAAATTATCTAATAAATTAAATGTATTTTAAAAAAAATATTTCCAAAAGTATTATGGGGTTAAATGAGAATTATAATTAATATATATCCTAAATTTTCTACTCAAAAGTCTTACTATAATCCTTCCCTTCATCCTAGATCTTTTGATATTGTTCTAAGACCAATCCTTTAAGGCTTAAGGAGTAAGCCAATGGAGGCCTCTCAAAGAATATATATAAATATTAACCAATCTATATCAATTGTATACCTTCTATAAACTATTTTTATCCATAAATATTGATAAATAGAATACCATAAATATAAATAGATGTTATTATGATTATTTCACATCCACTTACCACCTCTTCTAAATCAAATGGAAGACAAAAATTCAACTCGTGCATACATCTCGACTACCACCTCCACGTATCGATGAAATTCGTTTTTCATCAATATATTTCTTGTATGGTTATTATGATGTGTTAAATGTTTATATATTCAATTTATGAAATCATTATTCTTTTTTTATTTTTAAATAATATATACTTTTTCTCGTTGGATCCATAGGAAAAAAATTACATCGCTTGTGCGTACATGTAGACTACCACCTCTACAACGTGATATGATTTTTTTATCATTTCCACGTTGTTTCAATGGTACTGAAGATATATTTAATAAAAATATATAATATTTATGATATAATAATGAATATATGAATTTTAATTATCATATACCTTTCTTTTGTTTCATCCATCGAAAAGTGGGAACATCACTCATGTGAACCAGTTGATTACTGTCTCCACGAAGTGATGTAATTAATTTTTCATCACCACTTAATATGAATGGATAAAAATATGTATATAGGGAATATATATGATACTTATATCATATATAAACATTATCTTGATGGAGGAACCATGGTCAATATGCAAGGACCATAACTATCAAACTAAAACATACATGAGAAATGAAGAAGTTGACACCTAAAATGAAAACATAAATAAAGAATTGGTAATAAACATGTGATAAAATCTTATAAGTGGATAAAATATGATATTATATATATTATTATGGTTATGTCATATAATTATAATTAATTTAAATTAATTATACATGTAGATATATTTCTTATAAATCATTGTGAACTTGAGGAAAGGGATTTGTCTCGATTTCTCTTCATGGGACATGTTTTAATGTAATGTATAAATTTATTATTTCAATGTTTTATATATTATCCAAGATTTTATTTTGTAATAATACCTGATTTAATTCATGGAATTTATAGAACTACATTATTTTCAAGCTTTGAATAAATTTCATTAAAAAAATTATTAAATCCATAAGGGTTCTCCCATGCCTTATGTATTTTTTATCCTCTAGTTATTTATATAGATTTTATTTTTCTCTTCCACTTTCCTCTATATAAGTACTCAAGAGATATAAATAATGTTTTTAAGGAAAATATTCCTTATTTTGTCCTTTGGTCTAGAATATTTCCTTCTACATCTATATTTTCTTTCACATATTTCCATGACTGTTTTTACTATTATAAAAATGTTATTTAAATACATTTTTAAATGTATTATAATTTATTCACCAAGTTCTAATAGGAATTTTCTAATCATTTTCCAGACATGTTACTTTTGACTTTTTACTAAAAATTCTAAAGTAAATTTTGTTTTAAAATTCACCATTTGAACTAATTTCCTCTCCATCATGAATAATAATTTATTTGAATCTTCTTTAAAAAATTTCTTTGGTTACTTTTAAATTAAATTTTTCCCATAATATTTTGAAATTTTGTTATTTCAAGTTAATGATTTAAAAATTAAAAGGGTGTTCTCCTAAATAAATTTTCTAGTGATCTTTTAAAATAATTTTCATCTGTAAAAAATCATTTAATTTTTTTTATTATTTATTGGGGAAAAATCAAATGTTAAAAATTTTATTCGTTCTCTATATGGTTTTTTATTCTGATAATGAGATGTGTATGAAACTCGTATCATTTTCATGGATTATGATATGATGATATGATTAATGGTTTATGGTCATCTTGAAGGCATGTGTATGTTTTTCATTATGTGATGGGTGGTTCTATTATAATCTAGGGATGGGTAGTTATGTTATTAACCAAAATCAGGTTGGTTCATTATATCCCTCCAATACATTGGGTAAAGATGTATATCTCATAAGATAATAAGAATTGGAATAGGTAGTGATCCTAGTTTAGTAAGGATATTTTCCCAATAAGATAGTCTTGGGAGTGAACCTTGACTAAGTAAATAATAGAATGGTGGGTGAACCCAATCCACAATGATAATATTCTTAATTATCGTTGACTAAGGAAATTATTTTCTATTCATATATATATTCAAAAAACTTAGGTCTTATTCTTTTGATATATATTCATGAATGATGGTTAATTATTGATTATTTTACACTCTTATGTATTATTTCATTTTTTTAACACCACCTTATACCATGTTTCGGGATTAATGATATTTGATGGATGGGTATGGTTTATACATATGAACCATGTTCTCATACCCTTATTCATATATTATAATAAATTATGATCATTTATTGATATCTTTTATATTTACACTTACCTGGTATCTAGGCTCACACTTTTTTATGCTTCCCTTCTCCATGTTACAGAGAAATGTTTAAGTATTATATGACTAATAAGATTTTTTTGAGTAAATTTTGACCATCATTTTGGTTAATGATGAGTATAACTTTACTACACACACGGTATCACACCCATAGTGGACAATCTTAGGTTAACTCACATTTTCATTATGAACTATTTAAAAATATTTAAAAAGATAATCACCATGGATAGCCTAGGTTAAACCTAAGGTGTCATTGATTAAAAATAATTCATGGTTTATGTCTTCCTAAGTAGGACAGTCAATAGGGGGTGAATTGAGTTCTTATAAAATGTTATGTTAAAAATTTTGTTTAATATATTCCCCCAATTTAAAACTTAATAGGATAGTTAATCGAATGAGTGCATTTATAATAGTCTGATTGTTTAACTAATTTTTCAAAAGATTGATTATTTCTCATTTGTAACAATATGAGATATTGATATAAATTTTTAAGCTAATCTAATAAGATTAAATAGTTATAAACACTATCCAAGACTAACTATCAAAGTGAAATTCAGTTCTCTGAAATATAAGAAGACACATAGAAAACTAAATTTGAAAACACAGCGGATATAAAACACACGGTTCATTCTCATGTCGAAAATTAGTCCTCTTCACTTGGTTATCACCTACCAAAAAGCAGTCTATATATATAATTTTTTTGATCCACACCCTGGATCAGGGTTTACATAATTGTTTACAATTTTCTAGGTCTCTTGACCTCTACCACAGTTCTACATGGGAACAAAACATAACTAGGACACATAGGACCTCTACTATAATTATACATGAGATAAACAAGTGTAAAAAGATAGTTCTGTGAGTATATATATTACCCTACAGTTCAGTACAAGAGATAGTGTTTGTTTTACAAAAAAATTGAACCACTACTCTAAAATGTAATAAAAATTCACAAAACATAGTAGGAAATAAAGAGATAGAGTTTAGAAGGCTATGTGTGTTGTAAAAGATATCTTTGCACACTTTTGAAGTAGATTATGTGAATCTTGAGTCCTATTATAGAAAAATACACAAAAACAAAGTGTCATAAATCACTATGTTCTATTTTCCAAGAAGATGAGATGGTCCTCTCCTTAGGTTCATTTGAATGCTGCATATACATTGGAACTTTTGTGGACATCGGTTCCCTGGTTTACAGTAAGTAAGAATGAATAGTTCCTCGTGTGTTCTTTCTTTCAGTCTGTTGTTCGTGTGGGTATGCTACTATGTCTACACGTATCTTTGTATATCTTTTACATGTGATACTTCTTTTATCTTTATTCCTTTTCTTTTACATTCTGTCTTCCCCGCAATGTGAATGTTTGAGGTAGATATTGTACCTCATATTTCAAACCCCTTCATTAAAGATTTTTTCAAAAAGCATTAAATTAATTAGTCGCATTAAAACACTAAAAGTTTGACTGTTATAAATAATATTAAATAAAAGGAAATTTTTCTAGTCTATCAGTGAATCCTTTTTTGGTGAATAATTCATTGGTGACTCATTCCATCGATTATTCCTTCTATCGATATTGGTGTCTCATTCTATCAGTTTCGCATTCTATCAGCGTCTCCATCTTTCGGTCACTTTGTGCGTCAGTGAGTCATTGCATCGGTAGAACCATGTGTCGGTAACACCATGTGTTGGTATCACCATACATCAGTGGCACCATACATCTATAGAACTATGCATCAGTAGCACCATGTGTCAATATCACCATGCTTCAGTAGCACCATGTGTCAGTAGAACCATGTGTCAGTAGCAGCATGCGTTAGTAGCACCGTGTGTCAGTATCAACATGTGTCGATGGGTCAGCCCTTCTATCAGTGATACAAATTAACTATTGGTGACTCATTTTAACTATTGGTCAGTTAGTCTATCTATCTATATCGGTGAGTCCTTTTTTTTGTCGGCATTGGTGAGTCAAACTTATTTTGTCAACATTGGTGACTCAATTGTCTGTTGGTGTCGGCTTCTAATACTTCAAAAATATTTCTCTTTGGAATTTCTTACAACATATATATTATCATAATGTGTTAAAATTATATATGAACATATAAAATCATAATTACACATATTTAAACTTAAATAAACATGATTATAATTATTAGACATGATTAATAAGATTTGACATGATTTGTGTTTATTAAAACCACAGAGGGGCGCCAAAAATCTCCTATGGGCCAAAAATCTCCCCATTTTGATGATCACAAATAATGGAATTATAAAGTACAATAATTTGAGGTATAATATAATCATTCTACTTATCATCTCCCATTATTGATGAATTTTATCAACATATATATATAAGGTTTATTGATAAAATAAATTGTAATGGAATCAAAGGAAACAAAAAATGGTATAAAAGGCTAATGCACATTCTTCCTATATGTAATCATAGGTGAGGAAAATAAAATACATAAGAGTGATATAAAAGGTAAATTAAATAAATATAATTCCAAAATATTCTCCCCCTTTTGAGATTATCAAAAATTGAAAGGTTATCAAAGGATAATATCAATAATGAAATGGAAGAAAATGAATAATCAAGAAAGAAATAGATATCAATGAAATAAGATGTATCAGAGAATAATATATATAACACAAAAAGATGAAAGTAAAGAGCACTGAATTCCATTAAATAGTGAAGTAAAATGTATTACAACAGTCAGTGAAAGTGCAATACATCATCCCTATCAAATATTTAACCACACTACTTCTTAGGATCAATAGGTTCCTTCCCTTTCTCAGAGGGATCAATTGAATATCCAGCAGAAGGAGGAGGCATAGAGGTAGGAGGGTCTAAGGAAATATTCAGAGGAGGTAGGATCACTCCTTATGGAATAGTAAGGAAAATTTAGGCTTGTGCGGTGACAAAATAGATGGTTGGATCTGTTTTTTGATAATTGGATGAATTTTACTAAAATCCTGAGCAACTATCATCTGAGGTGGAGGCACTAGTCCAGAAATTTCAATAGGTGTAGTAGTAGTCACCACAATTTCTGCACTCTGCACATGAAGGTATGGCTTCAATAGTTTGATGAAATCCTCAATGATTTCACCACCATACTTCATAGATTTTTCAAAATAATATTTATTCTCCATGAACTCTTCAAGAAGAGGTGAGAAGTCGTTCAATTTTTTAACTTGATACTTAAAATAATTTGTCACTAGAGGTAATGTAAAATTCTATGTAAAATATTTAAAAAGTATAGTCATATGATGCTTGGTAATAATATTCTTGAAATAATATTCCACCTTATCTATAATTTGAGCATTGGAAGTCTCAGTACTCTTCGAATAGGGATTGACCATATCATGAACATGGTCAATATTCTTCTCAATTTTTTCAATGTTTTCTAATAGAAAACACCAAATAGAGCTTGAAGCTCTTCCTTAACAACATTTATAACTGCCTCAATGTCGAAGGCCTGAGATGTCTAACAAGAGGCGAAAAAGAAAAGGGAGGATATGAGGTGTGGTACTTAAGAGATTTAAGCATTGTCTCTATACAACCTTTATACTCAAAGGTCAGATGATTTATTAAAGAGACAAGCCCACTCATTTCTTTTCTCGGTCTGGTGGTGTTTGCAATAATTGTTTCAGCTATTGTGAGTAATTTTGGTTGTGTTTCAGTTATAACCTTATATAAAAGTTAAATTGCATTGGCCTCAAGCACAACAACTGTCTGAACTAGAATAAGAGCATTTTGTACAGGCTCCTTTATCTCTTCTATTAAATATTTGAGAGAGTGTTATTAATTTCTCAGTTGAGTGTTTTACATTATAGCTTCTAGAATCTCATGGACCATCTAAGATTGAACTAATACTCTCAAAACTGATCATATTTCATCCCTTAAATTCTCAAAATCTGATATAGTGATACAGTCACTAGAAACTGAAACAATAGAAGAATTAGGTAATAAGGTAGATTCCAACACCTGAGGTGTCTCAACAAGAACATGCTCTTAAACTGGTGGTCTTTGTGGAACTGCTACACTTTCCTTGGCATCAATGTCAGAATATCCTATGTCATGGACTACATACCCAGGATGCCTTTTCCATTCTGATAGCACAGAGGGTTCCAAAAGAGTGAGTGTGTTGACTGTCACTCTTCTATATTTAGGATCCTCCTCAACTTGAGATCTTATATATTGAACATCCCCCTAAATATATTCTCTTCTCACCGGGTTTCCACCCTCAACTTGAGGTATTATTTTTTCATACACAAACTATGGTACAAGGATCATTTGATCCTATACTTCTCTTTGAGTTGAAACTACTCTTCTTTCTTCATCTGTAGATATATAAGGTTCTACAACAACTGTCTGAACTAAACCATAAAGTATCTCTATATCTCCACCTTGATCATCCCCATGATGGCCCCCCATCACTGTTCATCACCTTAACCACTACCTTCACTACCATTTTCATCATCATCATGTCCAAAGTCATGCTCTTCACAAGCATTTCTATCAGCATTTTCTTCACCTGCTCTTTCACTTCCTGAACCAGAACCACTTTCACTATCATTATCACTTTCATCACCGCTATATTCTTCTTCTTCTTATCTAATATTCTTCTACTTTCGATTCATATTTATAGGTACTGAGAACTTCTAACATAGTCTACACTATCTGATACTTTTTTATCATCGTCTCTATTAGTTCCAAGAGTGGGTTCATCTGATGGTAAAGTGAGTGGTGGACTTAGATGTCCAAAATAAAAACCATTTGGTTCCCATGTGGTGCCAAGATCACTCATATCCTTGATAGGTGATCTTTGATATCTGACTGGTGTGGTAGGGTATTCTTCCATATCTAAAGAGTAAACAACTTTATGATCTAGTTCAAGGTATGGATCCACCATATTCTCTGGTCTAATAGGACGGTCCACTAGGTTAAACTTTTTATATAATTTCTCCTCATCCTTAAATCGTTATTTCTTCCATGGGTTCTAATTTATTTACATCCTTTTACATATTTATTTTCTTAGGTAGATCCCACTGCACTCAAAAACAATCTCATCAACTTCACTAACACATCCCTCCTCTTTAATCATGGATGAGATCATCCTCGGGTAAAAAAGAGAGTTTTCTTATAGGAAGGCTTAGTCATTTCACTGATATGAACCAAGATATATCTACATAGGTTTACATTAATTTCCTTCTTTAGAAGATAAAAAAAATATACATCTTGATATTTTAATGAATAAAAGTCCCCTTTCTTCGAACAGATTTTGTGCTGAATGAATTTGAATATATGTCTATGCTCCCCATTTAATTATGTAGCAATAGGGCTCCTATGCTCATTATTTTCAGTAAGCTCTTTTATATTTGTCTCAAAGTATAAGATGTCACTCTTAGGTGGAGAACTACCATAATAGTCATTAAACACTCCCACATGAGTAACTTTAAGATACTTAGCCCACTATTTTGATTAAAACAAAATTCTTTTGCCTTTCACGGTGGACTTAATATAGCCAACATAACTACTCTCCAACAAAAACTCAATATTCATATAAAATTCATGTACTGACTTCAGGTAATAAATTATTTTGTTATCTAAGAACCACTCAAGCCATCCCCAATCCTGTAAAAACCTATGTAGAAAAGACTTACTTTCCAACATCCATTATACAGAAACCTCTTTTTCTAGAGACATTACACGGTTTTATGGATCTCGATTCAAAGGTCTAGAATATTTTATTGATACCCATTTTTTTATTAGCTGCATGAGACCCTTTTCCTGACCACCTTCAAGAGCTTGGTTCACATGAACTATTCAAACAGTTCTGTTTGAAGGTCAGGAGGTGAAAGGTAGAGGGTAGAGAGAGAGAAATAGCTGAGTTAATATAAGGTTAAATGAGTAGAGTGTATTGAATTGAATTTGTATCATTTAGGGGTTAGATCACGAAATGTTTTTTTGAAATCATGAACTGGGTTCAACAAATTAAATGAAATAGCTTCGTTTTAGTAAAAACATAAAATGGATAAAATCAGAGATTCATCAGTGTCGGAATGACAGATTTTTCATAAAACTAAAGGTGTTAGCATGTCAAGGTGTCAGTGTTAGCATGGCTGCTATGTCGACATGTCAAAACATCGGTATGAAAATGTTATCAATGTCGGCATGACATTATCAGCTTCATACTATCAGTGTCAGCATGACATAGCATCAGTATTACTAAGTTATATATGTTGGCAAGACATTGTTAGCTTCATACTATCAGTGTCAGTGTGACACTATCTGTTTGACTTTTCTAGTGTCTATATGACAACATCCCTTAAAATTATCAAAGGAATAAAAACATAAGGTCCTATATATTGATCATTCCTAACTCATGTCTAATGCAGTTCATTATTTTAGTGTTCAATGGCTTAGTGAAAATGTCAAAAAGATAATTTTTAGTGCCAATGAAATCTAAATTTATTTCACATAATCTAAAATGGTCTCTCAAAAAGTGATATCTCACATCAATTTATTTCTTCCTATAATGTGAAACAGAATTCATATAAATATTAATGGAACTTGTGTTGTCATAATTTATTGGGACATGTCTGAATTGATATCCATAGTCTATTAATGTGTGTTTCATCCCCAAAATTTTTTCACAACAACGACCCAAATCTATGAATTCATCTTTGGTAGTGGATAATGCAAAAAAAATAGTTTCTTACCACACCATGAAACAAGATACTTTCCCAAAAAGTTACATGTTCTAGAGGTTCCATTTCGGCATAACTTACAACCACCAAATTCAACATCTAAATAACTTCCCAAATCAAAAGGTTTTCCTCGTGCATATAATAGTCCCAAATTGGTTGTATATTTGAGGTATTTAAAAATAATTTTGATAGAATTTAAATGATATTTTTTTGATTTTTATTAAAAACATGAACATGCACACACTAAACATAATATCAGGTCTATTAGCAGTTAAGAAGACTAAACTCCTAATCATTCCTCTGTAAGTTGTGTGATCAACTCATTTACTATATTCGTCAAGTTCCAACATACAAGTTGTATAAATTTGAGTTTCACTAATCTTAGTTCTTTCAAATAAAAATATATTTAAAATATCCTAAGTATATTTGTATTGATTAAAGAAAATCCTTCTTTATTTTGAAATATTTGAAATCCAAGAAAAAATTTGAGTTCCCTATCATAGTCATCTCAAATTCTCTTTGCATCATTTTTAAAAAATCAACAAATAAATATTTTTTGAGTAATACAAAATAATATCATCTACATAGATTTATACAACTAAAAAATATATGGAAATTTGTTTTATAAAAAGGGTCGGATTATCAATATCTTTAATAAAACCTTTTGAAAAAAGAAAAATGTAGAGCCTATCATAAATAGATTGTGGAGCTTGATTTAAACAATATAAACCTTTATTTATTTTAAAAACATGACTTGGAAAGTGGGGGTCTGTAAAACAAGGGGTGGTTCAACCAAAACATCCTCAATTATATTGGAATTTAATAATTCACTCTTCACATGCATTTGATAATGTTTGATATATATATTTGTCGCATAGGTAAGAATAATTCTAATGGATTCAAGTCTAGAAACTAGTGAAAATTTTCTTCATAGTCAATCCAATTTTCTAGACTATAATCTTGTGCAACCAATCTAGTTATGTTTCTATCTTTGCTACCAGATTCATCTACAATATTCCTAAACACCCATTTAGTGCCTATAGTCAATGTGTATTTAGGTCTATCTTCAAGTTTTCTGAATTTCTTTGTTTCAAACCTATTTAACTCTTCTTGCATATCCATCACCCAAAAATCATCATTGATAGCATCATTAATATTCTTAGGTTCAAGCTGTAACAAGAAATCTTGGTTTTCAACTTGATTTCTGAGAGAAGATCTAGTCTGAGTTCTGATAAAAAACTATTTTTTTGAATATTTTATTGATAATAAATTATATAATTTCCTCACATTTCTCAAACTATATTCATTTATGAGATATTTGGGATTAAATCATTCATTTGAAAATTTGATGAAAATTTCAGTTTTACCCTTTTAAAATGTACTGTAGTATTTTGAAGATAAATATTTTAATATTTATTATTTGAACTTATTATTTTCTAATAGTGTTACTAGATTAATTTTCTACAACTTTTATTCATGAAACTAGAGATAAAAAGTTCATTTAGATGGAGTAAATGGTCCATTATGTCAATGGTGGGATGGACTCGGCAGGATTGACATGGGTTGTGTATTTGGGAAATAACATCTTCATACTTTCTTGGATCAGGCACAAAGATTGAGGGAAGCTCGAGGACATGATTATTAATAACTCATCCAAGTAGAATGTTGGAAAATTCACGCGTTTTGGAGGTCAACTATGCAGTGAAAGTGGGATTAAAATATTTGGTCGAGTTTTCATTTCACACTTAAAAAAGTTATGTAACCCTAGCCCTCAAAAACTCTATTTAAAGGGTGTTTTCACTCTTTGGGAAGGTTGGTAGAGGATTTGGTAAGGTTTTTCCACAATGTTTTCTCTTGGGAGCCCCTCAAAACTCTTGGGAGAAGTAAGGCTTTGTGCAAACCTTTCTTTCAAAAAGGCTCTCCTCTCACACCTCCTCTTTTTATTACTTTTTTTCGTGTTTGTATCTTGATTTTTTCTTAAAATAATCTTCTATGTTCATTACTTTTATTATTCTATTAATCATCCTAATTGGTTTGGAATCAAGAGTGGAGACAATATTGGGTTCTACCCTTTCAATCCTTTTCTCATGCAAAACGTCTCCACGGTGACCACCCCGACCCATGGAAGAGTAGTTTTTTTAGTGATTGATCTATCTTGTACACTCTTCATTTAATTATTTTGAATCATTGAGATACTATAATTCACTTAATATGATCCATGAATTTTGTTTTTAAATTAAAAGAAACTAAGCAAGAAATTGAACAATTAATACAAAAACACATGAGGTTGAGATTTTGTGTAAAATGTGAGAGCGCGATCATAATTGATAATACAAGACCACATGGGATAAATTTGTAGAGTTCAAATATAATACCTAAAAACAATTCATCCTAATTTCCAGAATGGATATGTGCTCTAATTAACCACTGAACATAAGATATCCTTAGAACAAAAATCAATGTAGGGTGTTGCGATTGCGTGTTCTGAAGCTAGCCTAGGGTTTAAGTAATTTCATCTTTGTGGTTAAGTTAACTCTCATAGTGTTCGAGGGTTAACAAATTAGAGGATCATAATTTAGTGTATATTGATTTAGATTATAATGATTAATAAGTAAATGAAGAGGAATATTTAGATCAATTATGCCTTTTAAAATATTTTCTAAAAAATATATCTTCTTGTTACGTCTTTTAATCAAACTTCATTTCAAAAATAAAAAACAAAAAAAATTGCAATATTCTTCCAGCAAACTTTTTCAAGTTTTATAAACTATAAACAACCTCCTCCCCCATAATTTTAAGTATTTTTCATCTTATCTCATGTTTTTATTTTAAAATACCTTTAATAAGTTGTTAAATTCACTTCCTCCTTTGAGAGATGACCTTAGTTAGCCACTCTGCTGCACCTAAGTAACCCAAAATCACACTTGTAACACCCGAGACTTTTATGTGAAATATTTTTATTTTTATGTTATATAAATCATCAAAGGAATCTTTCACTACACACAACACTAGCTTGGCTTGCTTTACACGCAACTGTGGCCTTCCTCGATAGCTTGTGTCGTACGCAATACTGAGTTTCACTAAATAATGATATGCTATTAAAATATTATTAAAACTAGCCGTTATGAATAGTAATAACTAATTTTTGAAATTTTATAAATTTTATTTTTCAAAATGGACTTTATTTTTGAACTCGGAATATTGAAATTATCCTAGGGTGAAATTTTGGTATTTTTCTGAAAACTTTCAATTTTTGATGAGCAGTGAAACTACTAAGTGGCTGTAAAAAAAATTAATTTTTCATAAAACATAATTTTACCGCTTCTATGAGTGGAATTTAAAAAATCCAAAAGACACGGTTGATGTCAGTAAGTAAAATTTGGTTCAATGAGATGAAAATAATTTTTTGGTGAATAGTAACTTTTTACTTTTTTTTACCACGGTTAAAAGTAAATAGGGTAATTAAGGGTACAAATGATATTATTATTACCCTAACACATGTCCTAATTCTATTGGACAAGTTTAATTCGACCAAAAACAAACTTAGGAATAAAATATGACCATTTAGGCCCACTTGGATTAAATTAGGACATTTATTATTAATTGATTTAAAGAAGGGTTAAAATAGTTAAAATCAAAGTTTAATAACTAAATCATTTTTAATATGGGGTTATATATAAGATAAATTCGACTATAAATATTCATTAAAAAGATAAAAAGATTTCCTACATAATGGTAGTTTATTTGTAATTTTTAGACATTAAATATTATAATTTATATATGACACAACGATGATGTAGTAATTATCTTATTAATGAAATATTGACATAGTTGATTTTATAAATACTCAAATAAATATAATTTGAGACTTTTTATGAATTAAACTAATTTTATAGGTTAATATGACATGTTGTTATTGATTTAATTAACTTTTTCGAACTTATAATTCTGTTATGATTTTCAAAAAAAATCAATTACTAAATAGTGTCAAAATTGACATAAAATAGTTTTTAAAACAAATATTATATTATTAATTGTTATTTTATTCCTAAAAATCTACGGTTCGGCCAAATGACTTAGATAAGTTTATATATATTAAAAATAAACAACTTGGGGTTCCTTTGTCTTGATATAGTATGTTTATTAACCTTATATTATAACAACACAAGAAGACACGATAAAAGTAAAATTATTTAAATTAATGTTAAATCTAAATGATAAGGTTAAAATAGGAACATAAACTTGTCTAAATTATATTGGATGAAAGGATTTATACCCATACCCACCTTAGCCTCTAAATAAATCAATTTTGATCTATTTAAAACCGAAATTGACTTTATAATAAAATAATATTTTTAGTTATTCCAACTCTCCTCCCTTATAAAAGGGCACCTCCTCCCTCTCTTCCTCACACCACTTTGAGCCTTAAATCTCGGCCAACCCCTGAAATTTTCTCCTCTCCACTTCCTTAGAGAAATTCTAGAGGTCCTGGTCTTCTTAAAAGACCAATTATAGTGACCTAAAAGGAGGTCTCAAAGAAGCACTTCAAAGAAGAGGTAATATCCATTACCGATACTTTCCAATTTCTTTCTTCTTCAACTTCTTCTTCTTTAGTTGTTTCATTATGAAGTAATAACATCAGTATCACTCATATACTGATATGTTATTATAAGTATGAAACAAACCTATTTAACCATATATCCATCCTATGGAAAATGAAATCACCGCGCGTGCGTACGTACGGAATACCGTCTCCACGCCGTGGTGTAATCTATTTTCCACCACCACCGTACTTGGATGGGTATAATGGTGTAAATAATGACTATATATGACTATAATAAATTGATATTGATTCTGAAATAGTATACATACACTCCAACACAATTCCATGATCATAGGAACGATATCATCACTCGTGCGTACGTACAGAATACCGTCTCCATGATGTGATGCGACTCGTTCTACATGATCTTCATTTCATAATGATTATATAAATGAATTGAATGAATTAATATGATATATATTACACTAATACCATTCTGGAAATACGTTATCTATAACCTAAAGAGAAGAATAAGAATTTTTTCGACAAAACACGCATAAGAACAAAAAGTTATAAACACCCGAATAACAAGTAGCAATGAAATATTACTACTAAGAATCTAAGAATATGACCATATATGATATCATAAAAATAAGTATGATTCTGTAATAAGTCAATAACATTATTTAAATCATTATACAGGAGGTTCGGACACTTACAAATCAAGTCGGACCTAAGGTAATGGAAATATCACAATCTCATTTTTATCCGAGATTGTTTATACTTTGGTATTTACTGGGGTTTATTTTATCATCCACATCCATGTTCCCTCAATATGTAATATTATTTCCATCCACCTACAATTTTTTAAATCCAATTTTACCCTTCGGTGAGTTTTTAGTAAAGGATATGAAAGGAATCTTTTTTCGTTTTTCATACGAAGTACTTTTTGACTTTTCCGACAAAAGTATGAGAAGAATGTTTTTTTTACTTATACGGCATGAATGGATTTTTAAAAAATTATTTCCAAGAAGCCTCATTTACAAATTTTCAAGTTTATTTTTAATCAAATTCTTTTAGTTTAGAATTGTATGACATGTTAAGAAAGGAAAAGTGTTTTTGAAGCAGAAAGGATATTTTCCTCAAGAATGGAGTTCAAGTGTTTTATCAAAATTATTTTCCATCTAAGATAATAAAGGGTTCTGTTTTTATCCCTATCATTACATTTATTTGATTATGTTGTGATGAAATTATTTTTATGAATTCATTTATCATATATGAATTGTTTTATGATGTCACGATGTTTAATAATTCCATTTTTATTACATGGGTTATTCTATGATGTATGGTTTATGATTTTGTGGCACACATAAGAATGGTATCATTATGAGATGGGTGGGACCTATATCTCCCTCCAATGCATTGGTTAAAGATTTTATATCTCATGAGATAGACATGGCTGGAATGGTAGGTTATACCAGTTCAGTGAAACAGGACTGAAACGAGAAGTGAACTCGGTTCAGAAAGGGACTTTGTCCACTAAGATAGTCTTGGAAATGAGTCTTGACTAATAAGAAATGATTCTCTATGATTATGTGTGTATGCCACAAATTTTCATATTTTAAGTTATGATTATTGGGATTACATTTCACTTTTATGATTTATCCAATGTTATGATATTATGATCTCTTTTACAGGATAAGATTTCCAAAAGTTATGTTCTTATGTATATGATGTGATTGATATTTATTTTATTTACCCTTACTGAGAAATTGATCTCACCCTTTTGTATGTTTTATTTCCCCAGGTCAGGAAGAAGTTTATTAAGTAGAATATGCCAAAAAGAAACTCTAGATATGATGAAATAAATGGGAGGCAAAGTAGATTCTTTATGAACCAGTTGTTTATGTTTCCCAGTTTCTAAAGACACTACACCTATACGGTCCTTTATTGGTTTTGTTATATGTTGTAATAAGTGTGCTTCAATTCTGAAGTAATAACAATGTATGTAAAGTATGGATCGTTATAGTTGGTATCAGAGGAAATTTATAGTCAACCTTTGGAAACTAGGATGTGAAAGCCTTATTAAGAACCCTAAGGATAATTCTAAGCATAGAACATAATCTTAGTGTTTTAGAAATGGCCATGAATAACGTAGGATAAGATCTTAAGTGTGAAATTTTATTCTTGATTATGTGGTTTTCCTATTATAATTAGTGTTGCTCACACTATTCTTCTTGGTTTTAGTCAATGGCTGGAACCCGAAGGAACCGTGTTAATGCGGAATGCGACGGGAAATGCAATGATTATCCCCCTAAGCAACCAAACGTTATTGGAGATGGAATGAAAAATCTTGTATCCATGCTCACACAACTTTCTCAAACTATGAATCATGCAGGACTTCCAAACGAGCAAAGGAAGGAGCGACATTCTGTTGAATCATTCATGAGACAGCGTCCACCTTCATTCAGCGGGTCTAATGATCCATTAGTTTCTGAACAATGGATTAGTAC